>OV050031.1:71424829-72024829 GCA_920105625.2 Clusia tigrina | reverse complement strand
AGGCAGAAAGGGTTAGATATAAGCATAGAGAAAGCAGCATACCCCCCAATTGACAGCGACAGCGACTGAGATGCCTACAGAGACGCTGACAGAGACGCTGAAAGAGGGTTCGACGCCGACTGAGGCAGATAGGGGTAGATATAGGTATATAGAAGGCAGCAGACCAACCAATCGACAGCCGCAGCGACTGAGACACCTACAGAGATGCTGACAAAGGCTATTATTCTGACTGAGACGCCGACTGAGGCAGATAGGGGTAGATATAGGCATAGAGATGGCAGCAGAACCCCCAATCGACAGCGGCAGGGACTGAGACGCCTACAGAGACGCTGAAAGAGGCTTCGACGCCGACTGAGACGCTCACTGAGACAGATAGGACTAGATATAAGCATACAGAAGGCAGCAGACCCCTCCAATCGATAGCGGCAGAGATTGAGACGCCTACAGAGACGCCTACAGAGACGCCTCAAGAGACGCTGACAGATGCTGCGACGCCGAATGAGGCAGATTATGGTAGATATAAGCATAGAGAAGGCAGCAGACCCCCCAAATGGCATCGGCAGCGACTGAGACGCCTACAGAGACGCTGACAGAAACTGCGACGCCGACTGAGACGCCTTCTGAGGCAGATAGGGGTAGATATAGGTAAAGAGAAGGCAGCAGACCCCCCCAATCGATAGCGGCAGCGATTGAAACGCCTACTGAGGCAGATATGGGTAGATATAGGCATAGAGAAGGCAGCAGACCCCCCAATCGACAGCGGCAGTGACTGAGACGCCTACAGAGACGCTGACAGAGGCAGCGACGGCAACTGAGACGCCGATTGAAGCAGATAGAGGTAGATCTATGCATAGAGAAGGCAGCAGACCCCCCAATCGACAGCGGCAGCGACTGAGACGCCTACAGAGGCCCTGACAGAGGCCAACTGAGGCAGATAGGGGTAGATATAGGTAAAGAGAAGGCAGCAGACCCCCCAATCGACAGCGGCAGAGACGCCGACAGAGGCAGCGAAGCCGACTGAGACGCCGACTGAGGCATAAAAGGGGTAGAGATAGGCACAGAAATGCAGCAGACTCCCAATTGACTGCGGCAGCGACTGAGAAGCCTTCAGAGACGCTGACAGTGTCTGTGACGCCGACTGAGACGCCGACTGAGGCAGATAGGGATAGATATAGGCATAGATAAGGCAGCTGACCACACAATCGACAGCGGCAGCGACTGAGACGCCTACAGAGACGCTGACAGAGGCTGCGACGCCGACTGAGACGCCGACTGAGACGCCGACTGAGGCAGATAGGGGTAGATTCAGGCATAGAGAAGGCAGCAGACCCCCCAATCGACAGCGCCAGCGACTGAGACGCCGACAGAGTAGCTGACAGAGGCTGTGACGCCGACTGAGACGCCGACTGAGACGCCGACTGAGACGCCGACAGAGACAGATAGGGGTAGATATAGGCATAGAGAAGGCAACAGACCCCCAAACGACAGCGGCAGCGACTGAGACGCCTGCCGAGACGCTGACAGAAGCTGCGACTCTGAGTGAGACGCCGACTGAGGCAGATAGGTGTAGATATAGGCATAGAGAAGGCAACAAATCCCCCATTCGACAGCAGCAGCGACTGAGACGCCTACCGAGACGCTTACAGAAGCTGCGACGCTTACTGAGACGCCGACTGAGGCAGATAGGGGCAAATATAGGCATGGATAATGCAGCAGACCCCCCAATCGACAGCGGCAGCGACTGAGAAGCCTACAGAGAAGCTACAGAGGCGGCAAAGCCGACTGAGACGCCGACTGAGGCAGGTAGGGGTAGATATTTGCACAGAGAATGCAGCAGACCCCCCAATCGATAGCGGCAGCGACTGAGAAGCCTACAGAGACGCTGACAGAGGCTGCGACGCCGACTGAGACGCCAACTGAGACGCTGACAGAGGCAGATAGGGGTAGATATAGGCATAGAGAAGGCAGCAGACCCCCCAATCGACAGCGGCAGCGATTGAGAAGCCTACAGGGACGCTGACAGAGGCTGCGACGCCGATTGAGACGCCAACTGAGACGCTGACAGAGGCAGATAGGTGTAGATATTAGCATAGAGAAGGCAGCAGACCCCCCAATCGACAGCGGCAGTGACTGAGACGCCTACAGAGAAGCTACAGAGGCGGCGACGGCGACTGAGACGCCGACTGAAGCAGATAGAGGTAGATCTATGCATAGAGAAGGCAGCAGACCCCCCAATCGACAGCGGCAGCGACTGAGACGCCTACAGAGACCCTGACAGAGGCTGCGACGCCGACTGAGACGCCGACTGAGGCATATAGGGATAGATATAGGCATAGAGAAGGCACCTGACCCCACAATCGACAGCGGCAGCGACTGAGACGCCTACAGAGATGCTGACAGAGGCTGCGACGCCGACTGAGACGCCGACTGAGGCAGATAGGGGTAGATATAGGCATAGAGAAGGCAGCAGACCCCCCAATCGACAGCGGCAGCGACTGAGACGCCTACAGTGACGCTGACAGAAGCTGCGACGCCGACTGAGACGCCGACTGAGGCAGATAGGGGTAGATATAGGCATAGAGAAGGCAGCATACCTCCCCAATCGACAGCGGCAGCGACTGAGACGCCCACAGAGACGCTAACAGAGGCAGCGACAACGACTGAGACGCCGACTGAGGCAGATAGGGGCAGATATAGGCATAGAGAAAACAGCAGACCCCCCCAATCAACAGCGGCAGCGACTTAAATGTCTACAGAGACGCTAACAGAGGCTGCGACGCCCACTGAGACGCCGACTGAGGCAGATAGGGGTAGTTATAGGCATAGAGAAGGTAACAGACCCCCCAATCGGCAGCAGCAACGACTGAGACGCTGACAGAAGCTGCGACGCCCACTGAGACGCAGACTGAGGCAGATAGGGGTAATATAGGCATAGAGAAGGCAGCAGACGAACCCAAACAACGGCGGCAGCGACTGAGACGCCTACAGCGACGCTGATAGAGGCTGCGACGCTGACTGAGACGCCGACTGAGGCAGATAGGGGTAGATATAGGCACAGAGAATGCAGCAGACCCCCCCCAATCGACAGCGGCAGCGACTGAGACGCCTACAGAGACGCTGAGAGAGGCGGCGAAGCCGACTGAGGCAGATAGGGGTAGATATAGGTACAGAGAATGCAGCAGACCCCCCAATCGACAACGGCAGCGACTGAGAAGCCTACAGAGACGCTGACAGAAGCTTGGACGCCGACTGAGACGCCGACTGAGACGCTGACAGAGGCATATAAGGGTAGATATAGGCATAGAGAAGGCAGCAGACCCCCCAATCGACAGAGGCAGCGACTGAGACGCCTACCGAGACGCTGGCAGAAGCTGCGACGCTGACTGAGACGCCGACTGAGGCATATAGGGGTAGATATAGGCATAGAGAAGGCAGCAGACCCACCAATGGACAGCGGCAGCAACTGACATGCATACAGACTCGCTGACAGAGGCTGCGACGCCGAATGAGACACCAACTGAGACGCCGACTGAGGCAGATAGGGGTAGATATAGGCATATTGAAGTCAGCAGACCCCCCCAATCGACAGCGGCAGCGACTGAGACGCCTGCAGAGATGGTGACAGAGGCTGCGACGCCGACTGAGACGCCGACTGAAGCAGATTGGGGTAGATATAGGCATAGAGAATTCGTCAGCCCCCCAATTGACATCGACAGCGACTGATACGCCTACAGAGACGCTGACAGAGGGTGCGACGCCGACTGAGACGCCTACTGAAGCAGATAGGGGTAGATATGGGCATAGAGAAGGCAGCTGACCCCACAATCGACAGCGGCAGCGACTGAGACGCCTACAGAGACGCTGACAGAGGCTGCGACACCGAATGAGACGCCGACCGCGACGCCGACTGAGGCAGATAGGGGTAGATATACGCATAAAGAAGGCAGCAGACCCCCCCAATCGAGAGCGGCAGCGACGGAGACGCCTACAGAGACGCTGACAGAGGCTGCGACGCCGACTGAGACGCCGACTGAAGCAGATAAAGGTAGATCTATGCATAGAGAAAGCAGCAGACCCCCCAATCGACAGCGGCAGCGACTGAGACGCCTACAGAGACCCTGACAGAGGCTGCGACGCCGACTGAGACGCAGACTGAAGCATATAATGGTAGATATAGGCACAGAGAAGGCGTCAGACCCCCCCAATCGACAGCGACAGCGATTGAGACGCCTACAGAGACGCTGACAGAGGCTGCGGCTCATCTGCGACGCTGTCTGAGACGCCGACTGACACGCCGACTGAAGCAGATAGAGGTAGATCTATGCATAGAGATGGCAGCAGACCCCCACAATCGACAGCGGCAGCGACTGAGACGCCTACAGAGACGCTGATAGAGGCTGCGGAGCCAACTGAGACGCCGACTGAACCAGATAGGGGTAGATATAGACATAGAGAAATCAGCTGACGCCACAATCGACAGCGGCAGCGACTGAGACACCTACAGAGACGCTGACAGAGGCTGCGACGCCGACTGAGACGCCAACTGAGGCAGACAGGGGTAGATATAGGCATAGAGAAGGCAGCAGACCCCCCAATCGACAGCGCCAGCGACTGAGACGCATACACAGACACTGACAGAGGCTGTGACGCCGACTGAGACACCGACTGAGGCAGATAGGGGTAGATATAGGCATATTGAAGTCAGCAGACCCCCCAATCGACAGCGGCAGCGACTGAGACGCCTGCAGAGATGGTGACAGAGGCTGCGACGCCGACTGAGACGCCTACTGAGGCAGATAGGGCTATATATAGGCATGGAGAAGACAGCAGACCCCCAATCGACAGCGGCAGCGACTGAGAAGCCTACAGAGACACTGACAGAGGCTGCGACGATGACTGAGACGCCGACTGAAGCAGATAGGGGTAGATATAGGCATAGAGAAGGCAGCTGACGCCACAATCGACAGCGGCAGCGACTGAGACGCCTACAGAGACGCTGATAGAGGCTGCGACGCTGATAGAGGCTGCGACGCTGACTGAGACGCCGACTGAGGCAGATAGGGGTAGATATAGGCACAGAGAATGCAGCAGACCCCCCAATTGACAGCGGCAGCGACTGAGACGCCTACAGAGACACTGACAGAGGCTGCGACACCGAATGAGACGCCGACCGAGACGCCGACTGAGGCGCCGACTGAGGCAGATAGGGGTAGATATAGGCATATTGAAGTCAGCAGACCCCCCATTCGACAGCGGCAGCGACTGAGACGCCTGCAGAGATGGTGACAGAGGCTGCGACGCCGACTGAGACGCCGACTGAGGCAGATTGGGGTAGATATAGGCATAGAGAATTCGACAGACCCCCCAATTGACATCGACAGCGACTGATACGCCTACAGAGACGCTGACAGAGGCTGCGACTCATCTGCGACGCTGTCTGAGACGCCGACTGAGACGCCGACTGAAGCAGATAGAGGTAGATCTATGCATAGAGATGGCAGCAGACCCTCCCCCCCAATCGACAGCGGCAGCGACTGAGACGCCTACAGAGACGCTGAGAGAGGCTGCGACACCGACTGAGACGCCTACTGAAGCAGATAGGGCTATATATAGGCATGGAGAAGACAGCAGACCCCCAATCGACAGCGGCAGCAACTGAGAAACCTACAGAGACACTGACAGAGGCTGCGACGCCGACTGAGACGCCGACTGAAGCAGAGAGGGGTAGATATAGGCATAAAGAAGGCAGCTGACGCCACTATCGACAGCGGCAGCGACTGAGACGCCTACAGAGACGCTGACAGAGGCTGCGACGCCGACTGAGACGCCGACTGAGGCAGACAGGGGTAGATCTATGCATAGAGAAGGCAGCAGACCCCCCAATCGACAGCGGCAGCGACTGAGACGCCTACAGAGACCCTGACAGAGGCTGCGACGCCGACTGAGACGCCGACTGAGGCATATAGGGATAGATATAGGCATAGAGAAGGCACCTGACCCCACAATCGACAGCGGCAGCGACTGAGACGCCTACAGAGATGCTGACAGAGGCTGCGACGCCGACTGAGACGCCGACTGAGGCAGATAGGGGTAGATATAGGCATAGAGAAGGCAGCAGACCCCCCAATCGACAGCGGCAGCGACTGAGACGCCTACAGTGACGCTGACAGAAGCTGCGACGCCGACTGAGACGCCGACTGAGGCAGATAGGGGTAGATATAGGCATAGAGAAGGCAGCATACCTCCCCAATCGACAGCGGCAGCGACTGAGACGCCCACAGAGACGCTAACAGAGGCAGCGACAACGACTGAGACGCCGACTGAGGCAGATAGGGGCAGATATAGGCATAGAGAAAACAGCAGACCCCCCCAATCAACAGCGGCAGCGACTTAAATGTCTACAGAGACGCTAACAGAGGCTGCGACGCCCACTGAGACGCCGACTGAGGCAGATAGGGGTAGTTATAGGCATAGAGAAGGTAACAGACCCCCCAATCGGCAGCAGCAACGACTGAGACGCTGACAGAAGCTGCGACGCCCACTGAGACGCAGACTGAGGCAGATAGGGGTAATATAGGCATAGAGAAGGCAGCAGACGAACCCAAACAACGGCGGCAGCGACTGAGACGCCTACAGCGACGCTGATAGAGGCTGCGACGCTGACTGAGTTGCCGACTGAGGCAGATAGGGGTAGATATAGGCACAGAGAATGCAGCAGACCCCCCCCAATCGACAGCGGCAGCGACTGAGACGCCTACAGAGACGCTGAGAGAGGCGGCGAAGCCGACTGAGGCAGATAGGGGTAGATATAGGTACAGAGAATGCAGCAGACCCCCCAATCGACAACGGCAGCGACTGAGAAGCCTACAGAGACGCTGACAGAAGCTTGGACGCCGACTGAGACGCCGACTGAGACGCTGACAGAGGCATATAAGGGTAGATATAGGCATAGAGAAGGCAGCAGACCCCCCAATCGACAGAGGCAGCGACTGAGACGCCTACCGAGACGCTGGCAGAAGCTGCGACGCTGACTGAGACGCCGACTGAGGCATATAGGGGTAGATATAGGCATAGAGAAGGCAGCAGACCCACCAATGGACAGCGGCAGCAACTGACATGCATACAGACTCGCTGACAGAGGCTGCGACGCCGAATGAGACACCAACTGAGACGCCGACTGAGGCATATAGGGGTAGATATAGGCATAGAGAAGGCAGCAGACCCACCAATGGACAGCGGCAGCAACTGACATGCATACAGACTCGCTGACAGAGGCTGCGACGCCGAATGAGACACCAACTGAGACGCCGACTGAGGCAGATAGGGGTAGATATAGGCATATTGAAGTCAGCAGACCCCCCAATCGACAGCGGCAGCGACTGAGACGCCTGCAGAGACGCTGACAGAGGGTGCGACGCCGACTGAGACGCCTACTGAAGCAGATAGGGGTAGATATGGGCATAGAGAAGGCAGCTGACCCCACAATCGACAGCGGCAGCGACTGAGACGCCTACAGAGACGCTGACAGAGGCTGCGACACCGAATGAGACGCCGACCGCGACGCCGACTGAGGCAGATAGGGGTAGATATACGCATAAAGAAGGCAGCAGACCCCCCCAATCGAGAGCGGCAGCGACGGAGACGCCTACAGAGACGCTGACAGAGGCTGCGACGCCGACTGAGACGCCGACTGAAGCAGATAAAGGTAGATCTATGCATAGAGAAGGCAGCAGACCCCCCAATCGACAGCGGCAGCGACTGAGACGCCTACAGAGACCCTGACAGAGGCTGCGACGCCGACTGAGACGCAGACTGAAGCATATAATGGTAGATATAGGCACAGAGAAGGCGTCAGACCCCCCCAATCGACAGCGACAGCGATTGAGACGCCTACAGAGACGCTGACAGAGGCTGCGGCTCATCTGCGACGCTGTCTGAGACGCCGACTGACACGCCGACTGAAGCAGATAGAGGTAGATCTATGCATAGAGATGGCAGCAGACCCCCACAATCGACAGCGGCAGCGACTGAGACGCCTACAGAGACGCTGATAGAGGCTGCGGAGCCGACTGAGACGCCGACTGAACCAGATAGGGGTAGATATAGACATAGAGAAATCAGCTGACGCCACAATCGACAGCGGCAGCGACTGAGACACCTACAGAGACGCTGACAGAGGCTGCGACGCCGACTGAGACGCCAACTGAGGCAGACAGGGGTAGATATAGGCATAGAGAAGGCAGCAGACCCCCCAATCGACAGCGCCAGCGACTGAGACGCATACACAGACACTGACAGAGGCTGTGACGCCGACTGAGACACCGACTGAGGCAGATAGGGGTAGATATAGGCATATTGAAGTCAGCAGACCCCCCAATCGACAGCGGCAGCGACTGAGACGCCTGCAGAGATGGTGACAGAGGCTGCGACGCCGACTGAGACGCCTACTGAGGCAGATAGGGCTATATATAGGCATGGAGAAGACAGCAGACCCCCAATCGACAGCGGCAGCGACTGAGAAGCCTACAGAGACACTGACAGAGGCTGCGACGATGACTGAGACGCCGACTGAAGCAGATAGGGGTAGATATAGGCATAGAGAAGGCAGCTGACGCCACAATCGACAGCGGCAGCGACTGAGACGCCTACAGAGACGCTGATAGAGGCTGCGACGCTGATAGAGGCTGCGACGCTGATAGAGGCTGCGACGCTGACTGAGACGCCGACTGAGGCAGATAGGGGTAGATATAGGCACAGAGAATGCAGCAGACCCCCCAATTGACAGCGGCAGCGACTGAGACGCCTACAGAGACACTGACAGAGGCTGCGACACCGAATGAGACGCCGACCGAGACGCCGACTGAGGCGCCGACTGAGGCAGATAGGGGTAGATATAGGCATATTGAAGTCAGCAGACCCCCCATTCGACAGCGGCAGCGACTGAGACGCCTGCAGAGATGGTGACAGAGGCTGCGACGCCGACTGAGACGCCGACTGAGGCAGATTGGGGTAGATATAGGCATAGAGAATTCGACAGACCCCCCAATTGACATCGACAGCGACTGATACGCCTACAGAGACGCTGACAGAGGCTGCGACTCATCTGCGACGCTGTCTGAGACGCCGACTGAGACGCCGACTGAAGCAGATAGAGGTAGATCTATGCATAGAGATGGCAGCAGACCCCCCCCCAATCGACAGCGGCAGCGACTGAGACGCCTACAGAGACGCTGAGAGAGGCTGCGACACCGACTGAGACGCCTACTGAAGCAGATAGGGCTATATATAGGCATGGAGAAGACAGCAGACCCCCAATCGACAGCGGCAGCAACTGAGAAACCTACAGAGACACTGACAGAGGCTGCGACGCC
The DNA here is from genome assembly GCA_920105625.2 of Clusia tigrina. Taxonomy (NCBI): domain Eukaryota; kingdom Metazoa; phylum Arthropoda; class Insecta; order Diptera; family Clusiidae; genus Clusia; species Clusia tigrina. The sequence goes on along the minus strand of OV050031.1, from coordinate 72,015,458 downwards.
GACTGAGACGCCGACTGAAGCAGAGAGGGGTAGATATAGGCATAAAGAAGGCAGCTGACGCCACTATCGACAGCGGCAGCGACTGAGACGCCTACAGAGACGCTGACAGAGGCTGCGACGAAGACTGAGACGCCGACTGAGGCAGACAGGGGTAGATATAGGCATAGAGAAGGCAGCAGACCCCCCAATCGACAGCGCCAGAGACTGAGACGCATACAGAGACACTGACAGAGGCTGTGACGCCGACTGAGACACCGACTGAGGCAGATAGGGGTAGATATAGGCATATTGAAGTCAGCAGACCCCCCAATCGACAGCGGCAGCGACTGAGACGCCTGCAGAGATGGTGACAGAGGCTGCGACGCCGACTGAGGCAGATAGGGCTATATATAAGAATGGAGAAGGCAGCAGACCCCCAATCGACAGCGGCAGCGACTGAGAAGCCTACAGAGACGCTGACAGAGGGTGCGACGCCGACTGAGACGCCTACTGAAGCAGATAGGGGTAGATATGGGCATAGAGAAGGCAGCTGACCCCACAATCGACAGCGGCAGCGACTGAGACGCCTACAGAGACGCTGACAGAGGCTGCGACACCGAATGAGACGCCGACCGAGACGCCGACTGAGGCGCCGACTGAGGCAGATAGGGGTAGATATACGCATAGAGAAGGCAGCAGACCACCCCAATCGTCAGCGGCAGCGACTGAGACGCCTACAGAGACGCTGACAGAGGCTGCTGCGCCGACTGAGACGCCGACTGAAGCAGATAGAGGTAGATCTATGCATAGAGAAAGCAGCAGACCCCCCAATCGACAGCGGCAGCGACTGAGACGCCTACAGAGGCGCTGACAAAGGCTGCGACTCATCTGCGACGCCGTCTGAGACGCCGACTGAGACGCCGACTGAAGCAGATAGAGGTAGATCTATGCATAGAGATGGCAGCAGACCCCCCAATCGACAGCGGCAGCGACTGAGACGCCTACAGAGACGTTGACAGAGCCTGCGACACCGACTGAGACGAATACTGAGGCAGATAGGGCTATATATAGGCATGGAGAAGGCAGCAGACCCCCAATCGACAGCGGCAGCGACTGAGAAGCCTACAGAGACACTGACAGAGGCTGCGACGCCGACTGAGACGCCCACTGAGGCAGATAGGGATAGATATAGGCGTAGAGAAGGCAGCTGACCCCACAATCGACAGCGGCACCGACTGAGACGCCTACAGAGATGCTGACAGAGGCTGCGACGCCGACTGAGACGCCGACTGAGACGCCGATTGAGACGCCGACAGAGACAGATAGGGGTAGATATAGGCATAGAGAAGGCAACAGACCCCCAATCGACAGCGGCAGCGACTGAGACGCCTACAGTGACGCTGACAGAAGCTGCGACGCCGACTGAGACGCCGACTGAGGCAGATAGGGGTAGATATAGGCATAGAGAAGGCAGCATACCTCCCCAATCGACAGCGGCAGCGACTGAGACGCCCACAGAGACGCTAACAGAGGCAGCGACAACGACTGAGACGCCGACTGAGGCAGATAGGGGCAGATATAGGCATAGAGAAAGCAGCAGACCCCCCCAATCAACAGCGGCAGCGACTTAAATGTCTACAGAGACGCTGACAGAGGCTGCGACGCCCACTGAGACGCCGACTGAGGCAGATAGGGGTAGTTATAGGCATAGAGAAGGTAACAGACCCCCCAATCGGCAGCAGCAGCGACTGAGACGCTGACAGAAGCTGCGACGCCGACTGAGACGCCGACTGAGGCAGAAAGGGTTAGATATAAGCATAGAGAAAGCAGCATACCCCCCAATCGACAGCGGAAGCGACTGAGACGCCTACAGAGAAGCTACAGAGGCGGCGAAGCCGACTGAGACGCCGACTGAGGCAGGAAGGGGTAGATATAGGTACAGAGAATGCAGCAGACCCCCCAATCGACAACGGCAGCGACTGAGAAGCCTACAGAGACGCTGACAGAAGCTTGCACGCCGACTGAAACGCCGTCTGAGACGCTGACAGAGGCATATAAGGGTAGATATAGGCATAGAGAAGGCAGCAGACCCCCCAATCGACAGAGGCAGCGACTGAGACGCCTACCGAGACGCTGGCAGAAGCTGCGACGCTGACTGAGACGCCGACTGAGGCATATAGGGGTAGATATAGGCATAGAGAAGGCAGCAGACCTACCAATGGACAGCGGCAGCAACTGAGATGAATACAGACTCGCTGACAGAGGCTGCGACGCCGAATGAGACACCAACTGAGACGCCGACTGAGGCAGATAGGGGTAGATATTAGGATAGAGAAGGCAGCAGACCCCCCAATCGACAGCGGCAGCGACTGAGACGCCTACAGTGACGCTGACAGAAGCTGCGACGCCGACTGAGACGCCGACTGAGGCAGATAGGGATAGATATAGGCATAGAGAAGGCAGCATACCTCCCCAATCGACAGCGGCAGCGACTGAGACGCCCACAGAGACGCTAACAGAGGCAGCGACAACGACTGAGACGCCGACTGAGGCAGGTAGGGGCAGATATAGGCATAGATAAAACAGCAGACCCCCCAATCAACAGCGGCAGCGACTTAAATGTCTACAGAGACGCTAACAGAGGCTGCGACGCCCACTGAGACGCCGACTGAGGCAGATAGGGGTAGTTATAGTCATAGAGAAAGTAACAGACCCCCCAATCGGCAGCAGCAACGACTGAGACGCTGACAGAAGCTGCGACGCCCACTGAGACGACTGAGGCAGATAGGGGTAGATATAGGCATAGAGAAGGCAGCAGACCAACCCAAACAACGGCGGCAGCGACTGAGACGCCTACAGCGACGCTGATAGAGGCTGCGACGCTGATTGAGACGCCGACTGAGGCAGATAGGGGTAGATATAGGCACAGAGAATGCAGCAGACCCCCCAATCGACAACGGCAGCGACTGAGAAGCCTACAGAGACGCTGACAGAAGCTTGGACGCCGACTGAGACGCTGACAGAGGCATATAAGGGTAGATATAGGCATAGAGAAGGCAGCAGACCCCCCAATCGACAGAGGCCACGACTGAGACGCCTACCGAGACGCTGGCAGAAGCTGCGACGCTGACTGAGACGCCGACTGAGGCATATAGGGGTAGATATAGGCATAGAGAAGGCAGCAGACCTACCAATGGACAGCGGCAGCAACTGAGATGAATACAGACTCGCTGACAGAGGCTGCGACGCCGAATGAGACACCAACTGAGACGCCGACTGAGGCAGATAGGGGTAGATATAGGCATATTGAAGTCAGCAGACCCCCCCAATCGACAGCGGCAGCGACTGAGACGCCTACAGAGAAGCTACAGAGGCGGGGAAGCCGACTGACACGCCGATTGAGGCAGGTAGGGGTAGATATAGGCACAGAGAATGCAGCAGACCCCCCAATCGACAGCGGCAGCGACTGAGAATTCTACAGAGACGCTGACAGCGGCTGCGACGCCGATTGAGACTCCAACTGAGACGCTGACAGAGGCAGATAGGGGTAGATATTAGGATAGAGAAGGCAGCAGACCCCCCAATCGACAGCGGCAGCGACTGAGACGCCTACAGTGACGCTGACAGAAGCTGCGACGCCGACTGAGACGCCGACTGAGGCAGATAGGGGTAGATATAGGCATAGAGAAGGCAGCATACCTCCCCAATCGACAGCGGCAGCGACTGAGACGCCCACAGAGACGCTAACAGAGGCAGCGACAACGACTGAGACGCCGACTGAGGCAGATAGGGGCAGATATAGGCATAGAGAAAACAGCAGACCCCCCCAATCAACAGCGGCAGCGACTTAAATGTCTACAGAGACGCTAACAGAGGCTGCGACGCCCACTGAGACGCCGACTGAGGCAGATAGGGGTAGTTATAGGCATAGAGAAGGTAACAGACCCCCCAATCGGCAGCAGCAACGACTGAGACGCTGACAGAAGCTGCGACGCCCACTGAGACGACTGAGGCAGATAGGGGTAGATATAGGCATAGAGAAGGCAGCAGACCAACCCAAACAACGGCGGCAGCGACTGAGACGCCTACAGCGACGCTGATAGAGGCTGCGACGCTGATTGAGACGCCGACTGAGGCAGATAGGGGTAGATATAGGCACAGAGAATGCAGCAGACCCCCCCCCCAATCGACAGCAGCAGCGACTGAGACGCCTACAGAGACGCTGAGAGAGGCGGCGAAGCCGACTGAGGCAGATAGGGGTAGATATAGGTACAGAGAATGCAGCAGACCCCCCAATCGACAACGGCAGCGACTGAGAAGCCTACAGAGACGCTGACAGAAGCTTGGACGCCGACTGAGACGCTGACAGAGGCATATAAGGGTAGATATAGGCATAGAGAAGGCAGCAGACCCCCCAATCGACAGAGGCAGCGACTGAGACGCCTACCGAGACGCTGGCAGAAGCTGCGACGCTGACTGAGACGCCGACTGAGGCATATAGGGGTAGATATAGGCATAGAGAAGGCAGCAGACCCACCAATGGACAGCGGCAGCAACTGAGATGCATACAGACTCGCTGACAGAGGCTGCGACGCCGAATGAGACACCAACTGAGACGCCGACTGAGGCAGATAGGGGTAGATATAGGCATATTGAAGTCAGCAGACCCCCCCAATCGACAGCGGCAGCGACTGAGACGCCTGCAGAGATGGTGACAGAGGCTGCGACGCCGACTGAGACGCCGACTGAAGCAGATTGGTGTAGATATAGGCATAGAGAATTCGTCAGCCCCCCAATTGACATCGACAGCGACAGATACGCCTACAGAGACGCTGACAGAGGGTGCGACGCCGACTGAGACGCCGACCGCGACGCCGACTGAAGCAGATAGGGGTAGATATGGGCATAGAGAAGGCAGCTGACCCCACAATCGACAGCGGCAGCGACTGAGACGCCTACAGAGACGCTGACAGAGGCTGCGACACCGAATGAGACGCCGACCGCGACGCCGACTGAGGCAGATAGGGGTAGATATACGCATAGAGAAGGCAGCAGACCCCCCCAATCGAGAGCGGCAGCGACGGAGACGCCTACAGAGACGCTGACAGAGGCTGCGACGCCGACTGAGATGCCGACTGAAGCAGATAGAGGTAGATCTATGCATAGAGAAGGCAGCAGACCACCCAATCGACAGCGGCAGCGACTGAGACGCCTACAGAGACCCTGACAGAGGCTGCGACGCCGACTGAGACGCAGACTGAAGCATATAATGGTAGATATAGGCACAGAGAAGGCGTCAGACCCTCCCCAATCGACAGCGACAGCGATTGAGACGCCTACAGAGACGCTGACAGAGGCTGCGGCTCATCTGCGACGCTGTCTGAGACGCCGACTGACACGCCGACTGAAGCAGATAGAGGTAGATCTATGCATAGAGATGACAGCAGACCCCCACAATCGACAGCGGCAGCGACTGAGACGCCTACAGAGACGCTGATAGAGGCTGCGGAGCCGACTGAGACGCCGACTGAACCAGATAGGGGTAGATATAGGCATAGAGAAATCAGCTGACGCCACAATCGACAGCGGCAGCGACTGAGACACCTACAGACACGCTGACAGAGGCTGCGACGCCGACTGAGACGCCAACTGAGGCAGACAGGGGTAGATATAGGCATAGAGAAGGCAGCAGACCCCCCAATCGACAGCGCCAGCGACTGAGACGCATACACAGACACTGACAGAGGCTGTGACGCCGACTGAGACACCGACTGAGGCAGATAGGGGTAGATATAGGCATATTGAAGTCAGCAGACCCCCCAATCGACAGCGGCAGCGACTGAGACGCCTGCAGAGATGGTGACAGAGGCTGCGACGCCGACTGAGACGCCTACTGAGGCAGATAGGGCTATATATAGGCATGGAGAAGACAGCAGACCCCCAATCGACAGCGGCAGCGACTGAGACGCCTACAGCGACGCTGATAGAGGCTGCGACGCTGACTGAGACGCCGACTGAGGCAGATAGGGGTAGATATAGGCACAGAGAATGCAGCAGACCCCCCCAATCGACAGCGGCAGCGACTGAGACGCCTACAGAGAAGCTACAGAGGCGGGGAAGCCGACTGACACGCCGATTGAGGCAGGTAGGGGTAGATATAGGCACAGAGAATGCAGCAGACCCCCCAATCGACAGCGGCAGCGACTGAGAATTCTACAGAGACGCTGACAGCGGCTGCGACGCCGATTGAGACTCCAACTGAGACGCTGACAGATTCAGATAGGGGTAGATATTAGGATAGAGAAGGCAGCAGACCCCCCAATCGACAGCGGCAGCGACTGAGACGCCTACAGTGACGCTGACAGAAGCTGCGACGCCGACTGAGACGCCGACTGAGGCAGATAGGGGTAGATATAGGCATAGAGAAGGCAGCATACCTCCCCAATCGACAGCGGCAGCGACTGAGACGCCCACAGAGACGCTAACAGAGGCAGCGACAACGACTGAGACGCCGACTGAGGCAGATAAGGGCAGATATAGGCATAGAGAAAACAGCAGACCCCCCCAATCAACAGCGGCAGCGACTTAAATGTCTACAGAGACGCTAACAGAGGCTGCGACGCCCACTGAGACGCCGACTGAGGCAGATAGGGGTAGTTATAGGCATAGAGAAGGTAACAGACCCCCCAATCGGCAGCAGCAACGACTGAGACGCTGACAGAAGCTGCGACGCCCACTGAGACGACTGAGGCAGATAGGGGTAGATATAGGCATAGAGAAGGCAGCAGACCAACCCAAACAACGGCGGCAGCGACTGAGACGCCTACAGCGACGCTGATAGAGGCTGCGACGCTGATTGAGACGCCGACTGAGGTAGATAGGGGTAGATATAGGCACAGAGAATGCAGCAGACCCCCCCCCCAATCGACAGCGGCAGCGACTGAGACGCCTACAGAGACGCTGAGAGAGGCGGCGAAGCCGACTGAGGCATATAAGGGTAGATATAGGCATAGAGAAGGCAGCAGACCCCCCAATCGACAGAGGCAGCGACTGAGACGCCTACCGAGACGCTGGCAGAAGCTGCGACGCTGACTGAGACGCCGACTGAGGCATATAGGGGTAGATATAGGCATAGAGAAGGCAGCAGACCCATCAATGGACAGCGGCAGCAACTGAGATGCATACAGACTCGCTGACAGAGGCTGCGACGCCGAATGAGACACCAACTGAGACGCCGACTGAGGCAGATAGGGGTAGATATAGGCATATTGAAGTCAGCAGACCCCCCCAATCGACAGCGGCAGCGACTGAGACGCCTGCAGAGATGGTGACAGAGGCTGCGACGCCGACTGAGACGCCGACTGAAGCAGATTGGGGTAGATATAGGCATAGAGAATTCGTCAGCCCCCCAATTGACATCGACAGCGACTGATACGCCTACAGAGACGCTGACAGAGGGTGCGACGCCGACTGAGACGCCGACCGCGACGCCGACTGAAGCAGATAGGGGTAGATATGGGCATAGAGAAGGCAGCTGACCCCACAATCGACAGCGGCAGCGACTGAGACGCCTACAGAGACGCTGACAGAGGCTGCGACACCGAATGAGACGCCGACCGCGACGCCGACTGAGGCAGATAGGGGTAGATATACGCATAGAGAAGGCAGCAGACCCCCCCAATCGAGAGCGGCAGCGACGGAGACGCCTACAGAGACGCTGACAGAGGCTGCGACGCCGACTGAGACGCCGACTGAAAAATATAGAGGTAGATCTATGCATAGAGAAGGCAGCAGAAAACACAATCGACAGCGGCAGCGACTGAGACGCCTACAGAGACCCTGACAGAGGCTGCGACGCCGACTGAGACGCAGACTGAAGCATATAATGGTAGATATAGGCACAGAGAAGGCGTCAGACCCCCCCAATCGACAGCGACAGCGATTGAGACGCCTACAGAGACGCTGACAGAGGCTGCGGCTCATCTGCGACGCTGTCTGAGACGCCGACTGACACGCCGACTGAAGCAGATAGAGGTAGATCTATGCATAGAGATGGCAGCAGACCCCCACAATCGACAGCGGCAGCGACTGAGACGCCTACAGAGACGCTGATAGAGGCTGCGGAGCCGACTGAGACGCCGACTGAACCAGATAGGGGTAGATATAGGCATAGAGAAATCAGCTGACGCCACAATCGACAGCGGCAGCGACTGAGACACCTACAGAGACGCTGACAGAGGCTGCGACGCCGACTGAGACGCCAACTGAGGCAGACAGGGGTAGATATAGGCATAGAGAAGGCAGCAGACCCCCCAATCGACAGCGCCAGCGACTGAGACGCATACACAGACACTGACAGAGGCTGTGACGCCGACTGAGACACCGACTGAGGCAGATAGGGGTAGATATAGGCATATTGAAGTCAGCAGACCCCCCAATCGAGAGCGGCAGCGACGGAGACGCCTACAGAGACGCTGACAGAGGCTGCGACGCCGACTGAGACGCCGACTGAAGCAGATAGGGGTAGATATGGGCATAGAGAAGGCAGCAGACCCATCAATGGACAGCGGCAGCAACTGAGATGCATACAGACTCGCTGACAGAGGCTGCGACGCCGAATGAGACACCAACTGAGACGCCGACTGAGGCAGATAGGGGTAGATATAGGCATATTGAAGTCAGCAGACCCCCCCAATCGACAGCGGCAGCGACTGAGACGCCTGCAGAGATGGTGACAGAGGCTGCGACGCCGACTGAGACGCCGACTGAAGCAGATTGGGGTAGATATAGGCATAGAGAATTCGTCAGCCCCCCAATTGACATCGACAGCGACTGATACGCCTACAGAGACGCTGACAGAGGGTGCGACGCCGACTGAGACGCCGACCGCGACGCCGACCGAAGCAGATAGGGGTAGATATGGGCATAGAGAAGGCAGCTGACCCCACAATCGACAGCGGCAGCGACTGAGACGCCTACAGAGACGCTGACAGAGGCTGCGACACCGAATGAGACGCCGACCGCGACGCCGACTGAGGCAGATAGGGGTAGATATACGCATAGAGAAGGCAGCAGACCCCCCCAATCGAGAGCGGCAGCGACGGAGACGCCTACAGAGACGCTGACAGAGGCTGCGACGCCGACTGAGACGCCGACTGAAGCAGATTGGTGTAGATATAGGCATAGAGAATTCGTCAGCCCCCCAATTGACATCGACAGCGACAGATACGCCTACAGAGACGCTGACAGAGGGTGCGACGCCGACTGAGACGCCGACCGCGACGCCGACTGAAGCAGATAGGGGTAGATATGGGCATAGAGAAGGCAGCTGACCCCACAATCGACAGCGGCAGCGACTGAGACGCCTACAGAGACGCTGACAGAGGCTGCGACACCGAATGAGACGCCGACCGCGACGCCGACTGAGGCAGATAGGGGTAGATATACGCATAGAGAAGGCAGCAGACCCCCCCAATCGAGAGCGGCAGCGACGGAGACGCCTACAGAGACGCTGACAGAGGCTGCGACGCCGACTGAGACGCCGACTGAAGCAGATAGAGGTAGATCTATGCATAGAGAAGGCAGCAGACCACCCAATCGACAGCGGCAGCGACTGAGACGCCTACAGAGACCCTGACAGAGGCTGCGACGCCGACTGAGACGCAGACTGAAGCATATAATGGTAGATATAGGCACAGAGAAGGCGTCAGACCCTCCCCAATCGACAGCGACAGCGATTGAGACGCCTACAGAGACGCTGACAGAGGCTGCGGCTCATCTGCGACGCTGTCTGAGACGCCGACTGACACGCCGACTGAAGCAGATAGAGGTAGATCTATGCATAGAGATGACAGCAGACCCCCACAATCGACAGCGGCAGCGACTGAGACGCCTACAGAGACGCTGATAGAGGCTGCGGAGCCGACTGAGACGCCGACTGAACCAGATAGGGGTAGATATAGGCATAGAGAAATCAGCTGACGCCACAATCGACAGCGGCAGCGACTGAGACACCTACAGACACGCTGACAGAGGCTGCGACGCCGACTGAGACGCCAACTGAGGCAGACAGGGGTAGATATAGGCATAGAGAAGGCAGCAGACCCCCCAATCGACAGCGCCAGCGACTGAGACGCATACACAGACACTGACAGAGGCTGTGACGCCGACTGAGACACCGACTGAGGCAGATAGGGGTAGATATAGGCATATTGAAGTCAGCAGACCCCCCAATCGACAGCGGCAGCGACTGAGACGCCTGCAGAGATGGTGACAGAGGCTGCGACGCCGACTGAGACGCCTACTGAGGCAGATAGGGCTATATATAGGCATGGAGAAGACAGCAGACCCCCAATCGACAGCGGCAGCGACTGAGACGCCTACAGCGACGCTGATAGAGGCTGCGACGCTGACTGAGACGCCGACTGAGGCAGATAGGGGTAGATATAGGCACAGAGAATGCAGCAGACCCCCCCAATCGACAGCGGCAGCGACTGAGACGCCTACAGAGAAGCTACAGAGGCGGGGAAGCCGACTGACACGCCGATTGAGGCAGGTAGGGGTAGATATAGGCACAGAGAATGCAGCAGACCCCCCAATCGACAGCGGCAGCGACTGAGAATTCTACAGAGACGCTGACAGCGGCTGCGACGCCGATTGAGACTCCAACTGAGACGCTGACAGATTCAGATAGGGGTAGATATTAGGATAGAGAAGGCAGCAGACCCCCCAATCGACAGCGGCAGCGACTGAGACGCCTACAGTGACGCTGACAGAAGCTGCGACGCCGACTGAGACGCCGACTGAGGCAGATAGGGGTAGATATAGGCATAGAGAAGGCAGCATACCTCCCCAATCGACAGCGGCAGCGACTGAGACGCCCACAGAGACGCTAACAGAGGCAGCGACAACGACTGAGACGCCGACTGAGGCAGATAAGGGCAGATATAGGCATAGAGAAAACAGCAGACCCCCCCAATCAACAGCGGCAGCGACTTAAATGTCTACAGAGACGCTAACAGAGGCTGCGACGCCCACTGAGACGCCGACTGAGGCAGATAGGGGTAGTTATAGGCATAGAGAAGGTAACAGACCCCCCAATCGGCAGCAGCAACGACTGAGACGCTGACAGAAGCTGCGACGCCCACTGAGACGACTGAGGCAGATAGGGGTAGATATAGGCATAGAGAAGGCAGCAGACCAACCCAAACAACGGCGGCAGCGACTGAGACGCCTACAGCGACGCTGATAGAGGCTGCGACGCTGATTGAGACGCCGACTGAGGTAGATAGGGGTAGATATAGGCACAGAGAATGCAGCAGACCCCCCCCCCAATCGACAGCGGCAGCGACTGAGACGCCTACAGAGACGCTGAGAGAGGCGGCGAAGCCGACTGAGGCATATAAGGGTAGATATAGGCATAGAGAAGGCAGCAGACCCCCCAATCGACAGAGGCAGCGACTGAGACGCCTACCGAGACGCTGGCAGAAGCTGCGACGCTGACTGAGACGCCGACTGAGGCATATAGGGGTAGATATAGGCATAGAGAAGGCAGCAGACCCATCAATGGACAGCGGCAGCAACTGAGATGCATACAGACTCGCTGACAGAGGCTGCGACGCCGAATGAGACACCAACTGAGACGCCGACTGAGGCAGATAGGGGTAGATATAGGCATATTGAAGTCAGCAGACCCCCCCAATCGACAGCGGCAGCGACTGAGACGCCTGCAGAGATGGTGACAGAGGCTGCGACGCCGACTGAGACGCCGACTGAAGCAGATTGGGGTAGATATAGGCATAGAGAATTCGTCAGCCCCCCAATTGACATCGACAGCGACTGATACGCCTACAGAGACGCTGACAGAGGGTGCGACGCCGACTGAGACGCCGACCGCGACGCCGACCGAAGCAGATAGGGGTAGATATGGGCATAGAGAAGGCAGCTGACCCCACAATCGACAGCGGCAGCGACTGAGACGCCTACAGAGACGCTGACAGAGGCTGCGACACCGAATGAGACGCCGACCGCGACGCCGACTGAGGCAGATAGGGGTAGATATACGCATAGAGAAGGCAGCAGACCCCCCCAATCGACAGCGGCAGCGACGGAGACGCCTACAGAGACGCTGACAGAGGCTGCGACGCCGACTGAGACGCCGACTGAAGCAGATAAAGGTAGATCTATGCATAGAGAAAGCAGCAGACCCCCCAATCGACAGCGGCAGCGACTGAGACGCCTACAGAGACCCTGACAGAGGCTGCGACGCCGACTGAGACGCAGACTGAAGCATATAATGGTAGATATAGGCACAGAGAAGGCGTCAGACCCCCCCAATCGACAGCGACAGCGATTGAGACGCCTACAGAGACGCTGACAGAGGCTGCGGCTCATCTGCGACGCTGTCTGAGACGCCGACTGACACGCCGACTGAAGCAGATAGAGGTAGATCTATGCATAGAGATGGCAGCAGACCCCCACAATCGACAGCGGCAGCGACTGAGACGCCTACAGAGACGCTGATAGAGGCTGCGGAGCCGACTGAGACGCCGACTGAACCAGATAGGGGTAGATATAGGCATAGAGAAATCAGCTGACGCCACAATCGACAGCGGCAGCGACTGAGACACCTACAGAGACGCTGACAGAGGCTGCGACGCCGACTGAGACGCCAACTGAGGCAGACAGGGGTAGATATAGGCATAGAGAAGGCAGCAGACCCCCCAATCGACAGCGCCAGCGACTGAGACGCATACACAGACACTGACAGAGGCTGTGACGCCGACTGAGACACCGACTGAGGCAGATAGGGGTAGATATAGGCATATTGAAGTCAGCAGACCCCCCAATCGACAGCGGCAGCGACTGAGACGCCTGCAGAGATGGTGACAGAGGCTGCGACGCCGACTGAGACGCCTACTGAGGCAGATAGGGCTATATATAGGCATGGAGAAGACAGCAGACCCCCAATCGACAGCGGCAGCGACTGAGCAGCTTACAGAGACACTGACAGAGGCTGCGACGATGACTGAGACGCCGACTGAAGCAGATAGGGGTAGATATAGGCATAGAGAAGGCAGCTGACGCCACAATCGACAGCGGCAGCGACTGAGACGCCTACAGCGACGCTGATAGAGGCTGCGACGCTGACTGAGACGCCGACTGAGGCAGATAGGGGTAGATATAGGCACAGAGAATGCAGCAGACCCCCCAATTGACAGCGGCAGCGACTGAGACGCCTACAGAGACACTGACAGAGGCTGCGACACCGAATGAGACGCCGACCGAGACGCCGACTGAGGCGCCGACTGAGGCAGATAGGGGTAGATATAGGCATAGAGAAGGCAGCTGACCCCACAATCGACAGCGGCACCGACTGAGACGCCTACAGAGATGCTGACAGAGGCTGCGATGCCGACTGAGACGCCGACTGAGACGCCGATTGAGACGCCGACAGAGACAGATAGGGGTAGATATAGGCATAGAGAAGGCAACAGACCCCCATTAGACAGCGGCAGCGACTGAGACGCCTGCCGAGACGCTGACAGAAGCTGCGACTCTGAGTGAGATGCTGACTGAGGCAGATAGGGGTACATATAGGCATAGAGAAGGCAACAAATCCCCCATTCGACAGCAGCAGCGACTGAGACGCCTACCGAGACGCTGACAGAAGCTGCGACGCCGACTGAGGCAGACAGGGGTAGATATAGGCATAGGGAAGGCAGCAGACCCCCCAATCGACAGCGCCAGCGACTGAGACGCATACAGAGACACTGACAGAGGCTGTGACGCCGACTGAGACACCGACAGAGCCAGATAGGGGTAGATATAGGCATAGAGAAGGCAGCCGACACCCCAATCGCCAGCAGCAGTGACTGAGACGCCTACAGATACGCTGACAGAGGCTGCGACGCCGACTGAGACGCCTACTGAGGCACATAGGGGTAAATATAAGCATACAGAAGGTAGCAGACCCCTAAATCGATAGAGGCAGAGATGGAGACACCAAAAGAGACGCCTAAGGAGACGCCTACAGAGACGCTGACAGAGGCTGTGATGCCGACTGAGATGCCGACAGAGACAGATAGGGGTAGATATAGGCATAGAGAAAGCTACAGACCCCCCAATCGACAGCGGCAGCCACTGAGACGCCTACCGAGACGCTGACTGAGACGCCGACTGAGGCAGATAGGGGTAGATACAGGCATAGAGAAGGCAGCAGACCCCCCAACCGACAGCAGCAGTGACTAAGACGCCTACAGATACGCTGACAGAGGCTGCGACGCCGACTGAGACGGCTACTGAGGCACATAGGGGTATATATAAGCATACAAAAGGTAGCAGACCCCCCCAATCGATAGCGGCAGAGATGGAGACACCAAAAGAGACGCCTAAGGAGACACCTACAGAGACGCTGACAGAGGCTGTGATGCCGACTGAGACGCCGACAGAGACAGATAGGGGTAGATATAGGCATAGAGAAAGCTACAGACCCCCCCAACCGACAGCGGCAGCGACTGAGACGCCTACAGAGATGCTGACAGAGGCTGCGACGCCGACTGAGGCAGAAAGGGTTAGATATAAGCATAGAGAAAGCAGCATACCCCCCAATCGACAGCGGAAGCGACTGAGACGCCTACAGAGACCCTGACAGAGGCTGCGACGCCGACTGAGACGCCGACTGAGGCAGATAGGGATAGATATAGGCATAGAGAAGGCAGCTGACCCCACAATCGACAGCGGCACCGACTGAGACGCCTACAGAGATGCCGACAGAGGCTGCGACGCCGACTGAGACGCCGACTGAGACGCCGATTGAGACGCCGACAGAGACAGATAGGGGTAGATATAGGCATAGAGAAGGCAACAGACCCCCAATCGACAGCGGCAGCGACTGAGACGCCTGCCGAGACGCTGACAGAAGCTGCGACTCTGAGTGAGATGCCGACTGAGGCAGATAGGGGTAGATATAGGCATAGAGAAGGCAACAAATCCCCCATTCGACAGCAGCAGCGACTGAGACGCCTACCGAGACGCTGACAGAGGCAGCGACGGCGACTGAGACGCCGACTGAAGCAGACAGAGGTAGATCTATGCATAGAGAAGGCAGCAGACCCCCCAATCGACAGCGGCAGCGACTGAGACGCCTACAGAGACCCTGACAGAGGCTGCGACGCCGACTGAGACGCCGACTGAGGCAGATAGGGATAGATATAGGCATAGAGAAGGCAGCTGACCCCACAATCGACAGCGGCACCGACTGAGACGCCTACAGAGATGCCGACAGAGGCTGCGACGCCGACTGAGACGCCGACTGAGACGCCGATTGAGACGCCGACAGAGACAGATAGGGGTATATATAGGCATAGAGAAGGCAACAGACCCCCAATCGACAGCGGCAGCGACTGAGACGCCTGCCGAGACGCTGACAGAAGCTGCGACTCTGAGTGAGATGCCGACTGAGGCAGATAGGGGTAGATATAGGCATAGAGAAGGCAGCATACCTCCCCAATCGACAGCGGCAGCGACTGAGACGCCCACAGAGACGCTAACAGAGGCAGCGACAACGACTGAGACGCCGACTGAGGCAGATAAGGGCAGATATAGGCATAGAGAAAACAGCAGACCCCCCCAATCAACAGCGGCAGCGACTTAAATGTCTACAGAGACGCTAACAGAGGCTGCGACGCCCACTGAGACGCCGACTGAGGCAGATAGGGGTAGTTATAGGCATAGAGAAGGTAACAGACCCCCCAATCGGCAGCAGCAACGACTGAGACGCTGACAGAAGCTGCGACGCCCACTGAGACGACTGAGGCAGATAGGGGTAGATATAGGCATAGAGAAGGCAGCAGACCAACCCAAACAACGGCGGCAGCGACTGAGACGCCTACAGCGACGCTGATAGAGGCTGCGACGCTGATTGAGACGCCGACTGAGGTAGATAGGGGTAGATATAGGCACAGAGAATGCAGCAGACCCCCCCCCCCAATCGACAGCGGCAGCGACTGAGACGCCTACAGAGACGCTGAGAGAGGCGGCGAAGCCGACTGAGGCATATAAGGGTAGATATAGGCATAGAGAAGGCAGCAGACCCCCCAATCGACAGAGGCAGCGACTGAGACGCCTACCGAGACGCTGGCAGAAGCTGCGACGCTGACTGAGACGCCGACTGTGGCATATAGGGGTAGATATAGGCATAGAGAAGGCAGCAGACCCATCAATGGACAGCGGCAGCAACTGAGATGCATACAGACTCGCTGACAGAGGCTGCGACGCCGAATGAGACACCAACTGAGACGCCGACTGAGGCAGATAGGGGTAGATATAGGCATATTGAAGTCAGCAGACCCCCCCAATCGACAGCGGCAGCGACTGAGACGCCTGCAGAGATGGTGACAGAGGCTGCGACGCCGACTGAGACGCCGACTGAAGCAGATTGGGGTAGATATAGGCATAGAGAATTCGTCAGCCCCCCAATTGACATCGACAGCGACTGATACGCCTACAGAGACGCTGACAGAGGGTGCGACGCCGACTGAGACGCCGACCGCGACGCCGACCGAAGCAGATAGGGGTAGATATGGGCATAGAGAAGGCAGCTGACCCCACAATCGACAGCGGCAGCGACTGAGACGCCTACAGAGACGCTGACAGAGGCTGCGACACCGAATGAGACGCCGACCGCGACGCCGACTGAGGCAGATAGGGGTAGATATACGCATAGAGAAGGCAGCAGACCCCCCAATCGAGAGCGGCAGCGACGGAGACGCCTACAGAGACGCTGACAGAGGCTGCGACGCCGACTGAGACGCCGACTGAAGCAGATAAAGGTAGATCTATGCATAGAGAAAGCAGCAGACCCCCCAATCGACAGCGGCAGCGACTGAGACGCCTACAGAGACCCTGACAGAGGCTGCGACGCCGACTGAGACGCAGACTGAAGTATATAATGGTAGATATAGGCACAGAGAAGGCGTCAGACCCCCCCAATCGACAGCGACAGCGATTGAGACGCCTACAGAGACGCTGACAGAGGCTGCGGCTCATCTGCGACGCTGTCTGAGACGCCGACTGACACGCCGACTGAAGCAGATAGAGGTAGATCTATGCATAGAGATGGCAGCAGACCCCCACAATCGACAGCGGCAGCGACTGAGACGCCTACAGAGACGCTGATAGAGGCTGCGGAGCCGACTGAGACGCCGACTGAACCAGATAGGGGTAGATATAGGCATAGAGAAATCAGCTGACGCCACAATCGACAGCGGCAGCGACTGAGACACCTACAGAGACGCTGACAGAGGCTGCGACGCCGACTGAGACGCCAACTGAGGCAGACAGGGGTAGATATAGGCATAGAGAAGGCAGCAGACCCCCCAATCGACAGCGCCAGCGACTGAGACGCATACACAGACACTGACAGAGGCTGTGACGCCGACTGAGACACCGACTGAGGCAGATAGGGGTAGATATAGGCATATTGAAGTCAGCAGACCCCCCAATCGACAGCGGCAGCGACTGAGACGCCTGCAGAGATGGTGACAGAGGCTGCGACGCCGACTGAGACGCCTACTGAGGCAGATAGGGCTATATATAGGCATGGAGAAGACAGCAGACCCCCAATCGACAGCGGCAGCGACTGAGCAGCTTACAGAGACACTGACAGAGGCTGCGACGATGACTGAGACGCCGACTGAAGCAGATAGGGGTAGATATAGGCATAGAGAAGGCAGCTGACGCCACAATCGACAGCGGCAGCGACTGAGACGCCTACAGCGACGCTGATAGAGGCTGCGACGCTGACTGAGACGCCGACTGAGGCAGATAGGGGTAGATATAGGCACAGAGAATGCAGCAGACCCCCCAATTGACAGCGGCAGCGACTGAGACGCCTACAGAGACACTGACAGAGGCTGCGACACCGAATGAGACGCCGACCGAGACGCCGACTGAGGCGCCGACTGAGGCAGATAGGGGTAGATATAGGCATAGAGAAGGCAGCTGACCCCACAATCGACAGCGGCACCGACTGAGACGCCTACAGAGATGCTGACAGAGGCTGCGACGCCGACTGAGACGCCGACTGAGACGCCGATTGAGACGCCGACAGAGACAGATAGGGGTAGATATAGGCATAGAGAAGGCAACAGACCCCCATTAGACAGCGGCAGCGACTGAGACGCCTGCCGAGACGCTGACAGAAGCTGAGACTCTGAGTGAGATGCTGACTGAGGCAGATAGGGGTACATATAGGCATAGAGAAGGCAACAAATCCCCCATTCGACAGCAGCAGCGACTGAGACGCCTACCGAGACGCTGACAGAAGCTGCGACGCCGACTGAGGCAGACAGGGGTAGATATAGGCATAGGGAAGGCAGCAGACCCCCCAATCGACAGCGCCAGCGACTGAGACGCATACAGAGACACTGACAGAGGCTGTGACGCCGACTGAGACACCGACAGAGCCAGATAGGGGTAGATATAGGCATAGAGAAGGCAGCCGACACCCCAATCGCCAGCAGCAGTGACTGAGACGCCTACAGATACGCTGACAGAGGCTGCGACGCCGACTGAGACGCCTACTGAGGCACATAGGGGTAAATATAAGCATACAGAAGGTAGCAGACCCCTAAATCGATAGCGGCAGAGATGGAGACACCAAAAGAGACGCCTAAGGAGACGCCTACAGAGACGCTGACAGAGGCTGTGATGCCGACTGAGATGCCGACAGAGACAGATAGGGGTAGATATAGGCATAGAGAAAGCTACAGACCCCCCAATCGACAGCGGCAGCCACTGAGACGCCTACCGAGACGCTGACTGAGACGCCGACTGAGGCAGATAGGGGTAGATACAGGCATAGAGAAGGCAGCAGACCCCCCAACCGACAGCAGCAGTGACTAAGACGCCTACAGATACGCTGACAGAGGCTGCGACGCCGACTGAGACGGCTACTGAGGCACATAGGGGTATATATAAGCATACAAAAGGTAGCAGACCCCCCCAATCGATAGCGGCAGAGATGGAGACACCAAAAGAGACGCCTAAGGAGACACCTACAGAGACGCTGACAGAGGCTGTGATGCCGACTGAGACGCCGACAGAGACAGATAGGGGTAGATATAGGCATAGAGAAAGCTACAGACCCCCCCAACCGACAGCGGCAGCGACTGAGACGCCTACAGAGATGCTGACAGAGGCTGCGACGCCGACTGAGGCAGAAAGGGTTAGATATAAGCATAGAGAAAGCAGCATACCCCCCAATCGACAGCGGAAGCGACTGAGACGCCTACAGAGACCCTGACAGAGGCTGCGACGCCGACTGAGACGCCGACTGAGGCAGATAGGGGTAGATATAGGCATAGAGAAGGCAGCTGACCCCACAATCGACAGCGGCACCGACTGAGACGCCTACAGAGATGCCGACAGAGGCTGCGACGCCGACTGAGACGCCGACTGAGACGCCGATTGAGACGCCGACAGAGACAGATAGGGGTAGATATAGGCATAGAGAAGGCAACAGACCCCCAATCGACAGCGGCAGCGACTGAGACGCCTGCCGAGACGCTGACAGAAGCTGCGACTCTGAGTGAGATGCCGACTGAGGCAGATAGGGGTAGATATAGGCATAGAGAAGGCAACAAATCCCCCATTCGACAGCAGCAGCGACTGAGACGCTTACCGAGACGCTGACAGAGGCAGCGACGGCGACTGAGACGCCGACTGAAGCAGACAGAGGTAGATCTATGCATAGAGAAGGCAGCAGACCCCCCAATCGACAGCGGCAGCGACTGAGACGCCTACAGAGACCCTGACAGAGGCTGCGACGCCGACTGAGACGCCGACTGAGGCAGATAGGGATAGATATAGGCATAGAGAAGGCAGCTGACCCCACAATCGACAGCGGCACCGACTGAGACGCCTACAGAGATGCCGACAGAGGCTGCGACGCCGACTGAGACGCCGACTGAGACGCCGATTGAGACGCCGACAGAGACAGATAGGGGTAGATATAGGCATAGAGAAGGCAACAGACCCCCAATCGACAGCGGCAGCGACTGAGACGCCTGCCGAGACGCTGACAGAAGCTGCGACTCTGAGTGAGATGCCGACTGAGGCAGATAGGGGTAGATATAGGCATAGAGAAGGCAACAAATCCCCCATTCGACAGCAGCAGCGACTGAGACGCCTACCGAGACGCTGACAGAAGCTGCGACGCTTACTGAGACGCCGACTGAGGCAGATAGGGACAGATATAGGCATAGAGAAGGCAGCAGACCCCCCAATCGACAGTGGCAGCGACTGAGACGCCTACAGAGACGCTACAGAGGCGGCGAAGCCGACTGACACGAAGACTGAGGCAGGTAGGGGTAGATATAGGCACAGAGAATGCAGCAGACCCCCCCAATCGACAGCGGCAGCGACTGAGAAGTCTACAGAGACGCTGACAGAGGCTGCGACGTTGATTGAGATGCCAACTGAGACCCTGACAGAGGCAGATAGGGGTATATATTAGCATAGAGAAGGCAGCAGACCCCCCAATCGACAGCGGCAGCGACTGAGACGCCTACAGTGACGCTGACAGAAGCTGCGACGCCGACTGAGACGCCGACTGAGGCAGATAGGGGTAGATATAGGCATAGAGAAGGCAGCATACCTCCCCAATCGACAGCGGCAGCGACTGAGACGCCCACAGAGACGCTAACAGAGGCAGCGACAACGACTGAGACGCCGACTGAGGCAGATAGGGGCAGATATAGGCATAGAGAAAGCAGCAGACCCCCCCAATCAACAGCGGCAGCGACTTAAATGTCTACAGAGACGCTGACAGAGGCTGCGACGCCCACTGAGACGCCGACTGAGGCAGATAGGGGTAGTTATAGGCATAGAGAAGGTAACAGACCCCCCAATCGGCAGCAGCAGCGACTGAGACGCTGACAGAAGCTGCGACGCCGACTGAGACGCCGACTGAGGCAGAAAGGGTTAGATATAAGCATAGAGAAAGCAGCATACCCCCCAATCGACAGCGGAAGCGACTGAGACGCCTACAGAGAAGCTACAGAGGCGGCGAAGCCGACTGAGACGCTGACTGAGGCAGGAAGGGGTAGATATAGGTACAGAGAATGCAGCAGACCCCCCAATCGACAACGGCAGCGACTGAGAAGCCTACAGAGACGCTGACAGAAGCTTGCACGCCGACTGAAACGCCGTCTGAGACGCTGACAGAGGCATATAAGGGTAGATATAGGCATAGAGAAGGCAGCAGACCCCCCAATCGACAGAGGCAGCGACTGAGACGCCTACCGAGACGCTGGCAGAAGCTGCGACGCTGACTGAGACGCCGACTGAGGCATATAGGGGTAGATATAGGCATAGAGAAGGCAGCTGACCCCACAATCGACAGCGGCAGCGACTGAGACGCCTACAGAGACGCTGACAGAGGCTGCGACGCCGACTGAGACGCCGACTGAAGCAGATAAAGGTAGATCTATGCATAGAGAAAGCAGCAGACCCCCCCAATCGACAGCGGCAGCGACTGAGACGCCTACAGAGACCCTGACAGAGGCTGCGACACCGAATGAGACGCCGACCGAGACGCCGACTGAGGCAGATAGGGGTAGATATACGCATAGAGAAGGCAGCAGACCCCCCAATCGACAGCGGCAGCGACGGAGACGCCTACAGAGACGCTGATAGAGGCTGCGACGCCGACTGAGACGCCGACTGAAGCAGATAAAGGTAGATCTATGCATAGAGAAAGCAGCAGACCCCCCCAATCGACAGCGGCAGCGACTGAGACGCCTACAGAGACCCTGACAGACCCTGCAGACTGAAGCATATAATGGTAGATATAGGCACAGAGAAGGCGTCAGACCCCCCAATCGACAGCGATATCGATTGAGACGCCTACAGAGACGCTGACAGAGGCTGCTACTCATCTGCGACGCTGTCTGAGACGCCGACTGAGACGCCGACTGATGCAGATAGGGCTATATATAGGCATGGAGAAGGCAGCAGACCCCCAATCGACAGCGGCAGCGACTGAGAAGCCTACAGAGACACTGACAGAGGCTGCGACGCCGACTGAGACGCCGACTGAAGCAGATAGGGGTAGATATAGGCATAGATAAGGCAGCTGACGCCACAATCGACAGCGGCAGCGACTGAGACGCCTACAGAGACGCTGACAGAGGCTGCGACGCCGACTGAGACGCCGACTGAGGCAGACAGGGGTAGATATAGGCATAGGGAAGGCAGCAGACCCCCCAATCGACAGCGCCAGCGACTGAGACGCATACAGAGACACTGACAGAGGCTGTGACGCCGACTGAGACACCGACAGAGACAGATAGGGGTAGATATAGGCATAGCGAAGGCAGCCGACACCCCAATCGCCAGCAGCAGTGACTGAGACGCCTACAGAGACGCTGACAGGGGCTGCGACGCCGACTGAGACGCCGACTGAGGCAGACAGGGGTAGATATAGGCATAGAGAAGGCAGCAGACCCCCCAACCGACAGCGGCAGCGACTGAGACGCCTACAGAGATGCTGACAGAGGCTGAGACGCCGACTGAGGTAGAAAGGGTTAGATATAAGCATAGAGAAAGCAGCATACCCCCAATTGACAGCGGAAGCGACTGAGACGCCTACAGAGACGCTGACAGAGGCTGCGTTGCCGACTGCGACGTCGACTGAGGCAGATAGGGGTAGATATAGGCATAGAGAAAGCAGCAGACGCCCCCAATCGACAGCGACAGCGACTGAGATGCCTACAGAGGCGCTGACAGAGACGCTGAAAGAGGCTTCGACGCCGACTGAGGCAGATAGGGGTAGATATAGGCATATAGAAGGCAGCAGACCAACCAATCGATAGCGGCAGCGACTGAGATACCTACAGAGATGCTGACAGAATCTGTTGTTCTGAATGAGACGCCGACTGAGGCAGATTGGGGTAGATATAGGCACAGAGAAGGCAGCAGAACCCCCAATTGACAGCGGCAGCGACTGAGACGCCTACAGAGACGCTGACAGAGGCTTCGGCGCCGACTGAGACGCTCACTGAGACAGATAGGGCTAGATATAGGCATACAGAAGGCAGCAGACCCCTCCAATCGATAGCGGCAGAGATTGAGACGCCTACAGAGACGCCTCAAGAGACGCTGACAGATACTGCTACGCCAACTGAGGCAGATTATGGTAGATATAAGCATAGAGAAGGCAGCAGACCCCCCAAACGACAGCGGCAGCGACTGAGACGCCTACAGAGACGCTGACAGAAGCTGCGACGCCGACTGAGGCATATAGGGGTAGATATAGGCATAGAGAAGGCAGCATACCTCCCCAATCGACAGCGGCAGCGACTGAGACGCCCACAGAGATGCTAACAGAGGCTGCCACAACGCCTGAGACGCCGACTGAGGCAGATAGGGGCAGATATAGGCATAGAGAAGGCAGCAGAACCAACAATCAACATTGGCAGCGACTCAAATGTCTACAGAGACGCTGACAGAGGCTGCGGCGCCCACTGAGATGCCGACTGAGGCAGATAGGGGTAGATATAGGCATAGAGAAGGCAGCAGAACCCCCAATCGACAGCGGCAGCGACTGAGACGCCTACAGAGACGCTGAAAGAGGCTGTGACGCCGACTGAGACACCGACTGAGGCAGATAGGGGTAGATATAGGCATATTGAAGTCAGCAGACCCCCCAATCGACAGCGGCAGCGACTGAGACGCCTGCAGAGATGGTGACAGAGGCTGCGACGCCGACTGAGGCAGATAGGGCTATATATAAGAATGGAGAAGGCAGCTGACCCCCAATCGACAGCGGCAGCGACTGAGAAGCCTACAGAGACGCTGACAGAGGGTGCGACGCCGACTGAGACGCCTACTGAAGCAGATAGGGGTAGATATGGGCATAGAGAAGGCAGCTGACCCCACAATCGACAGCGGCAGCGACTGAGACGCCTACAGAGACGCTGACAGAGGCTGCGACACCGAATGAGACGCCGACCGAGACGCCGACTGAGGCGCCGACTGAGGCAGATAGGGGTAGATATACGCATAGAGAAGGCAGCAGACCACCCCAATCGTCAGCGGCTGCGACTGAGACGCCTACAGAGACGCTGCCAGAGGCTGCTGCGCCGACTGAGACGCCGACTGAAGCAGATAGAGGTAGATCTATGCATAGAGAAAGCAGCAGACCCCCCAATCGACAGCGGCAGCGACTGAGACGCCTACAGAGGCGCTGACAGAGGCTGCGACTCATCTGCGACGCCGTCTGAGACGCCGACTGAGACGCCGACTGAAGCAGATAGAGGTAGATCTATGCATAGAGATGGCAGCAGACCCCCCAATCGACAGCGGCAGCGACTGAGACGCCTACAGAGACGTTGACAGAGCCTGCGACACCGACTGAGACGAATACTGAGGCAGATAGGGCTATATATAGGCATGGAGAAGGCAGCAGACCCCCAATCGACAGCGGCAGCGACTGAGAAGCCTACAGAGACACTGACAGAGGCTGCGACGCCGACTGAGGCAGATAGGGATAGATATAGGCATAGAGAAGGCAGCTGACCCCACAATCGACAGCGGCACCGACTGAGACGCCTACAGAGATGCTGACAGAGGCTGCGACGCCGACTGAGACGCCGACTGAGACGCCGATTGAGACACCGACAGAGACAGATAGGGGTAGATATAGGCATAGAGAAGGCAACAGACCCCCAATAGACAGCGGCAGCGACTGAGACGCCTGCCGAGACGCTGACAGAGGCTGCGACGCCGACTGAGGCAGATAGGGATAGATATAGGCATAGAGAAGGCAGCTGACCCCACAATCGACAGCGGCACCGACTGAGACGCCTACAGAGATGCTGACAGAGGCTGTGACGCCGACTGAGACACCGACAGAGCCAGATAGGGGTAGATATAGGCATAGAGAAGGCAGCCGACACCCCAATCGCCAGCAGCAGTGACTGAGACGCCTACAGATACGCTGACAGAGGCTGCGACGCCGACTGAGACGCCTACTGAGGCACATAGGGGTATATATAAGCATACAGAAGGTAGCAGACCCCTAAATCGATAGCGGCAGAGATGGAGACACCAAAAGAGACGCCTAAGGAGACGCCTACAGAGACGCTGACAGAGGCTGTGATGCCGACTGAGATGCCGACAGAGACAGATAGGGGTAGATATAGGCATAGAGAAAGCTACAGACCCCCCAATCGACAGCGGCAGCCACTGAGACGCCTACCGAGACGCTGACTGAGACGCCGACTGAGGCAGATAGGGGTAGATACAGGCATAGAGAAGGCAGCAGACCCCCCAACCGACAGCAGCAGTGACTAAGACGCCTACAGATACGCTGACAGAGGCTGCGACGCCGACTGAGACGGCTACTGAGGCACATAGGGGTATATATAAGCATACAAAAGGTAGCAGACCCCCCCAATCGATAGCGGCAGAGATGTAGACACCAAAAGAGACGCCTAAGGAGACACCTACAGAGACGCTGACAGAGGCTGTGATGCCGACTGAGACGCCGACAGAGACAGATAGGGGTAGATATAGGCATAGAGAAAGCTACAGACCCCCCCAACCGACAGCGGCAGCGACTGAGACGCCTGCCGAGACGCTGACAGAAGCTGCGACTCTGAGTGAGATGCCGACTGAGGCAGATAGGGGTAGATATAGGCATAGAGATGGCAACAAATCCCCCATTCGACAGCAGCAGCGACTGAGACGCCTACCGAGACGCTGACAGAGGCAGCGACGGCGACTGAGACGCCGACTGAAGCAGACAGAGGTAGATCTATGTATAGAGAAGGCAGCAGACCCCCCAATCGACAGCGGCAGCGACTGAGACGCCTACAGAGACCCTGACAGAGGCTGCGACGCCGACTGAGACGCCGACTGAGGCAGATAGGGATAGATATAGGCATAGAGAAGGCAGCTGACCCCACAATCGACAGCGGCACCGACTGAGACGCCTACAGAGATGCCGACAGAGGCTGCGACGCCGACTGAGACGCCGACTGAGACGCCGATTGAGACGCCGACAGAGACAGATAGGGGTAGATATAGGCATAGAGAAGGCAACAGACCCCCAATCGACAGCGGCAGCGACTGAGACGCCTGCCGAGACGCTGACAGAAGCTGCGACTCTGAGTGAGATGCCGACTGAGGCAGATAGGGGTAGATATAGGCATAGAGAAGGCAACAAATCCCCCATTCGACAGCAGCAGCGACTGAGACGCCTACCGAGACGCTGACAGAAGCTGCGACGCTTACTGAGACGCCGACTGAGGCAGATAGGGACAGATATAGGCATAGAGAAGGCAGCAGACCCCCCAATCGACAGTGGCAGCGACTGAGACGCCTACAGAGACGCTACAGAGGCGGCGAAGCCGACTGACACGAAGACTCAGGCAGGTAGGGGTAGATATAGGCACAGAGAATGCAGCAGACCCCCCAATCGACAGCGGCAGCGACTGAGAAGTCTACAGAGACGCTGACAGAGGCTGCGACGTTGATTGAGATGCCAACTGAGACGCTGACAGAGGCAGATAGGGGTATATATTAGCATAGAGAAGGCAGCAGACCCCCCAATCGACAGCGGCAGCGACTGAGACGCCTACAGTGACGCTGACAGAAGCTGCGACGCCGACTGAGACGCCGACTGAGGCAGATAGGGGTAGATATAGGCATAGAGAAGGCAGCATACCTCCCCAATCGACAGCGGCAGCGACTGAGACGCCCACAGAGACGCTAACAGAGGCAGCGACAACGACTGAGACGCCGACTGAGGCAGATAGGGGCAGATATAGGCATAGAGAAAGCAGCAGACCCCCCCAATCAACAGCGGCAGCGACTTAAATGTCTACAGAGACGCTGACAGAGGCTGCGACGCCCACTGAGACGCCGACTGAGGCAGATAGGGGTAGTTATAGGCATAGAGAAGGTAACAGACCCCCCAATCGGCAGCAGCAGCGACTGAGACGCTGACAGAAGCTGCGACGCCGACTGAGACGCCGACTGAGGCAGAAAGGGTTAGATATAAGCATAGAGAAAGCAGCATACCCCCCAATCGACAGCGGAAGCGACTGAGACGCCTATAGAGAAGCTACAGAGGCGGCGAAGCCGACTGAGACGCTGACTGAGGCAGGAAGGGGTAGATATAGGTACAGAGAATGCAGCAGACCCCCCAATCGACAACGGCAGCGACTGAGAAGCCAACAGAGACGCTGACAGCAGCTTGCACGCCGACTGAAACGCCGTCTGAGACGCTGACAGAGGCATATAAGGGTAGATATAGGCATAGAGAAGGCAGCAGACCCCCCAATCGACAGAGGCAGCGACTGAGACGCCTACCGAGACGCTGGCAGAAGCTGCGACGCTGACTGAGACGCCGACTGAGGCATATAGGGGTAGATATAGGCATAGAGAAGGCAGCTGACCCCACAATCGACAGCGGCAGCGACGGAAACGCCTACAGAGACGCTGATAGAGGCTGCGACGCCGACTGAGACGCCGACTGAAGCAGATAAAGGTAGATCTATGCATAGAGAAAGCAGCAGACCCCCCAATCGACAGCGGCAGCGACTGAGACGCCTACAGAGACCCTGACAGAGGCTGCGACACCGAATGAGACGCCGACCGAGACGCCGACTGAGGCAGATAGGGGTAGATATACGCATAGAGAAGGCAGCAGACCCCCCAATCGACAGCGGCAGCGACGGAGACGCCTACAGAGACGCTGATAGAGGCTGCGACGCCGACTGAGACGCCGACTGAGGCAGATAAAGGTAGATCTATGCATAGAGAAAGCAGCAGACCCCCCCAATCGACAGCGGCAGCGACTGAGACGCCTACAGAGACCCTGACAGACCTTGCAGACTGAAGCATATAATGGTAGATATAGGCACAGAGAAGGCGTCAGACCCCCCAATCGACAGCGACATCGATTGAGACGCCTACAGAGACGCTGACAGAGGCTGCTACTCATCTGCGACGCTGTCTGAGACGCCGACTGAGACGCCGACTGATGCAGATAGGGCTATATATAGGCATGGAGAAGGCAGCAGACCCCCAATCGACAGCGGCAGCGACTGAGAAGCCTACAGAGACACTGACAGAGGCTGCGACGCCGACTGAGACGCCGACTGAAGCAGATAGGGGTAGATATAGGCATAGATAAGGCAGCTGACGCCACAATCGACAGCGGCAGCGACTGAGACGCCTACAGAGACGCTGACAGAGGCTGCGACGCCGACTGAGACGCCGACTGAGGCAGACAGGGGTAGATATAGGCATAGGGAAGGCAGCAGACCCCCCAATCGACAGCGCCAGCGACTGAGACGCATACAGAGACACTGACAGAGGCTGTGACGCCGACTGAGACACCGACAGAGACAGATAGGGGTAGATATAGGCATAGCGAAGGCAGCCGACACCCCAATCGCCAGCAGCAGTGACTGAGACGCCTACAGAGACGCTGACAGGGGCTGCGACGCCGACTGAGACGCCGACTGAGGCAGACAGGGGTAGATATAGGCATAGAGAAGGCAGCAGACCCCCCAACCGACAGCGGCAGCGACTGAGACGCCTACAGAGATGCTGACAGAGGCTGCGACGCCGACTGAGGCAGAAAGGGTTAGATATAAGCATAGAGAAAGCAGCATACCCCCAATTGACAGCGGAAGCGACTGAGACGCCTACAGAGACGCTGACAGAGGCTGCGTTGCCGACTGCGACGTCGACTGAGGCAGATAGGGGTAGATATAGGCATAGAGAAAGCAGCAGACGCCCCCAATCGACAGCGACAGCGACTGAGATGCCTACAGAGGCGCTGACAGAGACGCTGAAAGAGGCTTCGACGCCGACTGAGGCAGATAGGGGTAGATATAGGCATATAGAAGGCAGCAGACCAACCAATCGATAGCGGCAGCGACTGAGATACCTACAGAGATGCTGACAGAATCTGTTGTTCTCACTGAGACGCCGACTGAGGCAGATTGGGGTAGATATAGGCACAGAGAAGGCAGCAGAACCCCCAATTGACAGCGGCAGCGACTGAGACGCCTACAGAGACGCTGACAGAGGCTTCGGCGCCGACTGAGACGCTCACTGAGACAGATAGGGCTAGATATAGGCATACAGAAGGCAGCAGACCCCTCCAATCGATAGCGGCAGAGATTGAGACGCCTACAGAGACGCCTCAAGAGACGCTGACAGATACTGCTACGCCAACTGAGGCAGATTATGGTAGATATAAGCATAGAGAAGGCAGCAGACCCCCCAAACGACAGCGGCAGCGACTGAGACGCCTACAGAGACGCTGACAGAAGCTGCGACGCCGACTGAGGCATATAGGGGTAGATATAGGCATAGAGAAGGCAGCAGAACCAACAATCAACATTGGCAGCGACTCAAATGTCTACAGAGACGCTGACAGAGGCTGCGGCGCCCACTGAGATGCCGACTGAGGCAGATAGGGGTAGATATAGGCATAGAGAAGGCAGCAGAACCCCCAATCGACAGCGGCAGCGACTGAGACGCCTACAGAGACGCTGAAAGAGGCTTCGACGCCGACTGAGACGCTCACTGAGACAGATAGGGGTAGATATAGGCATACAGAAGGCAGGAGACCCCTCCAATCGATAGCGGCAGAGGTTGAGACGCCTACAGAGACGCCTCAAGAGACGCTGACAGATGCTGCGACGCCCACTGAGGCAGATAGGGGTATATATAGGCATGGAGAAGGCAACAGACCCCCAATCGGCAGCGGCAGCGACTGAGACGCCTACGGAAACGCTGACAGAGGCTGCGACGCCGACTGAGACGCCGACTGAGGCACATAGGGGTGGTTATAGGCACATAAATGCAGCAGACCCCCAATCGACAGCGGCAGCGACTGAGAAGCCTACTGAAACGCTTACAGGGGCTGTGACGCCGACTGAGGCAGATAGGGGTAGATATAGGCATAGAGAAGGCAGCAGACCCCCCAATCGAAAGCGGCAGCGACTGAGACGCCTACCGAGACGCTGACAGAAGCTGCGACGCTGACTGAGACGCCGAATGCGGCAGATTGGGGTAGATATAGGCACAGATAAGGCAGCAGACCCCCCAATCGACAGCGGCAGCGACTGAGATGTATACAGAGACGCTGACAGTGGCTGCGACGCCGACTGAGACGCCGACTGAAGCAGGTAGGGGTAGATATAGGCATAGAGAAGGCAACAGACCCTCAATCGACAGAAGCAGCGACTGAGACGCCTACCGAGACAATGACAGAAACTGAGACACTGACTGAGACGCCGACTGAGGCAGATAGGGGTAGATATAGGCATAGAGAAGGCAGCAGACCACCCCCAAACGACAGCGGCAGCGACTGAGACACCTACAGAAACGCTGACAGAGGCTGCGAAGCCGACTGAGGCAGATAGGGGTAGATATAGGCATAGAGAAGGCAGCAGACCCCCCAATCGACAACGGCAGCGACTGAGACACCCACCGAGACGCTGACAGAAGCTGCGACGCTAACTGAGATGCCGACTGAGGCAGATAGGGTTAGATATAGGCATAGAGAAGGCAGCAGACCGCCCAATCGACAGCGCCAGCGACTGAGACGCCTACAGAGGTGCTGACAGAGGCTGTGACGCCGACTGAGACGCCGACTGAGGCAGAGAGGGGTAGATATAGGCACAGAGAATGCAGCAGATCCCACAATCGAGAGCGGCAGTGACTGAGACGCCTACAGAGACGCTGACAGAGGCTGCGACGCCGACTGAGGCAGATAGGGGTAGATATTGGCATAGAGAAGGCAGCAGGCGCCCCCAATCGACAGCGGCAGCGACTGAGACGCCTACAGAAATGCTGACAGAGGCTCCGACGCCATCTGAGACTCCGACTGAGGCAGAGAGGGGTAGATATAGGCATGGAGAAGGCAGCATACCTCCCCAATCGACAGCGGCAGCGACTGAGACGCCTACAGAGACGCCTAAAGAGACGCTGACAGAAGCAGCGACGCCGACTGAGGCAGAAAGGGGTAGATATATGCATAGAGAAGGCAGGAGACCCCCCGCAATCGACAGCGGCAGCGACTGAGACGCCGACAGAGACGCTGACAGAAGCTGCGACGCCGACTGAGACGCCGACAGAGGCAGACAGGGGTAGATATAGGCATAGAGAACGCAGCAGACCCCCCAATCGACAGCGGCAGCGACTTAGACGCCTACAGAGACGATGACAGCGGCTGCGACGCCGACTGAGACGCCGACTCAGGCAGATAGGGGTAGATATAGGGATAGAGAAGGCAGCAGACTTCCACAATCGACAGCGGCAGCGACTGAGACGCCTACAGAAACGCTGACAGCGGCTGCGACGCCGACTGAGGCAGATGGGGGTAGATATACGAGGGCAGTTCGAAATGTTCTTAGCCTAACAATGAAAAACAAGACCTAGATTTTTAAAATTATTTTATTTTTCAACATAATCTCCTGAAACTTCAATACACTTAGTCCAACGTTTTTCTAACAATTCTACCACTTGTTTAAAATAATTTTCCGAAAGCTCCTGA
This sequence comes from Clusia tigrina, assembly GCA_920105625.2. Classification (NCBI taxonomy): domain Eukaryota; kingdom Metazoa; phylum Arthropoda; class Insecta; order Diptera; family Clusiidae; genus Clusia; species Clusia tigrina. Next base: position 71,983,891 of record OV050031.1, on the reverse strand, counting down.
AAATAATCGTTTACAGCTGCCATTGCATCTTCATTGTAGTTAAAACGTTTGCCAGCAAGGAATTTTTTTAGATTTGGGAACAGGTAGAAGTCAGAGGGTGCTAAATCAGGAGAATAAGGTGGGTGGTCAAGCAATTCGTACTTCAATTCGTTCAATTTTGCCATTGTTAAAAAACTCTTGTGGCATGGTGCGTTGTCCTGATGAAAAATAATTTTTTTCCGTTGTAAACCAAGTAGTTTTTCTCGAATTTTCGATTTCAATTGATCCAAAAGGTTACAATAATATTCAGAATTTATTGTTTTACGTCTTTGAAGATAGTCGATTAATAAAATTCCTTTGAAATCCCAGAAAACCGTTGCCATGACCTTACCAGCCGATTGAACTGTTTTTGCCTTCTTTGGTGCACTTCCACCAGCTTCAGTCCATTGTTTGGATTCTTCTTTTGTTTCTAGTGTGAAGTGATGGATCCATGTTTCATCAACAGTTATGAAACCACGCTTAAAATCCAATTTATTTCGCTTAAAACGATCCAAACAAGCTTGAGAAATTTTCATTCGAAAACGTTTTTGGTCAACTGTTAACAAATGCGGCACCCATCTTGCAGAAAGCTTTTTCATATGTAATTCTTGTTGCAAAATAAAATGTACTAGATCATTTGAGATGCCTATGGCATTACCTATTTCACGCACTTTCACTCGTCGATCGTCTAATATCATATCATGAACTTTAGCTATGATTTCTGGCGTTGTTGCAGTTTTTGGACGTCCACTTCGGGGTTCATCTTGAATGCTTGTACGACCACGTTTTAATTCAGCAATCCAATTTTTTACTGTTGCATATGAAGGAGCACTTTCACCTAACACATTCTCCATATCATTATGAATTTCTTGTCCCGATAAACCTTTCTTATGTAAATATTTAATCACACCACGAATTTCTAATTTTTCCATTATAAAAAAATCACTGAAGGGTCTTTTTTGAACACGTGTTACTATACGAATGAGTTGCCAGATCTCAATGAAATTTAACATGTGTTCATATGACGGATGGAAGTTTCCATTATAGAAAGCTTTTTGCTGTTTATACCGCCATCTATATGTCAGCCTAAGAACATTTCGAATAGCCCTCGTAGGCATATAGAAGGCAGCAGACCCCCAATCGACAGCGGCAGCGATTGAGACGCCTACCGAGACGCTGACAGAGGCTGCGACGCCGACTGAGGCAGATATAGGCATAGATAAGGCAGCAAACGCCCCCAATCGACAGCGGCAGCGACTGAGATGCATACAGAGACGCTGATAGAGGCTGCGACACCGAATTAGACACCGACTCAGACGCCGACTGAGGCAGATAGGGGTAGATATAGGCATATTGAAGGCAGCAGACCCCCCAATCGACAGCGGCAGCGACTGAGAAGCCTACAGAGACGCTGACAGAGGCTGCGGCACCGACTGCGAAGCCGACTGAGGTAGATAGGGGCAGATATAGGCATAGAGAAGGCAGCATACCCCCCAAACAACAGCGGCAGCGACTGAGACGCTGACAGAAGCTGCGACGCCGACTGAGACGCCGACTGAGGTAGATAGGGGTAGATATAGGCATAGAGAAGGCAGCAGACCCCCCAATCGACAACGGCAGCGACTGAGATGCATACAGAGACGCTGATAGAGGCTGCGACACCGAATGAGACGCCGACTCAGACGCACAGAGGCAGATAGGGGTAGATATAGGCATATTGAAGGCAGGAGACCCCCCAATCAACAGCGGCAGCGACTGAGAAGCCTACAGATATGCTGACAGACGCACGACGCCGACTGTGGCAGATAGGGGTAGATATAAGCATAGAGAAGGCAGCATACCCCCCCCAATCGACAGCGGCAGCGACTGAGACGCCTACAGAGACGCTGACAGAAACTGCGACGCCGACTGCGACGTCGACTGAGGCAGATAGGGGTAGATATATGCATAGAGTAGGCAGCAGACCCCCCAATCGACAGCGGCAGCGACTTAGATGCTTACAGAGACGCTGACAGAGGCTGCGACGCCGACTGAGGCAGATACGGGTAGATATAGGCATAGATAAGGCAGCAAAAGCCCCCAATCGACAGCGGCAGCGACTGAGACGCCTACAGAGACGCTGACAGAGGCTGCGACGCCGACTAAGACGCCGACTGAGGCAGATAGGGGTAGATATAGGCATAGAGAAGGCGTCAGACCCCCAAATCGACAGCGACAGCGACTGAGAAGCCTACAGAGACTGCGCCGCCGACTGAGACGCCGACTGAAGCAGATAGAGGTAGATCTATGCATAGAGAAAGCAGCAGACCACCCAGTCGACAGCGGCAGCGACTGACACGCCTACAGAGACCCTGACAGAGGCTGCGACGCCGACTGAGGCAGGTAGGGCTAGATATAGGCAAAGAGAAGGCAGCAGACCCCCCAATCGACAGCCGCAGCGGCTGAGACGCCTAAAGAGACGCTGACAGAGGCTGCGACGCCGACTGAGACACCGACTGAGGCAGATAGGGGTAGATATAGGCATATTGAAGGCAGCATACCCCCCAATCGACAGCGGCAGCGACTGAGACACCTACCGAGACGCTTACAGAAGCTGCGACGCTAACTGAGATGCCGACTGAGGCAGATAGGGTTAGATATAGGCATAGAGAAGGCAGCAGACCCCCCAATCGACAGCGGCAGCGACTGAGATGCATACAGAGACGCTGACAGAGGCTGCGACACCGAATGAGATGCCGACTGAGACGCCGACAGAGGCAGATAGGGGTAGATATAGGCATATTGAAGGCAGCAGACCCCCCAAGCGACAGCGGCAGCGACTGAGAAGCCTACAGATATGCTGACAGAGGCTGCGACGCCGACTGTGGCAGATAGGGGTAGATATAAGCATAGAGAAGGCAGCATACCCCCCCAATCGACAGCGGCAGCGACTGAGACGCCTATAGAGACGCTGACAGAAACTGCGACGCCGACTGTGACGTCGACTGAGGCAGATAGGGGTAGATATAGGCATAGAGAAGGCGTCAGACCCCCAAATCGACAGCGACAGCGACTGAGAAGCCTACAGAGACTGCGCCGCCGACTGAGACGCCGACTGAAGCAGATAGAGGTAAATCTATGCATAGAGAAGGCAGCAGACCCCCCAATCGACAGCGGCAGCGACTGACACGCCTACAGAGACCCTGACAGAGGCTGCGACGCCGACTGAGGCAGGTAGGGCTAGATATAGGCAAAGAGAAGGCAGCAGACCCCCCAATCAACAGCCGCAGCGGCTGAGACGCCTACAGAGACGCTGACAGAGGCTGCGACGCCGACTGAGACACCGACTGAGGCAGATAGGGGTAGATATAGGCATATTGAAGGCAGCATACCCCCCAATCGACAGCGGCAGCGACTAAGAAGCCTACAGGGACACTGACAAAGGCTGATACGCCGACTGAGACGCCGACTGAAGCAGATTGGGGTAGATATAGGCGCAGAGAATGCAGCAGACCCCCAATCGACAGCGACAGCGACTGAGATGCCTACAGAGGCGCTGACAGAGACGCTGAAAGAGGCTTCGACGCCGACTGAGGCAGATAGGGGTAGATATAGGCATATAGAAGGCAGCAGACCAACCAATCGATAGCGGCAGCGACTGAGATACCTACAGAGATGCTGACAGAATCTGTTGTTCTCACTGAGACGCCGACTGAGGCAGATTGGGGTAGATATAGGCACAGAGAAGGCAGCAGAACCCCCAATTGACAGCGGCAGCGACTGAGACGCCTACAGAGACGCTGACAGAGGCTTCGGCGCCGACTGAGACGCTCACTGAGACAGATAGGGCTAGATATAGGCATACAGAAGGCAGCAGACCCCTCCAATCGATAGCGGCAGAGATTGAGACGCCTACAGAGACGCCTCAAGAGACGCTGACAGATACTGCTACGCCAACTGAGGCAGATTATGGTAGATATAAGCATAGAGAAGGCAGCAGACCCCCCAAACGACAGCGGCAGCGACTGAGACGCCTACAGAGACGCTGACAGAAGCTGCGACGCCGACTGAGGCATATAGGGGTAGATATAGGCATAGAGAAGGCAGCATACCTCCCCAATCGACAGCTGCAGCGACTGAGACGCCCACAGAGATGCTAACAGAGGCTGCCACAACGCCTGAGACGCCGACTGAGGCAGATAGGGGCAGATATAGGCATAGAGAAGGCAGCAGAACCAACAATCAACATTGGCAGCGACTCAAATGTCTACAGAGACGCTGACAGAGGCTGCGGCGCCCACTGAGATGCCGACTGAGGCAGATAGGGGTAGATATAGGCATAGAGAAGGCAGCAGAACCCCCAATCGACAGCGGCAGCGACTGAGACGCCTACAGAGACGCTGAAAGAGGCTTCGACGCCGACTGAGACGCTCACTGAGACAGATAGGGGTAGATATAGGCATACAGAAGGCAGGAGACCCCTCCAATCGATAGCGGCAGAGGTTGAGACGCCTACAGAGACGCCTCAAGAGACGCTGACAGATGCTGCGACGCCCACTGAGGCAGATAGGGGTAGATATAGGCATGGAGAAGGCAACAGACCCCCAATCGGCAGCGGCAGCGACTGAGACGCCTACGGAAACGCTGACAGAGGCTGCGACGCCGACTGAGACGCCGACTGAGGCACATAGGGGTGGTTATAGGCACATAAATGCAGCAGACCCCCAATCGACAGCGGCAGCGACTGAGAAGCCTACTGAAACGCTTACAGGGGCTGTGACGCCGACTGAGGCAGATAGGGGTAGATATAGGCATAGAGAAGGCAGCAGACCCCCCAATCGAAAGCGGCAGCGACTGAGACGCCTACCGAGACGCTGACAGAAGCTGCGACGCTGACTGAGACGCCGAATGCGGCAGATTGGGGTAGATATAGGCACAGATAAGGCAGCAGACCCCCCAATCGACAGCGGCAGCGACTGAGATGTATACAGAGACGCTGACAGTGGCTGCGACGCCGACTGAGACGCCGACTGAAGCAGGTAGGGGTAGATATAGGCATAGAGAAGGCAACAGACCCTCAATCGACAGAAGCAGCGACTGAGACGCCTACCGAGACAATGACAGAAACTGAGACACTGACTGAGACGCCGACTGAGGCAGATAGGGGTAGATATAGGCATAGAGAAGGCAGCAGACCACCCCCAAACGACAGCGGCAGCGACTGAGACACCTACAGAAACGCTGACAGAGGCTGCGACGCCGACTGAGGCAGATAGGGGTAGATATAGGCATAGAGAAGGCAGCAGACCCCCCAATCGACAGCGGCAGCGACTGAGACACCCACCGAGACGCTGACAGAAGCTGCGACGCTAACTGAGATGCCGACTGAGGCAGATAGGGTTAGATATAGGCATAGAGAAGGCAGCAGACCGCCCAATCGACAGCGCCAGCGACTGAGACGCCTACAGAGGTGCTGACAGAGGCTGTGACGCCGACTGAGACGCCGACTGAGGCAGAGAGGGGTAGATATAGGCACAGAGAATGCAGCAGATCCCACAATCGAGAGCGGCAGTGACTGAGACGCCTACAGAGACGCTGACAGAGGCTGCGACGCCGACTGAGGCAGATAGGGGTAGATATAGGCATAGAGAAGGCAGCAGGCGCCCCCAATCGACAGCGGCAGCGACTGAGACGCCTACAGAAATGCTGACAGAGGCTCCGACGCCATCTGAGACTCCGACTGAGGCAGAGAGGGGTAGATATAGGCATGGAGAAGGCAGCATACCTCCCCAATCGACAGCGGCAGCGACTGAGACGCCTACAGAGACGCCTAAAGAGACGCTGACAGAAGCAGCGACGCCGACTGAGGCAGAAAGGGGTAGATATATGCATAGAGAAGGCAGGAGACCCCCCGCAATCGACAGCGGCAGCGACTGAGACGCCGACAGAGACGCTGACAGAAGCTGCGACGCCGACTGAGACGCCGACAGAGGCAGATAGGGGTAGATATAGGCATAGAGAACGCAGCAGACCCCCCAATCGACAGCGGCAGCGACTTAGACGCCTACAGAGACGATGACAGCGGCTGCGACGCCGACTGAGACGCCGACTCAGGCAGATAGGGGTAGATATAGGGATAGAGAAGGCAGCAGACTTCCACAATCGACAGCGGCAGCGACTGAGACGCCTACAGAAACGCTGACAGCGGCTGCGACGCCGACTGAGGCAGATGGGGGTAGATATACGAGGGCAGTTCGAAATGTTCTTAGCCTAACAATGAAAAACAAGACCTAGATTTTTAAAATTATTTTATTTTTCAACATAATCTCCTGAAACTTCAATACACTTAGTCCAACGTTTTTCTAACAATTCTACCACTTGTTTAAAATAATTTTCCGAAAGCTCCTGAAAATAATCGTTTACAGCTGCCATTGCATCTTCATTGTAGTTAAAACGTTTGCCAGCAAGGAATTTTTTTAGATTTGGGAACAGGTAGAAGTCAGAGGGTGCTAAATCAGGAGAATAAGGTGGGTGGTCAAGCAATTCGTACTTCAATTCGTTCAATTTTGCCATTGTTAAAAAACTCTTGTGGCATGGTGCGTTGTCCTGATGAAAAATAATTTTTTTCCGTTGTAAACCAAGTAGTTTTTCTCGAATTTTCGATTTCAATTGATCCAAAAGGTTACAATAATATTCAGAATTTATTGTTTTACGTCTTTGAAGATAGTCGATTAATAAAATTCCTTTGAAATCCCAGAAAACCGTTGCCATGACCTTACCAGCCGATTGAACTGTTTTTGCCTTCTTTGGTGCACTTCCACCAGCTTCAGTCCATTGTTTGGATTCTTCTTTTGTTTCTAGTGTGAAGTGATGGATCCATGTTTCATCAACAGTTATGAAACCACGCTTAAAATCCAATTTATTTCGCTTAAAACGATCCAAACAAGCTTGAGAAATTTTCATTCGAAAACGTTTTTGGTCAACTGTTAACAAATGCGGCACCCATCTTGCAGAAAGCTTTTTCATATGTAATTCTTGTTGCAAAATAAAATGTACTAGATCATTTGAGATGCCTATGGCATTACCTATTTCACGCACTTTCACTCGTCGATCGTCTAATATCATATCATGAACTTTAGCTATGATTTCTGGCGTTGTTGCAGTTTTTGGACGTCCACTTCGGGGTTCATCTTGAATGCTTGTACGACCACGTTTTAATTCAGCAATCCAATTTTTTACTGTTGCATATGAAGGAGCACTTTCACCTAACACATTCTCCATATCATTATGAATTTCTTGTCCCGATAAACCTTTCTTATGTAAATATTTAATCACACCACGAATTTCTAATTTTTCCATTATAAAAAAATCACTGAAGGGTCTTTTTTGAACACGTGTTACTATACGAATGAGTTGCCAGATCTCAATGAAATTTAACATGTGTTCATATGACGGATGGAAGTTTCCATTATAGAAAGCTTTTTGCTGTTTATACCGCCATCTATATGTCAGCCTAAGAACATTTCGAATAGCCCTCGTAGGCATATAGAAGGCAGCAGACCCCCAATCGACAGCGGCAGCGATTGAGACGCCTACCGAGACGCTGACAGAGGCTGCGACGCCGACTGAGGCAGATATAGGCATAGAGAAGGCAACAGACCCCCCAATCGACAGCGGCAGCGACTGAGATGCATACAGAGACGCTGATTCAGGCTGCGACACCGAATTAGACACCGACTCAGACGCCGACTGAGGCAGATAGGGGTAGATATAGGCATATTGAAGGCAGCAGACCCCCCAATCGACAGCGGCAGCGACTGAGAAGCCTACAGAGACGCTGACAGAGGCTGCGGCACCGACTGCGAAGCCGACTGAGGTAGATAGGGGCAGATATAGGCATAGAGAAGGCAGCATACCCCCCAAACAACAGCGGCAGCGACTGAGACGCTGACAGAAGCTGCGACGCCGACTGAGACGCCGACTGAGGTAGATAGGGGTAGATATAGGCATAGAGAAGGCAGCAGACCCCCCAATCGACAACGGCAGCGACTGAGATGCATACAGAGACGCTGATAGAGGCTGCGACACCGAATGAGACGCCGACTCAGACGCACAGAGGCAGATAGGGGTAGATATAGGCATATTGAAGGCAGGAGACCCCCCAATCAACAGCGGCAGCGACTGAGAAGCCTACAGATATGCTGACAGACGCACGACGCCGACTGTGGCAGATAGGGGTAGATATAAGCATAGAGAAGGCAGCATACCCCCCCCCAATCGACAGCGGCAGCGACTGAGACGCCTACAGAGACGCTGACAGAAACTGCGACGCCGACTGCGACGTCGACTGAGGCAGATAGGGGTAGATATATGCATAGAGTAGGCAGCAGACCCCCCAATCGACAGCGGCAGCGACTTAGATGCTTACAGAGACGCTGACAGAGGCTGCGACGCCGACTGAGGCAGATACGGGTAGATATAGGCATAGATAAGGCAGCAAAAGCCCCCAATCGACAGCGGCAGCGACTGAGACGCCTACAGAGACGCTGACAGAGGCTGCGACGCCGACTAAGACGCCGACTGAGGCAGATAGGGGTAGATATAGGCATAGAGAAGGCGTCAGACCCCCAAATCGACAGCGACAGCGACTGAGAAGCCTACAGAGACTGCGCCGCCGACTGAGACGCCGACTGAAGCAGATAGAGGTAGATCTATGCATAGAGAAAGCAGCAGACCACCCAGTCGACAGCGGCAGCGACTGACACGCCTACAGAGACCCTGACAGAGGCTGCGACGCCGACTGAGGCAGGTAGGGCTAGATATAGGCAAAGAGAAGGCAGCAGACCCCCCAATCGACAGCCGCAGCGGCTGAGACGCCTAAAGAGACGCTGACAGAGGCTGCGACGCCGACTGAGACACCGACTGAGGCAGATAGGGGTAGATATAGGCATATTGAAGGCAGCATACCCCCCAATCGACAGCGGCAGCGACTGAGACACCTACCGAGACGCTTACAGAAGCTGCGACGCTAACTGAGATGCCGACTGAGGCAGATAGGGTTAGATATAGGCATAGAGAAGGCAGCAGACCCCCCAATGGACAGCGGCAGCGACTGAGATGCTTACAGAGACGCTGACAGAGGCTGCGACACCGAATGAGATGCCGACTCAGACGCCGACAGAGGCAGATAGGGGTAGATATAGGCATATTGAAGGCAGCAGACCCCCCAAGCGACAGCGGCAGCGACTGAGAAGCCTACAGATATGCTGACAGAGGCTGCGACGCCGACTGTGGCAGATAGGGGTAGATATAAGCATAGAGAAGGCAGCATACCCCCCCAATCGACAGCGGCAGCGACTGAGACGCCTATAGAGACGCTGACAGAAACTGCGACGCCGACTGCGACGTCGACTGAGGCAGATAGGGGTAGATATAGGCATAGAGAAGGCGTCAGACCCCCAAATCGACAGCGACAGCGACTGAGAAGCCTACAGAGACTGCGCCGCCGACTGAGACGCCGACTGAAGCAGATAGAGGTAAATCTATGCATAGAGAAGGCAGCAGACCCCCCAATCGACAGCGGCAGCGACTGACACGCCTACAGAGACCCTGACAGAGGCTGCGACGCCGACTGAGGCAGGTAGGGCTAGATATAGGCAAAGAGAAGGCAGCAGACCCCCCAATCAACAGCCGCAGCGGCTGAGACGCCTACAGAGACGCTGACAGAGGCTGCGACGCCGACTGAGACACCGACTGAGGCAGATAGGGGTAGATATAGGCATATTGAAGGCAGCATACCCCCCAATCGACAGCGGCAGCGACTAAGAAGCCTACAGGGACACTGACAAAGGCTGATACGCCGACTGAGACGCCGACTGAAGCAGATTGGGGTAGATATAGGCGCAGAGAATGCAGCAGACCCCCCAATCGACAGCGGCAGCGACTGAGACGCCTACAGAGACGCTGAAAGAGGCTGCGACGCCGACTGAGGCAGATAGGGGTAGATATAGGCATAGAGAAGGCAGCAGACCACCCCCAAACGACAGCGGCAGCGACTGAGATGCATACAGAGACGCTGACAGAGGCTGCGACACCGAATGAGACGCCAACTGAGACGCCGACTGAGGCAGATAGGGGTAGATATAGGCATATTGAAGGCAGCAGACCCCCCAATCGACAGCGGCAGCGACTGAGACGCCTACAGAGATGCTGACAGAGGCTGCTTCGCCGACTGAGACGCCTACTGAAGCAGATAGGGGTAGATATACGCATAGAGAAGGCAGCAGACCCCCCAATCGAAAGCGGCAGCGACTGAGACGTCTTCCGAGACGCTGACAGAAGCTGCGACGCTGACTAAGACGCCGACTGAGGCAGATTGGGGTAGATATAGGCATATTGAAGGCAGCAGACCCCCCAATCGACAGCGGCAGCGACTGAGACGCCTACAGAGACCCTGACAGAGGCTGCGACGCCGACTGAGACGCCGACTGAGGCAGATAGGGATAGATATAGGCATAGAGAAGGCAGCTGACCCCACAATCGACAGCGGCACCGACTGAGACGCCTACAGAGATGCCGACAGAGGCTGCGACGCCGACTGAGACGCCGACTGAGACGCCGATTGAGACGCCGACAGAGACAGATAGGGGTAGATATAGGCATAGAGAAGGCAACAGACCCCCAATCGACAGCGGCAGCGACTGAGACGCCTGCCGAGACGCTGACAGAAGCTGCGACTCTGAGTGAGATGCCGACTGAGGCAGATAGGGGTAGATATAGGCATAGAGAAGGCAACAAATCCCCCATTCGACAGCAGCAGCGACTGAGACGCCTACCGAGACGCTGACAGAAGCTGCGACGCTTACTGAGACGCCGACTGAGGCAGATAGGGACAGATATAGGCATAGAGAAGGCAGCAGACCCCCCAATCGACAGTGGCAGCGACTGAGACGCCTACAGAGACGCTACAGAGGCGGCGAAGCCGACTGACACGAAGACTCAGGCAGGTAGGGGTAGATATAGGCACAGAGAATGCAGCAGACCCCCCAATCGACAGCGGCAGCGACTGAGAAGTCTACAGAGACGCTGACAGAGGCTGCGACGTTGATTGAGATGCCAACTGAGACGCTGACAGAGGCAGATAGGGGTATATATTAGCATAGAGAAGGCAGCAGACCCCCCAATCGACAGCGGCAGCGACTGAGACGCCTACAGTGACGCTGACAGAAGCTGCGACGCCGACTGAGACGCCGACTGAGGCAGATAGGGGTAGATATAGGCATAGAGAAGGCAGCATACCTCCCCAATCGACAGCGGCAGCGACTGAGACGCCCACAGAGACGCTAACAGAGGCAGCGACAACGACTGAGACGCCGACTGAGGCAGATAGGGGTAGATATAGGCATAGAGAAAGCAGCAGACCCCCCCAATCAACAGCGGCAGCGACTTAAATGTCTACAGAGACGCTGACAGAGGCTGCGACGCCCACTGAGACGCCGACTGAGGCAGATAGGGGTAGTTATAGGCATAGAGAAGGTAACAGACCCCCCAATCGGCAGCAGCAGCGACTGAGACGCTGACAGAAGCTGCGACGCCGACTGAGACGCCGACTGAGGCAGAAAGGGTTAGATATAAGCATAGAGAAAGCAGCATACCCCCCAATCGACAGCGGAAGCGACTGAGACGCCTATAGAGAAGCTACAGAGGCGGCGAAGCCGACTGAGACGCTGACTGAGGCAGGAAGGGGTAGATATAGGTACAGAGAATGCAGCAGACCCCCCAATCGACAACGGCAGCGACTGAGAAGCCTACAGAGACGCTGACAGAAGCTTGCACGCCGACTGAAACGCCGTCTGAGACGCTGACAGAGGCATATAAGGGTAGATATAGGCATAGAGAAGGCAGCAGACCCCCCAATCGACAGAGGCAGCGACTGAGACGCCTACCGAGACGCTGGCAGAAGCTGCGACGCTGACTGAGACGCCGACTGAGGCAGATAGGGGTAGATATAGGCATAGAGAAGGCAGCTGACCCCACAATCGACAGCGGCAGCGACTGAGACGCCTACAGAGACGCTGACAGAGGCTGCGACGCCGACTGAGACGCCGACTGAAGCAGATAAAGGTAGATCTATGCATAGAGAAAGCAGCAGACCCCCCCAATCGACAGCGGCAGCGACTGAGACGCCTACAGAGACCCTGACAGAGGCTGCGACACCGAATGAGACGCCGACCGAGACGCCGACTGAGGCAGATAGGGGTAGATATAGGCATAGAGAAGGCAGCAGACCCCCCAATCGACAGCGGCAGCGACGGAGACGCCTACAGAGACGCTGATAGAGGCTGCGACGCCGACTGAGACGCCGACTGAAGCAGATAAAGGTAGATCTATGCATAGAGAAAGCAGCAGACCCCCCCAATCGACAGCGGCAGCGACTGAGACGCCTACAGAGACCCTGACAGACCTTGCAGACTGAAGCATATAATGGTAGATATAGGCACAGAGAAGGCGTCAGACCCCCCAATCGACAGCGACATCGATTGAGACGCCTACAGAGACGCTGACAGAGGCTGCTACTCATCTGCGACGCTGTCTGAGACGCCGACTGAGACGCCGACTGATGCAGATAGGGCTATATATAGGCATGGAGAAGGCAGCAGACCCCCAATCGACAGCGGCAGCGACTGAGAAGCCTACAGAGACACTGACAGAGGCTGCGACGCCGACTGAGACGCCGACTGAAGCAGATAGGGGTAGATATAGGCATAGATAAGGCAGCTGACGCCACAATCGACAGCGGCAGCGACTGAGACGCCTACAGAGACGCTGACAGAGGCTGCGACGCCGACTGAGACGCCGACTGAGGCAGACAGGGGTAGATATAGGCATTGGGAAGGCAGCAGACCCCCCAATCGACAGCGCCAGCGACTGAGACGCATACAGAGACACTGACAGAGGCTGTGACGCCGACTGAGACACCGACAGAGACAGATAGGGGTAGATATAGGCATAGCGAAGGCAGCCGACACCCCAATCGCCAGCAGCAGTGACTGAGACGCCTACAGAGACGCTGACAGGGGCTGCGACGCCGACTGAGACGCCGACTGAGGCAGACAGGGGTAGATATAGGCATAGAGAAGGCAGCAGACCCCCCAACCGACAGCGGCAGCGACTGAGACGCCTACAGAGATGCTGACAGAGGCTGCGACGCCGACTGAGGCAGAAAGGGTTAGATATAAGCATAGAGAAAGCAGCATACCCCCAATTGACAGCGGAAGCGACTGAGACGCCTACAGAGACGCTGACAGAGGCTGCGTTGCCGACTGCGACGTCGACTGAGGCAGATAGGGGTAGATATAGGCATAGAGAAAGCAGCAGACGCCCCCAATCGACAGCGACAGCGACTGAGATGCCTACAGAGGCGCTGACAGAGACGCTGAAAGAGGCTTCGACGCCGACTGAGGCAGATAGGGGTAGATATAGGCATATAGAAGGCAGCAGACCAACCAATCGATAGCGGCAGCGACTGAGATACCTACAGAGATGCTGACAGAATCTGTTGTTCTGACTGAGACGCCGACTGAGGCAGATTGGGGTAGATATAGGCACAGAGAAGGCAGCAGAACCCCCAATTGACAGCGGCAGCGACTGAGACGCCTACAGAGACGCTGACAGAGGCTTCGGCGCCGACTGAGACGCTCACTGAGACAGATAGGGCTAGATATAGGCATACAGAAGGCAGCAGACCCCTCCAATCGATAGCGGCAGAGATTGAGACGCCTACAGAGACGCCTCAAGAGACGCTGACAGATACTGCTACGCCAACTGAGGCAGATTATGGTAGATATAAGCATAGAGAAGGCAGCAGACCCCCCAAACGACAGCGGCAGCGACTGAGACGCCTACAGAGACGCTGACAGAAGCTGCGACGCCGACTGAGGCATATAGGGGTAGATATAGGCATAGAGAAGGCAGCATACCTCCCCAATCGACAGCGGCAGCGACTGAGACGCCCACAGAGATGCTAACAGAGGCTGCCACAACGCCTGAGACGCCGACTGAGGCAGATAGGGGCAGATATAGGCATAGAGAAGGCAGCAGAACCAACAATCAACATTGGCAGCGACTCAAATGTCTACAGAGACGCTGACAGAGGCTGCGGCGCCCACTGAGATGCCGACTGAGGCAGATAGGGGTAGATATAGGCATAGAGAAGGCAGCAGAACCCCCAATCGACAGCGGCAGCGACTGAGACGCCTACAGAGACGCTGAAAGAGGCTTCGACGCCGACTGAGACGCTCACTGAGACAGATAGGGGTAGATATAGGCATACAGAAGGCAGGAGACCCCTCCAATCGATAGCGGCAGAGGTTGAGACGCCTACAGAGACGCCTCAAGAGACGCTGACAGATGCTGCGACGCCCACTGAGGCAGATAGGGGTAGATATAGGCATGGAGAAGGCAACAGACCCCCAATCGGCAGCGGCAGCGACTGAGACGCCTACGGAAACGCTGACAGAGGCTGCGACGCCGACTGAGACGCCGACTGAGGCACATAGGGGTGGTTATAGGCACATAAATGCAGCAGACCCCCAATCGACAGCGGCAGCGACTGAGAAGCCTACTGAAACGCTTACAGGGGCTGTGACGCCGACTGAGGCAGATAGGGGTAGATATAGGCATAGAGAAGGCAGCAGACCCCCCAATCGAAAGCGGCAGCGACTGAGACGCCTACCGAGACGCTGACAGAAGCTGCGACGCTGACTGAGACGCCGAATGCGGCAGATTGGGGTAGATATAGGCACAGATAAGGCAGCAGACCCCCCAATCGACAGCGGCAGCGACTGAGATGTATACAGAGACGCTGACAGTGGCTGCGACGCCGACTGAGACGCCGACTGAAGCAGGTAGGGGTAGATATAGGCATAGAGAAGGCAACAGACCCCCAATCGACAGAAGCAGCGACTGAGACGCCTACCGAGACAATGACAGAAACTGAGACACTGACTGAGACGCCGACTGAGGCAGATAGGGGTAGATATAGGCATAGAGAAGGCAGCAGACCACCCCCAAACGACAGCGGCAGCGACTGAGACACCTACAGAAACGCTGACAGAGGCTGCGAAGCCGACTGAGGCAGATAGGGGTAGATATAGGCATAGAGAAGGCAGCAGACCCCCCAATCGACAGCGGCAGCGACTGAGACACCCACCGAGACGCTGACAGAAGCTGCGACGCTAACTGAGATGCCGACTGAGGCAGATAGGGTTAGATATAGGCATAGAGAAGGCAGCAGACCGCCCAATCGACAGCGCCAGCGACTGAGACGCCTACAGAGGTGCTGACAGAGGCTGTGACGCCGACTGAGACGCCGACTGAGGCAGATAGGGGTAGATATAGGCACAGAGAATGCAGCAGATCCCCCAATCGAGAGCGGCAGTGACTGAGACGCCTACAGAGACGCTGACAGAGGCTGCGACGCCGACTGAGGCAGATAGGGGTAGATATTGGCATAGAGAAGGCAGCAGGCGCCCCCAATCGACAGCGGCAGCGACTGAGACGCCTACAGAAATGCTGACAGAGGCTCCGACGCCATCTGAGACTCCGACTGAGGCAGAGAGGGGTAGATATAGGCATGGAGAAGGCAGCATACCTCCCCAATCGACAGCGGCAGCGACTGAGACGCCTACAGAGACGCCTAAAGAGACGCTGACAGAAGCAGCGACGCCGACTGAGGCAGAAAGGGGTAGATATATGCATAGAGAAGGCAGGAGACCCCCCGCAATCGACAGCGGCAGCGACTGAGACGCCGACAGAGACGCTGACAGAGGCTGCGACGCCGACTGAGACGCCGACAGAGGCAGACAGGGGTAGATATAGGCATAGAGAACGCAGCAGACCCCCCAATCGACAGCGGCAGCGACTTAGACGCCTATAGAGACGATGACAGCGGCTGCGACGCCGACTGAGACGCCGACTCAGGCAGATAGGGGTAGATATAGGGATAGAGAAGGCAGCAGACTTCCACAATCGACAGCGGCAGCGACTGAGACGCCTACAGAAACGCTGACAGCGGCTGCGACGCCGACTGAGGCAGATGGGGGTAGATATACGAGGGCAGTTCGAAATGTTCTTAGCCTAACAATGAAAAACAAGACCTAGATTTTTAAAATTATTTTATTTTTCAACATAATCTCCTGAAACTTCAATACACTTAGTCCAACGTTTTTCTAACAATTCTACCACTTGTTTAAAATAATTTTCCGAAAGCTCCTGAAAATAATCGTTTACAGCTGCCATTGCATCTTCATTGTAGTTAAAACGTTTGCCAGCAAGGAATTTTTTTAGATTTGGGAACAGGTAGAAGTCAGAGGGTGCTAAATCAGGAGAATAAGGTGGGTGGTCAAGCAATTCGTACTTCAATTCGTTCAATTTTGCCATTGTTAAAAAACTCTTGTGGCATGGTGCGTTGTCCTGATGAAAAATAATTTTTTTCCGTTGTAAACCAAGTAGTTTTTCTCGAATTTTCGATTTCAATTGATCCAAAAGGTTACAATAATATTCAGAATTTATTGTTTTACGTCTTTGAAGATAGTCGATTAATAAAATTCCTTTGAAATCCCAGAAAACCGTTGCCATGACCTTACCAGCCGATTGAACTGTTTTTGCCTTCTTTGGTGCACTTCCACCAGCTTCAGTCCATTGTTTGGATTCTTCTTTTGTTTCTAGTGTGAAGTGATGGATCCATGTTTCATCAACAGTTATGAAACCACGCTTAAAATCCAATTTATTTCGCTTAAAACGATCCAAACAAGCTTGAGAAATTTTCATTCGAAAACGTTTTTGGTCAACTGTTAACAAATGCGGCACCCATCTTGCAGAAAGCTTTTTCATATGTAATTCTTGTTGCAAAATAAAATGTACTAGATCATTTGAGATGCCTATGGCATTACCTATTTCACGCACTTTCACTCGTCGATCGTCTAATATCATATCATGAACTTTAGCTATGATTTCTGGCGTTGTTGCAGTTTTTGGACGTCCACTTCGGGGTTCATCTTGAATGCTTGTACGACCACGTTTTAATTCAGCAATCCAATTTTTTACTGTTGCATATGAAGGAGCACTTCCACCTAACACATTCACCATATCATTATGAATTTCTTGTCCCGATAAACCTTTCTTATGTAAATATTTAATCACACCACGAATTTCTAATTTTTCCATTATAAAAAAATCACTGAAGGGTCTTTTTTGAACACGTGTTACTATACGAATGAGTTGCCAGATCTCAATGAAATTTAACATGTGTTCATATGACGGATGGAAGTTTCCATTATAGAAAGCTTTTTGCTGTTTATACCGCCATCTATATGTCAGCCTAAGAACATTTCGAATAGCCCTCGTAGGCATATAGAAGGCAGCAGACCCCCAATCGACAGCGGCAGCGATTGAGACGCCTACCGAGACGCTGACAGAGGCTGCGACGCCGACTGAGGCAGATATAGGCATAGATAAGGCAGCAAACGCCCCCAATCGACAGCGGCAGCGACTGAGATGCATACAGAGACGCTGATTCAGGCTGCGACACCGAATTAGACACCGACTCAGACGCCGACTGAGGCAGATAGGGGTAGATATAGGCATATTGAAGGCAGCAGACCCCCCAATCGACAGCGGCAGCGACTGAGAAGCCTACAGAGACGCTGACAGAGGCTGCGGCACCGACTGCGAAGCCGACTGAGGTAGATAGGGGCAGATATAGGCATAGAGAAGGCAGCATACCCCCCAAACAACAGCGGCAGCGACTGAGACGCTGACAGAAGCTGCGACGCCGACTGAGACGCCGACTGAGGTAGATAGGGGTAGATATAGGCATAGAGAAGGCAGCAGACCCCCCAATCGACAACGGCAGCGACTGAGATGCATACAGAGACGCTGATAGAGGCTGCGACACCGAATGAGACGCCGACTCAGACGCACAGAGGCAGATAGGGGTAGATATAGGCATATTGAAGGCAGGAGACCCCCCAATCAACAGCGGCAGCGACTGAGAAGCCTACAGATATGCTGACAGACGCACGACGCCGACTGTGGCAGATAGGGGTAGATATAAGCATAGAGAAGGCAGCATACCCCCCCCCAATCGACAGCGGCAGCGACTGAGACGCCTACAGAGACGCTGACAGAAACTGCGACGCCGACTGCGACGTCGACTGAGGCAGATAGGGGTAGAT
The DNA here is from genome assembly GCA_920105625.2 of Clusia tigrina. Lineage (NCBI taxonomy): Eukaryota > Metazoa > Arthropoda > Insecta > Diptera > Clusiidae > Clusia > Clusia tigrina. Next base: position 71,965,658 of record OV050031.1, on the reverse strand, counting down.
ATATGCATAGAGTAGGCAGCAGACCTCCCGATCGACAGCGGCAGCAGCTGAGATACCTACAGAGACGCTGACAGAGGCTGCGACGCCGACTGAGGCAGACAGGGGTAGATATAGGCATAGATAAGGCAGCAAAAGCCCCCAATCGACAGCGGCAGCGACTGAGACGCCTACAGAGACGCTGACAGAGGCTGCGACGCCGACTAAGACGCCGACTGAGGCAGATAGGGGTAGATATAGGCATAGAGAAGGCGTCAGACCCCCAAATCGACAGCGACAGCGACTGAGAAGCCTACAGAGACTGCGCCGCCGACTGAGACGCCGACTGAAGCAGATAGAGGTAGATCTATGCATAGTGAAAGCAGCAGACCACCCAGTCGACAGCGGCAGCGACTGACACGCCTACAGAGACCCTGACAGAGGCTGCGACGCCGACTGAGGCAGGTAGGGCTAGATATAGGCAAAGAGAAGGCAGCAGACCCCCCAATCGACAGCCGCAGCGGCTGAGACGCCTAAAGAGACGCTGACAGAGGCTGCGACGCCGACTGAGACACCGACTGAGGCAGATAGGGGTAGATATAGGCATATTGAAGGCAGCATACCCCCCAATCGACAGCGGCAGCGACTGAGACACCTACCGAGACGCTTACAGAAGCTGCGACGCTAACTGAGATGCCGACTGAGGCAGATAGGGTTAGATATAGGCATAGAGAAGGCAGCAGACCCCCCAATGGACAGCGGCAGCGACTGAGATGCTAACAGAGACGCTGACAGAGGCTGCGACACCGAATGAGATGCCGACTCAGACGCCGACAGAGGCAGATAGGGGTAGATATAGGCATATTGAAGGCAGCAGACCCCCCAAGCGACAGCGGCAGCGACTGAGAAGCCTACAGATATGCTGACAGAGGCTGCGACGCCGACTGTGGCAGATAGGGGTAGATATAAGCATAGAGAAGGCAGCATACCCCCCAATCGACAGCGGCAGCGACTGAGACGCCTATAGAGACGCTGACAGAAACTGCGACGCCGACTGTGACGTCGACTGAGGCAGATAGGGGTAGATATAGGCATAGAGAAGGCGTCAGACCCCCAAATCGACAGCGACAGCGACTGAGAAGCCTACAGAGACTGCGCCGCCGACTGAGACGCCGACTGAAGCAGATAGAGGTAAATCTATGCATAGAGAAGGCAGCAGACCCCCCAATCGACAGCGGCAGCGACTGACACGCCTACAGAGACCCTGACAGAGGCTGCGACGCCGACTGAGGCAGGTAGGGCTAGATATAGGCAAAGAGAAGGCAGCAGACCCCCCAATCAACAGCCGCAGCGGCTGAGACGCCTACAGAGACGCTGACAGAGGCTGCGACGCCGACTGAGACACCGACTGAGGCAGATAGGGGTAGATATAGGCATATTGAAGGCAGCATACCCCCCAATCGACAGCGGCAGCGACTGAGAAGCCTACAGGGACACTGACAAAGGCTGATACGCCGACTGAGACGCCGACTGAAGCAGATTGGGGTAGATATAGGCACAGAGAATGCAGCAGACCCCCCAATCGACAGCGGCAGCGACTGAGACGCCTACAGAGACGCTGAAAGAGGCTGCGACGCCGACTGAGGCAGATAGGGGTAGATATAGGCATAGAGAAGGCAGCAGACCACCCCCAAACGACAGCGGCAGCGACTGAGATGCATACAGAGACGCTGACAGAGGCTGCGACACCGAATGAGACGCCAACTGAGACGCCGACTGAGGCAGATAGGGGTAGATATAGGCATATTGAAGGCAGCAGACCCCCCAATCGACAGCGGCAGCGACTGAGACGCCTACAGAGATGCTGACAGAGGCTGCTTCTCCGACTGAGACGCCTACTGAAGCAGATAGGGGTAGATATACGCATAGAGAAGGCAGCAGACCCCCCAATCGAAAGCGGCAGCGACTGAGACGTCTTCCGAGACGCTGACAGAAGCTGCGACGCTGACTAAGACGCCGACTGAGGCAGATTGGGGTAGATATAGGCATAGAGAAGGCAGCAGACCCCCCAATCGACAGCAGCAGCAACTGAGATGTATACAGAGACGCTGACAGTGGCTGCGACGCTTACTGAGACGCCGACTGAGGCAGATAGGGGTAGATATAGGCATATAGAAGGCAACAGACCCCCCAATCGACAGCAGCAGCAACTGAGACGCCTACCGAGACAATGACAGAAACTGCGACGCTGACTGAGACGTCGACTGAGGCAGATAGGGGTAGATATAGGCATAGAGAAGGGATTAGACTACCCCCATACGACAGCGGCAGCGACTGAGATGCATACAGAGACGCTGACAGAGACGCTGAAAGAGGCTTCGACGCCGACTGAGGCAGATAGGGGTAGATATAGGTTTATAGAAGGCAGCAGACCAACCAATCGACAGCGGCAGCGACTGAGACACCTACAGAGATGCTGACTGTTTATTGACTGAATTCCTGTTGAATTTAATAATGCTTGGAATTGCAGGTGCGTTCTTCGCCTTATCTTCTTTATTATAATTGCAGCAAAATTATTGGTTATATGTAATAGTTTTTCGTTTTTTAAGGAAATTATGTTTGATTTTGGTTATCCTTGTCCCTTTATCCACTTATGAAGCCTCTTCACTTGGCGTGGTTGCACGATCGATGGCCACGATGCAGACTCTGAATCTGGTGATGCGGCTCCTTCGCTGGTTTCAATACAAGTGCCGAGTCAAGTCGCGAGAAATCGCATGCAAACCCTTGACAGGGCCGATCGTGGTAGATAATAAAGATGGCTGTCGACCGGCTCGAACGTTTGACAGGCAGAATATGGCCACGCTCGCACCGGGTAGCAGCCATCGGGAATAGGGGTTCACGGCGTGAACATGCCGCCCCCCTTGCATTATTGCAAAAAGACGCACCTTGGACGGGCCCGAATCCCATTATCCTATTCCCTTCGCATGTGGAGGGTGGTGTGGTGATCCCCTCTGCAGATGGCGCATGGGGGCTGCTGGCGCAGCAGGGTAAAGAGCTTCACCCGGAGATGACTACCTGATCACCCGAGTTCGGGTGTGGAGAGCAAGAAAGACTCCTTCTATTCGATGGCCTTCGTTGCGGCACATCTAGCACAACGTGGGATAGGTGCGGTGGGATTGTACCTGCCGAGTGGTCGCCTTCGGCAGGTTTGGAGGTGATGGTTCCGGGTGGTCAATTGGATACTGGATTGCCTACAGCAGCGTAAGCTGTGCGGTGGGTTTTTTTTGCTTTCTCGGTGAGTCGAAGTGATGAATGATCTGGATGGGAAGAAATCAAAAAATTAGTAGGTGAAGTAAAAGAATAGATTATGAAAATGAAGGATGGAAGAAATAGACGGGGTTGTCAACAAGAAGCCGATCGTAATAACGCTACACCCCAGAGGGGAGGGGGTTCGTCCTGCAGCGCCATTACTCCATTGGTGATAGTTCATGTTCAGATTCCTGGGTCAAACACCATCTTCACGTTGAGAATATTCCCAACAACTCCTGGAAATGCCGGCGTGATTCTCATCAGGCACCGCTCGTGAGGGAGAAGATTGTTTTCTCGTACTCCTCTCAGATCACACGGCTTCGCTTGCTTTGACGTTACCCACTAACCTTCCAGGTGGATGGAAGCGCGGATGTCTCCTCAGGTTTAAGTGGATCAGTGAGTCGGGCTCCCATCAAAAAGTTAAAGGAAGCTGGTGATAGCAAGTCTCTGAAGTTTTGCAGAAGGTTACAGTTGGGCCGGAACGGAACACCGTTTCTACAATGAGCTGAAATAAAGGAAAAATCTCTCCAGTTACGCATTAGTAGCCCTAATTGTAGCTGAGACTGGTACCCATCTCCTGCTTTATTTACTCCCCTCATAGGTGACACAGTTGGGGGACGAAGGTAAAGTCCCACGATAGGCTGGGTGCTGGGTTTGAGAATAAATCCACGAATTTTGCGAATCCCCATTAGTCTTCTAAGGTAATGCTTGGTTTGTGACAAAGCCTAATATTCAGGGTGATTATCAGGTGCTAATCTGACCCAGCGTCGCCTGATATTGATAATAGAAATCTTCCCATCTAACTAGAGAAATGGGATTCAGTTGGTCGTCCCAACTTATTTGGTCCCACCAGATTGGTTGCACCAAGATCTGGTCGATCGAAATTAACTCCCCTGTAGGGTCGAGGAGTTGCGCAGCAATATACAATACCATTCGGTTGGTGTGCTTAAAAATTGCTAGAATGGTTTCCAAACGTAAAGAAAATATATCAAAATACTGGCCGCATCGAGAACCTACGGTACTGCGGGTACAAGACTCCTCATGTTTGAGGAAGTCCTATCGGAGTAGAAGCCCCGGTGATAGGTCGGAAAAAATGAGCTCACAGCTGGCAGCCCATTTGTTCAGTGAGTTCCCTGTCGGTCCAGGGACACCCATCGGTTGGTTCTGCCCTCGGGTTGCCGAGGAGGTATAATGGGTGCCAATCAATGGGGCATCGATGTACATTACATTGCGCAGCGCATCCGAAGTCGATGGGTACTTGTATTGCATGCCGTCTGCGAGTTTTAAGAGTGTCCTTATCGTGAGATAAGGAGCACAATTCACCCCAAAGGTGACCGTTCTTAGTTTGAAATCCGCTGTGGGAGCGGCCGGGTTTTCTCGAAAGAGAATGCGTTGGTACGCTGTCTGTGTAGGGTCCTCCAAGATTAGACGGTACATTTTTTGTACGTCTCCCTTGAGGACGTACCTGAATATACGCCACTGAATGATGAGTCGGGTCAGGTCTGATTGCAACACTGGCCCTGTGTGCAACACATCATTCAAACAGATGGTGTTGGTGGTCGGCTGCGACGCGTTGAGCACGACCCGGATCCTTGTGGAGGTGCTCTCTGACTTGTACCCCGCGTGGTGCGGTAGGTAGTAGTGAGGCACCGGGGATACGGACGGAGGCGAAACTTCGGACATGCGGTTGAGCTTCATGTATTCCACTATCACCTCGTCATATAGTTGATTGTTTACTGGGTGTTTACCCAGCCATAGTTTATTGAACTTATATTGCTTAATTGCAACATGTTGAACTGAACCTATTGGTCTGGCATAGGAGAAATCTATTTAATTTGATTGAGTGGTTTGGTTCCGTTCCAAGGCATCCCGGCGGGATGTCTGGGGGTACGAATCTACTCCTGCTGCAGGAGTTTGGGAGAGCTGTCGTCTCGTGAAAGTCATCGCAATGTCCCCATTGCGATTGCAACGGCGGTCGTAGGAGACGGTTTTCGCAAATTTCATTTTTGTGGCGAAGGATGAATTTTGGTTGAAGGGTAGAGGACCTGTAAGATTCCAGCCGAATATTGTCTCTTTCGAAATTTGGGACCCCACACCATTGTATTCTAACCCACCAAGCGTGATCAGTAGGTACGCATCCCCACCCAATGAGACATTGACCTGTGTTGAATTAATGATGCCCGGGTCAGACCACTGGATGTTACCCATCTGTTTGTGTTCCCACTTATTGAGTTGAAGAGATGGCAATTCTCCGGTCAGGGTAGGCAGTACCTTGGCTGACACCAGAAGCCGCACATTCTCGTCGTACTGTGATCCGATGGCCAACTTGCAGACTTTTGTAACGTTTGGAGTCACTCCAATATTCACCCCAGACACCGGAGCATATATTGTGCGCGCAGACAGCTTAAGGCGCTAATGGAGGCGGTCTGAAATGAAAGACCCTTCAGATCCTGAATCTATCAGAGCCTGGGCCATAGAAGTGACGCCCCGCATTTTAAGGTTATTCATGGCGGTGCCGAGCTGCAATCGGTTTGGCTGTCGACCACAAAGTTGACTTTGACTGGGTCTCGCCTTATGTGCCGCGCGCATGACTGGCGTCGTCAGAACTGATCTGGTAGACCGCTTTGCTGTTTTAAAATGATTCCCACCTTCAACATGTGGTGGTTGGCTTGACGGAGCAGTACGCGTTGTATGTGACAGGGTTCTGTGAAGCATGGTGTGGTGCCGCTCCCGACAGGAGATACATAAGTTAGTACTGGGGCAATTTGCCGCTCTATGCGAGACTGTCAAACAATTCATACACAGGCCATGCCTTCGTACCAAACGCCACCTGGCTGTGACACTGGCTTGCTGAAATTTAGGGCACATAGGTGTGAGGTGAGCAGGGTGATAACAAATAATACATACCTCCCTTGTTTCACTCGCTTGGTGGGTGTGAATTCGGGGAGAGCGCGGTGCATTCGGCTGCACTCCCACATGGGCCTGTCCCGAGGAAGTTTGCTCCAAAGATGATGCCTCACTCTGCAGGCACGAAAGCCATCCCATCATGTTAATCTTACACCTCCGATAGGTGTCATAGATTTCGAGGAGATGTTGCTGAAGATGCTTCCGCAGTGCAACACCATCTTTGTTTCCGATAGCTTCACTCATCGCCTTCGCCTGGCTGTTTTTGACGAAACCCCACAGAGAGTCGAGCTCTCTCATTGCATCTTGTAGCGAATTGTCGGAGTGACTGTCCAATCGACGGCTTTCGAAATCACTTACGAAACTGGTAAGAGCCTCTTCCGCGTGCATGAATCGGATAAGCATGGCAACAATTTGTGGTTCTGGATCGAAGCTCAATGATTTATGATAATTGAGTCTATGTTCAAGGAAATGAGAGAAGTGGAGTGGGATATTCGATTCTGGGTTGATGGTCCAAGGTTGGGCGAGTTCGTAACACCGTCAGTCGCTGAAACTCTCCACTCAGTGTTGAGATCGATAGGAGCGCTGAGTCGTTCTAAGGTGGTGAGGTGACAAGACACCTACACACCACCGCAAATAAGCTCATTGCACGATCACTCAAAGACGGGAGCAGAGTTACTGTCGAGTGGTCTGGTGGTAAGACACCACCGCACCTACTGCGCACACGCGTACTGCGTAATCGATGGCCAAACCAGTTTATGAGTTGATCACAACCACGTGGTTTGATGCTGTGTGCCCTTGAAAATAAAAACCTACAAAGCAAAAAAAAAAGTTTCCCACACCTGGGTTGTCGCAGATGGCCCCAACGAAAAATTGGTTGACCCACCTCTGCAAATTTTGCACGAAAGAGACCGAATAAATGAACAGTAACTATATGTAGTTGTTCGTGTAATTTAAGTCGTACAAACAACTGCTCATATAGTTACACAAATTATGCTGACACAGCTAATTAAATTTGTACCAGGCAAAACGATAATTGTAGTTACGGGAAATTGTTTGTGTGTGTTCTTCAATATTCACACAAACAATTTTACATATGTATGTAACTTCAATTAAGAGGTTTTGGTATAAAATCATAAAATCTAGATGTATGTACATATAAATGCATAAATATATTAATTTGATAGAACTTACCTGTTCCTATCCGGCTCGAAGGACCATGTTTATTGACTGAATTCCTGTTGAATTTAATAATGCTCGGAATTGTAGGTGCGTTCTTCCACTTATCTTCTTTATTATAATTGCAGCAAAATTATTGGTTATATGTAATAGTTTTTCGTTTTTTAAGGAAATTATGTTTAATTTTGGCCATCCTTGTCCCTTTATCCACTTATGAAGCCTCTTCACTCGGTGCGCGTAGTTGCACGATCGATGGCCACGATGCAGACTCTGAATCTGGTGATGCGGCTCAATCGCTGGTTTCAATACAAGTGCCGAGTCAAGTCGCGAGAAATCGCATGCAAACCCTTGACAGGGCCGATCGTGGTAGATAATAAAGATGGCTGTGGACTGGCTCGAACGTTTGACAGGCAGAATATGGCCACGCTCGCACCGGGTAGCAGCCATCGGGAATAGGGGTTCACGGCGTGAACACTGACAAAAGCTGTTATTGTGACTGCGACACCGACTGAGGCAGATAGGGGTAGATATATAGCAGAACCCCCAATCGACAGCGGCAGCGACTGAGACGCCTACAGAGACGCTGAAAGAGGCTTCGACGCCGACTGAGACGCTCACTGAGACAGATAGGGCTAGATATAGGCATACAGAAGGAAGCAGACCCCTCCAATCGATAGCGGCAGAGATTGAGACGCCTACAGAGACGCCTCAAGGGACGCTGACAGATGCTGCGACGCCGACTGAGGCAGATTATGGTAGATATAAGCATAGAGAAGGCAGCAGACCCCCAATCGACAGCGACAGCGACTGAGACGCCTGCAGAGACTGCGACGCAGACTGAGACGCCGACTGAAGCAGATAGAGGTAGATCTATGTATAGAGAAGGCAGCAGACCCACCAATTGACAGCGGCAGCGACTGAGACGCCTACAAAGACCCTGACAGAGGCTGCGACGCCGACTGAGACGCAGACTGAGGCAAATAGGGGTAGATATAGGCAAAGAGAAGGCAGCAGACCCCTAATCCAAAGCGGAAGAGACTGAGACGCCTACAGAGACGCCTACTGAGATGCCTACAGAGACGCTGGAAGAGGCTGCGACGCCTACTGAGGCAGATAGGGCTAGATATAGGAATGAAAAAGGCAGCAGACCCCCAATCGACAGCGGCAGCGACTGAGTCGCCTACAGAGACGCTGACAGTGGCTGTGACGCCGACTGAGTCAGATGGGGGTAGATATACGAGGGCAGTTCGAAATGTTCTTAGCCTAACAATGAAAAACAAGACCTAGATTTTTAAAATTATTTTATTTTTCAACATAATCTCCTGAAACTTCAATACACTTAGTCCAACGTTTTTCTAACAATTCTACCACTTGTTTAAAATAATTTTCCGGAAGCTCCTGAAAATAATCGTTTACAGATGCCATTGCATCTTCATTGTAGCTAAAACGTTTGCCAGCAAGGAATTTTTTTTAGATTTGGGAACAGGTAGAAGTCAGAGGGTGCTAAATCAGGAGAATAAGGTGGGTGGTCAAGCAATTCGTACTTCAATTCGTTCAATTTTGCCATTGTTAAAACACTCTTGTGGCATGGTGCGTTGTCCTGATGAAAAATAATTTTTTTCCGTTGTAAACCAAGTAGTTTTTCTCGAATTTTCGATTTCAATTGATCCAAAAGGTTACAATAATATTCAGAATTTATTGTTTTACCTCTTTGAAGATAGTCGATTAATAAAATTCCTTTGAAATCCCAGAAAACCGTTGCCATGACCTTACCAGCCGATTGAACTGTTTTTGCCTTCTTTGGTGCACTTCCACCAGCTTCAGTCCATTGTTTGGATTCTTCTTTTGTTTCTAGTGTGAAGTGATGGATCCATGTTTCATCAACAGTTATGAAACGACGCTTAAAATCCATTTTATTTCGCTTAAAACGATCCAAACAAGCTTGAGAAATTTTCATTCGAATATACGAATTCGAATACGTTTTTGGTCAACTGTTAACAAATGCGGCACCCATCTTGCAGAAAGCTTTTTCATATGTAATTCTTGTTGCAAAATAAAATGTACTAGATCATTTAAGATGCCTATGGCATTACCTATTTCATGCACTTTCACTCGTCGATCGTCTAATACCATATCATGAACTTTAGCTATGATTTCTGGCGTTGTTGCAGTTTTTGGACGTCCACTTCGGGTTCATCTTGAATGCTTGTACGACCACGTTTTAATTCAGCAATCCAATTTTTTACTGTTGCATATGAAGGAGCACTTCCACCTAACACATTCACCATATCATTATGAATTTCTTGTCCCGATAAACCTTTCTTATGTAAATATTTAATCACACCACGAATTTCTAATTTTTCCATTATAAAAAAATCACTGAAGCGTCTTTTTTGAACACGTGTTACTATACGAATGAGTAGCCAGATCTCAATGAAATTTAACATGTGTTCATATGACGGATGGAAGTTTCCATTATAGAAAGCTTTTTGCTGTTTATACCGCCATCTATATGTCAGCCTAAGAACATTTCGAATAGCCCTCGTTGGCATTTAGAAGGCAGCAGACCCCCAATCGACAGCGGCAGCGATTGAGACGCCTACCGAGACGCTGACAGAGGCTGCGACGCCGACTGAGGCAGATACGGGTAGATATAGGCATAGATAAGGCAGCAAACGCCCCCAATCGACAGCGGCAGCGACTGAGATGCATAGAGAGATGCTGATAGAGGCTGCGACACCGAATGAGACGCTGACTCAGATGCCGACTGAGGTAGATAGGGGTAGATATAGGCATATTGAAGGCAGCATACCCCCCAATCGACAGCGGCAGCGACTGAGAAGCCTACAGAGACGCTGACAGAGGCTGCGACGCCGACTGCGACGCCGACTGAGGTAGATAGGGGCAGATATAGGCATAGGGAAGGCAGCATACTCCCCAAACGACAGCGGCAGCGACTGAGACGCTGACAGAAGCTGCGACGCCGACTGAGACGCCGACTGAGGTAGATAGGGGTAGATATAGGCATAGAGAAGGCAGCAGACCCCCCAATCGACAGCGGCAGCGACTGAGATGCATACAGAGACGCTGACAGAGGCTGCGGCAGATACGGGTAGACATAGGCATAAAGAAGGCAGCAGACCCCCCCCAATTGACAGCGGCAGCTACTAAGACGCCTACAGAGATGCTGACAAAGGCTGCGACGCCGACTGAGGCAGATAGGGGTAGATATAAGCATAGAGAAGGCAGCATACCCCTCCCCAATGGATAGCGGCAGCGACTGAGACGCCTACAGAAACGCTGACAGAGGCTGCGACGCCGACTGAGGCAGGCAGGGGTAGATATTGGCATAGAGAAGGCATCAGACATCCCAATCGACAGCGGCAGCGACTGAGATGCATACAGGAACGCTGACAGAGGCTGCGACACCGAATCAGACGCCGACTGAGGCGCCGGCTGAGGCATATAGGAGTAGATATAGGCATAGAGAAGGCAGCTGACCCCCCAATCGACATCGGCAGCGACTGAGACGCCGACAGAGATGCTGACAGAGGCTGCGACGCCGACTGAGGCAGATAGGGGTAATTATAAGCATAGAGAAGGTAGAAGACGGCCCTAATCGACAGCGGCAGCGACTGAGTCGCCTACAGACACGTTGCCAGAGGCTGCGACGCCGACTGAGACGCCGACTGAGACGCCGACTGACACGCCGACTGAGACGCCGACTGAGGCAGATAGGGGTAGATATAGGCAAAGAGAAGGCAGCAGACCCCCCAATCGACAGCGGCCGCGACAGAGACGCTGACAGATGCGGCGAAGCCGACTGAGACGCCGACTGAGCACATAGGGGTAGATATAGGCGCAGAGAATGCAGCAGACCCCCAATCGACATCGGCAGCGACTGAGAAGCCTACAGAGACGCTGACAGAGGCTGCGACGCCGACTAAGACGCTGACAGTGGCATATAGGGGTAGATATAGGCATAGCGAAGGCAACAGAACTCCACAATCGACAGCGGCAGCGACTGAGACGCCTACAGAAACGCTGACACAGGCTGCGACGCCTACTGAGGCAGATTGGGCTAGATATAAGCATGGAGAAGGCAGCAGACCCCCAATCGACAGCGGCAGCGACTGAGACGCCTACCGAGACGCTGACTGAGACGCCGACTGAGGCAGATAGGGGTAGATATAGGCATAGAGAAGGCAGCAGACCACCCAATCGACAGCGGCAGCGACTGAGACGCCTACAGAGATGCTGACAGAGACTGCGTCGCCGAATGAGGCATATGGGGGTAGATATAAGAATAGAGAAGGCAGCATACCCCCCCCCAATCGACAGCGGCAGCGACTGAGATACCTACAAAGACGTTGACAGCGGCTGCGACGCCGACTGCGACTTCGACTGAGGCAGGTAGGGGTAGATATAGGCATAGAAAAGGCAACAGACCCCCCCAATCGACAGCGGCAGCGACTGAGACGCCTACAGAAACGCTGACAGAGGCTGCGACGCCGACTGAGGCAGACAGGGGTAGATATAGGCATAGAGAAGGCAGCAGACATCCCAATCGACAGCGGCAGCGACTGAGATGCATACAGAGACGCTGACAGAGGATGCGGCAGATACGGGTAGACATAGGCATAAAGAAGGCAGCAAACCCCCCAATTGACAGCGGCAGCTACTAAGACGCCTACAGAGATGCTGACAAAGGCTGCGACGCCGACTGAGGCAGACAGGGGTAGATATTGGCATAGAGAAGGCAGCAGACATCCCAATCGACAGCGGCAGCGACTGAGATGCATACAGAGACGCTGACAGAGGCTGCGGCAGATACGGGTAGATATAGGCATAGAGAAGGCAGCCGGCGCCCCCAATCGAGAGCGGCAGCGACTGAGACGCCTACAGATACGCTGACAGAGACTGCGACGTCGACTGAGACGCCGTCTGAGGCAGATGGGGGTAGATATAGGCATAGAGAAGGCGTCAGACCCCCCCAATCGAGAGCGGCAGCGACTGAGACGCCTACAGACACGCTGACAGAGGCTGCGACGCCGACTGAGCCGCCGACTGAGACGCCGACTGAGACGCCGACTGAAGCAGATTGGGGTAGCTATAGGCATAGAGAATGCAGCTAACACCACAATCGACAGCGGCAGCGACTGAGACGCCTACAGAGATGCTGAAAGAGGCTTCGACGCCGACTGAGGCAGATAGGGGTAGATATAAGCATACAGAAGGTTGCAGACCCCCCCAATCGATAGCGGCAGAGACTGAGACACCTTAGAGAAGAGACGCCTAAAGCGACGCTGACAGAGGCTGCCACGCCGACTGAGGCAGATGAGGGTAGATATAGGCATAGAGAAGGCAGCAGACCCTCCCAATCGACAGCGGCAGCGACTGAGACGCCTACAGAGACGCTGACAGAGGCTGCGACGCTGACTGAGATGCCGACTGAGGCAGATAGGGGTAGATATAGGCATAGAGAAGGCAGCAGACCCCCCAATGCAAAGCGGAAGAGACTGAGACGCCTACAGACACGCTTACTGAGACGCCTACAGAGACGCTGAAAGAGGCTGCGACGCCTACTGAGGCAGATAGGGCTAGATATAGGCATAGAGAAGGCAACAGACTCCCCAATCGACAGCGGCAGCGACTGAGATGCCTTCCGAGACGCTAACAGAAGCTGCGACGCTTTCTGAGACGCCTGCTGAGGCAGATAGGGCTAGATATAGGCATAGAGAAAGCAACAGACCCCCCAATCGACAGCGGCAGCGACTGCGATGCCTACCGAGACGCTGACAGAAGCTGCGACGCTTACTGAGACGCCGACTGAGGCAGATAGGGGTAGATATAGGCATAGAGAAGGCAGCAGACCCCCCAATCGACAACGGCAGCGACTGAGATGCATTCAGAGACGCTGATAGAGGCTGCGACACCGAATGAGACGCCGACTCAGACGCACAGAGGCAGATAGGGGTAGATATAGGCATATTGAAGGCAGGAGACCCCCCAATCGACAGCGGCAGCGACTGAGAAGCCTACAGATATGCTGACAGACGCACGACGCCGACTGTGGCAGATAGGGGTAGATATAAGCATAGAGAAGGCAGCATACCCCCCCCCCCCCCCCCATCGACAGCGGCAGCGACTGAGACGCCTACAGAGACGCTGACAGAAACTGCGACGCCGACTGCGATGTCGACTGAGGCAGATAGGGGTAGATATATGCATAGAGTAGGCAGCAGACCCCCCAATCGACAGCGGCAGCGACTTAGACGCTTACAGAGACGCTGACAGAGGCTGCGACGCCGACTGAGGCAGATACGGGTAGATATAGGCATAGATAAGGCAGCAAAAGCCCCCAATCGACAGCGGCAGCGACTGAGACGCCTACAGAGACGCTGACAGAGGCTGCGACCCCGACTAAGACGCCGACTGAGGCAGATAGGGGTAGATATAGGCATAGAGAAGGCGTCAGACCCCCAAATCGACAGCGACAGCGACTGAGAAGCCTACAGAGACTGCGCCGCTGACTGAGACGCCGACTGAAGCAGATAGAGGTAGATCTATGCATAGAGAAGGCAGCAGACCACCCAGTCGACAGCGGCAGCGACTGACACGCCTACAGAGACCCTGACAGAGGCTGCGACGCCGACTGAGGCAGGTAGGGCTAGATATAGGCAAAGAGAAGGCAGCAGACCCCCCAATCGACAGCCGCAGCGGCTGAGACGCCTAAAGAGACGCTGACAGAGGCTGCGACGCCGACTGAGACACCGACTGAGGCAGATAGGGGTAGATATAGGCATATTGAAGGCAGCATACCCCCCAATCGACAGCGGCAGCGACTGAGACACCTACCGAGACGCTTACAGAAGCTGCGACGCTAACTGAGATGCCGACTGAGGCAGATAGGGTTAGATATAGGCATAGAGAAGGCAGCAGACCCCCCAATGGACAGCGGCAGCGACTGAGATGCTTACAGAGACGCTGACAGAGGCTGCGACACCGAATGAGATGCCAACTGAGACGCCGACTGAGGCAGATAGGGGTAGATATAGGCATATTGAAGGCAGCAGACCCCCCAAGCGACAGCGGCAGCGACTGAGAAGCCTACAGATATGCTGACAGAGGCTGCGACGCCGACTGAGGCAGATAGGGGTAGATATAAGCATAGAGAAGGCAGCATACCCCCCCAATCGACAGCGGCAGCGACTGAGACGCCTATAGAGACGCTGACAGAAACTGCGACGCCGACTGTGACGTCGACTGAGGCAGATAGGGGTAGATATAGGCATAGAGAAGGCGTCAGACCCCCAAATCGACAGCGACAGCGACTGAGAAGCCTACAGAGACTGCGCCGCCGACTGAGACGCCGACTGAAGCAGATAGAGGTAAATCTATGCATAGAGAAGGCAGCAGACCCCCCAATCGACAGCGGCAGCGACTGACACGCCTACAGAGACCCTGACAGAGGCTGCGACGCCGACTGAGGCAGGTAGGGCTAGATATAGGCAAAGAGAAGGCAGCAGACCCCCCAATCAACAGCCGCAGCGGCTGAGACGCCTACAGAGACGCTGACAGAGGCTGCGACGCCGACTGAGACACCGACTGAGGCAGATAGGGGTAGATATAAGCATATTGAAGGCAGCATACCCCCCAATCGACAGCGGCAGCGACTGAGAAGCCTACAGGGACACTGACAAAGGCTGATACGCCGACTGAGACGCCGACTGAAGCAGATTGGGGTAGATATAGGCACAGAGAATACAGCAGACCCCCCAATCGACAGCGGCAGCGACTGAGACGCCTACAGAGACGCTGAAAGAGGCTGCGACGCCGACTGAGGCAGATAGGGGTAGATATAGGCATAGAGAAGGCAGCAGACCACCCCCAAACGACAGCGGCAGCGACTGAGATGCATACAGAGACGCTGACAGAGGCTGCGACACCGAATGAGACGCCAACTGAGACGCCGACTGAGGCAGATAGGGGTAGATATAGGCATATTGAAGGCAGCAGACCCCCCAATCGACAGCGGCAGCGACTGAGACGCCTACAGAGATGCTGACAGAGGCTGCTTCGCCGACTGAGACGCCTACTGAAGCAGATAGGGGCAGATATACGCATAGAGAAGGCAGCAGACCCCCCAATCGAAAGCGGCAGCGACTGAGACGTCTTCCGAGACGCTGACAGAAGCTGCGACGCTGACTAAGACGCCGACTGAGGCAGATTGGGGAAGATATAGGCATAGAGAAGGCAGCAGACCCCCCAATCGACAGCAGCAGCAACTGAGATGTATACAGAGACGCTGACAGTGGCTGCGACGCTGACTGAGACGCCGACTGAGGCAGATAGGGGTAGATATAGGCATATGGAAGGCAACAGACCCCCCAATCGACAGCAGCAGCAACTGAGACGCCTACCGAGACAATGACAGAAACTGCGACGCTGACTGAGACGTCGACTGAGGCAGATAGGGGTAGATATAGGCATAGAGAAGGGATTAGACTACCCCCAAACGACAGCGGCAGCGACTGAGATGCATACAGAGACGCTGACAGAGACGCTGAAAGAGGCTTTGACGCCGACTGAGGCAGATAGGGGTAGATATAGGTTTATAGAAGGCAGCAGACCAACCAATCGACAGCGGCAGCGACTGAGACACCTACAGAGATGCTGACTGTTTATTGACTGAATTCCTGTTGAATTTAATAATGCTTGGAATTGCAGGTGCGTTCTTCGCCTTATCTTCTTTATTATAATTGAAGCAAAATTATTGGTTATATGTAATAGTTTTTCGTTTTTTAAGGAAATTATGTTTGATTTTGGTTATCCTTGTCCCTTTATCCACTTATGAAGCCTCTTCACTTGGTGTGGTTGCACGATCGATGGCCACGATGCAGACTCTGAATCTGGTGATGCGGCTCCTTCGCTGGTTTCAATACAAGTGCCGAGTCAAGTCGCGAGAAATCGCATGCAAACCCTTGACAGGGCCGATCGTGGTAGATAATAAAGATGGCTGTCGACCGGCTCGAACGTTTGACAGGCAGAATATGGCCACGCTCGCACCGGGTAGCAGCCATCGGGAATAGGGGTTCACGGCGTGAACATGCCGCCCCCCTTGCATTATTGCAAAAAGACGCACCTTGGACGGGCCCGAATCCCATTATCCTATTCCCTTCGCATGTGGGTGGTGTGGTGATCCCCTCTGCAGATGGCGCATGGGGGCTGCTGGCGCAGCAGGGTAAAGAGCTTCACCCGGAGATGACTACCTGATCACCCGAGTTCGGGTGTGGAGAGCAAGAAAGACTCCTTCTATTCGATGGCCTTCGTTGCGGCACATCTAGCACAACGTGGGATAGCTGCGGTGGGATTGTACCTGCCGAGTGGTCGCCTTCGGCAGGTTTGGAGGTGATGGTTCCGGGTGGTCAATTGGATACTGGATTGCCTACAGCAGCGTAAGCTGTGCGGTGGGTTTTTTTTGCTTTCTCGGTGAGTCGAAGTGATGAATGATCTGGATGGGAAGAAATCAAAAAATTAGTAGGTGAAGTAAAAGAATAGATTATGAAAATGAAGGATGGAAGAAATAGACGGGGTTGTCAACAAGAAGCCGATCGTAATTACGCTACACCCCAGAGGGGAGGGGGTTCGTCCTGCAGCGCCATTACTCCATTGGTGATAGTTCATGTTCAGATTCCTGGGTCAAACACCATCTTCACGTTGAGAATATTCCCAACAACTCCTGGAAATGCCGGCGTGATTCTCATCAGGCACCGCTCGTGAGGGAGAAGATTGTTTTCTCGTACTCCTCTCAGATCACACGGCTTCGCTTGCTTTGACTTTACCCACCTAACCTTCCAGGTGGATGGAAGCGCGGATGTCTCCTCAGGTTTAAGTGGATCAGTGAGTCGGGCTCCCATCAAAAAGTTAAAGGAAGCTGGTGATAGCAAGTCTCTGAAGTTTTGCAGAAGGTTACAGTTGGGCCGGAACGGAACACCGTTTCTACAATGAGCTGAAATAAAGGAAAAATCTCTCCAGTTACGCATTAGTAGCCCTAATTGTAGCTGAGACTGGTACCCATCTCCTGCTTTATTTACTCCCCTCATAGGTGACACAGTTGGGGGACGAAGGTAAAGTCCCACGATAGGCTGGGTGCTGGGTTTGAGAATAAATCCGCGAATTTTGCGAATCCCCATTAGTCTTCTAAGGTAATGCTTGGTTTGTGACAAAGCCTAATATTCAGGGTGATTATCAGGTGCTAATCTGACCCAGCGTCGCCTGATATTGATAATAGAAATCTTCCCATCTAACTAGAGAAATGGGATTCAGTTGGTCGTCCCAACTTATTTGGTCCCACCAGATTGGTTGCACCAAGATCTGGTCGATCGAAATTAACTCCCCTGTAGGGTCGAGGAGTTGCGCAGCAATATACAATACCATTCGGTTGGTGTGCTTAAAAATTGCTAGAATGGTTTCCAAACGTAAAGAAAATATATCAAAATACTGGCCGCATCGAGAACCTACGGTACTGCGGGTACAAGACTCCTCATGTTTGAGGAAGTCCTATCGGAGTAGAAGCCCCGGTGATAGGTCGGAAAAAATGAGCTCACAGCTGGCAGCCCATTTGTTCAGTGAGTTCCCTGTCGGTCCAGGGACACCCATCGGTTGGTTCTGCCCTCGGGTTGCCGAGGAGGCATAATGGGTGCCAATCAATGGGGCATCGATGTACATTACATTGCGCAGCGCATCCGAAGTCGATGGGTACTTGTATTGCATGCCGTCTGCGAGTTTTAAGAGTGTCCTTATCGTGAGATAAGGAGCACAATTCACCCCAAAGGTGACCGTTCTTAGTTTGAAATCCGCTGTGGGAGCGGCCGGGTTTTCTCGAAAGAGAATGCGTTGGTACGCTGTCTGTGTAGGGTCCTCCAAGATTAGACGGTACATTTTTTGTACGTCTCCCTTGAGGACGTACCTGAATATACGCCACTGAATGATGAGTCGGGTCAGGTCTGATTGCAACACTGGCCCTGTGTGCAACACATCATTCAAACAGATGGTGTTGGTGGTCGGCTGCGACGCGTTGAGCACGACCCGGATCCTTGTGGAGGTGCTCTCTGACTTGTACCCCGCGTGGTGCGGTAGGTAGTAGTGAGGCACCGGGGATACGGACGGAGGCGAAACTTCGGACATGCGGTTGAGCTTCATGTATTCCACTATCACCTCGTCATATAGTTGATTGTTTACTGGGTGTTTACCCAGCCATAGTTTATTGAACTTATATTGCTTAATTGCAACATGTTCAACTGAACCTATTGGTCTGGCATAGGAGAAATCTATTTAATTTGATTGAGTGGTTTGGTTCCGTTCCAAGGCATCCCGGCGGGATGTCTGGGGGTACGAATCTACTCCTGCTGCAGGAGTTTGGGAGAGCTGTCGTCTCGTGAAAGTCATCGCAATGTCCCCATTGCGATTGCAACGGCGGTCGTAGGAGACGGTTTTCGCAAATTTCATTTTTGTGGCGAAGGATGAATTTTGGTTGAAGGGTAGAGGACCTGTAAGATTCCAGCCGAATATTGTCTCTTTCGAAATTTGGGACCCCACACCATTGTATTCTAACCCACCAAGCGTGATCAGTGGGTACGCATCCCCACCCAATGAGACATTGACCTGTGATGAATTAATGATGCCCGGGTCAGACCACTGGATGTTACCCATCTGTTTGTGTTCCCACTTATTGAGTTGAAGAGATGGCAATTCTCCGGTCAGGGTAGGCAGTACCTTGGCTGACACCAGAAGCCGCACATTCTCGTCGTACTGTGATCCGATGGCCAACTTGCAGACTTTTGTAACGTTTGGAGTCACTCCAATATTCACCCCAGACACCGGAGCATATATTGTGCGCGCAGACAGCTTAAGGCGCTAATGGAGGCGGTCTGAAATGAAAGACCCTTCAGATCCTGAATCTATCAGAGCCTGGGCCATAGAAGTGACGCCCCGCATTTTAAGGTTATTCATGGCGGTGCCGAGCTGCAATCGGTTTGGCTGTCGACCACAAAGTTGACTTTGACTGGGTCTCGCCTTATGTGCCGCGCGCATGACTGGCGTCGTCAGAACTGATCTGGTAGACCGCTTTGCTGTTTTAAAATGATTCCCACTTTCAACATGTGGTGGTTGGCTTGACGGAGCAGTACGCGTTGTATGTGACAGGGTTCTGTGAAGCATGGTGTGGTGCCGCTCCCGACAGGAGATACATAAGTTAGTACTGGGGCAATTTGCCGCTCTATGCGAGATTGTCAAACAATTCATACACAGGCCGTGCCTTCGTACCAAACGCCACCTGGCTGTGACACTGGCTTGCTGAAATTTAGGGCACATAGGTGTGAGGTGAGCAGGGTGATAACAAATAATACATACCTCCCTTGTTTCACTCGCTTGGTGGGTGTGAATTCGGGGAGAGCGCGGTGCATTCGGCTGCACTCCCACATGGGCCTGTCCCGAGGAAGTTTGCTCCAAAGATGATGCCTCACTCTGCAGGCACGAAAGCCATCCCATCATGTTAATCTTACACCTCCGATAGGTGTCATAGATTTCGAGGAGATGTTGCTGAAGATGCTTCCGCAGTGCAACACCATCTTTGTTTCCGATAGCTTCACTCATCGCCTTCGCCTGGCTGTTTTTGACGAAACCCCACAGAGAGTCGAGCTCTCTCATTGCATCTTGTAGCGAATTGTCGGAGTGACTGTCCAATCGACGGCTTTCGAAATCACTTACGAAACTGGTAAGAGCCTCTTCCGCGTGCATGAATCGGATAAGCATGGCAACAATTTGTGGTTCTGGATCGAAGCTCAATGATTTATGATAATTGAGTCTATGTTCAAGGAAATGAGAGAAGTGGAGTGGGATATTCGATTCTGGGTTGATGGTCCAAGGTTGGGCGAGTTCGTAACACCGTCAGTCGCTGAAACTCTCCACTCAGTGTTGAGATCGATAGGAGCGCTGAGTCGTTCTAAGGTGGTGAGGTGACAAGACACCTACACACCACCGCAAATAAGCTCATTGCACGATCACTCAAAGACGGGAGCAGAGTTACTGTCGAGTGGTCTGGTGGTAAGACACCACCGCACCTACTGCGCACACGCGTACTGCGTAATCGATGGCCAAACCAGTTTATGAGTTGATCACAACCACGTGGTTTGATGCTGTGTGCCCTTGAAAATAAAAACCTACAAAGCAAAAAAAAAAGTTTCCCACACCTGGGTTGTCGCAGATGGCCCCAACGAAAAATTGGTTGACCCACCTCTGCAAATTTTGCACGAAAGAGACCGAATAAATGAACAGTAACTATATGTAGTTGTTCGTGTAATTTAAGTCGTACAAACAACTGCTCATATAGTTACACAAATTATGCTGACACAGCTAATTAAATTTGTACCAGGCAAAACGATAATTGTAGTTACGGGAAATTGTTTGTGTGTGTTCTTCAATATTCACACAAACAATTTTACATATGTATGTAACTTCAATTAAGAGGTTTTGGTATAAAATCATAAAATCTAGATGTATGTACATATAAATGCATAAATATATTAATTTGATAGAACTTACCTGTTCCTATCCGGCTCGAAGGACCATGTTTATTGACTGAATTCCTGTTGAATTTAATAATGCTCGGAATTGTAGGTGCGTTCTTCCACTTATCTTCTTTATTATAATTGCAGCAAAATTATTGGTTATATGTAATAGTTTTTCGTTTTTTAAGGAAATTATGTTTAATTTTGGCCATCCTTGTCCCTTTATCCACTTATGAAGCCTCTTCACTCGGTGCGCGTAGTTGCACGATCGATGGCCACGATGCAGACTCTGAATCTGGTGATGCGGCTCAATCGCTGGTTTCAATACAAGTGCCGAGTCAAGTCGCGAGAAATCGCATGCAAACCCTTGACAGGGCCGATCGTGGTAGATAATAAAGATGGCTGTCGACTGGCTCGAACGTTTGACAGGCAGAATATGGCCACGCTCGCACCGGGTAGCAGCCATCGGGAATAGGGGTTCACGGCGTGAACACTGACAAAAGCTGTTATTGTGACTGCGACACCGACTGAGGCAGATAGGGGTAGATATAGGCATAGAGAAGGCAGCAGAACCCCCAATCGACAGCGGCAGCGACTGAGACGCCTACAGAGACGCTGAAAGAGGCTTCGACGCCGACTGAGACGCTCACTGAGAGAGATAGGGCTAGATATAGGCATACAGAAGGAAGCAGACCCCTCCAATCGATAGCGGCAGAGATTGAGACGCCTACAGAGACGCCTCAAGGGACGCTGACAGATGCTGCGACGCCGACTGAGGCAGATTATGGTAGATATAAGCATAGAGAAGGGTGCAGACCCCCAATCGACAGCGACAGCGACTGAGACGCCTGCAGAGACTGCGACGCAGACTGAGACGCCGACTGAAGCAGATAGAGGTAGATCTATGTATAGAGAAGGCAGCAGACCCACCAATTGACAGCGGCAGCGACTGAGACGCCTACAAAGACCCTGACAGAGGCTGCGACGCCGACTGAGACGCAGACTGAGGCAAATAGGGGTAGATATAGGCAAAGAGAAGGCAGCAGACCCCCAATCCAAAGCGGAAGAGACTGAGACGCCTACAGAGACGCCTACTGAGATGCCTACAGAGACGCTGGAAGAGGCTGCGACGCCTACTGAGGCAGATAGGGCTAGATATAGGAATGAAAAAGGCAGCAGACCCCCAATCGACAGCGGCAGCGACTGAGTCGCCTACAGAGACGCTGACAGTGGCTGTGACGCCGACTGAGGCAGATGGGGGTAGATATACGAGGGCAGTTCGAAATGTTCTTAGCCTAACAATGAAAAACAAGACCTAGATTTTTAAAATTATTTTATTTTTCAACATAATCTCCTGAAACTTCAATACACTTAGTCCAACGTTTTTCTAACAATTCTACCACTTGTTTAAAATAATTTTCCGGAAGCTCCTGAAAATAATCGTTTACAGATGCCATTGCATCTTCATTGTAGTTAAAACGTTTGCCAGCAAGGAATTTTTTTTAGATTTGGGAACAGGTAGAAGTCAGAGGGTGCTAAATCAGGAGAATAAGGTGGGTGGTCAAGCAATTCGTACTTCAATTCGTTCAATTTTGCCATTGTTAAAACACTCTTGTGGCATGGTGCGTTGTCCTGATGAAAAATAATTTTTTTCCGTTGTAAACCAAGTAGTTTTTCTCGAATTTTCGATTTCAATTGATCCAAAAGGTTACAATAATATTCAGAATTTATTGTTTTACCTCTTTGAAGATAGTCGATTAATAAAATTCCTTTGAAATCCCAGAAAACCGTTGCCATGACCTTACCAGCCGATTGAACTGTTTTTGCCTTCTTTGGTGCACTTCCACCAGCTTCAGTCCATTGTTTGGATTCTTCTTTTGTTTCTAGTGTGAAGTGATGGATCCATGTTTCATCAACAGTTATGAAACGACGCTTAAAATCCATTTTATTTCGCTTAAAACGATCCAAACAAGCTTGAGAAATTTTCATTCGAATATACGAATTCGAATACGTTTTTGGTCAACTGTTAACAAATGCGGCACCCATCTTGCAGAAAGCTTTTTCATATGTAATTCTTGTTGCAAAATAAAATGTACTAGATCATTTAAGATGCCTATGGCATTACCTATTTCATGCACTTTCACTCGTCGATCGTCTAATACCATATCATGAACTTTAGCTATGATTTCTGGCGTTGTTGCAGTTTTTGGACGTCCACTTCGGGTTCATCTTGAATGCTTGTACGACCACGTTTTAATTCAGCAATCCAATTTTTTACTGTTGCATATGAAGGAGCACTTCCACCTAACACATTCACCATATCATTATGAATTTCTTGTCCCGATAAACCTTTCTTATGTAAATATTTAATCACACCACGAATTTCTAATTTTTCCATTATAAAAAAATCACTGAAGCGTCTTTTTTGAACACGTGTTACTATACGAATGAGTAGCCAGATCTCAATGAAATTTAACATGTGTTCATATGACGGATGGAAGTTTCCATTATAGAAAGCTTTTTGCTGTTTATACCGCCATCTATATGTCAGCCTAAGAACATTTCGAATAGCCCTCGTTGGCATTTAGAAGGCAGCAGACCCCCAATCGACAGCGGCAGCGATTGAGACGCCTACCGAGACGCTGACAGAGGCTGCGACGCCGACTGAGGCAGATACGGGTAGATATAGGCATAGATAAGGCAGCAAACGCCCCCAATCGACAGCGGCAGCGACTGAGATGCATAGAGAGATGCTGATAGAGGCTGCGACACCGAATGAGACGCCGACTCAGATGCCGACTGAGGTAGATAGGGGTAGATATAGGCATATTGAAGGCAGCATACCCCCCAATCGACAGCGGCAGCGACTGAGAAGCCTACAGAGACGCTGACAGAGGCTGCGACGCCGACTGCGACGCCGACTGAGGTAGATAGGGGCAGATATAGGCATAGGGAAGACAGCATACACCCCAAACGACAGCGGCAGCGACTGAGACGCTGACAGAAGCTGCGACGCCGACTGAGACGCCGACTGAGGTAGATAGGGGTAGATATAGGCATAGAGAAGGCAGCAGACCCCCCAATCGACAGCGGCAGCGACTGAGATGCATACAGAGACGCTGACAGAGGCTGCGGCAGATACGGGTAGACATAGGCATAAAGAAGGCAGCAGACCCCCCCCAATTGACAGCGGCAGCTACTAAGACGCCTACAGAGATGCTGACAAAGGCTGCGACGCCGACTGAGGCAGATAGGGGTAGATATAAGCATAGAGAAGGCAGCATACCCCTCCCCAATGGATAGCGGCAGCGACTGAGACGCCTACAGAAACGCTGACAGAGGCTGCGACGCCGACTGAGGCAGGCAGGGGTAGATATTGGCATAGAGAAGGCATCAGACATCCCAATCGACAGCGGCAGCGACTGAGATGCATACAGGAACGCTGACAGAGGCTGCGACACCGAATCAGACGCCGACTGAGGCGCCGGCTGAGGCATATAGGAGTAGATATAGGCATAGAGAAGGCAGCTGACCCCCCAATCGACAGCGGCAGCGACTGAGACGCCGACAGAGATGCTGACAGAGGCTGCGACGCCGACTGAGGCAGATAGGGGTAGTTATAAGCATAGAGAAGGTTGAAGACGGCCCTAATCGACAGCGGAAGCGACTGAGACTCCTACAGACACGTTGCCAGAGGCTGCGACGCCGACTGAGACGCCGACTGAGACGCCGACTGACACGCCGACTGAGACGCCGACTGAGGCAGATAGGGGTAGATATAGGCAAAGAGAAGGCAGCAGACCCCCCAATCGACAGCGGCCGCGACAGAGACGCTGACAGATGCGGCGAAGCCGACTGAGACGCCGACTGAGCACATAGGGGTAGATATAGGCGCAGAGAATGCAGCAGACCCCCAATCGACATCGGCAGCGACTGAGAAGCCTACAGAGACGCTGACAGAGGCTGCGACGCCGACTAAGACGCTGACAGTGGCATATAGGGGTAGATATAGGCATAGAGAAGGCAACAGAACTCCACAATCGACAGCGGCAGCGACTGAGACGCCTACAGAAACGCTAACACAGGCTGCGACGCCTACTGAGGCAGATTGGGCTAGATATAAGCATGGAGAAGGCAGCAGACCCCCAATCGACAGCGGCAGCGACTGAGACGCCTACCGAGACGCTGACTGAGACGCCGACTGAGGCAGATAGGGGTAGATATAGGCATAGAGAAGGCAGCAGACCACCCAATCGACAGCGGCAGCGACTGAGACGCCTACAGAGATGCTGACAGAGACTGCGTCGCCGAATGAGGCATATGGGGGTAGATATAAGAATAGAGAAGGCAGCATACCCCCCCCCCCCCCCCAATCGACAGCGGCAGCGACTGAGATACCTACAAAGACGTTGACAGAGGCTGCGACGCCGACTGCGACTTCGACTGAGGCAGGTAGGGGTAGATATAGGCATAGAAAAGGCAACAGACCCCCCCAATCGACAGCGGCAGCGACTGAGACGCCTACAGAAACGCTGACAGAGGCTGCGACGCCGACTGAGGCAGACAGGGGTAGATATAGGCATAGAGAAGGCAGCAGACATCCCAATCGACAGCGGCAGCGACTGAGATGCATCCAGAGACGCTGACAGAGGATGCGGCAGATACGGGTAGACATAGGCATAAAGAAGGCAGCAAACCCCCCCAATTGACAGCGGCAGCTACTAAGACGCCTACAGAGATGCTGACAAAGGCTGCGACGCCGACTGAGGCAGATAGGGGTAGATATAAGCATAGAGAAGGCAGCATACCCCCCCCCCCCCCCAATCGACAGCGGCAGCGACTGAGATGCCTACAGAAACGCTGACAGAGGCTGCGGCAGATACGGGTAGATATAGGCATAGAGAAGGCAGCCGGCGCCCCCAATCGACAGCGGCAGCGACTGAGACGCCTACAGATACGCTGACAGAGACTGCGACGTCGACTGAGACGCCGTCTGAGGCAGATGGGGGTAGATATAGGCATAGAGAAGGCGTCAGACCCCCCCAATCGAGAGCGGCAGCGACTGAGACGCCTACAGACACGCTGACAGAGGCTGCGACGGCGACTGAGACGCCGACTGAGACGCCGACTGAGACGCCGACTGAAGCAGATTGGGGTAGCTATAGGCATAGAGAATGCAGCTAACACCACAATCGACAGCGGCAGCGACTGAGACGCCTACAGAGATGCTGAAAGAGGCTTCGACGCCGACTGAGGCAGATAGGGGTAGATATAAGCATACAGAAGGTTGCAGACCCCCCCAATCGATAGCGGCAGAGACTGAGACACCTTAGAGAAGAGACGCCTAAAGCGACGCTGACAGAGGCTGCCACGCCGACTGAGGCAGATGAGGGTAGATATAGGCATAGAGAAGGCAGCAGACCCTCCCAATCGAGAGCGGCAGCGACTGAGATGCATACAGAGACGCTGACAGAGGCTGCGACACTGAATGAGACGCCGACTGAGACGCCGGCTGAGACAGATAGGGGTAGATATAGGCATAGAGAAGGCAGCAGACCCCCCAATCGACAGCGGCAGCGACTCAGACGCCTAGAGACACGCTGACAGAGACTGCGACTCCGACTGCGGCAGATTGGGCTCGATATAGGCATGGAGAAGGCAGCAGACACCCAATCGACAGCGGCAGCGACTGAGACGCCTACCGAGACGCTGACTGATACGCCGACTGAGGCAGATAGGGGTAGATATAGGCATAGAGAAGGCAGCAGACCCCCCAATCGACAGCGGCAGCGACTGAGATGCATACAGAGGCGCTGACAGAGGCTGCGACACCGAATGAGACGCCAACTGAGACGCCGACTGAGGCAGATAGGGGCAGATATAGGCATATTGAAGGCAGCCGACGCCCCCCCCAATCGACAGCGGCAGCGACTGAGACGAATACAGAGATGCTGACAGAGGCTGCGTCGCCGAATTAGGCAGATAGGGGTAGATATAAGCATAGAGAAGGCAGCATACCCCCCAATCGACAGCGGCAGCGACTGAGATACCTACAGAGACGTTGACAGAGGCTGCGACGCTGACTGCGACTTCGACTGAGGCAGGTAGGGGTAGATATAGGCATTGAAAAGGCAACAGACCCCCCAATCGACAGCGGCAGCGACTGAGACGCCTACAGAAACGCTGACAGAGGCTGCGACGCCGACTGAGGCAGACAGGGGTAGATATAGGCATAGAGAAGGCAGCAGACATCCCAATCGACAGCGGCAGCGACTGAGATGCATACAGGAACGCTGACAGAGGCTGCGACACCGAATGAGACGCCGACTGAGGCGCCGGCTGAGGCATGTAGGAGTAGATATAGGCATAGAGAAGGCAGCTGACCCCCCAATCGACAGCGGCAGCGACTAAGACGCCGACAGAGATGCTGACAGAGGCTGCGACGCCGACTGAGGCAGATAGGGGTAGTTATAAGTATAGAGAAGGTAGAAGACGCCCCCAATCGACAGCGGCAGCGACTGAGACGCCTACAGACACGTTGCCAGAGGCTGCGACGCCGACTGAGACGCCGACTGAGACGCCGACTGACACGCCGACTGAGACGCCGACTGAGGCAGATAGGGGTAGATATAGGCAAAGAGAAGGCAGCAGACCCCCCAATCGACAGCGGCCGCGACTGAGTCGCCTACAGGGACGCTGACAGAGGCGGCGAAGCCGACTGAGACTCCGACTGAGCATATAGGGGTAGATATAGGCGCAGAGAATGCAGCAGACCCCCAATCGACATCGGCAGCGACTGAGAAGCCTACAGAGACGCTGACAGAGGCTGCGACGCCGACTAAGACGCTGACAGTGGCAGATAGGGGTAGATATAGGCATAGAGAAGGCAGCAGAACTCCACAATCGACAGCGGCAGCGACTGAGACGCCTACAGAAACGCTGACAGAGGCTGCGACGCCTACTGAGGCAGATTGGGCTAGATATAGGCATGGAGAAGGCAGCAGACCCCCAATCGACAGCGGCAGCGACTGAGACGCCTACCGAGACGCTGACTGAGACGCCGACTGAGGCAGATAGGGGTAGATATAGGCATAGAGAAGGCAGCAGACCACCCAATCGACAGCGGCAGCGACTGAGACGCCTACAGAGATGCTGACAGAGACTGCGTCGCCGAATGAGGCAGATGGGGGTAGATATAAGAATAGAGAAGGCAGCATAGCCCCCCCCCCCCCCCCCGCCATCGACACCGGCAGCGACTGAGATACCTACAAAGACGTTGACAGAGGCTGCGACGCCGACTGCGACTTCGACTGAGGCAGGTAGGGGTAGATATAGGCATAGAAAAGGCAACAGACCCCCCCAATCGACAGCGGCAGAGACTGAGACGCCTACAGAAACGCTGACAGAGGCTGCGACGCCGACTGAGGCAGACAGGGGTAGATATAGGCTTAGAGAAGGCAGCAGACATCCCAATCGACAGCGGCAGCGACTGAGATGCATACAGAGACGCTGACAGAGGATGCGGCAGATACGGATAGACATAGGCATAAAGAAGGCAGCAAACCCCCCCAATTGACAGCGGCAGCTACTAAGACGCCTACAGAGATGCTGACAAAGGCTGCGACGCCGACTGAGGCAGATAGGGGTAGATATAAGCATAGAGAAGGCAGCATACCCCCCCCCCCCCCCAATCGACAGCGGCAGCGACTGAGATGCCTACAGAAACGCTGACAGAGGCTGCGACGCCGACTGAGGCAGACAGGGGTAGATATTGGCATAGAGAAGGCAGTAGACATCCCAATCGACAGCGGCAGCGACTGAGATGCATACAGAGACGCTGACAGAGGCTGCGGCAGATACGGGTAGATATAGGCATAGAGAAGGCAGCCGGCGCCCCCAATCGACATCGGCAGCGACTGAGACGCCTACAGATACGCTGACAGAGACTGCGACGTCGACTGAGACGCCGTCTGAGGCAGATGGGGGTAGATATAGGCATAGAGAAGGCGTCAGACCCCCCCAATCGAGAGCGGCAGCGACTGAGACGCCTACAGACACGCTGACAGAGGCTGCGACGCCGACTGAGACGCCGACTGAGACGCCGACTGAGACGCCGACTGAAGCAGATTGGGGTAGCTATAGGCATAGAGAATGCAGCTAACACCACAATCGACAGCGGCAGCGACTGAGACGCCTACAGAGACGCTGACAGAGGCTGCGACGCTGACTGAGATGCCGACTGAGGCAGATAGGGGTAGATATAGGCATAGAGAAGGCGTCAGACCCCCCCAATCGAGAGCGGCAGCGACTGAGACGCCTACAGACACGCCTACTGAGACGCCTACAGAGACGCTGAAAGAGGCTGCGACGCCTACTGAGGCAGATAGGGCTAGATATAGGCATAGAGAAGGCAACAGACTCCCCAATCGACAGCGGCAGCGACTGAGATGCCTTCCGAGACGCTAACAGAAGCTGCGACGCTTACTGAGACGCCTGCTGAGGCAGATAGGGCTAGATATAGGCATAGAGAAAGCAACAGACCCCCCAATCGACAGCGGCAGCGACTGCGATGCCTACCGAGACGCTGACAGAAGCTGCGACGCTTACTGAGACGCCGACTGAGGCAGATAGGGGTAGATATAGGCATAGAGAAGGCAGCAGACCCCCCAATCGACAGCAGCAGCGACTGAGATGCATACAGAGACGCTGACAGAGGCTGCGACACTGAATGAGACGCCGACTGAGACGCCGGCTGAGACAGATAGGGGTAGATATAGGCATAGAGAAGGCAGCAGACCCCCCAATCGACAGCGGCAGCGACTCAGACGCCTAGAGACACGCTGACAGAGACTGCGACTCCGACTGCGGCAGATTGGGCTCGATATAGGCATGGAGAAGGCAGCAGACACCCAATCGACAGCGGCAGCGACTGAGACGCCTACCGAGACGCTGACTGATACGCCGACTGAGGCAGATAGGGGTAGATATAGGCATAGAGAAGGCAGCAGACCCCCCAATCGACAGCGGCAGCGACTGAGATGCATACAGAGGCGCTGACAGAGGCTGCGACACCGAATGAGACGCCAACTGAGACGCCGACTGAGGCAGATAGGGGCAGATATAGGCATATTGAAGGCAGCCGACGCCCCCCCAATCGACAGCGGCAGCGACTGAGACGAATACAGAGATGCTGACAGAGGCTGCGTCGCCGAATTAGGCAGATAGGGGTAGATATAAGCATAGAGAAGGCAGCATACCCCCCAATCGACAGCGGCAGCGACTGAGATACCTACAGAGACGTTGACAGAGGCTGCGACGCTGACTGCGACTTCGACTGAGGCAGGTAGGGGTAGATATAGGCATTGAAAAGGCAACAGACCCCCCAATCGACAGCGGCAGCGACTGAGACGCCTACAGAAACGCTGACAGAGGCTGCGACGCCGACTGAGGCAGACAGGGGTAGATATAGGCATAGAGAAGGCAGCAGACATCCCAATCGACAGCGGCAGCGACTGAGATGCATACAGGAACGCTGACAGAGGCTGCGACACCGAATGAGACGCCGACTGAGGCGCCGGCTGAGGCATGTAGGAGTAGATATAGGCATAGAGAAGGCAGCTGACCCCCCAATCGACAGCGGCAGCGACTAAGACGCCGACAGAGATGCTGACAGAGGCTGCGACGCCGACTGAGGCAGATAGGGGTAGTTATAAGTATAGAGAAGGTAGAAGACGCCCCCAATCGACAGCGGCAGCGACTGAGACGCCTACAGACACGTTGCCAGAGGCTGCGACGCCGACTGAGACGCCGACTGAGACGCCGACTGACACGCCGACTGAGACGCCGACTGAGGCAGATAGGGGTAGATATAGGCAAAGAGAAGGCAGCAGACCCCCCAATCGACAGCGGCCGCGACTGAGTCGCCTACAGGGACGCTGACAGAGGCGGCGAAGCCGACTGAGACGCCGACTGAGCATATAGGGGTAGATATAGGCGCAGAGAATGCAGCAGACCCCCAATCGACATCGGCAGCGACTGAGAAGCCTACAGAGACGCTGACAGAGGCTGCGACGCCGACTAAGACGCTGACAGTGGCAGATAGGGGTAGATATAGGCATAGAGAAGGCAGCAGAACTCACCAATCGACAGCGGCAGCGACTGAGACGCCTACAGAAACGCTGACAGAGGCTGCGACGCCTACTGAGGCAGATTGGGCTAGATATAGGCATGGAGAAGGCAGCAGACCCCCAATCGACAGCGGCAGCGACTGAGACGCCTACCGAGACGCTGACTGAGACGCCGACTGAGGCAGATAGGGGTAGATATAGGCATAGAGAAGGCAGCAGACCACCCAATCGACAGCGGCAGCGACTGAGACGCCTACAGAGATGCTGACAGAGACTGCGTCGCCGAATGAGGCAGATGGGGGTAGATATAAGAATAGAGAAGGCAGCATACCCCCCCCCCCCCCCCCCGCCATCGACACCGGCAGCGACTGAGATACCTACAAAGACGTTGACAGAGGCTGCGACGCCGACTGCGACTTCGACTGAGGCAGGTAGGGGTAGATATAGGCATAGAAAAGGCAACAGACCCCCCCAATCGACAGCGGCAGAGACTGAGACGCCTACAGAAACGCTGACAGAGGCTGCGACGCCGACTGAGGCAGACAGGGGTAGATATAGGCTTAGAGAAGGCAGCAGACATCCCAATCGACAGCGGCAGCGACTGAGATGCATACAGAGACGCTGACAGAGGATGCGGCAGATACGGATAGACATAGGCATAAAGAAGGCAGCAAACCCCCCCAATTGACAGCGGCAGCTACTAAGACGCCTACAGAGATGCTGACAAAGGCTGCGACGCCGACTGAGGCAGATAGGGGTAGATATAAGCATAGAGAAGGCAGCATACCCCCCCCCCCCCCCCCAATCGACAGCGGCAGCGACTGAGATGCCTACAGAAACGCTGACAGAGGCTGCGACGCCGACTGAGGCAGACAGGGGTAGATATTGGCATAGAGAAGGCAGTAGACATCCCAATCGACAGCGGCAGCGACTGAGATGCATACAGAGACGCTGACAGAGGCTGCGGCAGATACGGGTAGATATAGGCATAGAGAAGGCAGCCGGCGCCCCCAATCGACATCGGCAGCGACTGAGACGCCTACAGATACGCTGACAGAGACTGCGACGTCGACTGAGACGCCGTCTGAGGCAGATGGGGGTAGATATAGGCATAGAGAAGGCGTCAGACCCCCCCAATCGAGAGCGGCAGCGACTGAGACGCCTACAGACACGCTGACAGAGGCTGCGACGCCGACTGAGACGCCGACTGAGACGCCGACTGAGACGCCGACTGAGACGCCGACTGAAGCAGATTGGGGTAGCTATAGGCATAGCGAATGCAGCTAACACCACAATCGACAGCGGCAGCGACTGAGACGCCTACAGAGATGCTGAAAGAGGCTTCGACGCCGACTGAGGCAGATAGGGGTAGATATAAGCATACAGAAGGTTGCAGACCCCCCCAATCGATAGCGGCAGAGACTGAGACACCTTAGAGAAGAGACGCCTAAAGCGACGCTGACAGAGGCTGCCACGCCGACTGAGGCAGATGAGGGTAGATATAGGCATAGAGAAGGCAGCAGACCCTCCCAATCGACAGCGGCAGCGACTGAGACGCCTACAGAGACGCTGACAGAGGCTGCGACGCTGACTGAGACGCCGACTGAGGCAGATAGGGGTAGATATAGGCATAGAGAAGGCAGCAGACCCCCCCAATGCAAAGCGGAAGAGACTGAGACGCCTACAGACACGCCTACTGAGACGCCTACAGAGACGCTGAAAGAGGCTGCGACGCCTACTGAGGCAGATAGGGCTAGATATAGGCATAGAGAAGGCAACAGACTCCCCAATCGACAGCGTCAGCGACTGAGATGCCTTCCGAGACGCTGACAGAAACTGCGACGCTTACTGAGACGCCGTCTGAGGCAGATAGGGGTAGATATAGGCATAGAGAAGGCAGCAGATCCCCCAATCGACAGCGGCAGCGACTGAGATGCCTACCGAGACGCTGACAGAAGCTGTGACGCTTACTGAGACGCCTACTGAGGCAGATAGGGCTTGATATAGGCATAGAGAAGGCAACAGACCCCCCAATCGACAGCGGCAGCGACTGAGATGCATGCAGAGACGCTGACAGAGGCTGCGACACCGAATGAGACGCCGACTGAGACGCCGGCTGAGACAGATAGGGGTAGATATATGCATAGAGAAGGCAGATGACCCCCCAATCGACAGTGGCAGCGACTGAGACGCCTACAGAAATGCTGACAGAGGCTGCGACGCCGACTGAGGCAGATAGGGGTAGATATAAGCATAGAGAAGGCAGAAGACGAACCCGATCGACAGTGGAAGCGACTGAGACGCCTACAGACACGCTGACAGAGGCTGCGACGCCGACTGAGACGCCGACTGAAGCAGATAGGGGTAGATATAGGCAAAGAGAAGGCAGCAGACCCCCCAATCGACAGCGGCAGCGACTGAGACACCTACAGAAACGCTGACAGAAACTGCGACGCCGACTGAGGCCGATAGAGGTAGATCTTTGCATAGAGAAGGCAGCAGACTACCCAATCGACAGCGGCAGCGACTGAGTCGCCTACAGAGACGCTGACAGTGGCTGCGACGCCGACTGAGACCCCGACTGAGGCAGATAGGGGTAGATATATGCATAGAGAAGGCAGCAGACCCCCCAATCGACAGTGGCAGCGACTGAGACGCCTACAGTCACACTGACAGAAGCTACGACGCCGACTGAGACGCCGACTGAGGCACATAGGGGTAGATATAGGCACAGAGAATGCAGCAAACCCCAATCGACAGCGGCAGCGACTGAGAAGCCTACAGAGACGCTGACAGTGGCTGCGACGCCGACTGAGACCCCGACTGAGGCAGATAGGGGTAGATATATGCATAGAGAAGGCAGCAGACCCCCCAATCGACAGTGGCAGCGACTGAGACGCCTACAGACACACTGACAGATGCTACGACGCCGACTGAGGCGCCGACTGAGGCAGATTGGGGTAGATATAGGCATAGAGAAGGCAGCAGCCCCCAATCGAGAGCGGC
The DNA here is from genome assembly GCA_920105625.2 of Clusia tigrina. NCBI lineage: Eukaryota > Metazoa > Arthropoda > Insecta > Diptera > Clusiidae > Clusia > Clusia tigrina. The sequence goes on along the minus strand of OV050031.1, from coordinate 71,931,586 downwards.
AGCGACTGAGACGCCTACAGAGACGCTTACAGAGGCTGCGACGCCGACTGAGACGCCGACTGAAGCAGATAGAGGTAGTTCTATGCATAGAGAAGCAGCAGACCCCCCAATCGATAGCGGCAGAGACTGAGACGCCTACAGAAACGGTGACACAGGCTGCGACACCGGCTGAGACGCCGACAGCGGCAGATAGGGGTAGGTATAGGCGTAGAGAAAGCAGCAGACCCCCAATCGAGAGCGGCAGCGACTGAGACGCCTACAGAGACGCTTACAGAGGCTGCGACGCCGACTGAGGCAGATAGGGGTAGATATAGGCATAGAGAAGGCAGGAGACCCCCAATCGACAGCGGCAGCGACTGAGATGCCTACCAAGACGCTGACAGAAGCTGCGACGCTTACTGAGACGCCTACTGAGGCAGATAGGGCTTGATATAGGCATAGAGAAGGCAACAGACCCCCCAATGGACAGCGGCAGCGACTGAGATGCATGCAGATACGCTGACAGAGGCTGCGACACCGAATGAGACGCCGACTGAGACGCCGGCTGAGACAGATAGGGGTAGATATATGCATAGGAAGGCAGCTGACCCCCCAATCGACAGTGGCAGCGACTGAGACGCCTACAGAAATGCTGACAGAGGCTGTGACGCCGACTGAGGCAGATAGGGGTAGATATAAGCATAGAGAAGGCAGAAGACGAACCCGATCGACAGTGGAAGCGACTGAGACGCCTACAGACACGCCGACAGAGGCTGCGACGCCGACTGAGACGCCGACTGAAGCAGATAGGGGTAGATATAGGCAAAGAGAAGGCAGCAGACCCCCCAATCGACAGCGGCAGCGACTGAGACACCTACAGAAACGCTGACAGAAACTGCGACGCCGACTGAGGTCGATAGAGGTAGATCTTTTCATAGAGAAGGCAGCAGACTCCCCAATCGTCAGCGGCAGTGACTGAGTCGCTTACAGAGACGCTGACAGAGGCGGCGAAGCCGACTGAGACGCCGACTGAGGCACATTGGGGTAGATATAGGCACAGAGAATGCAGCAAACCCCAATCGACAGCAGCAGCGACTGAGAAGCCTACAGAGACGCTGACAGTGGCTGCGACGCCGACTGAGACCCCGACTGAAGCAGATAGGGGTAGATATATGCATAGAGAAGGCAGCAGACCCCCCAATCGACAGTGGCAGCGACTGAGACGCCTACAGACACACTGACAGAAGCTACGACGCCGACTGAGGCGCCGACTGAGGCAGATTGGGGTAGATATAGGCATAGAGAAGGCAGCAGCCCCCAATCGAGAGCGGCAGCGACTGAGACGCCTACAGAGACGCTTACAGAGGCTGCGACGCCGACTGAGACGCCGACTGAAGCAGATAGAGGTAGTTCTATGCATAGAGAAGCAGCAGACCCCCAATCGATAGCGGCAGAGACTGAGACGCCTACAGAAACGGTGACACAGGCTGCGACACCGGCTGACACGCCGACAGCGGCAGATAGGGGTAGATATAGGCGTAGAGAAGGCAGCAGACCCCCAATCGAGAGCGGCAGCGACTGAGACGCCTACAGAGACGCTTACAGAGGCTGCGACGCCGACTGAGACGCCGACTGAAGCAGATAGAGGTAGATTTATGCATAGAGAAGCAGCAGACCCCCCAATCGAAAGCGGCAGCGACTGAGATGCCTACAGAAACGCTGACACAGGCTGCGACGCCTACTGAGGCAGATTGGGCTAGATATAGGCATGGAGAACTCAGCAGACCCCCAATCGACAGCGGCAGCGACTGAGACGCCTACCGAGACGCTGACTGAGACGCCGACTGAGGCAGATAGGGGTAGATATAGGCATAGAGAAGGCAGCAGACCTACCAATCGACAGCGGCAGCGACTGAGATGCATACAGAGACGCTGACAGAGGCTGCGACACCGAATGAGACGCCAACTGAGACGCCGACTGAGGCAGATAGGGGTAGATATAGGCATATTGAAGGCAGCAGACCCCCCAAGCGACAGCGGCAGCGACTGAGACGCCTACAGAGGCTGCGACGCCGAATGAGGCAGATAGGGGTAGATATAAGCATAGAGAAAGCAGCATACCCCCCCCCCCCCCCAATCGACAGCGGCAGCGACTGAGATACCTACAGAGACGTTGACAGAGGCTGCGACGCCGACTGCGACTTCGACTGAGGCAGATAGGGGTAGATATAGGCATAGAGAAAGCAACAGACCCCCCAATCGACAGCGGCAGCGACTGAGACTATGACAGAAGCTGCGACGCCGACTGAGCCGCCGACTGAGGTAGATAGGGGTAGATATAGGCATAGAGAAGGCAGCAGACCCCCCAATCGGCAGCGGCAGCGACTGAGATGCATACAGAGACGCTGACAGAGGCTGCGGCAGATACGGGTAGACATAGGCATAAAGAAGGCAGCAGACCCCCCCAATTGACAGCGGCAGCTACTAAGACGCCTACAGAGATGCTGACAAAGGCTGCGACGCCGACTGAGGCAGATAGGGGTAGATATAAGCATAGAGAAGGCAGCATACCCCTCCCCAATGGATAGCGGCAGCGACTGAGACGCCTACAGAAACGCTGACAGAGGCTGCGACGCCGACTGAGGCAGGCAGGGGTAGATATTGGCATAGAGAAGGCATCAGACATCCCAATCGACAGCGGCAGCGACTGAGATGCATACAGGAACGCTGACAGAGGCTGCGACACCGAATGAGACGCCGACTGAGGCGCCGGCTGAGGCATATATGAGTAGATATAGGCATAGAGAAGGCAGCTGACCCCCCAATCGACAGCGGCAGCGACTGAGACGCCGACAGAGATGCTGACAGAGGCTGCGACGCCGACTGAGGCAGATAGGGGTAGTTATAAGCATAGAGAAGGTAGAAGACGCCCCCAATCGACAGCGGCAGCGACTGAGACGCCTACAGACACGTTGCCAGAGGCTGCGACGCCGACTGAGACGCCGACTGAGACGCCGACTGACACGCCGACTGAGACGCCGACTGAGGCAGATAGGGGTAGATATAGGCAAAGAGAAGGCAGCAGACCCCCCCAATCGACAGCGGCCGCGACTGAGTCGCCTACAGAGACGCTGACAGAGGCGGCGAAGCCGACTGAGACGCCGACTGAGCACATAGGGGTAGATATAGGCGCAGAGAATGCAGCAGACCCCCAATCGACATCGGCAGCGACTGAGAAGCCTACAGAGACGCTGACAGAGGCTGCGACGCCGACTAAGACGCTGACAGTGGCAGATAGGGGTAGATATAGGCATAGAGAAGGCAACAGAACTCCACAATCGACAGCGGCAGCGACTGAGACGCCTACAGAAACGCTGACACAGGCTGCGACGCCTACTGAGGCAGATTGGGCTAGATATAAGCATGGAGAAGGCAGCAGACCCCCAATCGACAGCGGCAGCGACTGAGACGCCTACCGAGACGCTGACTGAGACGCCGACTGAGGCAGATAGGGGTAGATATAGGCATAGAGAAGGCAGCAGACCCCCCAATCGACAGCGGCAGCGACTGAGACGCCTACAGAGATGCTGACAGAGACTGCGTCGCCGAATGAGGCAGATGGGGGTAGATATAAGAATAGAGAAGGCAGCATACCCCCCCCAATCGACAGCGGCAGCGACTGAGATACCTACAAAGACGTTGACAGAGGCTGCGACGCCGACTGCGACTTCGACTGAGGCAGGTAGGGGTAGATATAGGCATAAAAAAGGCAACAGACCCCCCCAATCGACAGCGGCAGCGACTGACACGCCTACAGAAACGCTGACAGAGGCTGCGACGCCGGCTGAGGCAGACAGGGGTAGATATAGGCATAGAGAAGGCAGCAGACATCCCAATCGACAGCGGCAGCGACTGAGATGCATACAGAGACGCTGACAGAGGATGCGGCAGATACGGGTAGACATAGGCATAAAGAAGGCAGAAGACCCCCCCAATTGACAGCGGCAGCTACTAAGACGCCTACAGAGATGCTGAAAAAGGCTGCGACGCCGACTGAGGCAGATAGGGGTAGATATAAGCATAGAGAAGGCAGCATACCCCCCCCCAATCGACAGCGGCAGCGACTGAGATGCCTACAGAAACGCTGACAGAGGCTGCGACGCCGACTGAGGCAGACAGGGGTAGATATTGGCATAGAGAAGGCAGCAGACATCCCAATCGACAGCGGCAGCGACTGAGATGCATACAGAGACGCTGACAGAGGCTGCGGCAGATACGGGTAGATATAGGCATAGATAAGGCAGCCGGCGCCCCAAATCGACAGCGGCAGCGACTGAGACGCCTACAGATACGCTGACAGAGACTGCGACGTCGACTGAGACGCCGTCTGAGGCAGATGGGGGTAGATATAGGCATAGAGAAGGCGTCAGACCCCCCCAATCGAGAGCGGCAGCGACTGAGACGCCTACAGACACGCTGACAGAGGCTGCGACGCCGACTGAGACGCCGACTGAGACGCCGACTGAGACGCCGACTGAGACGCCGACTGAGACGCCGACTGAGACGCCGACTGAGACGCCGACTGAAGCAGATTGGGGTAGCTATAGGCATAGAGAAAGCAGCTAACACCACAATCGACAGCGGCAGCGACTGAGACGCCTACAAAGATGCTGAAAGAGGCTTCGACGCCGACTGAGGCAGATAGGGGTAGATATAAGCATACAGAAGGTTGCAGACCCCCCCCTATCGATAGCGGCAGAGACTGAGACACCTTAGAGAAGAGACGCCTAAAGCGACGCTGACAGAGGCTGCCACGCCGACTGAGGCAGATGAGGGTAGATATAGGCATAGAGAAGGCAGCAGACCCTCACAATCGACAGCGGCAGCGACTGAGACGCCTACAGAGACGCTGACAGAGGCTGCGACGCTGACTGAGACGCCGACTGAGGCAGATAGGGGTAGATATAGGCATAGAGAAGGCAGCAGACCCCCCAATGCAAAGCGGAAGAGACTGAGACGCCTACAGACACGCCTACTGAGACGCCTACAGAGACGCTGAAAGAGGCTGCGACGCCTACTGAGGCAGATAGGGCTAGATATAGGCATAGAGAAGGCAACAGACTCCCCAATCGACAGCGGCAGCGACTGAGATGCCTTCCGAGACGCTAACAGAAGCTGCGACGCTTACTGAGACGCCTACTGAGGCAGATAGGGCTAGATATAGGCATAGAGAAAGCAACAGACCCCTCAATCGACAGCGGCAGCGACTGCGATGCCTACCGAGACGCTGACAGAAGCTGCGACGCTTACTGAGACGCCGACTGAGGCAGATAGGGGTAGATATAGGCATAGAGAAGGCAGCAGACCCCCCAATCGACAGCGGCAGCGACTGAGATGCATACAGAGACGCTGACAGAGGCTGCGACACCGAATGAGACGCCGACTGAGACGCCGGCTGAGACAGATAGGGGTAGATATAGGCATAGAGAAGGCAGCAGACCCCCCAATCGAGAGCGGCAGCGACTCAGACGCCTAGAGACACGCTGACAGAGACTGCGACTCCGACTGAGGCAGATTGTGCTCGATATAGGCATGGAGAAGGCAGCAGACACCCAATCGACAGCGGCAGCGACTGAGACGCCTACCGAGACGCTGACTGAGACGCCGACTGAGGCAGATAGGGGTAGATATAGGCATAGAGAAGGCAGCAGACCCCCCAATCGACAGCGGCAGCGACTGAGATGCATACAGAGGCGCTGACAGAGGCTGCGACACCGAATGAGACGCCAACTGAGACGCCGACTGAGGCAGATAGGGGCAGATATAGGCATATTGAAGGCAGCAGACGCCCCCCCAATCGACAGCGGCAGCGACTGAGACGCCTACAGAGATGCTGACAGAGGCTGCGTCGCCGAATTAGGCAGATAGGGGTAGATATAAGCATAGAGAAGGCAGCATACCCCCCCAATCGACAGCGGCAGCGACTGAGATACCTACAAAGACGTTGACAGAGGCTGCGACGCCGACTGCGACTTCGACTAAGGCAGCTAGGGGTAGATATAGGCATTGAAAAGGCAACAGACCGCCCAATCGACAGCGGCAGCGACTGAGACGCCTACAGAAACGCTGACAGAGGCTGCGACGCCGACTGAGGCAGACAGGGGTAGATATAGGCATAGAGAAGGCAGGAGACGTCCCAATCGACAGCGGCAGCGACTGAGATGCATACAGACACGCTGACAGAGGCTGCGGCAGATACGGGTAGATATAGGCATAAAGAAATCAGCAGACCCCCCCCAATTTACAGCGGCAGCGACTAAGATGCCTACAGAGATGCTGACAAAGGCTGCGACGCCGACTGAGGCAGATAGGGGTAGATATAAGCATAGAGAAGGCAGCACACCCCCCTCCAATCGACAGCGGCAGCGACTGAGACGCCTACAGAAACGCTGACAGAGGCTGCGACGCCGACTGAGGCAGACAGGGGTAGATATTGGCATAGAGAAGGCAGCAGACATCCCAATCGAGAGCGGCCGCGACTGAGATGCATACAGAGACGCTGACAGAGGCTGCGGCAGATACGGGTAGATATAGGCATAGAGAAGGCAGCCGGCGCCCCCAATCGACAGCGGCAGCTACTGAGACGCCTACAGAGACGCTGACAGAGGCTGCGACGCTGACTGAGACGCCGACTGAGGCGTAGATATAAGCGTAGAGAAGGCAGCAGACCGCCCCAATCGACAGCGGCAGCGACTCAGAGGCCTACAGAGACGCTGACAGAGGCTGCGACGCCAACTGAGACGCCGACTGAGGCAGATAGGGGTTGATATAGGCATAGAGAAGGCGGCAGACCCCCCAATCGACAGCGACAGCGACTGAGACGCCTACAGAGAATGCGACGACTACTGAAACGCCGACTGAAGCATAGAGAAGGCAGCAGACCCCCCAATCGACAGCAGCAGCGACTGAGACGCCTACAGAGACCCTGACAGAGGCTGCGACGCCGGCTGAGACGCCGACTGAGGCAGATAGGGGTAGATATAAGCAAAGATAAGGCAGCAGACCCCCCAATCGACAGCGGCAGCGACTGAGACGCCTACAGAGACGCTGACAGAGGCTGCGACGCCGACTGAGACGCCGACTGATGCAGATAGGGGTAGATATAAGCATACAGAAGGCAGCAGAACCCCCCAATGCAAAGCGGAAGAGACTGAGACGCCTACAGACACGCCTACTGAGACGCCTACAGAGGCAGATAGGGCTAGATATAGGCATAGAGAAGGCAACAGACTCCCCAATCGACAGCGGCAGCGACTGAAATGCCTTCAGAGACGCTGACAGGAGCTGCGACGTTTACTGAGACGCCGTCTGAGGCAGATAGGGGTAGATATAGGCATAGAGAAGGCAGCAGACCCCCCAATCGACAGCGGCAGCGACTGAGATGCCTACCGAGACGCTGACAGAAGCTGTGACGCTTACTGAGACGCCTACTGAGGCAGATAGGACTTGATATAGGCATAGAGAAGGCAACAGACCCCCCAATCGACAGCGGAAGCGACTGAGATGCATGCAGAGACGCTGACAGAGGCTGCGACACCGAATGAGACGCCGACTGAGACGCCGACTGAAGCAGATTGGGGTAGCTATAGGCATAGAGAAAGCAGCTAACACCACAATCGACAGCGGCAGCGACTGAGACGCCTACAGAGATGCTGAAAGAGGCTTCGACGCCGACTGAGGTAGATAGGGGTAGATATAAGCATACAGAAGGTTGCAGACCCCCCCCAATCGATAGCGGCAGAGACTGAGACACCTTAGAGAAGAGACGCCTAAAGCGACGCTGACAGAGGCTGCCACGCCGACTGAGGCAGATGAGGGTAGATATAGGCATAGAGAAGGCAGCAGACCCTCACAATCGACAGCGGCAGCGACTGAGACGCCTACAGAGACGCTGACAGAGGCTGCGACGCTGACTGAGACGCCGACTGAGGCAGATACGGGTAGATATAGGCATAGAGAAGGCAGCAGACCCCCCAATGCAAAGCGGAAGAGACTGAGACGCCTACAGACACGCCTACTGAGACGCCTACAGAGACGCTGAAAGAGGCTGCGACGCCTACTGAGGCAGATAGGGCTAGATATAGGCATAGAGAAGGCAACAGACTCCCCAATCGACAGCGGCAGCGACTGAGATGCCTTCCGAGACGCTAACAGAAGCTGCGACGCTTACTGAGACGCCTACTGAGGCAGATAGGGCTAGATATAGGCATAGAGAAAGCAACAGACCCCTCAATCGACAGCGGCAGCGACTGCGATGCCTACCGAGATGCTGACAGAAGCTGCGACGCTTACTGAGACGCCGACTGAGGCAGATAGGGGTAGATATAGGCATAGAGAAGGCAGCAGACCCCCCAATCGACAGCGGCAGCGACTGAGATGCATGCAGAGACGCTGACAGAGGCTGCGACACCGAATGAGACGCCGACTGAGACGCCGGCTGAGACAGATAGGGGTAGATATAGGCATAGAGAAGGCAGCAGACCCGCCAATCGAGAGCGGAAGCGACTCAGACGCCTAGAGACACGCTGACAGAGACTGCGACTCCGACTGAGGCATATTGGGCTCGATATAGGCATGGAGAAGGCAGCAGACACCCAATCGACAGCGGCAGCGACTGAGACGTCTACCGAGACGCTGACTGAGACGCCGACTGAGGCAGATAGGGGTAGATATAGGCATAGAGAAGGCAGCAGACCCCCCAATCGACAGCGGCAGCGACTGAGATGCATACAGAGGCGCTGACAGAGGCTGCGACACCGAATGAGACTCCAACTGAGACGCCGACTGAGGCAGATAGGGGCAGATATAGGCATATTGAAGGCAGCAGACGCCCCCCCAATCGACAGCGGCAGCGACTGAGACGCCTACAGAGATGCTGACAGAGGCTGCGTCGCCGAATTTGGCAGATAGGGGTAGATATAAGCATAGAGAAGGCAGCATACCCCCCCAATCGACAGCGGCAGCGACTGAGATACCTACAAAGACGTTGACAGAGGCTGCGACGCCGACTGCGACATCGACTGAGGCAGCTAGGGGTAGATATAGGCATTGAAAAGGCAACAGACCCCCCAATCGACAGCGGCAGCGACTGAGACGCCTACAGAAACGCTGACAGAGGCTGCGGCAGATACGGGTAGATATAGGCATAAAGAAATCAGCAGACCCCCCCAATTGACAGCAGCAGCGACTAAGATGCCTACAGAGATGCTGACAAAGGCTGCGACGCCGACTGAGGCAGATAGGGGTAGATATAAGCATAGAGAAGGCAGCACACCCCCCTCCAATCGACAGCGGCAGCGACTGAGACGCCTACAGAAACGCTGACAGAGGCTGCGACGCCGACTGAGGCAGACAGGGGTAGATATTGGCATAGAGAAGGCAGCAGACATCCCAATCGAGAGCGGCCGCGACTGAGATGCATACAGAGACGCTGACAGAGGCTGCGGCAGATACGGGTAGATATGGGCATAGAGAAGGCAGCCGGCGCCCCCAATCGACAGCGGCAGCTACTGAGACGCCTACAGAGACGCTGACAGAGGCTGCGACGCTGACTGAGACGCCGACTGAGGCATATAGGGGTAGATATAAGCGTAGAGAAGGCAGCAGACCGCCCCAATCGACAGCGGCAGCGACTCAGAGGCCTACAGAGACGCTGACAGAGGCTGCGACGCCAACTGAGACGCCGACTGAGGCAGATAGGGGTAGATATAGGCATAGAGAAGGCGGCAGACCCCCCAATCGACAGCGACAGCGACTGAGACGCCTACAGAGACTGCGACGACGACTGAAACGCCGACTGAAGCATAGAGAAGGCAGCAGACCCCCCAATCGACAGCAGCAGCGACTGAGACGCCTACAGAGACCCTGACAGAGGCTGCGACGCCGGCTGAGACGCCGACTGAGGCAGATAGGGGTAGATATAAGCAAAGATAAGGCAGCAGACCCCCCAATCGACAACGGCAGCGACTGAGACGCCTACAGAGACGCTGACAGAGGCTGCGACGCCGACTGAGACGCCGACTGATGCAGATATGGGTAGATATAAGCATACAGAAGGCAGCAGCAATGCAAAGCGGAAGAGACTGAGACGCCTACAGACACGCCTACTGAGACGCCTACAGAGACGCTGAAAGAGGCTGCGACGCCTACTGAGGCAGATAGGGCTAGATATAGGCATAGAGAAGGCAACAGACTCCCCAATCGACTGCGGCAGCGACTGAAATGCCTTCAGAGACGCTGACAGAAGCTGCGACGCTTACTGAGACGCCGTCTGAGGCAGATAGGGGTAGATATAGGCATAGAGAAGGCAGCAGTCCCCCCAATCGACAGCGGCAGCGACTGATATGCCTACCGAGACGCTGACAGAAGCTGTGACGCTTACTAAGACGAATACTGAGGCAGATAGGACTTGATATAGGCATAGAGAAGGCAACAGACCCCCCCAATCGACAGCGGCAGCGACTGAGATGCATGCAGAGACGCTGACAGAGGCTGCGACACCGAATGAGACGCCGACTGAGACGCCGGCTGAGACAGATAGGGGTAGATATATGCATAGAGAAAGCAGCTGACCCCCCAATCGACAGTGGCAGCGACTGAGACGCCTACAGAAATGCTGACAGAGGCTGCGACGCCGACTGAGGCAGATAGGGGTAGATATAAGCATAGAGAAGGCAGAAGACGAACCCGATCGACAGTGGAAGCGACGGAGACGCCTACAGACACGCTGACAGAGGCTGCGACGCCGACTGAGACGCCGACTGAAGCAGATAGGGGTAGATATAGGCAAAGAGAAGGCAGCAGACCCCCCAATCGACAGCGGCAGCGACTGAGACACCTACAGAAACTCTGACAGAAACTGCGACGCCGACTGAGGCCGATAGAGGTAGATCTTTGCATAGAGAAGGCAGCAGACTCCCCAATCGACAGCGGCAGCGACTGAGTCGCCTACAGAGACGCTGACAGAGGCGGCGAAGCCGACTGAGACGCCGACTGAGGCACATAGGGGTAGATATAGGCACAGAGAATGCAGCAAACGCCAATCGACAGCGGCAGCGACTGAGAAGCCTACAGAGACGCTGACAGTGGCTGCGACGCCGACTGAGACCCCGACTGAGGCAGATAGGGGTAGATATATGCATAGAGAAGGCAGCAGACCCCCCAATCGACAGTGGCAGCGACTGAGACGCCTACAGACACACTGACAGAAGCTACGCCGCCGACTGAGGCAGATTGGGGTAGATATAGGCATAGAGAAGGCAGCAGACCCCCCAATCGACAGTGGCAGCGACTGAGACGTCTACAGACACCCTGACAGAAGCTACGACGCCGACTGAGGCGCCGACTGAGGCAGATTGGGGTAGATATAGGCATAGAGAAGGCAGCAGACCCCCAATCGAGAGCGGCAGCGACTGAGACGCCTACAGAGACGCTTACAGAGGCTGCGACGCCGACTGAGACGCCGACTGAAGCAGATAGAGGTAGATCTATGCATAGAGAAGCAGCAGACCCCCCCAATCGAAAGCGGCAGCGACTGAGACGCCTACAGAAACGCTTACAGAGGCTGCGACGCCTACTGAGGCAGATTGGGCTAGATATAGGCATGGAGAAGGCAGCAGACCCCCAATCGACAGCGGCAGCGACTGAGACGCCTACCGAGACGCTGACTGAGACGCCGACTGAGGCAGATAGGGGTAGATATAGGCATATTGAAGGCAGCAGACCCCCCAAGCGACAGCGGCCGCGACTGAGTTGCCTACAGAGACGCTCACAGAGGCGGCGATGCCGACTGAGACGCCGACTGTGGCACATAGGGGTAGATATAGGCGCAGAGAATGCAGCAGACCCCCAATCGACAGCGGCAGCGACTGAGAAGCCTACAGAGACGCTGACAGAGGCTGCGACGCCGACTAAGACGCCGACACCGGCAGATAGGGGTAGATATAGGCATAGAGAAGGCAGCAGACCCCCCAATTGACAGCGGCAGCGACTGAGATGCATACAGAGACGCTGACAGAGGCTGCGACACCGAATGAGACGCCAACTGAGACGCCGACTGAGGCAGATAGGGGCAGATATAGGCATTGAAAAGGGAACTGACCCCCCAATCGACAGCGGCAGCGACTGAGACGCCTACAGAGATGCTGACAGAGGCTGCGTCGCCGAATGAGGCAGATAGGGGTAGATATAAGCATAGACAAGGCAGCATACCCCCCCCAATCGAGAGCGGCAGCGACTGAGATACCTACAAAGACGTTGACAGAGGCTGCGACGCCGACTGCGACTTCGACTGAGGCAGGTAGGGGTAGATATAGGCATTGAAAAGGGAACTGACCCCCCAATCGACAGCGGCAGCGACTGAGACGCCTACAGAAACGCTGACAGAGGCTGCGACGCCGACTGAGGCAGACAGGGGTAGATATAGGCATAGAGAAGGCAGCAGACATCCCAATCGACAGCGGCAGCGACTGAGATGCATACAGAGACGCTGACAGAGGCTGCGGTAGATACGGGTAGATATAGGCATAAAGAAGGCAGCAGACCCCCCCAATTGACAGAGGCAGCGACTAAGACGCCTACAGAGATGCTGACAAAGGCTGCGACGCCGACTGAGGCAGATAGGGGTAGATATAAGCATAGAGAAGCCAGCATACCCCCCCCAATCGACAGCGGCAGCGACTGAGACGCCTACAGAAACGCTGACAGAGGCTGCGACGCCGACTGAGGCAGACAGGGGTAGATATAGGCATAGAGAATGCAGCAGACATCCCAATCGACAGCGGCAGCGACTGAGATGCATACAGAGACGCTGACAGAGGCTGCGGCAGATACGGGTAGATATAGGCATAAAGAAGGCAGCAGACCCCCCCAATTGACAGAGGCAGCGACTAAGACGCCTACAGAGATGCTGACAAAGGCTGCGACGCCAACTGAGACGCCGACTGAGGCAGATAGGGGTAGATATAGGCATAGAGAAGGCAGCAGACCCCCCAATCGACAGCGGCAGCGACTGAGACGCCTACAGAGACGCTGACAGAGGCTGAGACGCCGACTGATGCAGATAGGGGTAGATATAAGCATACAGAAGGCAGCAGACCACCCCAATGCAAAGCGGAAGAGACTGAGACGCCTACAGACACGCCCACTGAGACGCCTACAGAGACGCTGAAAGAGGCTGCGACGCCTACTGAGGCAGATAGGGCTAGATATAGGCATAGAGAAGGCAACAGACTCCCCAATCGACAGCGGCAGCGACTGAGATGCCTTCCGAGACGCTGACAGAAGCTGCGACGCTTACTGAGACGCCGACTGAGGCAGATAGGGGTAGATATAGGCATAGAGAAGGCAGCAGACCCCCCAATCGACAGCGGCAGCGACTGAGATGCCTACCGAGACGCTGACAGAAGCTGCGACGCTTACTGAGACGCCTACTGAGGCAGATAGGGCTTGATATAGGCTTAGACAAGGCAACAGACCCCCCAATCGACAGCGGCAGCGACTGAGATGCATACAGAGACGCTGACAGAGGCTGCGACACCGAATGAGACGCCGACTGAGACGCCGGCTGAGACAGATAGGGGTAGATATATGCATAGAGAAGGCAGAAGACGAACCAGATCGACAGTGGAAGCGACTGAGTCCCCTACAGAGACGCTGACAGAGGCGGCGAAGCCGACTGAGACGCCGACTGAGGCACATAGGGGTAGATATAGGCACAGAGAATGCAGCAAACCCCCAATTGACAGCGGCAGCGACTGAGAAGCCTACAGAGACGCTGACAGTGGCTGCGACGCCGACTGAGACACCGACTGAGGCAGATAGGGGTAGATATATGCATAGAGAAGGCAGCAGACCCCCCAATCGACAGTGGCAGCGACTGAGACGCCTACAGAGACACTAACAGAAGCTACGACGCCGACTGAGACGCCGACTGAGGCACATAGGGGTAGATATAGGCACAGAGAATGCAGCAAACCCCCAATCGACAGCGGCAGCGATTGAGAAGCCTACAGAGACGCTGACAGTGGCTGCGACGCCGACTGAGACACCGACTGAGGCAGATAGGGGTAGATATATGCATAGAGAAGGCAGCAGACCCCCCAATCGACAGTGGCAGCGACTGAGACGCCTACAGAGACACTGACAGAAGCTACGACGCCGACTGAGACGCCGACTGAGACGCCGACTGAGGCAGATAGGGGTAGATATAGGCATAGAGAAGGCAGCAGACCCCCCAATCGACAGTGGCAGCGACTAAGACGCCTACAGACACACTGGCAGAAGCTACGACGAAGACTGAGGCGCCGACTGAGGCAGATTGGGGTAGATATAGGCATGGAGAAAGCAACAGACCCCCCAATCGACAGCGGCAGGGACTGAGACGCCTACAGAAAGGCTGACAGAGGCTGCGACGCCGACTGAGGCAGACAGGGGTAGATATAGGCATAGAGAAGGCAGCAGACATCCCAATCGACAGCGGCAGCGACTGAGATGCATACAGAGACGCTGACAGAGGCTGCGGCAGATACGGGTAGACATAGGCATAAAGAAGGCAGCAGACCCCCCAATTGACAGCGGCAGCGACTAAGACGCCTACAGAGATGCTGACAAAGGCTGCGACGCCGACTGACTCAGATAGGGGTAGATATAAGCATAGAGAAGGCAGCATACCCCCCCCCAATCGACAGCGGCAGCGACTGAGACGCCTACAGAAACGCTGACAGAGGCTGCGACGCCGACTGAGGCAGACAGGGGTAGATATTGGCATAGAGAAGGCAGCAGACATCCCAATCGAGAGCGGCAGCGACTGAGATGCATACAGAGACGCTGACAGAGGCTGCGGCAGATACGGGTAGATATAGGCATAGAGAAGGCAGCCGGCGCCCCCAATCGACAGCGGCAGCGACTGAGACGCCTACAGACACGTTGACAGCGGCTGCGACGCTGACAGAGACGCCGACTGAGACGCCGACTGAGGCAGATAGGGGTAGATATAAGCATAGAGAAGGCAGCATACCCCCCCAATCGACAGCGGCAGCGACTGAGATACCTACAAAGACGTTGACAGAGGCTGCGACGCCGACTGCGACTTCGAAGCAGGTAGGGGTAGATATAGGCATTGAAAAGGTAACAGACCCCCCAATCGACAGCGGCAGCTACTGAGACGCCTACAGAAACGCTGACAGAGGCTGCGACGCCGACTGAGGCAGACAGGGGTAGATATAGGCATAGAGAAGGCAGCAGACATCCCAATCGACAGCGGCAGCGACTGAGATGCATACAGAGACGCTGACAGAGGCTGCGGAAGATACGGGTAGACATAGGCATAAAGAAGGCAGCAGACCCCCCCAATTGACAGCGGCAGCGACTAAGACGCCTACAGAGATGCTGACAAAGGCTGCGACGCCGACTGAGGCAGATAGGGGTAGATATAAGCATAGAGAAGGCAGCATACCCCCCCCAATCGACAGCGGCAGCGACTGAGACGCCTACAGAAGCGCTGACAGAGGCTGCGACGCCGACTGAGGCAGACAGGGGTAGATATTGGCATAGAGAAGGCAGCAGACATCCCAATCGAGAGCGGCAGCGACTGAGATGCATACAGAGACGCTGACAGAGGCTGCGGCAGATACGGATAGATATAGGCATAGAGAAGGCAGCCGGCGCCCCCAATCGACAGCGGCAGCGACTGAGACGCCTACAGAGACGCTGACAGAGGCTGAGACGCTGACTGAGACGCCGACTGAGGCATATAGGGGTAGATATAAGCGTAGAGAAGGCAGCAGACCGCCCCAATCGACAGCGGCAGCGACTCAGACGCCTACAGAGACGCTGACAGAGGCTGCGACGCCAACTGAGACGCCGAATGAGGCAGATAGGGGTAGATATAAGCATAGAGAAGGCAGAAGACGAACCCGATCGACAGTGGAAGCGACTGAGACGCCTACAGACACGCTGACAGAGGCTGCGACGCCGACTGAGACGCCGACTGAAGCAGATAGGGGTAGATATAGGCAAAGAGAAGGCAGCAGACCCCCCAATCGACAGCGGCAGTGACTGAGACACCTACAGAAACGCTGACAGAAGCTGCGACGCCGACTGAGGCCGATAGAGGTAGATATTTGCATAGAGAAGGCAGCAGACTCCCCAATCGACAGCGGCAGCGACTGAGTCGCCTACAGAGACGCTGACAGAGGCGGCGAAGCCGACTGAGACGCCGACTGAGGCACATAGGGGTAGATATACGCACAGAGAATGCAGCAAACCCCCAATCGACAGCGGCAGCGACTGAGAAGCCTACAGAGACGCTGACAGTGGCTGCGACGCCGACTGAGACCCCGACTGAGGCAGATAGGGGTAGATATAGGCATAGAGAAGGCAACAGACCCCCAATCGACAGTGGCAGCGACTGAGACGCCTACAGAGACACTGACAGAAGCTACGACGCCGACTGAGGCGCCGACTGAGGCAGATTGGGATAGATATAGGCATAGAGAAGGCAGCAGACCCCCAATCGAGAGCGGCAGCGACTGAGACGCCTACAGAGACGCTTACAGAGGCTACGACGCCGACTGAGACGCCGACTGAAGCAGATAGAGGTAGATCTATGCATAGAGAAGCAGCAGACCCCCCAATCGATAGCGGCAGCGACTGAGACGCCTACATTAACGGTGACACAGGCTGCGACGCCTACTGAGGCAGATTGGGCTAGATATAGGCATGGAGAAGGCAGCAGACCCCCAATCGAGAGCGGCAGCGACTGAGTCGCCTACAGAGACGCTGACAGAAGCGGCGAAGCCGACTGAGACGCCGACTGAGGCACATAGGGGTAGATATAAGCGCAGAGATTGCAGCAGACCCCCAATCGACAGCGGCAGCGACTGAGAAGCCTACAAAGACGCTGACAAAGGCTGCGACACCGGCTGAGACGCCGACAGCGGCAGATAGGGGTAGATATAGGCGTAGAGAAGGCAGCAGAACTCCCCAATCGAAAGCGGCAGCGACTGAGACGCCTACAGAAACGCTGACACAGGCTGCGACGCCTACTGAGGCAGATTGGGCTAGGTATAGGCATGGAGAAGGCAGCAGACCCCCAATCGGCAGCGGCAGCGACTGAGACGCCTACCGAGACGCTGACTGAGACGCCGACTGAGGCAGATAGGGGTAGATATAGGCATAGAGAAGGCAGCAAACCCCCCAATCGACAGCGGCAGCGACTGAGATGCATACAGAGACGCTGACAGAGGCTGCGACACCGAATGAGACGCCAACTGAGACGCCGACTGAGGCAGATAGGGGTAGATATAGGCATATTGAAGGCAGCAGACCCCCCAAGTGACAGCGGCAGCGACTGAGACGCCTACAGAGGCTGCGACGCCGAATGAGGCAGATAGGGGAAGATATAAGCATAGAGAAAGCAGCATACCCCCCCCAATCGACAGCGGCAGCGACTGAGATACCTACAGAGACGTTGACAGAGGCTGCGACGCCGACTGCGACTTCGACTGAGGCAGATAGGGGTAGATATAGGCATAGAGAAAGCAACAGACCCCCCCCAATCGACAGCGGCAGCGACTGAGACGCCTACAGAAAGGCTGACAGAGGCTGCGACGCCGACTGAGGCAGATAGGGGTAGATATAAGCATAGAGAAGGTAGCATACCCCCCCCCCCCCAATCGACAGCGGCAGCGACTGACACGCCTTCAGAAACGCTGACAGAGGCTGCGACGCCGACTGAGGCAGACAGGGGTATAGGATAGGCATAGAGAAGGCAGCAGACATCCCAATCGACAGCGGCAGCGACTGAGATGCATACAGAGACGCTGACAGAGGCTGCGGCAGATACGGGTAGATACAGGCATAGAGAAGGCGTCAGACCCCCCAATCGACAGCGACAGCGACTGAGACGCCTACAGAGACGTTGAGAGAGGCTGCGACGCCGACTGAAGCAGATAGGGGTAGATATGAGCATACAGAAGGTTGCAGACCCCCCCAATCGATAGCGGCAGAGACTGAGACACCAACAGAGACGCCTAATGCGACGCTGACAGAGGCTGCCACGCCGGCTGAGGCAGATAGGGGTAGATATAGGCATAGAGAAGACAGCAGACCCTCTCAATCGACAGCGGCAGCGACTGAGACGCCTACAAAGACGCTGAAAGAGGCTTCGACGCCGACTGAGGCAGATAGGGGTAGATATGAGCATACAGAAGGTTGCAGACCCCCCAATCGATAGCGGCAGAGACTGAGACACCAACAGAGACGCCTAATGCGACGCTGACAGAGGCTGCCACGCCGGCTGAGGCAGATAGGGGTAGATATAGGCATAGAGAAGACAGCAGACCCTCCCAATCGACAGCGGCAGCGACTGAGACGCCTACAAAGACGCCTACAGAGACTGCGACGCCGACTGAAACGCCGACTGAAGCAGATAGAGGTAGATCTATGCATAGAGAAGGCAGCAGACCCCCCAATCGACAGCGGCAGCGACTGAGAAGCCTACAGAGACGCTGACAAGGGTGCGACGCCGACTGAGACGCCGACTGAGGCAGATAGGGGTAGATATAGGCGCAGAGAATGCAGCAGACCACCAATCGACAGCGGCAGCGACTGAGACGCCTACAGAGAACCTGACAGAGGCTGCGACGCCGGCTTAGACGCCGACTGAGGCAGATAGGGGTAGATATAGGCAAAGAGAATGCAGCAGACCCCCAATCGACAGCGGCAGCGACTGAGACGCCTACAGAAACGCTGACAGAGGCTGCGACGCCGACTGAGGCAGACAGTGGTAGATATAAGCATAGAGAAGGCAGCAGACATCCCAATCGACAGCGGCAGCGACTGAGATGCATACAGAGACGCTGACAGAGGCTGCGGGAGATACGGGTAGATATAGGCATAAAGAAGGCAGCAGCCCCCTGTTTCTATACCGATTAGTTGGTTTACTAATCGGTTGCCGATTCCTTGGGTGCAATACCGAAGGATCGTGATGATGACTTCAAGTGCAATACTGAAGTCTGATATCTCTTTGGGTACAGTACCGAAAGAGTGTTGTGGATAAGACACCGAATGAGACGCCAACTGAGACGCCGACTGAGGCAGATAGGGACAGATATAGGCATATTGAAGGCAGCAGACCCCCCCCCCCCCCCCAATCGACAGCGGCAGCGACTGAGACGCCCACAGAGATGCTGACAGAGGCTGCGTCGCCGAATGAGGCAGATAGGGGTAGATATAAGCATAGAGAAGGCAGCATACCCCCCCAATCGACAGCGGCAGCGACTGAGATACCTACAAAGACATTGACAGAGGCTGCGACGCCGACTGTGACTTCGACTGAGGCAGGTAGGGGTAGATATAGGCATAGAAAAGGCAACAGACCCCCCAATCGACAGCGGCAGCGACTGAGACGCCTACAGAAACGCTGACAGAGGCTGCGACGCCGACTGAGGCAGACAGGGGTAGATATAGGCATAGAGAAGGCAGCAGACATCCCAATCGACAGCGGCAGCGACTGAGATGCATACAGAGACGCTGACAGAGGCTGCGGGAGATACGGGTAGATATAGGCATAAAGAAGGCAGCAGCCCCCTGTTTCTATACCGATTAGTTGGTTTACTAATCGGTTGCCGATTCCTTGGGTGCAATACCGAAGGATCGTGATGATGACTTCAAGTGCAATACTGAAGTCTGATATCTCTTTGGGTACAGTACCGAAAGAGTGTTGTGGATAAGCAAGTATTAATTTTGAATTAACCTTGTGGTTGAAATTGGCGACAAAGAAAACACTGTTGAATGGTTGACTTCAAAAGTATATCTTAATTTTTATTTATAAATTGATTGAATTTATATTATAATTTTGATTATGCTACAGAAATAAATATATTTGTGGTGTCTGCAATTATGTGCAAGGCACCAGCGTTTGTGCGTACGTAGGGCAAATTAATACTTTAGCCCGCACGTGTACGGAAATGCTGATGAGGCTTCACACGCTGTATATCCGTTCATCGGGTTTACAGCTTATTCTGCGTTCACGAGCGGGCATTGGTGATGGGAATTGCTGATTGGAGTTTTGCGTTGGAGCAGGTACAAACATCCTCCTGCCTGTTGAGCATATTCTCAACTTCGAATTAAATGCTGTTTGCGCGAACCCGTACTCGAAAATCTGGAGCTCGTCGCCTCTTTTGCTTCGAATATCGCTGGTAAGAGATCCAGATAAGACAGATCAATGTGATGAGCAAACTGATATATCCGATGCTGAACTGATGGACTTCTCGGCTCTTAAGCGGTAGATCCATTTGCTCATTGTTTTGCAATTGTTGCACATGTTCATGTAGTACTTGAATATCGTCCGTCAGGTTGGACTGGTGTTCTAATGAGTGTGTTGCAGCCATTATATAATCTGCGATCAACTCAGTTAGATTCGCTTTCGATATGATCGTGCTGGTGACCTTTGAAACATATGTCCGATGTGCCGTTATGGTTGTATACTCATCTCTTATGGTGCATCCCTGTCTCAAGGTTAAGGTTCCTATTCCCTCCAGTAATTCTGTAAGGATGTCTGAACCGCAGATGACGCTGATTGTACGAGCTGGCTGTGCGATGTAGATCCATGAGTTTTCTTTAAGTAATGGAATCCATTGAGGTGAGTCGTGTGTGCGATGAATCTTGCAGCTTTTTGGGTTTGGAGTTTGACATAATATTTCCATCTCACATAGTCGATTGGTTGATGTAATGCGATGTGTTGGATGTAATTGCTTGCATACATGCATATTAGAATTGAATGCAGTGCATGTTGACAATTCTCCTGCTGATAACGAATAATATTTGTCTCGATGTAGATTAGTGACTATATACTCGATTGTCCCTTCCAACGTGAAAATTCCAGTGCCTCCCAAAATAGGTAGTCACATGTACCAATTCGAATGGTTCTTGATTAGTCAATGGTAACTTAAGACGCACAATCATCTCAGTTGGCGTGATGCGTGCTTCCACAGAGATGAGTTTAAGGATCTCAATGGTATTCTTGCTGGGAACTTGTAACGTTGGTGGGAGATGGCCTTTGATTGCTCTCAGTTGTTGTTGCAGCTGAGACGGATACAGCAGAAGAGGATTGAGCTGTCCATGATGTGTGTCCGTCAGTACATCTAAAAAGAGCTCTTGATTTCGTTGGTAGTCCTGCATAGCCATAAGTACTCGACCGGACATCGCATTAAACATTTCGGCTATTGCATTGTGGGATTCTGACTTTGTGAAGTTGTCCTGCTGGCTATATAAATATTTTATTTGCTTTTGTAGTTGTTGAATTTGATCGTTAGATTTCTTTAAAATATTGCTAGTGGAGTCAATTACCGATGTTTGGTTTCGAATTAGGTGCAGAAGATGTTCTTCCTTGCGGGATATGCCGTTTATCGTTGCAGACATTTCTTTAGCATAGTTGGAGTCCAAAATTCCAAACAACGCATTAGACAAGCTTCCAACAATTGCTAATGGAGCGTCTCGCCGTTGACGATGGATTTGTTCGTCGTATTGTAAGTACTCATCATCTTGTTGGATTAGCTGCCATTTAGTACGGAACTGGTCCACAGTTTTCTCACAATTAATTGTACCGCTTTGGATACGTGAACACGCTCGCTGCATTGCAGTTATTCCTTGCATTATGTTGTTGCGCTCAAGCCAGTATTGGGACATATTGTAATACACAACTATATTCCAATCTGTTGTTGTTAAGTAAGTGAGACCCATTTTTTCGAAATAGAGTCCTGTTTGACTTCCGAAAGGTACCTTAGTAATGGGGTCATCACCTGCTGCTAGAGCAATTAGAAAGCATATGCATAGCAAGAATACTGACGAGGGTGACACAGATCGTCTTCGCTTAGCTGGTGTATGATTTATGCCGTTTTTGAGATTTGTGGCTTCTTCTACTGGAGCTGGATGCTTATCGGGTTGTTCTACTGGATTACTTTCGGGAGACATGGGTAATGGCGCGAGTAAATGGACGCCTCTTCTGGTGAGGCCTGTTGAAGTTCGAATTTCCGCTACTCTGCACTAGGCCGTCAGCACCAGGAAATGTTCGAGTTACTCGACCAAGCCGCCATTTAATAACTGGCAAGTTATCCTCCTTCATTAATACCATTGTACCAGGCTGTAAATTATGACGCATGGTCTTCCATTTGTAGCGATGCTGGAGTTGGTTTAGATACCTCTTACTCCACCGACTCCAAAATTCCTGTTTCAACCTTGTGACTAAGTCCCATAGCTTCAGTAAATTTATGTTCAGATTCTCAGTGGGCTGGTCGACAACACTTGTCAATGGTGCACCTGTTAAGAAGTGACCTGGAGTTAATGCTGCGTAATCGTGTGGATCATCTGACATAGGAGTCAGCGGCCGCGAGTTAAGAATGGCTTCTATTTCAACCATAACTGTCTCTAACTCTTCGTATGTTAATCGGGCATTGGACAAACTTTTGTAAAATAGATTCTTTGCCGATTTAACCGCTGCTTCCCATAAGCCGCCAAAATGTGGCGATCTAGCAGGTGCGAAATGAAACTCGATTCCCTTGTGTGCCCAGAATTTCATCAGCTGTGATTTGGTATCTACGTTGTGGATGATGTCCGCAATCTGTCTCAATTGATTTCGTGCTCCTACGAAATTAGTCGCGTTGTCACAATGAAGATGCCGACAGTTCCCTCTTCGGCTCACAAACCTCTTCAAGGCTCCGATAAAGGCGTTGGTCGTAAGGTTGCTTACCACTTCAATGTGTACGGCCTTAGTTGCAAAGCAACAAAATATCGCCACATAACACTTTTGTGGCGTCTTTCCCCTTTGATTGTAATGAAATTTAAATGGCCCACAAAAATCGACTCCAGCGTGAATGAAAGGTTTATTTGGTTTAACCCGCGATGCAGGTAACTGTCCCATGAGTTGCTGCAATGGCTTCGGCATAGCTTTAGTGCAAGATACACAGTTTTTCACGATTGATCTGGCTATTGTTTTCGCATTAACCGGCCAATAAGCTTCCCGTGTCGCTGCTACTAGACCTGGTGGGCCAACATGCTTGTTATCAATTTGGATGTGTGTCATCAATATTTTAGTGATATCACTCCGATATGGCAATAGGGCTTGATATTTTGCTTCATGTGGTAGGGCTGAATTTGCTAATCGTTCTCCTACCCGCATAATGTCGTCTTTATCCAGAAATAGTGTAAGATCACCCATCCCTCTTCCAACTGGTTTGTTGTGCTTGAGAAGTTTATATTCAGGATTGAATGCTTGTCTCTGCAGGTCCTTGATTATTGTCTGAGTAGCACCTTTAATTTCTTCTGCGTCGAGGTCGATGGATGTTTGAACTGGCACATTACGACAATTTTTAATGAATCGAAGTGCATATGCGGTGACTCTTTAAAGATGTGTCCATGAATTTCGATGGTCAATCATTGAAGTAAACTACGGAAACTGTGACATAGTAAGACATACCTGTCTCTTCTCTAATTCTGTGGTTGAATTGGCGGATGCCGCTGGCCACGATGACGGTGGTCCGTATAGAAACAGTTGTCCATAAAACCACATACCTTGTTGTTTGAATTGACCCGGATTGATGCCTCGTGAGATCGTGTCTGCCGGGTTTTTGTCTGTAGGTACGTGACGCCATTGTTGCTTCACCGTTACTACTTGTATAGCTGCCACTCGATTTGCCACAAAGGTGTGATAGGAAGACGAACTGGTAGAGATGCACGCTAGCGTCACTTCAGAGTCAGACCACAGAAAGCATTCGCCTGTCCATTGTAAAATATGTTTTACCCTGTCCAATAACTGGGCTGCTAACCGTGCAGCACAGAGCTCCAGCCGAGGGAGCGTTTGTTGTTTTGGTGGTGTAGTCTTTGATCTAGAACACAACAGCTGAACGCTCACAGATCCATCTACTTTTATCGACCTTGCATAAATAACAGCGCCATAGGCCTGCTCGGATGCAGCGGCAAAAGCGTGTAATTCTCTCTGATGCACATTGTCCTTTTTGGTTGGAAATACGTAACGTTGGAATTTGCAAGTTCTCAAGTTCTTGGATGTTTTCTCTAAACTGGCTCCAGAAGGTATGCAAGTCCATAGGGAGTGCTTCGTCCCAGCTTAATTGCCACGTTAAACCAAGCGTTGTGATGGTAAAACTATCGTTGTCAAAATTCAATTGGATTGCTCGATCCTCTGCGTTGATGTTCGTTAACAGTGCTTTATTACTCGCACACCATTTCCTCAACTTAAAACCTGCTGACTTGGTGAGGGAGTTCAATTCCTCCTGTACGCGCAAGGCTTCTGCTAACGTGTTGGCTCCACTCATAACATCGTCCACATAAAAATCTCGTTGTAAGCATCTGGAGCCGTGCGGATATTGTGTGCTATGTTCTTTGGCTAATATGCGTAGACATTTTATCGCCAAATATGGTGCCGATGTGACTCCATAAGTCACTGTGTTTAATTGGTAACTTTTCAGAGGTTCGCTTGGCGTGTTCCTCCACAAGATTAGTTGATGCTTGCGGTCAGCTTCGTTCACGATAATTTGTCTGTACATTTTCTCGATATCTGCTGTAAAAACATATCTGCGTACTCGAAATCTCAAAAGAAAAGAAGAAAGATAAGTCTTCTTGAAGTTTTGGACCTTGTAGTAGCACATTGTTCAATGATACATTTGTTGACGTCTTCATTGATGCGTCGAACACGACACGCAACTTTGTAGTGGTGCTGTCTGGCTTCAGAACGCAGTGGTGAGGTAAGAAGTAGTGGGGTTGGTTTATGCTTCCGCTAACTTCTTCCATGTGACCTAGCCGCAGAAATTCCTCCATGAAGGCCGTATACTGCATTTTGATGACGGGGTTTCTTTGCAATTTACGTTCGATGGCGTAAAAGCGTTGTAATGCGATAGCTTTCGAGTCTTCAAGAGGGCTTGCGTTATCAACGAAAGGCAAACGCACAACGAAATGTCCGTTCGCTGCTCGACACACCGTTTGGTTGAAAAATGCTTCGCAAGTTCTTTCTATCGCTGTTAGCGGCGGGCTGTTGGTGTCAAATTCTTCTAGCTGCCAGAAACGCTCGAGCTGTTGGGTTAATGATTCATCTTCATTCGTAACTCCAACACCGCAGAACGTAGTCTCAGCTGTTGATGGAACTGTGATGTGTCCACCAAGCACCCATCCGAACACGGTGTTTTTCAATATGGGGAGTCCGGTTCCCAATTTGATTTGGCCGACTACTAGCAATTCCAGATAACATTCGTTGCCTATAAGAATGTCAATTGGACCTGATTGATTAAACTCCGGATCAGCAAATTGAATATTTTTAGGAATAGGCCAGGCTGTCACGTCGAAACTCTGTGTTGGCAGTGGATGTGTAATTTTTGGCAGTATGACAACTTCAATTCGGGCTGAGTAACTAGTCAATCGTGACTCAAGTTTAATGTTGGCTCGGTGAGTAGCGCGTTGTTGAATTTCCCCAATTCCATCAAAGTACTGCGGATTGTATTGTGTTGGTAATCCGAGCTTCGTTGCCAACCTGTCCGTAATGTAGTTTGTCTGCGAACCGCCGTCCAAAATTGCACGGCATTGAAATTCATTGCCACGGAAGTCATTGACTTTTAAGATGACAGTGCTCAACAGCACTAGTTTCACGCCCGCACGATTGACCGGGGACACTAATGAAGTGGTGAGTGGTTTTTCTATGGCACTGGTATAGCTCTGTAACTCCACGGTAGGCTCACTTACGAATGTTGTGAGTGTCTGAGATGACCCTTGACTGGACTGACCCGAGTTATTGGATGGGCCCTTAGCTAGCTGTTGATCAAAATGCACTAATGAGTTGTGCTTCTTGTTGCATTTGGTGCATCCTCTCATTGGCCAAGTTTTCGATGTATGACCATTTTTCATACAATTCGCACATAACTTGTGTTGTTTAATTATATCAAAACGCTGATGCGGCGTTTTCGCCAAGAATTGTGCGCATGCAAAAAGTTGGTGATTACCTTTGCATACGAGGCAGCCCGTTGCGGCCTTGGTTGCTGGGAATAGCGTTGAATGATACTTCGCGTTTGTCGATTTATTGTTGATAATTTTGTGTTGTGGTTCTCGGTCTTCACATGATTGAAGAAGAATTTCAATAGGCGGTCAATGGGTTGGAACTCCTGAGGCTGATCTAGCGTCAAATCATACTCGGATCTTGACGTTTTATCTAACTTCTGCAATAAAAGATACTCCAAAATTGTGTGGAAGCTATCTACGGGAACTCCTTGGCTTTTTAACGCGTAAATGCATTCCTTGGCTGCATCGTGTATAGTTTTAAGCGTTGAGCCCATTTCACTGCTAGCATTCTTTATATTAAACAGCTTGCTATAGATAGTTTTAACCAATTTGCGTTTATTGGTTAACCTATCGCACAAGATTTGCCAGGCTGCGTCATAGTTTTCCTCGCATGCTGGCAAGTGACCGATGAGTGCTTTAGCTTCTCCGGTTACGTTGGCAGCCAAGTAAAAGATTTTTTGTGTGTTGCTTATTGGCTGAGTATGTATCATCTTAACATACAAATCGCGAAATGGTATCCACGTTGAATAGCTACCGTCAAAAACTGGCAAGGTAACTTTAGGCAAATGCACATTTAATGCCTGTGGTATGATGTGGATTGGCGTGGAGTTACTCGGTATACTGATTGGAATATGTTGTCGTAACTTAATGAGTACGTTTTGAAGCGCATCTTCGATCTCGTAGAATTTGTCCGCATCATAACCATCAATTTCCGCCAGGTTTGTTCGTTGCCATATCCATTGGTTATTTTGCACCAGATTATCGTGGTAACGTATCAATAGTTTTGTTTTGATATCATAGTACACTGGTGGATGTGACTGATCAGTTTCCGAGTGCACATCCCCAATGACTCGAGAAATTGCACGCACCAACGCCTTTTGCTGCCGTACTAGGGCTAAGAGTCCATCGCCTTCCTGATGGCTGGTTCGTGGTGTGCTGTCCTTGCGGTTAGAGCCTCCTTGATGGACGTGGAAGGGAACTTCAAGTTTCACTGGCGTTTTACGCTTCTCTCCTTCCTCATTGATGATGTGCTGTAATTTGGTGAACAGCCAGTCGTAGAGGTTTGCTACGTTGCCTCTATAATCCTGTTTGAAGTACTCATGATTAACTTCGTCTAGCTCGACTACGAGATGATGTTGATGTTCGAACTTAGACCATGCCTCCTTCAGAGTCTTCATGCGTTTACTGGCATATTCGATGGTTTTACGGTCTTGTGTGTCCTTTTTAAAGTTGCTCACCAGTTGCTCTGTTGCCGAGCCCACTTCATACTGTGCCCTGGTCAACTTGTCCAACTGCTCAATTGTTTCTTGGTGATGCGCCATCCTTCAGAATCTCGCCTTGTGGCAAACAGGAGATCGTGAGTTCTTATCTCGCCGGGGCCTCCAAAATATTTCTATACCGATTAGTTGGTTTACTAATCGGTTGCCGATTCCTTGGGTGCAATACCGAAGGATCGTGATGATGACTTCAAGTGTAATACTGAAGTCTGATATCTCTTTGGGTACAGTACCGAAAGAGTGTTGTGGATAAGCAAGTATTAATTTTGAATTAACCTTGTGGTTGAAATTGGCGACAAAGAAAACACTGTTGAATGGTTGACTTCAAAAGTATATCTTAATTTTTATTTATAAATTGATTGAATTTATATTATAATTTTGATTATGCTACAGAAATAAATATATTTGTGGTGTCTGCAATTATGTGCAAGGCACCAGCGTTTGTGCGTACGTAGGGCAAATTAATACTTTAGCCCGCACGTGTACGGAAATGCTGATGAGGCTTCACACGCTGTATATCCGTTCATCGGGTGTACTGCTTATTCTGCGTTCACGAGCGGGCATTGGTGATGGGAATTGCTGATTGGAGTTTTGCGTTGGAGCAGGTACAAACACCCCCCAATTGACAGCGGCAGCGACTAAGACGCCTACAGAGATGCTGACAAAGGCTGCGACGCCGACTGAGGCAGCTAGGGGTAGATATAAGCATAGAGAAGGCATCATACCCCCCCAATCGACAGCGACAGCGACTGAGACGGCTACAGAGACGTTGACAGAGGCTGCGACGCCGAAGGGTCAGGGTTGATAATCTTAAGGTAAAGACTCTGATAGCCACTCACCAGGGAGAGGCCAGGGCGATCCTTACAGAGAACTCTTCCAAGAAAACTCACTGCCTCCTCGTGGCGGCCCCGGGCAATGGTATACCAGCAACCGCTGGTTGCTAGCCGAAGTGAGCAACGACTCTTTCAGCGATGACCCCGGAGGGGCGGCTGAAGGGGCACCGATGGACAACGATGGACTATCGAGGGACGGACGCGGAGCATCGTTTCACCACCGAGGGACTTCGTGGGATCATCGTTGGACCATAAAAATCCAAGAGTGAATTCAGATAACCAACACCTTGGTCAGCTGCCACATGCCTGGGGCAGCTGTGCGACAAGCGCTTAGCGCTACTAAGGTCGAGACCGGTAAGGCCTTAAGTTTGTGATGCCGGAAATTTTTTGGGAATTATGGATATGGGCTGACGATTGTGGCATGCTGTCACTTTAGTACATAATAGTGGAATCTTATCGAAATGGCTGGCAGCTTAATGCCACAATTGCCTCCGTCCCGTTAAAACCTTGGCAGGTCTCGGAGAACGCTCGATGTCCGACCCCATTAAGTTGGCGGTACAGGCTCGGATGTAACATTCCCGACTAACGCTGATCTGGCTCTGTATGCAAGCTCCCATGATGACTTGTGTCAACCGTTGCATGGCCTCTCTGCTGCGGCATAGACAACCATGGGATCATGAAGGCGACTGTACTACGGGCAGCGATAACGACTCTGAGCGGGGACCCAATACGCATGAACAAAATAAATAAAGAAAACAACAACAACAATAACGAGGGAGCAAAAAACAAAAGCAGGGAGCAGGACCCTTTCAATAGACGCTCCATACTGCGCCGGACCCCACCTAGTGGTGGGCAAGACCAGCGACTGACGGTGCGGAGAAACTCCCTGGGGGATCCGGGGGAGATGCAAATGCGGGTGGCATGTAAGTCAGACATGCTAGGGAAGATGGCAATCTACCCGCCGCCGGAAGTGAATGCTAAGGGGAAAATGGCTGTGCTAGAGTGGCATGTCGAGGCACTCATCAGCTACATTGCGGAGCGACATAATGTCCATTCGGACATTAAACGAAAGGCGGCGAAGATCCGCGACATGTGCCTAGAAGTGGCACAAGAACGGGATGCCGATGACATCGTCACCGTTCAACCACCACTACTGCATCGAGCCGACACGAATATGCAAACCTGCAAAGCGCAGGAGGACAAGGTGTTCCAAGCCAGCGTATCGCCACTGGCAAGGAGCTACGCGGATTCCGTTGCAATGCCGAAGCGTCCCCGCGAAAACGCAGAAGACGACGGAACCAGCCCGACGAGCCGAGCGGTACCCAAAAGGCAGAAGGCGGATGCGGCAAGGGCGGCCATGGCGAAGGCCGCCGCAGCTAAAAATACCACCAAGCCAGAAGTGGGTAAACCCGACGCAGTGGTGAAAAAGCCAGAGTGGACGATGGTTCGTGCTCGCCCCCGGGCAAAGCCGAAGACACTCGCTAAAGCGAAGCCGACCAGACCTGATGCAATTGTCATCAAGGGAACGGGAGTGACAACCTATGCGGAGATCTTGCGGAGGATAAAGACGGAGCCGCGGCTTGGGGAATTGGGCGAGAGAGTGAACAAAATAAGGAAAACCGCGAAAGGTGAGCTGCTACTCGAATTAGCCACGACAGCGGACCCGAAGACGGTCACTCTGCGGGAAGCAGTAGCAAATACACTGGGGACTAGTGTGGAGGTGCGACAACTCACCCAGGAGACTCTGCTGGAAATAAAGGATTTGGACGAGATCACCACGGTAGAGGAAGTTCACGAAGCGCTGTGCAAACAGCTGAGCACTTTCGAAAAGCTCCCCGTGACCGCGATTAGGTCCCTTCGGAAAGCGTACGGTGGAACGCAAACAGCAACCATCAGTTTGCCCCCTCTGGCAGCCGCAGCGCTACTGGCTGGGAAACTCAGAGTCGGATGAACCTCTTGTCGGGTGCGGGGAGAGGTAGTACCCACACGTTGCTACAAGTGCATGGAGTTTGGGCATATTGCCAAAAAGAGCAGTAGCAAGGAGGACTGGCGGAATCGGTGCTACAGATGCGGCGCCGAAGGCCACAACGCCAACGAGTGTAGCAAAAGCCCAACCTGTGCACTCTGCAAGACCAAAGGCCGCAAGGATACGGAGCACTCGACAGGATGCAGAATATGCCCGTCGTATAAGCAAGCAGTAAAGGAGTCAAAACGCATGGAATGAAGTTACTCCAGCTTAACCTCAATCACTGCGCAGCTGCACAAGACCTACTTGAGCAGACGGTGAGAGAGCACAAGATCGACGCCGCTGTGCTCAGTGAACCATATCGTCGGAAGCAACAAGGAGTCTGGGTCGAGGACAATACTTGCCGAGCTGCAATATGGGTGTGTGGAGTCAAGCCACCTCAACTCGCGGACGTCAGGAGGGATGAAAACTACGTCAGGGCAACCATAGGAGGAACCACGGTTTACAGTTGCTACATGGCACCAAGCCTAACTACGGATGAGTTTGAGTCGGCGGTAGATAGACTCGTTCTAGATGCACACGGCAGGAACCCTGTAGTAATTGCTGGCGATTTCAACGCATGGGCAACTGAATGGGGCTGCGGCCGAACTACGCCAAAGGGTCATATCCTCATGGATGCACTCGCAGCACTTGACGTGATCCTCTTGAATACCGGCGAGATGACTTTTGCCAGGCAGCAGACCTCCCAATCGACAGCGGCAGCGACTGAGACACCTACAGAAACGCTGACAGAAACTGCGACGCCGACTGAGGCCGATAGAGGTAGATATTTGCATAGAGAAGGCAGCAGACTCCCCAATCGACAGCGGCAGCGACTGAGTCGCCTACAGAGACGCTGACAGAGGCGGCGAAGCCGACTGAGGCACATAGGGGTAGATATACGCACAGAGAATGCAGCAAACCCCCAATTGACAGCGGCAGCGACTGGGAAGCCTACAGAGACGCTGACAGTGGCTGCGACGCCGACTGAGACCCCGACTGAGGCAGATAGGGGTAGATATAGGCATAGAGAAGGCAACAGACCCCCCAATCGACAGTGGCAGCGACTGAGACGCCTACAGAGACACTGACAGAAGCTACGACGCCGACTGAGACGCCGACTGAGACGCCGACTGAGACGCCGACTGAGACGCCGACTGAGGCAGATAGGGGTAGATATAGGCATAGAGAAGGCAGCAGACCCCCAATCGACAGTGGCAGCGACTAAGACGCCTACAGACACACTGACAGAAGCTACGACGCCGACTGAGGCAGATTGGGGTAGATATAGGCATAGAGAAGGCAGCAGACCCCCAATCGAGAGCGGCAGCGACTGAGACGCCTACAGAGACGCTTACAGAGGCTGCGACGCCTACTGAGACGCCGACTGAAGCAGATAGAGGTAGATCTATGCATAGAGAAGCAGCAGACCCCCCCAATCGATAGCGGCAGCGACTGAGACGCCTACAGAAACGGTGACACAGGCTGCGACGCCTACTGAGGCAGATTGGGCTCGATATAGGCATGGAGAAGGCAGCCGACCCCCAATTGAGAGCGGCAGCGACTGAGTCGCCTACAGAGACGCTGACAGAGGCGGCGAAGCCGACTGAGACGCCGACTGAGGCACATAGGGGTAGATATAAGCGCAGAGAATGCAGCAGACCCCCAATCGACAGCGGCAGCGACTGAGAAGCCTACAAAGACGCTGACAAAGGCTGCGACACCGGCTGAGACGCCGACAGCGGCAGATAGGGGTAGATATAGGCGTAGAGAAGGCAGCAGAACTCCCCAATCGAAAGCGGCAGCGACTGAGATGCCTACAGAAACGCTGACACAGGCTGAGACGCCGACTGAGGCATATAGGGGTAGATATAGGCATATTGAAGGCAGCAGACCCCCCCCAAGCGACAGCGGCCGCGACTGAGACGCCTCCAGAGGCTGCGACGCCGAATGAGGCAGATAGGGGTAGATATAAGCATAGAGAAAGCAGCATACCCCCCCCCCCCAATCGACAGCGGCAGCGACTGAGATACCTACAGAGACGTTGACAGAGGCTGCGACGCCGACTGCGACTTCGACTGAGGCAGATAGGGGTAGATATAGGCATAGAGAAAGCAACAGACCCCCCCAATCGACAGCGGCAGCGACTGAGACGCCTACAGAGATGCTGACAAAGGCTGCGACGCCGACTGAGGCAGATAGGGGTAGATATAAGCATAGAGAAGGCAGCATACCCCCCCCCCCCCAATCGACGGCGGCAGCGACTGAGACGCCTACAGAAACGCTGACAGAGGCTGCGACGCCGACTGAGGCAGACAGGGGTAGATATAGGCATAGAGAAGGCAGCAGACATCCCAATCGACAGCGGCAGCGACTGAGATGCATACAGAGACGCTGACAGAGGCTGCGGCAGATACGGGTAGATATAGGCATAGAGAAGGCAGCAGACGCCCCCAATCGACAGCGGCAGCTACTGAGACGCCTACAGAAACGCTGACAGAGGCTGCGACGTCGACTGAGACGCCGACTGTGGCAGATAGGGGTAGATACAGGCATAGAGAAGGCGTCAGAACCCCCAATCGACAGCGACAGCGGCAGCGACTGAGACGCCTACAGAGATGCTGACAAAGGCTGCGACGCCGACTGAGGCAGATAGGGGTAGATATAAGCATAGAGAAGGCAGCATACCCCCCCCCCCCCCCCAATCGACAGCGGCAGCGACTGAGACGCCTACAGAAACGCTGACAGAGGCTGCGACGCCGACTGAGGCAGACAGGGGTAGATATAGGCATAGAGAAGGCAGCAGACATACCAATCGACAGCGGCAGCGACTGAGATGCATACAGAGAAGCTGACAGAGGCTGCGGCAGATACGGGTAGATATAGGCATAGAGAAGGCAGCAGACGCCCCCAATCGACAGCGGCAGCTACTGAGACGCCTACAGAAACGGTGACAGAGGCTGCGACGTCGACTGAGACGCCGACTGAGGCAGATAGGGGTAGATACAGGCATAGAGAAGGCGTCAGACCCCCCCCAATCGACAGCGACAGCGACAGCGACTGAGACGCCTACAGAGACGGTGAGAGAGGCTGCGACGCCGACTGAAGCAGATATTGGTAGATATAGGCATAGAGAATGCAGCTGACCCAACTATCGACAGCGGCAGCGACTGAGACGCCTACAGAGACGCTGAAAGAGGCTTCGACGCCGACTGAGGCAGATAGGGGTGGATATGAGCATACAGAAGGTTGCAGACCCCCCAATCGATAGCGGCAGAGACTGAGACACCCACAGAGACGCCTAATGCGACGCTGACAGAGGCTGCCACGCCGGCTGAGGCAGATAGGGGTAGATATATAGGCATAGAGAAGGCAGCAGACCCTCCCAATCGACAGCGGCAGCGACTGAGACGCCTACAAAGACGCCTACAGAGACTGCGACGCCGACTGAAACGCCAACTGAAGCAGATAGAGGTAGATCTATGCATAGAGAAGGCAGCAGACCCCCCAATCGACAGAGGCAGCGACTGAGAAGTCTACAGAGACGCTCACAGAGGGTGCGACGCCGACTGGGACGCCGACTGAGGCAGATAGGGGTAGATATAGGCGCAGAGAATGCAGCAGACCCCCAATCGACAGCGGCAGAGACTGAGACGCCTACAGAGACCCTGACAGAGGCTGCGACGCCGGCTGAGACGCCGACTGAGGCAGATAGGGGTAGATATAGGCGCAGAGAATGCAGCAGACCCCCAATCGACAGAGGCAGCGACTGAGAAGTCTACAGAGACGCTCACAGAGGGTGCGACGCCGACTGAGACGCCGACTGAGGCAGATAGGGGTAGATATAGGCGCAGAGAATGCAGCAGACCCCCAATCGACAGCGGCAGCGACTGAGACGCCTACAAAGACGCCTACAGAGACTGCGACGCCGACTGAAACGCCAACTGAAGCAGATAGAGGTAGATCTATGCATAGAGAAGGCAGCAGACCCCCCAATCGACAGAGGCAGCGACTGAGAAGTCTACAGAGACGCTCACAGAGGGTGCGACGCCGACTGAGACGCCGACTGAGGCAGATAGGGGTAGATATAGGCGCAGAGAATGCAGCAGGCCCCCAATCGACAGCGGCAGCGACTGAGACGCCGACTGAGGCAGATAGGGGTAGATATAGGCGCAGAGAATGCAGCAGACCCCCAATCGACAGCGGCAGAGACTGAGACGCCTACCGAGACGCTGACTGAGATGCCGACTGAGGCAGATAGCGGTAGATATAGGCAAAGAGAAGGCAGCAGACCCCCCAATCAACAGCAGCAGCGACTGAGACGCCTACAAAGAACCTGACAGAGGCTGCGACGCCGGCTGAGACGCCGACTGAGGCAGATAGGGGTAGATATATGCATAGAGAAGGCAGCAGACCCCCCAATCGACAGCGGCAGCGACTGAGACGCCTACAGAAACGCTGACAGAGGATGCGACGCCTACTGAGGCAGATTGGGCTAGATATAGGCATGGAGAAGGCAGCAGACCCCCAATCGACAGCGGCAGCGACTGAGACGAATACCGAGACGCTGACTGAGACGCCGACTGAGGCAGATAGGGGTAGATATAGGCATAGAGAAGGCAGCAGACCCCCCAATCGACAGCGGCAGCGACTGAGATGCATACAGAGACGCTGACAGAGGCTGCGACACCGAATGAGACGCCAACTGAGACGCCGACTGAGGCAGATAGGGACAGATATAGGCATATTGAAGGCAGCAGACCCCCCCCAATCGACAGCGGCAGCGACTGAGACGCCCACAGAGATGCTGACAGAGGCTGCGTCGCCGACTGAGGCAGATAGGGGTAGATATAGGCAAAGAGAAGGCAGCAGACCCCCCAATCGACAGCGGCAGCGACTGAGATACCTACAAAGACATTGACAGAGGCTGCGACGCCGACTGTGACTTCGACTGAGGCAGGTAGGGGTAGATATAGGCATAGAAAAGGCAACAGACCCCCCAATCGACAGCGGCAGCGACTGAGACGCCTACAGAAACGCTGACAGAGGCTGCGACGCCGACTGAGGCAGACAGGGGTAGATATAGGCATAGAGAAGGCAGCAGACATCCCAATCGACAGCGGCAGCGACTGAGATGCATACAGAGACGCTGACAGAGGCTGCGGGAGATACGGGTAGATATAGGCATAAAGAAGGCAGCAGCCCCCTGTTTCTATACCGATTAGTTGGTTTACTAATCGGTTGCCGATTCCTTGGGTGCAATACCGAAGGATCGTGATGATGACTTCAAGTGCAATACTGAAGTCTGATATCTCTTTGGGAACAGTACCGAAAGAGTGTTGTGGATAAGCAAGTATTAATTTTGAATTAACCTTGTGGTTGAAATTGGCGACAAAGAAAACACTGTTGAATGGTTGACTTCAAAAGTATATCTTAATTTTTATTTATAAATTGATTGAATTTATATTATAATTTTGAATATGCTACAGAAATAAATATATTTGTGGTGTCTGCAATTATGTGCAAGGCACCAGCGTTTGTGCGTACGTAGGGCAAATTAATACTTTAGCCCGCACGTGTACGGAAATGCTGATGAGGCTTCACACGCTGTATATCCGTTCATCGGGTTTACAGCTTATTCTGCGTTCACGAGCGGGCATTGGTGATGGGAATTGCTGATTGGAGTTTTGCGTTGGAGCAGGTACAAACATCCTCCTGCCTATTGAGCATATTCTCAACTTCGAATTAAATGCTGTTTGCGCGAACCCGTACTCGAAAATCTGGAGCTCGTCGCCTCTTTTGCTTCGAATATCGCTGGTAAGAGATCCAGATAAGACAGATCAATGTGATGAGCAAACTGATATATCCGATGCTGAACTGATGGACTTCTCGGCTCTTAAGCGGTAGATCCATTTGCTCATTGTTTTGCAATTGTTGCACATGTTCATGTAGTACTTGAATATCGTCCGTCAGGTTGGACTGGTGTTCTAATGAGTGTGTTGCAGCCATTATATAATCTGCGATCAACTCAGTTAGATTCGCTTTCGATATGATCGTGCTTGTGACCTTTGAAACATATGGTCGATGTGCCATTATGGTTGTATACTCATCTCTTATGGTGCATCCCTGTCTCAAGGTTAAGGTTCCTATTCCCTCCAGTAATTCTGTAAGGATGTCTGAACCGCAGATGACGCTGATTGTACGAGCTGGCTGTGCGATGTAGATCCATGAGTTTTCTTTAAGTAATGGAATCCATTGAGGTGAGTCGTGTGTGCGATGAATCTTGCAGCTTTTTGGGTTTGGAGTTTGACATAATATTTCCATCTCACATAGTCGATTGGTTGATGTAATGCGATGTGTTGGATGTAATTGCTTGCATACATGCATATTAGAATTGAATGCAGTGCATGTTGACAATTCTCCTGCTGATAACGAATAATATTTGTCTCGATGTAGATTAGTGACTATATACTCGATTGTCCCTTCCAACATGAAAATTCCAGTGCCTCCCAAAATAGGTAGTCACATGTACCAATTCGAATGGTTCTTGATTAGTCAATGGTAACTTAAGACGCACAATCATCTCAGTTGGCGTGATGCGTGCTTCCACAGAGATGAGTTTAAGGATCTCAATGGTATTCTTGCTGGGAACTTGTAACGTTGGTGGGAGATGGCCTTTGATTGCTCTCAGTTGTTGTTGCAGCTGAGACGGATACAGCAGAAGAGGATTGAGCTGTCCATGATGTGTGTCCGTCAGTACATCTAAAAAGAGCTCTTGATTTCGTTGGTAGTCCTGCATAGCCATAAGTACTCGACCGGACATCGCATTAAACATTTCGGCTATTGCATGGTGGGATTCTGACTTTGTGAAGTTGTCCTGCTGGCTATATAAATATTTTATTTGCTTTTGTAGTTGTTGAATTTGATCGTTAGATTTCTTTAAAATATTGCTAGTGGAGTCAATTACCGATGTTTGGTTTCGAATTAGGTGCAGAAGATGTTCTTCGTTGCGGGATATGCCGTTTATCGTTGCAGACATTTCTTTAGCATAGTTGGAGTCCAAAATTCCAAACAACGCATTAGACAAGCTTCCAACAATTGCTAATGGAGCGTCTCGCCGTTGACGATGGATTTGTTCGTCGTATTGTAAGTACTCATCATCTTGTTGGATTAGCTGCCATTTAGTACGGAACTGGTCCACAGTTTTCTCACAATTAATTGTACCGCTTTGGATACGTGAACACGCTCGCTGCATTGCAGTTATTCCTTGCATTATGTTGTTGCGCTCAAGCCAGTATTGGGACATATTGTAATACACAACTATATTCCAATCTGTTGTTGTTAAGTAAGTCAGACCCATTTTTTCGAAATAGAGTCCTGTTTGACTTCCGAAAGGTACCTTAGTAATGGGGTCATCACCTGCTGCTAGAGCAATTAGAAAGCATATGCATAGCAACAATACTGACGAGGGTGACACAGATCGTCTTCGCTTAGCTGGTGTATGACTTATGCCGTCTTTGAGATTTGTGGCTTCTTCTACTGGAGCTGGATGCTTATCGGGTTGTTCTACTGGATTACTTTCGGAAGACATGGGTAATGGCGCGAGTAAATGGACGCCTCTTCTGGTGAGGGCTGTTGAAGTTCGAATTTCCGCTACTCTGCACTAGGCCGTCAGCACCAGGAAATGTTCGAGTTACTCGACCAAGCCGCCATTTAATAACTGGCAAGTTATCCTCCTTCATTAATACCATTGTACCAGGCTGTAAATTATGACGCATGGTCTTCCATTTGTAGCGATGCTGGAGTTGGTTTAGATACCTCTTACTCCACCGACTCCAAAATTCCTGTTTCAACCTTGTGACTAAGTCCCATAGCTTCAGTAAATTTATGTTCAGATTCTCAGTATGCTGGTCGACAACACTTGTCAATGGTGCACCTGTTAAGAAGTGACCTGGAGTTAATGCTGCGTAATCGTGTGGATCATCTGACATAGGAGTCAGCGGCCGCGAGTTAAGAATGGCTTCTATTTCAACCATAACTGTCTCTAACTCTTCGTATGTTAATCGGGCATTGGACAAACTTTTGTAAAATAGATTCTTTGCCGATTTAACCGCTGCTTCCCATAAGCCGCCAAAATGTGGCGATCTAGCAGGTGCGAAATGAAACTCGATTCCCTTGTGTGCCCAGAATTTCATCAGCTGTGATTTGGTATCTACGTTGTGGATGATGTCCACAATCTGTCTCAATTGATTTCGTGCTCCTACGAAATTAGTCGCGTTGTCACAATGAAGATGCCGACAGTTCCCTCTTCGGCTCACAAACCTCTTCAAGGCTCCGATAAAGGCGTTGGTCGTAAGGTTGCTTACCACTTCAATGTGTACGGCCTTAGTTGCAAAGCAACAAAATACCGCCACATAACACTTTTGTGGCGTCTTTCCCCTTTGATTGTAATGAAATTTAAATGGCCCACAAAAATCGACTCCAGCGTGAATGAAAGGTTTATTTGGTTTAACCCGCGATGCAGGTAACTGTCCCATGAGTTGCTGCAATGGCTTCGGCATAGCTTTAGTGCAAGATACACAGTTTTTCACGATTGATCTGGCTATTGTTTTCGCATTAACCGGCCAATAAGCTTCCCGTGTCGCTGCTACTAGACCTGCTGGGCCAACATGCTTGTTATCAATTTGGATGTGTGTCATCAATATTTTAGTGATATCACTCCGATATGGCAATAGGGCTTGATATTTTGCTTCATGTGGTAGGGCTGAATTTGCTAATCGTCCTCCTACCCGCATAATGTCGTCTTTATCCAGAAATAGTGTAAGATCACCCATCCCTCTTCCAACTGGTTTGTTGTGCTTGAGAAGTTTATATTCAGGATTGAATGCTTGTCTCTGCAGGTCCCAGATTATAGTCTGAGTAGCACCTTTAATTTCTTCTGCGTCGAGGTCGATGGATGTTTGAACTGGCACATTACGACAATTTTTAATGAATCGAAGTGCATATGCGGTGACTCTTTGAAGATGTGTCCATGAATTTCGATGGTCAATCATTGAAGTAAACGACGGAATCTGTGACATAGTAAGACATACCTGTCTCTTCTCTAATTCTGTGGTTGAATTGGCTGATGCCGCTGGCCACGATGACGGTGGTCCGTATAGAAACAGTTGTCCATAAAACCACATGCCTTGTTGTTTGAATTGACCCGGATTGATGCCTCGTGTCTGCCGGGTTTTTGTCTGTAGGTACGTGACGCCATTGTTGCTTCACCGTTACTTCTTGTATAGCTGCCACTCGATTTGCCACAAAGGTGTGATAGGAAGACGAACTGGCAGAGATGCAGGCTAGCGTTGCTTCAGAGTCAGGCCACAGAAAGTATTCGCCTGTCCATTGTAAAATATGTTTTACCCTGTCCGCTCCAGCCGAGGGAGCGTTAGTTGTTTTGGTGGTGTAGTCTTTGATCTAGAGCACAACAGCTGAACGCTCACAGGTCCATCTGCTTTTATCGACCTTGCATAAATAACAGCGCCATAGGCCTGCTCGGATGCATCGGCAAAAGCGTGTAATTCTCTCTGATGCACATTGTCCTTTGTGGTTGGAAATACGTAACGTGGAATTTGCAAGTTCTCAAGTTCCTGGATGTTTTCTCTAAACTGGCTCCAGAAGGTATGCAAGTCCATAGGGAGTGCTTCGTCCCAGCTTAATTTTAGACGCCACAGAGATTTCATGAATATTTTTGCACATGACACAACTGGTGACAAAAAACCTATTGGGTCGAAAATATGCGCGATGTCCGACAGTACTTGGCGTTTCGTTATTTTGGCTGTTGTGCTCCATTTGGTCCTTATTAGGAAGTAATCAGTCCCAGGTTGCCACGTTAAACCAAGCGTTGTGATGGTAAAACTATCGTTGTCAAAATTCAATTGGATTGCTCGATCCACTGCGTTGATGTTCGTTAACAGTGCTTTATTACTCGCACACCATTTCCTCAACTTCAAACCTGCTGACTTGGTGAGGGAGTTCAATTCCTCCTGTACGCGCAAGGCTTCTGCTAACGTGTTGGCTCCACTCATAACATTGTCCACATAAAAATCTCGTTGTAAGCATCTGGAGCCGTGCGGATATTGTGTGCTATGTTCTTTGGCTAATATGCGTAGACATTTTATCGCCAAATATGTTGCCGATGTGACTCCATAAGTCACTGTGTTTAATTGGTAGCTTTTCAGAGGTTCGCTTGGCGTGTTCCTCCACAAGATTAGTTGATGCTTGCGGTCAGCTTCGTTCACGATAATTTGTCTGTACATTTTCTCGATATCTGCTGTAAAAACATATCTGCGTACTCGAAATCTCAAAAGAATAGAAGAAAGATAAGTCTTCTTGAAGTTTTGGACCTGGTAGTAGCACATTGTTCAATGATACATTTGTTGACGTCTTCATTGATGCGTCGAACACGACACGCAACTTTGTGGTGGTGCTGTCTGGCTTCAGAACGCAGTGGTGAGGTAAGAAGTAGTGGGGTTGGTTTATGCTTCCGCTAACTTCTTCCATGTGACCTAGCCGCAGAAATTCCTCCATGAAGGCCGTATACTGCATTTTGATGACGGGGTTTCTTTGCAATTTACGTTCGATGGCGTAAAAGCGTTGTAATGCGATAGCTTTCGAGTCTTCAAGAGGGCTTGCGTTATCAACGAAAGGCAAGCGCACAACGAACTGTCCGTTCGCTGCTCGACACACCGTTTGGTTGAAAAATGCTTCGCAAGTTCTTTCTATCGCTGTTAGCGGCGGGCTGTTGGTGTCAATTTCTTCTAGCTGCCAGAAACGCTCGAGCTGTTGGGTTAATGATTCATCTTCATTCGTAACTCCAATACCGCAGAACGTAGTCTCAGCTGTTGATGGAACTGTGATGTGTCCACCAAGCACCCATCCGAACACGGTGTTTTGCAATATGGGGAGTCCGGTTCCCAATTTGATTTGGCCGACTACTAGCAATTCCAGATAACATTCGTTGCCTATAAGAATGTCAATTGGACCTGATTGATTAAACTCCGGATCAGCAAATTGAATATTTTTAGGAATAGGCCAGGCTGTCACGTCGAAACTCTGTGTTGGCAGTGGATGTGTAATTTTTGGCAGTATGACAACTTCAATTCGGGCTGAGTAACTAGTCAATCGTGACTCAAGTTTAATGTTGGCTCGGTAAGTAGCGCGTTGTTGAATTTCCCCAATTCCATCAAAGTACTGCGGATTGTATTGTGTTGGTAATCCGAGCTTCTTTGCCAATCTGTCCGTAATGTAGTTTGTCTGCGAACCGCCGTCCAAAATTGCACGGCATTGAAATTCATTGCCACGGAAGTCATTGACTTTTAAGACGACAGTGCTCAACAGCACTAGTTTCACGCCCGCATGATTGACCGGGGACACTAATGAAGTGGTGAGTGGTTTTTCTATGGCACTGGTATAGCTCTGTAACTCCACGGTAGGCTCACTTACGAATGTTGTGAGTCTCTGAGATGACCCTTGACTGGACTGACCCGAGTTATTGGATGGGCCCTTAGCTAGCTGTTGATCAAAATGCACTAATGAGTTGTGCTTCTTGTTGCATTTGGTGCATCCTCTCATTGGACAAGTTTTCGATGTATGACCATTTTTCATACAATTCGCACATAACTTGTGTTGTTTAATTATATCAAAACGCTGATGCGGCGTTTTCGCCAAGAATTGTGCGCATGCAAAAAGTTGGTGATTACCTCTGCATACGAGGCAGCCCGTTGCGGCCTTGGTTGCTGAGAATAGCGTTGAATGATACTTCGCGTTTGTCGATTTATTGTTGATAATTTTGTGTTGTGGTTCTCGGTCTTCACATGATTGAAGAAGAATTTCAATAGGCGGTCAATGGGTTGGAACTCCTGAGGCTGATCTAGCGTCAAATCATACTCGGATCTTGACGTTTTATCTAACTTCTGCAATAAAAGATACTCCAAAATTGTGTGGAAGCTATCTACGGGAACTCCTTGGCTTTTTAACGCGTAAATGCATTCCTTGGCTGCATCGTGTATAGTTTTAAGCGTTGAGCCCATTTCACTGCTAGCATTCTTTATATTAAACAGCTTGCTATAGATAGTTTTAACCAATTTGCGTTTATTGTTAAACCTATCGCACAAGATTTGCCAGGCTGCGTCATAGTTTTCCTCGCATGCTGGCAAGTGACCGATGAGTGCTTTAGCTTCTCCGGTTACGTTGGCAGCCAAGTAAAAGATTTTTTGTGTGTTGCTTATTGGCTGAGTATGTATCATCTTAACATACAAATCGCGAAATGGTATCCACGTTGAATAGCTACCGTCAAAAACTGGCAAGGTAACTTTAGGCAAATGCACATTTAATGCCTGTGGTATGATGTGGATTGGCGTGGAGTTACTCGGTATACTGATTGGAATATGTTGTCGTAACTTAATGAGTACGTTTTGAAGCGCATCTTCGATCTCGTAGAATTTGTCCGCATCATAACCATCAATTTCCGCCAGGTTTGTTCGTTGTCATATCCATTGGTTATTTTGCACCAGATTATCGTGGTAACGTATCAATAGTTTTGTTTTGATATCATAGTACACTGGTGGATGTGACTGATCAGTTTCCGAGTGCACATCCCCAATGACTCGAGAAATTGCACGCACCAACGCCTTTTGCTGCCGTACTAGGGCTAAGAGTCCATCGCCTTCC
The DNA here is from genome assembly GCA_920105625.2 of Clusia tigrina. NCBI lineage: Eukaryota > Metazoa > Arthropoda > Insecta > Diptera > Clusiidae > Clusia > Clusia tigrina. The sequence goes on along the minus strand of OV050031.1, from coordinate 71,888,654 downwards.
TGATGGCTGGTTCGTGGTGTGCTGTCCTTGCGGTTAGAGCCTCCTTGATGGACGTGGAAGGGAACTTCAAGTTTCACTGGCGTTTTACGCTTCTCTCCTTCCTCATTGATGATGTGCTGTAATTTGGTGAACAGCCAGTCGTAGAGGTTTGCTACGTTGCCTCTATAATCCTGTTTGAAGTACTCATGATTAACTTCGTCTAGCTCGACTACGAGATGATGTTGATGTTCGAACTTAGACCATGCCTCCTTCAGAGTCTTCATGCGTTTACTGGCATATTCGATGGTTTTACGGTCTTGTGTGTCCTTTTTAAAGTTGCTCACCAGTTGCTCTGTTGCCGAGCCCACTTCATACTGTGCCCTGGTCAACTTGTCCAACTGCTCAATTGTTTCTTGGTGATGCGCCATCCTTCAGAATCTCGCCTTGTGGTAAACAGGAGATCGTGAGTTCTTATCTCGCCGGGGCCTCCAAAATATTTCTATACCGATTAGTTGGTTTACTAATCGGTTGCCGATTCCTTGGGTGCAATACCGAAGGATCGTGATGATGACTTCAAGTGCAACACTGAAGTCTGATATCTCTTTGGGTACAGTACCGAAAGAGTGTTGTGGATAAGCAAGTATTAATTTTGAATTAACCTTGTGGTTGAAATTGGCGACAAAGAAAACACTGTTGAATGGTTGACTTCAAAAGTATATCTTAATTTTTATTTATAAATTGATTGAATTTATATTATAATTTTGATTATGCTACAGAAATAAATATATTTGTGGTGTCTGCAATTATGTGCAAGGCACCAGCGTTTGTGCGTACGTAGGGCAAATTAATACTTTAGCCCGCACGTGTACGGAAATGCTGATGAGGCTTCACACGCTGTATATCCGTTCATCGGGTGTACTGCTTATTCTGCGTTCACGAGCGGGCATTGGTGATGGGAATTGCTGATTGGAGTTTTGCGTTGGAGCAGGTACAAACACCCCCCAATTGAGTGAATTCAGATAACCAACACCTTGGTCAGCTGCCACATGCCTGGGGCAGCTGTGCGACAAGCGCTTAGCGCTACTAAGGTCGACACCGGTAAGGCCTTAAGTTTGTGATGCCGGAAATTATTTGGGAATTATGGATATGGGCTGACGATTGTGGCACGCTGTCACTTTAGTACATAAGAGTGGAATCTTATCGAAATGGCTGGCAGCTTAATGCCACAATTGCCTCCGTCCCGTTAAAACCTTGGCAGGTCTCGGAGAACGCTCGATGTCCGACCCCATTAAGTTGGCGGTACAGGCTCGGATGTAACATTCCCGACTAACGCTGATCTGGCTCTGTATGCAAGCTCCCATGATGACTTGTGTCAACCGTTGCATGGCCTCCCTGCTGCGGCATAGACAACCATGGGATCATGAAGGCGACTGTACTACGGGCAGCGATAACGACTCTGAGCGGGGACCCAATACGCATGAACAAAATAAATAAAGAAAACAACAACAACAATAACGAGGGAGCAAAAAACAAAAGCAGGGAGCAGGACCCTTTCAATAGACGCTCCATACTGCGCCGGACCCCACCTAGTGGTGGGCAAGACCAGCGACTGACGGTGCGGAGAAACTCCCTGGGGGATCCGGGGGAGATGCAAATGCGGGTGGCATGTAAGTCAGACATGCTAGGGAAGATGGCAATCTACCCGCCGCCGGAAGTGAATGCTAAGGGGAAAATGGCTGTGCTAGAGTGGCATGTCGAGGCACTCATCAGCTACATTGCGGAGCGACATAATGTCCATTCGGACATTAAACGAAAGGCGGCGAAGATCCGCGACATGTGCCTAGAAGTGGCACAAGAACGGGATGCCGATGACATCGTCACCGTTCAACCACCACTACTGCATCGAGCCGACAAGAATATGCAAACCTGCAAAGCGCAGGAGGACAAGGTGTTCCAAGCCAGCGTATCGCCACTGGCAAGGAGCTACGCGGATTCCGTTGCAATGCCGAAGCGTCCCCGCGAAAACGCAGAAGACGACGGAACCAGCCCGACGAGCCGAGCGGTACCCAAAAGGCAGAAGGCGGATGCGGCAAGGGCGGCCATGGCGAAGGCCGCCGCAGCTAAAAATACCACCAAGCCAGAAGTGGGTAAACCCGACGCAGTGGTGAAAAAGCCAGAGTGGACGATGGTTCGTGCTCGCCCCCGGGCAAAGCCGAAGACACTCGCTAAAGCGAAGCCGACCAGACCTGATGCAATTGTCATCAAGGGAACGGGAGTGACAACCTATGCGGAGATCTTGCGGAGGATAAAGACGGAGCCGCGGCTTGGGGAATTGGGCGAGAGAGTGAACAAAATAAGGAAAACCGCGAAAGGTGAGCTGCTACTCGAATTAGCCACGACAGCGGACCCGAAGACGGTCACTCTGCGGGAAGCAGTAGCAAATACACTGGGGACTAGTGTGGAGGTGCGACAACTCACCCAGGAGACTCTGCTGGAAATAAAGGATTTGGACGAGATCACCACGGTAGAGGAAGTTCACGAAGCGCTGTGCAAACAGCTGAGCACTTTCGAAAAGCTCCCCGTGACCGCGATTAGGTCCCTTCGGAAAGCGTACGGTGGAACGCAAACAGCAACCATCAGTTTGCCCCCTCTGGCAGCCGCAGCGCTACTGGCCGGGAAACTCAGAGTCGGATGAACCTCTTGTCGGGTGCGGGGAGAGGTAGTACCCACACGTTGCTACAAGTGCATGGAGTTTGGGCATATTGCCAAAAAGAGCAGTAGCAAGGAGGACTGGCGGAATCGGTGCTACAGATGCGGCGCCGAAGGCCACAACGCCAACGAGTGTAGCAAAAGCCCAACCTGTGCACTCTGCAAGACCAAAGGCCGCAAGGATACGGAGCACTCGACAGGATGCAGAATATGCCCGTCGTATAAGCAAGCAGTAAAGGAGTCAAAACGCATGGAATGAAGTTACTCCAGCTTAACCTCAATCACTGCGCAGCTGCACAAGACCTACTTGAGCAGACGGTGAGAGAGCACAAGATCGACGCCGCTGTGCTCAGTGAACCATATCATCGGAAGCAACAAGGAGTCTGGGTCGAGGACAATACTTGCCGAGCTGTAATATGGGTGTGTGGAGTCAAGCCACCTCAACTCGCGGACGTCAGGAGGGATGAAAACTACGTCAGGGCAACCATAGGAGGAACCACGGTTTACAGGTGCTACATGGCACCAAGCCTAACTACGGATGAGTTTGAGTCGGCGGTAGATAGACTCGTTCTAGATGCACACGGCAGGAACCCTGTAGTAATTGCTGGCGATTTCAACGCATGGGCAACTGAATGGGGCTGCGGCCGAACTACGCCAAAGGGTCATATCCTCATGGATGCACTCGCAGCACTTGACGTGATCCTCTTGAATACCGGCGAGATGACTTTTGCCAGGCAGCAGACCTCCCAATCGACAGCGGCAGCGACTGAGACACCTACAGAAACGCTGACAGAAACTGCGACGCCGACTGAGGCCGATAGAGGTAGATATTTGCATAGAGAAGGCAGCAGACTCCCCAATCGACAGCGGCTGCGACTGAGTCGCCTACAGAGACGCTGACAGAGGCGGCGAAGCCGACTGAGGCACATAGGGGTAGATATACGCACAGAGAATGCAGCAAACCCCCAATCGACAGCGGCAGCGACTGAGAAGCCTACAGAGACGCTGACAGTGGCTGCGACGCCGACTGAGCTATGCCTATGTCTACCCCTCTCTGCCTCAGTCGGCGTCTTAGTCGGCGTCGCAGCCTCTGTCAGCGTCTCTGTAGGCGTCTCAGTCGCTGCCGCTGTTGATTGGGGGTATGCTGCCTTTTCTATGCCTATATCTACCCCTATCTGCCTCAGTTGGCGTCTCAGTCGGCGTCGCAGCCTCTGTCAGCATCTCTGTAAGTGTCTCAGTCGCTGCCGCCGTCGATTGGGGGGTCTGCTGCCTTCTCTATACCTATATCTACCCCTACCTACCTCAGTCGGCATCTCAGTCGGCATCGCAGCCTTTGTCAGCATCGCAGCCTCTGTCAACGTCTCTGTAGGCGTCTCAGTCGCTGCCGCTGTTGATTGGGGGTATGCTGCCTTTTCTATGCCTATATCTACCCCTATCTGCCTCAGTTGGCGTCTCAGTCGGCGTCGCAGCCTCTGTCAGCATCTCTGTAAGCGTCTCAGTCGCTGCCGCCGTCGATTGGGGGTCTGCTGCCTTCTCTATGCCTATATCTACCCCTACCTACCTCAGTCGGCATCTCAGCCGGCGTCGCAGCCTCTGTCAGCGTCTCTGTAGGCGTCTCACTTGTTGCCGCTGTCGATTGGGGGTCTGCTGCCTTCTCTATGCCTATGTCTACCCCTCTCTGCCTCAGTCGGCGTCTTAGTCGGCATCGCAGCCTCTGTCAGCGTCTCTGTAGGCGTCTCAGTCGCTGCCGCTGTTGATTGGGGGTATGCTGCCTTTTCTATGCCTATATCTACCCCTATCTGCCTCAGTTGGCGTCTCAGTCGGCGTCGCAGCCTCTGTCAGCATCTCTGTAAGCGTCTCAGTCGCTGCCGCCGTCGATTGGGGGGTCTGCTGCCTTCTCTATGCCTATATCTACCCCTACCTGCCTCAGTCGGCGTCTCAGCCGGCGTCGCAGCCTATGTCAGCGTCTCTGTAGGCGTCTCAGTCGCTGCGGCTGTCGATTGGGGGGGTCTGATGCCTTCTCTATGCCTATGTCTACCCCTCTCTGCCTCAGTCGGCGTCGCAGCATCTGTCAGCGTCGCAGCCTCTGTCAGCGTCGCAGCCTCTGTCAGTCTCTATAGACGTCTCAGTCGCTGCCGCTGCCGATTGGGGGGTCTGCTGCCTTCTGTATTAGTATCTCTACCCCTATCTGCCGCAGTCGGCAACTCAGTCGGCGTCGCAGCCTCTATCAGCGTCTCTGTATGCGTCTCAGTGGTTGCCGCTGTCGATTGGTGGGTCTGCTGCCTTCTCTATGCCTATATCTACCCCTACGCGCCTCAGTCGGCGTCAATGTCGGCTTCGCAGCCTCTGTCAGCGTCTCTGTAGGCGTCTCAGTCGCTGCCGCTGTCGATGGAGGGGTCTGATGCTTTCTCTATGCCTATATCTACCCCTCTCTGCCTCAGCCGGCGTCTCAGTCGGCGTCGCAGCATCTGTCAGCGTCGCAGCCTCTGTCAGCGTCTCTGTAGGCGTCTCAGTCGCTGCCGCTGTCGATTGCGGGGGTCTGCTGCCTTCTCTATGCCAATATCTACCCTTATATGCCTCAGTCGGCGTCTCAGTCGGCGTCTCAGTCGGCATCGCAGCCATTGTCAGCGTCTATGTAGGCGTCTCAGTTGCTGCCGCTGTCGATTGGGGGGGTCTGCTGCCTTCTCTATGCCTATATCTACCCCTACCTACCTCAGTCGGCATCTCAGTCGGCATCGCAGCCTTTGTCAGCGTCTCTCTAGGCGTCTCAGTCGCTGCCGCCGTCGATTGGGGGGTCTGCTGCATTCTCTATTCCAATATCTACCCCTATCTGCCTCAGTCGGCGTCGCAGCCTCTGTCAGCGTCTCTCTAGGCGTCTCAGTCGCTGCCGCCGTCGATTGGGGGGTCTGCTGCATTCTCTATTCCAATATCTACCCCTATCTGCCTCAGTCGGCGTCGCAGCCTCTGTCAGCGTCTCTGTAGGCGTCTCAGTTGCTGCCGCTGCCGATTGGGGGGTCTGCTGCCTTCTCTATGTCAATATCTACCCGTATCTGCCTCAGTCGGCGTCTCAGCCTCTGTCAGAGTCTCTGTAGGCGTCTCAGTCGCTGCCGCTGTCGATTGAGGGGTCTGCTGCCTTCTGTATGCCTATATCTACCCTTATCTGCCTCAGTCGGCATCTCAGTCGGCATCGCAGCCTTTATCAGCGTCTTTCTAGGCGTCTCAGTCGCTGCCGCCGTCGATTGGGGGGTCTGCTGCATTCTCTATTCCAATATCGACCCCTATCTGCCTCAGTCGGCGTCGTGCCTCTGCCAGCGTCTCTGTAGGCGTCTCAGCCGCTGCCGCTGTCGAATGGGGGGTCTGCTGCCTTCTGTATACCTATATCTATCCCTATCTGCCTCAGTCGGCAACTCAGTGGGCGTCGCAGCCTCTGTCGGCGTCGCAGCCTCTCTCAGCGTCTCTGTAGGCGTCTCAGTACCTGCCGCTGTCGATTGGGTGTCTGCTGCATTCTCTATGAATAAATCTACCCCTATCTGCCGCAGTCGGCGTCTCAGTCAGCGTCGCAGCGTCTGTCAGTGTCTCTCTAGGCGTCTCAGTCGCTGCCGCCGTCGATTGGGGGGTCTGCTGCATTCTCTATGCCTATATCTACCCCTACCTCTTTCATTCGGCATCTCAGTCGGCGTCGCAGCCTCTGTCAGCGTCACTGTAGGCGTCTCACTTGTTGCCGCTGTCAATTGGGGGTCTGCTGCCTTCTCTATGCCTATGTCTACCCCTCTCTGCCTCAGTCGGCGTCTTAGTCGGCGTCGCAGTCTCTGTCAGCGTCTCTCTAGGCGTCTCAGTCGCTGCCGCCGTCGATTGGGGGGTCTGCTGCCTTCTCTATGCCTATGTCTACCCTTATCTGCCTCAGTCGGCGTCTCAGTCAGCGTCGCAGCCTCTGTCAGCCTCTCTGAATGCGTCTCAGTCGCTGCCGCTGTCGATTGGGGGGTCTGCTGCTTTCTCTATGCCTATATCTACCCCTATCTGCCTCAGTCGGCGTCTCAGTCGGCGTCGCAGCCTATGTCAGCGTCTCTGTAGGCGTCTCAGTCGCTGCCGCATTCGATTGGGGGTTCTGATGCCTTCTGTATTCCTATTTCTACCCCTATCTGCCTCAGTCGGCAACTCAGTCGGCGTCGCAGCCTCTATCAGCGTCTCTGTAGTCGTCTCAGTTGTTGCCGCTGTCGAATGGTGGGTCTGCTGCCTTCTCTATGCCTATATCTACCCCTACGCGCCTCAGTCGGCGTCAAAGTCGGCTTCGCAGCCTCTGTCAGCGTCTCTGTAGGCGTCTCAGTCGCTGCCGCTGTTGATTGGGGGGTCTGCTGCCTTCTCTACGCCAATATTTACCCCCATTCTGCCTCAGTCGGCGTCGCAGCCTCTGTCAGCGTCTCTGTAGGTGTCTCTGTCGCTGCCGCTGTCGATTGGGCGGTCTGCTGCCTTCTCTATGCCTATATCTACCCCTATCTGCCTCAGTCGGCGTCGAAGCCTCTGTCAGCTTCTTTGTAAGCGTCTCAGTCGCTGCCGCTGTCGATTGGGGGGTCTGCTGCCTTCTCTATGCCTATGTCTACCCTTATCTGCGTCAGTCGGCGTCTCAGTCAGCGTCGCAGCCTCTGTCAGCCTCTCTGAATGCGTCTCAGTCGCTGCCGCTGTCGATTGGGGGGTCTGCGGCCTTGTCTATGCCTATATCTACCCCTATCTGCCTCAGTCGGCGTCTCAGTCGGCTTCGCAGACTCTGTCAGCGTCTCTGTATGTGTCTCAGTCGCTGCCGTTGTCGATTGGGGGGTCTGCTGCCTTCTCTATGCCAATATCTACCCTTCTCTGCCTCAGTCGGCTTCGCAGCCTCTGTCAGCGTCTATGTAGGCGTCTCATTTGTTGCGCTGTCGATTGGGGTGTCTGCTGCCTTCTCTGTGCCTATGTCTACCCCTCGCTGCCTCAGTCGGCGTCTCAGTCGGCGTCGCAGCATCTGTCAGCGTCTCTCTAGGCGTCACAGTCGCTGCCGCCGTCGATTGGAGGGTCTGCTGCATTCTCTATGCCAATATCTACCCCTATCTGCCTCAGTCGGCGTCGCAGCCTCTGTGAGCGTCTCTGTAGGCGTCTCAGTCGCTGCCGCTGTCGATTGGGGGGTCTGCTGCCTTCTGTATGCCTATATCTACCCCTATCTGCCTCAGTCGGCAACTCAGTCGGCGTCGCAGCCTCTGTCAGCGTCTCTGTAGGCGTCTCAGTCGCTGACACTGTCGATTGGGGGGGGGGGTCTGCTGCCTCCTCTATGCCTATATCTACCCCTATCTGCCTCAGTCGGCGTCGCAGCCTCTTGTCAGCGTCTTTGTAGGCATCTCAGTCGCTGCCGTTGTCGATTGGGGGGTCTGCTGCCTTCTCTATGGCTATATCTACCCCTATCCGCATCAGTCGGCGTCGCAGCCTCTCTCAGCGTCTCTGTAGGCGTCTCAGTAACTGCCGCTGTCGATTGGGGGTTTGCTGCATTCTCTATGCCTATATCTACCCTTACCTCTTTCATTCGGCATCTCAGTCGGCGTCGCAGCCTCTGTCAGCGTCTCTGTAGGCGTCTCACTTGTTGCCACTGTCGATTAGGGGTCTGCTGCCTTCTCTATGCCTATGTCTACCCCTCTCTGCCTAAGTCGGCGTCTTAGTCGGCGTCGCAGCCTCTGTCAGCGTCTCTGTAGGCATCTCAGTCGCTGCCGCTGTTGATTGGGGGGGTCTGCTGCCTCCTCTATGCCAATATCTACCCCTATCTGCCTCAGTCGGCATCGCAGCCCCTGTCAGCATCTCTGTAAGCGTCTCAGTCGCTGCCGCCGTCGATTGGGGGGTCTGCTGCCTTCTCTATGCCTATGTCTACCCTTATCTGCCTCAGTCGGCGTCTCAGTCAGCGTCGCAGCCTCTGTCAGCCTCTCTGAATGCGTCTCAGTCGCTGCCGCTGTCGATTGGGGGGGTCTGCTGCCTCCTCTATGCCAATATCTACCCCTATCTGCCTCAGTCGGCGTCTCAGTCGGCGTCGCAGCCTATGTCAGCGTCTCTGTAGGCGTCTCAGTCGCTGCCGCTGTCGATTGGGGGGTCTGATGCCTTCTCTATGCCTATGTCTACCCCTCTCTGCCTCAGCCGACGTCTCAGTCGGCATCGCAGCATCTATCAGCGTCGCAGCCTCTGTCAGCGTCTCTATAGGCGTCTCAGTCGCTGCCGCTGTCGATTGGGGGGTCTGCTGCCTTCTGTATTCCTATTTCTACCCCTATCTGCCTCAGTCGACAACTCAGTCGGCGTCGCAGCCTCTATCAGCGTCTCTGTAGGCGTCTCAGTTGTTGCCGCTGTCGATTGGTGGGTCTGCTGCCTTCTCTATGCCTATATCTACCCCTACGCGCCTCAGTCGGCGTCAAAGTCGGCTTCTCAGCCTCTATCAGCGTCTCTGTAGGCGTCTCAGTCGCTGCCGCTGTCGATTGGGGGGTCTGATGCCTTCTCTATGCCAATATCTACCCTTATAGGCCTCAGTCGGCATCGCAGCATCTATCAGCGTCGCAGCCTCTGTCAGCGTCTCTATAGGCGTCTCAGTCGCTGCCGCTGTCGATTGGGGGGTCTGCTGCCTTCTGTATTCCTATTTCTACCCCTATCTGCCTCAGTCGACAACTCAGTCGGCGTCGCAGCCTCTATCAGCGTCTCTGTAGGCGTCTCAGTTGTTGCCGCTGTCGATTGGTGGGTCTGCTGCCTTCTCTATGCCTATATCTACCCCTACGCGCCTCAGTCGGCGTCAAAGTCGGCTTCTCAGCCTCTATCAGCGTCTCTGTAGGCGTCTCAGTCGCTGCCGCTGTCGATTGGGGGGTCTGATGCCTTCTCTATGCCAATATCTACCCTTATAGGCCTCAGTCGGCGTCTCAATCGGCGTGTCAGCCGGCATCGCAGCCATTGTCAGCGTCTCTCTAGGCGTCTCATTCGCTGCCGCCATCGATTGGGGGGTCTGCTGCATTCTCTATGCCAATATCTACCCCTATCTGCCTCAGTCGGCCTCGCAGCCTCTGTCAGCCTCTCTGAATGCGTCTCAGTCGCTGCCGCTGTCGATTGGGGGGTCTGCTGCTTTCTCTATGGCTATATCTACCCCTATCTGCCTCAGTCGGCGTCGCAGCCTATGTCAGCGTCTCTGTAGGCGTCTCAGTCGCTGCCGCTGTCGATTGGGGGGTCTGATGCCTTCTCTATGCCTATGTCTACCCCTCTCTGCCTCAGCCGACGTCTCAGACGGCATCGCAGCATCTATCAGCGTCGCAGCCTCTGTCAGCGTCTCTATAGGCGTCTCAGTCGCTGCCGCTGTCGATTGGGGGGTCTGCTGCCTTCTGTATTCCTATTTCTACCCCTATCTGCCTCAGTCGACAACTCAGTCGGCGTCGCAGCCTCTATCAGCGTCTCTGTAGGCGTCTCAGTTGTTGCCGCTGTCGATTGGTGGGTCTGCTGCCTTCTCTATGCCTATATCTACCCCTACGCGCCTCAGTCGGCGTCAAAGTCGGCTTCTCAGCCTCTATCAGCGTCTCTGTAGGCGTCTCAGTCGCTGCCGCTGTCGATTGGGGGGTCTGATGCCTTCTCTATGCCAATATCTACCCTTATAGGCCTCAGTCGGCATCGCAGCATCTATCAGCGTCGCAGCCTCTGTCAGCGTCTCTATAGGCGTCTCAGTCGCTGCCGCTGTCGATTGGGGGGTCTGCTGCCTTCTGTATTCCTATTTCTACCCCTATCTGCCTCAGTCGACAACTCAGTCGGCGTCGCAGCCTCTATCAGCGTCTCTGTAGGCGTCTCAGTTGTTGCCGCTGTCGATTGGTGGGTCTGCTGCCTTCTCTATGCCTATATCTACCCCTACGCGCCTCAGTCGGCGTCAAAGTCGGCTTCTCAGCCTCTATCAGCGTCTCTGTAGGCGTCTCAGTCGCTGCCGCTGTCGATTGGGGGGTCTGATGCCTTCTCTATGCCAATATCTACCCTTATAGGCCTTAGTCGGCGTCTCAATCGGCGTGTCAGCCGGCATCGCAGCCATTGTCAGCGTCTCTCTAGGCGTCTCATTCGCTGCCGCCGTCGATTGGGGGGTCTGCTGCATTCTCTATGCCAATATCTACCCCTATCTGCCTCAGTCGGCCTCGCAGCCTCTGTCAGCCTCTCTGAATGCGTCTCAGTCGCTGCCGCTGTCGATTGGGGGGTCTGCTGCTTTCTCTATGGCTATATCTACCCCTATCTGCCTCAGTCGGCGTCGCAGCCTATGTCAGCGTCTCTGTAGGCGTCTCAGTCGCTGCCGCTGTCGATTGGGGGGTCTGATGCCTTCTCTATGCCTATGTCTACACCTCTCTGCCTCAGCCGGCGTCTCAGTCGGCGTCGCAGCATCTGTCAGCGTCGCAGCCTCTGTCAGCGTCTCTATAGGCGTCTCAGTCGCTGCCGCCGTCGATTGAGGGGTCTGCGGCATTCTCTATGCCAATATATACCCCTATCTGCCTCAGTCGGCGTCGCAGCCTCTATCAGCGTCTCTGTAGGCGTCTCAGTTGTTGCCGCTGTCGATTGGTGGGTCTGCTGCCTTCTCTATGCCTATATCTACCCCTACGCGCCTCAGTCGGCGTCAAAGTCGGCTTCGCAGCCTCTGTCAGCGTCTCTGAAGGCGTCTCAGTCGCTGCCGCTGTCGATTGGGGGTCTGATGCCTTCTCTATGCCTATATCTACCCCTATCTGCCTCAGTCGGCGTCTCAGTCGGCGTCGCAGCATCTGTCAGCGTCGCAGCCTCTGTCAGCGTCTCTATAGGCGTCTCAGTCACTGCCGCCGTCGATTGGGGGGTCTGCGGCATTCTCTATGCCAATATATACCCCTATCTCCCTCAGTCGGCGTCGCAGCCTCTATCAGCGTCTCTGTAGGCGTCTCACTTGTTGCCGCTGTCGATTGGGGGTCTGCTGCCTTCTCTATGCCTATGTCTACCCCTCTCTGCCTCAGTCGGCGTCTTAGTCGGCGTCGCAGCCTCTGTCAGCGTCTCTATAGGCGTTTCAGTCGCTGCCGCTGTTGATTGGGGGTTTGCTGCCTTCTCTATGCCAATATCTACCCCTATCTGCCTCAGTCGGCGTCGCAGCCTCTGTCAGCTTCTCTGTAAGCGTCTCAGTCGCTGCCGCCGTCGATTGGGGGGTCTGCTGCATTCTCTATGAATAAATCTACCCCTATCTGCCTCAGTCGGCGTCTCAGTCGGCGTCGCAGCCTCTGTCAACCTCTCTGTAGGCGTCTCAGTCGCTGCCGCTGTCGATTGGGAGGTCTGATGCCTTCTCTATGCCTATGTCTACCCCTCTCTGCCTCTGCCGGCGTCTCAGTTGGCGTCGCAGCATCTGTCAGCGTCGCACCCTCTGTCAGCGTCTCTGTAGGCGTCTCAGTCGCTGCCGCTGTCGATTGGGGGGTCTGCTGCATTCTCTATGCCAATATCTACCCCTATCTGCCTCAGTCGGCATCGAAGCATCTGTCAGCGTCTCTGTAGGCGTCTCAGTCGCTGCCGCTATCGATTGGGGGGTCAGCTGCCTTCTCTATGTCAATATCTACCCGTATCTGCCTCAGTCGGCGTCTCAGCCCCTGTCAGAGTCTCTGTAGGCGTTTCAGTCGCTGCCGCTGTCGATTGGGGGGTCTGCTGCCTTCTGTATGCCTATATCTACCCATATCTGCCTCAGTCGGCATCTCAGTCGGCGTCGCAGCCTCTGTCAGCGTCTCTCTTGGCGTCTCAATCGCTGCCGCCGTCGATTGGGGGGTCTGCTGCATTCTCTAAGCCACTATCTACCCCTATCTGCCTCAGTCGGCGTCGCAGCCTCTGTCAGCGTCTCTGTAGGCGTCTCAGCCGCTGCCGCTGTCGAATGGGGTGTCTGCTGCCTTCTGTATACCTATATCTACTCCTATCTGCCTCAGTCGACAACTCAGTCGGCGTCGCAGCCTCTTGTCAGCGTCTCTGTAGGCATCTCAGTCGCTGCCGCTGTCGATTGGGGGGTCTGCTGCCTTCTCTATGGCTATATCTAAACCTATTCGCATCAGTCGGCGTCGCAGCCTCTCTCAGCGTCTCTGTAGGCGTCACAGTAGCTGCCGCTGTCGATTGGGGGGTCTGCTGCATTCTCTATGCCTATATCTACCCCTCTCTGCCTCAGTCGGCGTATCAGTCGGCGTCGCAGCATCTGTCAGCGTCGCAGCCTCTGTCATTGTCTCTCTAGGCGTCTCAGTCGCTGCCGCCGTCGATTGGGGGTCTGCGGCATTCTCTATGCCAATATATACCCCTATCTGCCTCAGTCGGCGTCGCAGCCTCTGTCAGCGTCTCTGTAGGCGTCTCAGTCGCTGCCATTGTCGATTGGGGGGTCTGCTGCCTTCTCTATGCCTATATCTACCCCTCTCTGCCTCAGTCGGCGTATCAGTCGGCGTCGCAGCATCTGTCAGCGTCGCAGCCTCTGTCATTGTCTCTCTAGGCGTCTCAGTCGCTGCCGCCGTCGATTGGGGGTCTGCGGCATTCTCTATGCCAATATATACCCCTATCTGCCTCAGTCGGCGTCGCAGCCTCTGTCAGCGTCTCTGTAGGCGTCTCAGTCGCTGCCATTGTCGATATGGGGGTCTGCTGCCTTCTGTATGCCTATATCTACCCCTATCTGCCTCAGTCGGCAACTCAGTGGGCGTCGCAGCCTCTGTCGGTGTCGCAGCCTCTTGCCAGCGTCTCTGTAGGCATCTCAGTCGCTGCCGTTGTCGATTGGGGGGACTGCTGCTTTCTCTAAGGCTATATCTACCCCTATCCGCATCAGTCGGCGTCACAGCCTCTCTCAGCGTCTCTGTAGGCGTCTCAGTACCTGCCGCTGTCGATTGGGGGGTCTGCTGCATTCTCTATGCCTATATCTACCCCTACCTCTTTCATTCGGCATCTCAGTCGGCGTCGCAGCCTCTGTCAGCGTCTCACTTGTTGCCGCTGTCGATTGGGGGTCTGCTGCCTTCTTTATGCCTATGTCTACCCCTATCTGCCTCAGTCGGCGTCGCAGCCTATGTCAGCGTCTCTGTAGGCGTCTCAGTCGCTGCCATTGTCGATTGGGGGGTCTGCTGCCTTCTCTATGCCTATGTCTACCCCTATCTGCCTCAGTCGGCAACTCAGTGGGCGTCGCAGCCTCTGTCGGTGTCGCAGCCTCTTGCCAGCGTCTCTGTAGGCATCTAAGTCGCTGCCGTTGTCGATTGGGGGGACTGCTGCTCTCTCTAAGGCTATATCTACCCCTATCCGCATCAGTCGGCGTCACAGCCTCTCTCAGCGTCTCTGTAGGCGTCTCAGTGCCTGCCGCTGTCGATTGGGGGGTCTGCTGCCTTCTCTATGCCTATATCTACCCCTCTCTGCCTCAGTCGGCGTATCAGTCGGCGTCGCAGCATCTGTCAGCGTCGCAGCATATGTCAGCGTCTCTCTAGGCGTCACAGTCGCTGCCGCCGTCGATTGGAGGGTCTGCTGCATTCTCTATGCCAATATCTACCCCTATCTGCCTCAGTCGGCGTCGCAGCCTCTGTGAGCGTCTCTGTAGGCGTCTCAGTCGCTGCCGCTGTCGATTGGGGGGTCTGCTGCCTTCTGTATGCCTATATCTACCCCTATCTGCCTCAGTCGGCAACTCAGTCGGCGTCGCAGCCTCTGTCAGCGTCTCTGTAGGCGTCTCAGTCGCTGACACTGTCGATTGGGGGGGGGTCTGCTGCCTTCTCTATGCCTATATCTACCCCTATCTGCCTCAGTCGGCGTCGCAGCCTCTTGTCAGCGTCTCTGTAGGCATCTCAGTCGCTGCCGTTGTCGATTGGGGGGTCTGCTGCCTTCTCTATGGCTATATCTACCCCTATCCGCATCAGTCGGCGTCGCAGCCTCTCTCAGCGTCTCTGTAGGCGTCTCAGTAACTGCCGCTGTCGATTGGGGGTTTGCTGCATTCTCTATGCCTATATCTACCCTTACCTCTTTCATTCGGCATCTCAGTCGGCGTCGCAGCCTCTGTCAGCGTCTCTGTAGGCGTCTCACTTGTTGCCACTGTCGATTAGGGGTCTGCTGCCTTCTCTATGCCTATGTCTACCCCTCTCTGCCTAAGTCGGCGTCTTAGTCGGCGTCGCAGCCTCTGTCAGCGTCTCTGTAGGCGTCTCAGTCGCTGCCGCTGTTGATTGGGGGGGTCTGCTGCCTCCTCTATGCCAATATCTACCCCTATCTGCCTCAGTCGGCATCGCAGCCCCTGTCAGCATCTCTGTAAGCGTCTCAGTCGCTGCCGCCGTCGATTGGGGGGTCTGCTGCCTTCTCTATGCCTATGTCTACCCTTATCTGCCTCAGTCGGCGTCTCAGTCAGCGTCGCAGCCTCTGTCAGCCTCTCTGAATGCGTCTCAGTCGCTGCCGCTCTCGATTGGGGGGGTCTGCTGCCTCCTCTATGCCAATTTCTACCCCTATCTGCCTCAGTCGGCGTCACAGCCTCTCTCAGCGTCTCTGTAGGCGTCTCAGTACCTGCCGCTGTCGATTGGGGGGTCTGCTGCCTTCTCTATGCCTATATCTACCCCTCTCTGCCTCAGTCGGCGTATCAGTCGGCGTCGCAGCATCTGTCAGCGTCGCAGCATATGTCAGCGTCTCTCTAGGCGTCACAGTCGCTGCCGCCGTCGATTGGAGGGTCTGCTGCATTCTCTATGCCAATATCTACCCCTATCTGCCTCAGTCGGCGTCGCAGCCTCTGTGAGCGTCTCTGTAGGCGTCTCAGTCGCTGCCGCTGTCGATTGGGGGGTCTGCTGCCTTCTGTATGCCTATATCTACCCCTATCTGCCTCAGTCGGCAACTCAGTCGGCGTCGCAGCCTCTGTCAGCGTCTCTGTAGGCGTCTCAGTCGCTGACACTGTCGATTGGGGGGGGGGGTCTGCTGCCTTTTCTATGCCTATATCTACCCCTATCTGCCTCAGTCGGCGTCGCAGCCTCTTGTCAGCGTCTCTGTAGGCATCTCAGTCGCTGCCGTTGTCGATTGGGGGTCTGCTGCCTTCTCTATGGCTATATCTACCCCTATCCGCATCAGTCGGCGTCGCAGCCTCTCTCAGCGTCTCTGTAGGCGTCTCAGTAACTGCCGCTGTCGATTGGGGGTTTGCTGCATTCTCTATGCCTATATCTACCCTTACCTCTTTCATTCGGCATCTCAGTCGGCGTCGCAGCCTCTGTCAGCGTCTCTGTAGGCGTCTCACTTGTTGCCACTGTCGATTAGGGGTCTGCTGCCTTCTCTATGCCTATGTCTACCCCTCTCTGCCTAAGTCGGCGTCTTAGTCGGCGTCGCAGCCTCTGTCAGCGTCTCTGTAGGCGTCTCAGTCGCTGCCGCTGTTGATTGGGGGGTCTGCTGCCTCCTCTATGCCAATATCTACCCCTATCTGCCTCAGTCGGCATCGCAGCCCCTGTCAGCATCTCTGTAAGCGTCTCAGTCGCTGCCGCCGTCGATTGGGGGGTCTGCTGCCTTCTCTATGCCTATGTCTACCCTTATCTGCCTCAGTCGGCGTCTCAGTCAGCGTCGCAGCCTCTGTCAGCCTCTCTGAATGCGTCTCAGTCGCTGCCGCTGTCGATTGGGGGGGTCTGCTGCCTCCTCTATGCCAATTTCTACCCCTATCTGCCTCAGTCGGCATCGCCGCCCCTGTCAGCATCTCTGTAAGCGTCTCAGTCGCTGCCGCCGTCGATTGGGGGGTCTGCTGCCTTCTCTATGCCTATGTCTACCCTTATCTGCCTCAGTCGGCGTCTCAGTCAGCGTCGCAGCCTCTGTCAGCCTCTCTGAATGCGTCTCAGTCGCTGCCGCTGTCGATTGGGGGTCTGCTGCTTTCTCTATGCCTATATCTACCCCTATCTGCCTCAGTCGGCGTCTCAGTCGGCGTCGCAGCCTATGTCAGCGTCTCTGTAGGCGTCTCAGTCGCTGCCGCTGTCGATTGGGGGGTCTGATGCCTTCTCTATGCCTATGTCTACCCCTCTCTGCCTCAGCCGGCGTCTCAGTCGGCATCGCAGCATCTATCAGCGTCGCAGCCTCTGTCAGCGTCTCTATAGGCGTCTCAGTCGCTGACGCTGTCGATTGGGGGGTCTGCTGCCTTCTGTATTCCTATTTCTACCCCTATCTGCCTCAGTCGGCAACTCAGTCGGCGTCGCAGCCTCTATCAGCGTCTCTGTAGGCGTCTCGGTTGTTGCCGCTGTCGATTGGTGGGTCTGCTGCCTTCTCTATGCCTATATCTACCCCTACGCGCCTCAGTCGGCGTCAAAGTCGGCTTCGCAGCCTCTATCAGCGTCTCTGTAGGCGTCTCAGTCGCTGCCGCTGTCGATTGGGGGGGTCTGATGCCTTCTCTATGCCAATATCTACCCTTATAGGCCTCAGTCGGCGTCTCAGTCGGCGTGTCAGTCGGCATCGCAGCCATTGTCAGCGTCTATGTAGGCGTCTCAGTTGCTGCCGCTGTCGATTGGGGGGGTCTGCTGCCTTCTCTATGCTTATATCTACCCCTACATACCTCAGTCGGCATCTCAGTCGGCATCTCAGTCGGCGTCGCAGCCTCTGTCAGCGTCTCTCTAGGCGTCTCATTCGCTGCCGCCGTCGATTGGGGGGTCTGCTGCATTCTCTATGCCAATATCTACCCCTATCTGCCTCAGTCGGCGTCGCAGCCTCTGTCAGCCTCTCTGAATGCGTCTCAGTCGCTGCCGCTGTCGATTGGGGGGTCTGCTGCTTTCTCTATGGCTATATCTACCCCTATCTGCCTCAGTCGGCGTCGCAGCCTATGTCAGCGTCTCTGTAGGCGTCTCAGTCGCTGCCGCTGTCGATTGGGGGGTCTGATGCCTTCTCTATGCCTATGTCTACCCCTCTCTGCCTCAGCCGGCGTCTCAGTCGGCGTCGCAGCATCTGTCAGCGTCGCAGCCTCTGTCAGCGTCTCTATAGGCGTCTCAGTCGCTGCCGCTGTTGATTGGGGGGGTCTGCTGCCTCCTCTATGCCAATATCTACCCCTATCTGCCTCAGTCGGCATCGCAGCCCCTGTCAGCATCTCTGTAAGCGTCTCAGTCGCTGCCGCCGTCGATTGGGGGGTCTGCTGCCTTCTCTATGCCTATGTCTACCCTTATCTGCCTCAGTCGGCGTCTCAGTCAGCGTCGCAGCCTCTGTCAGCCTCTCTGAATGCGTCTCAGTCGCTGCCGCTGTCGATTGGGGGGGTCTGCTGCCTCCTCTATGCCAATTTCTACCCCTATCTGCCTCAGTCGGCGTCACAGCCTCTCTCAGCGTCTCTGTAGGCGTCTCAGTACCTGCCGCTGTCGATTGGGGGGTCTGCTGCCTTCTCTATGCCTATATCTACCCCTCTCTGCCTCAGTCGGCGTATCAGTCGGCGTCGCAGCATCTGTCAGCGTCGCAGCATATGTCAGCGTCTCTCTAGGCGTCACAGTCGCTGCCGCCGTCGATTGGAGGGTCTGCTGCATTCTCTATGCCAATATCTACCCCTATCTGCCTCAGTCGGCGTCGCAGCCTCTGTGAGCGTCTCTGTAGGCGTCTCAGTCGCTGCCGCTGCCGATTGGGGGGTCTGCTGCCTTCTGTATGCCTATATCTACCCCTATCTGCCTCAGTCGGATACTCAGTCGGCGTCGCAGCCTCTGTCAGCGTCTCTGTAGGCGTCTCAGTCGCTGACACTGTCGATTGGGGGGGGGTCTGCTGCCTTCTCTATGCCTATATCTACCCCTATCTGCCTCAGTCGGCGTCGCAGCCTCTTGTCAGCGTCTCTGTAGGCATCTCAGTCGCTGCCGTTGTCGATTGGGGGGTCTGCTGCCTTCTCTATGGCTATATCTACCCCTATCCGCATCAGTCGGCGTCGCAGCCTCTCTCAGCGTCTCTGTAGGCGTCTCAGTAACTGCCGCTGTCGATTGGGGGTTTGCTGCATTCTCTATGCCTATATCTACCCTTACCTCTTTCATTCGGCATCTCAGTCGGCGTCGCAGCCTCTGTCAGCGTCTCTGTAGGCGTCTCACTTGTTGCCACTGTCGATTAGGGGTCTGCTGCCTTCTCTATGCCTATGTCTACCCCTCTCTGCCTAAGTCGGCGTCTTAGTCGGCGTCGCAGCCTCTGTCAGCGTCTCTGTAGGCGTCTCAGTCGCTGCCGCTGTTGATTCGGGGGGTCTGCTGCCTCCTCTATGCCAATATCTACCCCTATCTGCCTCAGTCGGCATCGCAGCCCCTGTCAGCATCTCTGTAAGCGTCTCAGTCGCTGCCGCCGTCGATTGGGGGGTCTGCTGCCTTCTCTATGCCTATGTCTACCCTTATCTGCCTCAGTCGGCGTCTCAGTCAGCGTCGCAGCCTCTGTCAGCCTCTCTGAATGCGTCTCAGTCGCTGCCGCTGTCGATTGGGGGGGTCTGCTGCCTCCTCTATGCCAATTTCTACCCCTATCTGCCTCAGTCGGCATCGCAGCCCCTGTCAGCATCTCTGTAAGCGTCTCAGTCGCTGCCGCCGTCGATTGGGGGTCTGCTGCCTTCTCTATGCCTATGTCTACCCTTATCTGCCTCAGTCGGCGTCTCAGTCAGCGTCGCAGCCTCTGTCAGCCTCTCTGAATGCGTCTCAGTCGCTGCCGCTGTCGATTGGGGGTCTGCTGCTTTCTCTATGCCTATATCTACCCCTATCTGCCTCAGTCGGCGTCTCAGTCGGCGTCGCAGCCTATGTCAGCGTCTCTGTAGGCGTCTCAGTCGCTGCCGCTGTCGATTGGGGGGTCTGATGCCTTCTCTATGCCTATGTCTACCCCTCTCTGCCTCAGCCGGCGTCTCAGTCGGCATCGCAGCATCTATCAGCGTCGCAGCCTCTGTCAGCGTCTCTATAGGCGTCTCAGTCGCTGACGCTGTCGATTGGGGGGTCTGCTGCCTTCTGTATTCCTATTTCTACCCCTATCTGCCTCAGTCGGCAACTCAGTCGGCGTCGCAGCCTCTATCAGCGTCTCTGTAGGCGTCTCGGTTGTTGCCGCTGTCGATTGGTGGGTCTGCTGCCTTCTCTATGCCTATATCTACCCCTACGCGCCTCAGTCGGCGTCAAAGTCAGCTTCGCAGCCTCTATCAGCGTCTCTGTAGGCGTCTCAGTCGCTGCCGCTGTCGATTGGGGGGTCTGATGCCTTCTCTATGCCAATATCTACCCTTATAGGCCTCAGTCGGCGTCTCAGTCGGCGTGTCAGTCGGCATCGCAGCCATTGTCAGCGTCTATGTAGGCGTCTCAGTTGCTGCCGCTGTCGATTGGGGGGGTCTGCTGCCTTCTCTATGCTTATATCTACCCCTACATACCTCAGTCGGCATCTCAGTCGGCATCTCAGTCGGCGTCGCAGCCTCTGTCAGCGTCTCTCTAGGCGTCTCATTCGCTGCCGCCGTCGATTGGGGGGTCTGCTGCATTCTCTATGCCAATATCTACCCCTATCTGCCTCAGTCGGCGTCGCAGCCTCTGTCAGCCTCTCTGAATGCGTCTCAGTCGCTGCCGCTGTCGATTGGGGGGTCTGCTGCTTTCTCTATGGCTATATCTACCCCTATCTGCCTCAGTCGGCGTCGCAGCCTATGTCAGCGTCTCTGTAGGCGTCTCAGTCGCTGCCGCTGTCGATTGGGGGGTCTGATGCCTTCTCTATGCCTATGTCTACCCCTCTCTGCCTCAGCCGGCGTCTCAGTCGGCGTCGCAGCATCTGTCAGCGTCGCAGCCTCTGTCAGCGTCTCTATAGGCGTCTCAGTCGCTGCCGCCGTCGATTGAGGGGTCTGCGGCATTCTCTATGCCAATATATACCCCTATCTGCCTCAGTCGGCGTCGCAGCCTCTATCAGCGTCTCTGTAGGCGTCTCAGTTGTTGCCGCTGTCGATTGGTGGGTCTGCTGCCTTCTCTATGCCTATATATACCCCTACGCGCCTCAGTCGGCGTCAAAGTCGGCTTCGCAGCCTCTGTCAGCGTCTCTGAAGGCGTCTCAGTCGCTGCCGCTGTCGATTGGGGGGTCTGATGCCTTCTCTATGCCTATATCTACCCCTATCTGCCTCAGTCGGCGTCTCAGTCGGCGTCGCAGCATCTGTCAGCGTCGCAGCCTCTGTCAGCGTCTCTATAGGCGTCTCAGTCGCTGCCGCCGTCGATTGGGGGGTCTGCGGCATTCTCTATGCCAATATATACCCCTATCTCCCTCAGTCGGCGTCGCAGCCTCTATCAGCGTCTCTGTAGGCGTCTCACTTGTTGCCGCTGTCGATTGGGGGTCTGCTGCCTTCTCTATGCCTATGTCTACCCCTCTCTGCCTCAGTCGGCGTCTTAGTCGGCGTCGCAGCCTCTGTCAGCGTCTCTATAGGCGTCTCAGTCGCTGCCGCTGTTGATTGGGGGTCTGCTGCCTTCTCTATGCCAATATCTACCCCTATCTGCCTCAGTCGGCGTCGCAGCCTCTGTCAGCTTCTCTGTAAGCGTCTCAGTCGCTGCCGCCGTCGATTGGGGGGTCTGCTGCATTCTCTATGAATAAATCTACCCCTATCTGCCTCAGTCGGCGTCTCAGTCGGCGTCGCAGCCTCTGTCAACCTCTCTGTAGGCGTCTCAGTCGCTGCCGCTGTCGATTGGGGGGTCTGATGCCTTCTCTATCCCTATGTCTACCCCTCTCTGCCTCTGCCGGCGTCTCAGTTGGCGTCGCAGCATCTGTCAGCGTCGCACCCTCTGTCAGCGTCTCTGTAGGCGTCTCAGTCGCTGCCGCTGTCGATTGGGGGGTCTGCTGCATTCTCTATGCCAATATCTACCCCTATCTGCCTCAGTCGGCGTCGAAGCATCTGTCAGCGTCTCTGTAGGCGTCTCAGTCGCTGCCGCTATCGATTGGGGGGTCAGCTGCCTTCTCTATGTCAATATCTACCCGTATCTGCCTCAGTCGGCGTCTCAGCCCCTGTCAGAGTCTCTGTAGGCGTTTCAGTCGCTGCCGCTGTCGATTGGGGGGTCTGCTGCCTTCTGTATGCCTATATCTACCCATATCTGCCTCAGTCGGCATCTCAGTCGGCGTCGCAGCCTCTGTCAGCGTCTCTCTTGGCGTCTCAATCGCTGCCGCCGTCAATTGGGGGGTCTGCTGCATTCTCTAAGCCACTATCTACCCCTATCTGCCTCAGTCGGCGTCGCAGCCTCTGTCAGCGTCTCTGTAGGCGTCTCTGTAGGCGTCTCAGCCGCTGCCGCTGTCGAATGGGGTGTCTGCTGCCTTCTGTATACCTATATCTACTCCTATCTGCCTCAGTCGACAACTCAGTCGGCGTCGCAGCCTCTTGTCAGCGTCTCTGTAGGCATCTCAGTCGCTGCCGCTGTCGATTGGGGGGTCTGCTGCCTTCTCTATGGCTATATCTAAACCTATTCGCATCAGTCGGCGTCGCAGCCTCTCTCAGCGTCTCTGTAGGCGTCTCAGTCGCTGCCGCTGTTGATTGGGGGGTCTGCTGCCTTCTCTATGCCAATATCTACCCCTATCTTCCTCAGACGGCGTCTCAGCCGGCGTCGCAGCCTCTGTCAACGTCTCTGTAGGCGTCTCAGTCGCTGCCGCCGTCGATTGGGGGGTCTGCTGCCTTCTCTATGGCTATATCTAAACCTATTCGCATCAGTCGGCGTCGCAGCCTCTCTCAGCGTCTCTGTAGGCGTCTCAGTAGCTGCCGCTGTCGATTGGGGGGTCTGCTGCATTCTCTATGAATAAATCTACCCCTATCTGCCTCAGTCGGCGTCTCAGTCGGCGTCGCAGCCTCTGTCAACCTCTCTGTATGCGTCTCAGTCGCTGCCGCTGTCGATTGAGGGGTCTGCTGCCTTCTCTATGCCTATGTCTACCCCTCTCTGCCTCAGTCGGCGTATCAGTCGGCGTCGCAGCATCTGTCAGCGTCGCAGCCTCTGGCATTGTCTCTCTAGGCGTCTCAGTCGCTGCCGCCGTCGATTGGGGTGTCTGCGGCATTCTCTATGCCAATATATACCCCTTTCTGCCTCAGTCGGCGTCGCAGCCTCTGTCAGCGTCTCTGTAGGCGTCTCAGTCGCTGCCATTGTCGATTGGGGGTCTGCTGCCTTCTGTATGCCTATATCTACCCCTATCTGCCTCAGTCGGCAACTCAGTGGGCGTCGCAGCCTCTGTCGGCGTCGCAGCCTCTTGTCAGCGTCTCTGTAGGCATCTCAGTCGCTGCCGTTGTCGATTGTGGGGACTGCTGCTTTCTCTAAGGCTATATCTACCCCTATCCGCATCAGTCGGCGTCGCAGCCTCTCTCAGCGTCTCTGTAGGCGTCTCAGTCGCTGCCGCTGTTGATTGGGGGGTCTGCTGCCTTCTCTATGCCAATATCTACCCCTATCTTCCTCAGTCGGCGTCTCAGCCGGCGTCGCAGCCTCTGTCAACGTCTCTGTAGGCGTCTCAGTCGCTGCCGCCGTCGATTGGGGGGTCTGCTGCCTTCTCTATGCCTATGTCTACCCTTATCTGTCTCAGTCGGCGTCTCAGTCAGCGTCGCAGCCTCTGTCAGCCTCACTGAATGCTTCTCAGTCGCTGCCGCTGTCGATTGTGGGGTCTGCTGCCTTCTCTATGCCTATATCTACCCCTATCTGCCTCAGTCGGCGTCTCAGTCGGCGTCGCAGCCTATGTCAGCGTCTCTGTAGGCGTCTCAGTCGCTGCCGCTGTCGATTGGGCGGTCTGATGCGTTCTCTATGCCTATGTCTACCCCTCTCTGCCTCAGCCGGCGTCTCAGTCGGCGTCGCAGCATCTGTCAGCGTCGCACCCTCTGTCAGCGTCTCTGTAGGCGTCTCAGTCGCTGCCGCTGTCGATTGAGGGGTCTGCTGCCTTCTGTATGCCTATATCTACCCTTATCTGCCTCAGTCGGCATCTCAGTCGGCATCGCAGCCTTTGTCAGCGTCTCTCTAGGCGTCTCAGTCGCTGCCGCCGTCGATTGGGGGGTCTGCTGCTTCTCTATTCCAATATCGACCCCTATCTGCCTCAGTCGGCGTCGTGCCTCTGTCAGCGTCTCTGTAGGCGTCTCAGCCTCTGCCGCTGTCGAATGGGGGGTCTGCTGCCTTCTGTATACCTATATCTATCCCTATCTGCCTCAGTCGGCAACTCAGTGGGCGTCGCAGCCTCTGTCGGCGTCGCAGCCTCTCTCAGCGTCTCTGTAGGCGTCTCAGTACCTGCCGCTGTCGATTGGGGGTCTGCTGCATTCTCTATGAATAAATCTACCCCTATATGCCGCAGTCGGCGTCTCAGCCTCTCTCAGCGTCTCTGTAGGCATCTCAGTCGCTGCCGCTCTCGATTGAGGGGTCTGCTGCCTTCTCTATGCCAACATCTACCCCTCTCTGCCTCAGTCGGGGTCTCAGTCGGCGTCGCAGCCTCTGTCAGTGTCTCTGTAGGCGTCTCAGTCGCTGCCGCTGTCGATTGGGGGGGGGGGGTCTGCTGCCTTCTCAATGCCAATATCTACCCCTATCTGCCTCAGTCGGCGTCTCAGTCGGCGTCCCAGCTTCTTGTCAGCGTCTCTGTAGGCATCTCAGTCGCTGCCGCTGTCGATTGGGGGGTCTGCTGCCTTCTCTATGGCAATATCTACCCCTATCTGCCTCATTCGGCATCTCAGTCGGCGTCGCAGCCTTTATCAGCGTCTCTGTATGCGTATCAGTTGTTGCCGCTGTCGATTGGGGGGGGGGGGTCTGCTGCCTTCTCTATGCCAATATCTACCCCTATCTGCCTCAGTCAGCGTCTCAGTCAGCGTCTCAGTCAGCGTCGCACCCTCTGTCAGCGACTCTGTAAGCGTCTCAGTCGCTGCCGCTGTAGATTGGGGGGTCTGCTGCCTTCTCTATGAATATATCTACCCCTACCTGCCTCAGTCGGCGTCTCAGTCGGCGTCCCAGCTTCTTGTCAGCGTCTCTGTAGGCATCTCAGTCGCTGCCGTTGTCGATTGGGGGGTCTGCTGCCTTCTGTATGCCTATATCTACACCTATCTGCCTCAGTTTACATCTCAGTCAGCGTCGCAGCGTCTGTCAGTGTCTCTCTAGGCGTCTCAGTCGCTGCCGCCGTCGATTGGGGGGTCTGCTGTATTCTCTATTCCAATATCTACACCAATCTGCCTCAGTCGGCGTCGCAGCCTCTGTCAGCGTCTCTGTAGGCCTCTCAGTCGCTGCCGCTGTCGATTGGGGGGTCTGCTGCTTTCTCTATGTCAATATCTACCCGTATCTGCCTCAGTCGGCGTCTCAGCCTCTGTCAGAATTTCTGTAGGCGTCTCAGTCGTTGCCGCTGTCGATTGAGGGGTCTGCTGCCTTCTCTATGCCTATATCTACCCCTATCTGCCGCAGTCGGCGTCTCAGTCGGCGTCGCAGCCTCTCTCAGCGTCTCTGTAGGCGTCTCAGTGACTGCCGCTGTCGATTGGGGGGTCTGCTGCATTCTCTATGCCTATATCTACCCCTACCTCTTTCATTCGGCATCTCAGTCGGCGTCGCAGCCTCTGTCAGCGTCACTGTAGGCGTCTCACTTGTTGCCGCTGTCGATTGGGGGTCTGCTGCCTTCTCTATGCCTATGTCTACCCCTCTTTGCCTCAGTCGGCGTCTTAGTCGGCGTCGCAGTCTCTGTCAGCGTCTCTCTAGGCGTCTCAGTCGCTGCCGCTGTTGATTGGGGGGTCTGCTGCCTCCTCTATGCCAATATCTACCCCTATCTGCCTCAGTCGGCGTCGCAGCCTCTGTCAGCATCTCTGTAAGCGTCTCAGTCGCTGCCGCCGTCGATTGGGGGGTCTGCTGCCTTCTCTATGCCTATGTCTACCCTTATCTGCCTCAGTCGGCGTCTCAGTCAGCGTCGCAGCCTCTGTCAGCCTCTCTGAATGCGTCTCAGTCGCTGCCGCTGTCGATTGGGGGGTCTGCTGCTTTCTCTATGCCTATATCTACCCCTATCTGCCTCAGTCGGCGTCTCAGTCGGCGTCGCAGCCTATGTCAGCGTCTCTGTAGGCGTCTCAGTCGCTGCCGCATTCGATTGGGGGTTCTGATGCCTTCTCTATGCCTATGTCTACCCCTCTCTGCCTCAGCCGGCGTCTCAGTCGGCGTCGCAGCATCTGTCAGCGTCGCAGCCTCTGTCAGCGTCTCTATAGGCGTCTCAATCGCTGCCGCTGTCGATTGGGGGGTCTGCTGCCTTCTGTATTCCTATTTCTACCCCTATCTGCCTCAGTCGGCAACTCAGTCGGCGTCGCAGCCTCTATCAGCGTCTCTGTAGTCGTCTCAGTTGTTGCCGCTGTCGAATGGTGGGTCTGCTGCCTTCTCTATGCCTATATCTACCCCTACGCGCCTCAGTCGGCGTCAAAGTCGGCTTCGCAGCCTCTGTCAGCGTCTCTGTAGGCGTCTCAGTCGCTGCCGCTGTTGATTGGGGGGTCTGCTACCTTCTCTACGCCAATATTTACCCCCATTCTGCCTCAGTCGGCGTCGCAGCCTCTGTCAGCGTCTCTGTAGGTGTCTCTGTCGCTGCCGCTGTCGATTGGGCGGTCTGCTGCCTTCTCTATGCCTATATCTACCCCTATCTGCCTCAGTCGGCGTCGAAGCCTCTGTCAGCTTCTTTGTAAGCGTCTCAGTCGCTGCCGCTGTCGATTGGGGGGTCTGCTGCCTTCTCTATGCCTATGTCTACCCTTATCTGCGTCAGTCGGCGTCTCAGTCAGCGTCGCAGCCTCTGTCAGCCTCTCTGAATGCGTCTCAGTCGCTGCCGCTGTCGATTGGGGGGTCTGCGGCCTTGTCTATGCCTATATCTACCCCTATCTGCCTCAGTCGGCGTCTCAGTCGGCTTCGCAGACTCTGTCAGCGTCTCTGTATGTGTCTCAGTCGCTGCCGCTGTCGATTGGGGGGTCTGCTGCCTTCTCTATGCCAATATCTACCCTTCTCTGCCTCAGTCGGCTTCGCAGCCTCTGTCAGCGTCTATGTAGGCGTCTCATTTGTTGCGCTGTCGATTGGGGTGTCTGCTGCTTTCTCTGTGCCTATGTCTACCCCTCGCTGCCTCAGTCGGCGTCTCAGTCGGCGTCGCAGCCTCTGTGAGCGTCTCTGTAGGCGTCTCAGTTGCTGCCGCTGTCGATTGGGGGGTCTGCTGCCTTCTGTATTCCTATATCTACCCCTATCTGCCTCAGTCGGCGTCGCAGCCTCTTGTCAGCGTCTCTGTAGGCATCTCAGTCGCTGCCGTTGTCGATTGGGGGGTCTGCTGCCTTCTCTATGGCTATATCTACCCCTATCCGCATCAGTCGGCGTCGCAGCCTCTCTCAGCGTCTCTGTAGGCGTCTCAGTAACTGCCGCTGTCGATTGGGGGTTTGCTGCATTCTCTATGCCTATATCTACCCTTACCTCTTTCATTCGGCATCTCAGTCGGCGTCGCAGCCTCTGTCAGCGTCTCTGTAGGCGTCTCACTTGTTGCCACTGTCGATTAGGGGTCTGCTGCCTTCTCTATGCCTATGTCTACCCCTCGCTGCCTCAGTCGGCGTCTCAGTCGGCGTCGCAGCCTCTGTGAGCGTCTCTGTAGGCGTCTCAGTTGCTGCCGCTGTCGATTGGTGGGTCTGCTGCCTTCTCTATGCCTATATATACCCCTACGCGCCTCAGTCGGCGTCAAAGTCGGCTTCGCAGCCTCTGTCAGCGTCTCTGAAGGCGTCTCAGTCGCTGCCGCTGTCGATTGGGGGGTCTGATGCCTTCTCTATGCCTATATCTACCCCTATCTGCCTCAGTCGGCGTCTCAGTCGGCGTCGCAGCATCTGTCAGCGTCGCAGCCTCTGTCAGCGTCTCTATAGGCGTCTCAGTCGCTGCCGCCGTCGATTGGGGGGGTCTGCGGCATTCTCTATGCCAATATATACCCCTATCTCCCTCAGTCGGCGTCGCAGCCTCTATCAGCGTCTCTGTAGGCGTCTCACTTGTTGCCGCTGTCGATTGGGGGTCTGCTGCCTTGTCTATGCCTATGTCTACCCCTCTCTGCCTCAGTCGGCGTCTTAGTCGGCGTCGCAGCCTCTGTCAGCGTCTCTATAGGCGTCTCAGTCGCTGCCGCTGTTGATTGGGGGTCTGCTGCCTTCTCTATGCCAATATCTACCCCTATCTGCCTCAGTCGGCGTCGCAGCCTCTGTCAGCTTCTCTGTAAGCGTCTCAGTCGCTGCCGCCGTCGATTGGGGGGTCTGCTGCATTCTCTATGAATAAATCTACCCCTATCTGCCTCAGTCGGCGTCTCAGTCGGCGTCGCAGCCTCTGTCAACCTCTCTGTAGGCGTCTCAGTCGCTGCCGCTGTCGATTGGGGGGTCTGATGCCTTCTCTATCCCTATGTCTACCCCTCTCTGCCTCTGCCGGCGTCTCAGTTGGCGTCGCAGCATCTGTCAGCGTCGCACCCTCTGTCAGCGTCTCTGTAGGCGTCTCAGTCGCTGCCGCTGTCGATTGGGGGGTCTGCTGCATTCTCTATGCCAATATCTACCCCTATCTGCCTCAGTCGGCGTCGAAGCATCTGTCAGCGTCTCTGTAGGCGTCTCAGTCGCTGCCGCTATCGATTGGGGGGTCAGCTGCCTTCTCTATGTCAATATCTACCCGTATCTGCCTCAGTCGGCGTCTCAGCCCCTGTCAGAGTCTCTGTAGGCGTTTCAGTCGCTGCCGCTGTCGATTGGGGGGGTCTGCTGCCTTCTGTATGCCTATATCTACCCATATCTGCCTCAGTCGGCATCTCAGTCGGCGTCGCAGCCTCTGTCAGCGTCTCTCTTGGCGTCTCAATCGCTGCCGCCGTCAATTGTGGGGGTCTGCTGCATTCTCTAAGCCACTATCTACCCCTATCTGCCTCAGTCGGCGTCGCAGCCTCTGTCAGCGTCTCTGTAGGCGTCTCTGTAGGCGTCTCAGCCGCTGCCGCTGTCGAATGGGGTGTCTGCTGCCTTCTGTATACCTATATCTACTCCTATCTGCCTCAGTCGACAACTCAGTCGGCGTCGCAGCCTCTTGTCAGCGTCTCTGTAGGCATCTCAGTCGCTGCCGCTGTCGATTGGGGGGTCTGCTGCCTTCTCTATGGCTATATCTAAACCTATTCGCATCAGTCGGCGTCGCAGCCTCTCTCAGCGTCTCTGTAGGCGTCTCAGTCGCTGCCGCTGTTGATTGGGGGGTCTGCTGCCTTCTCTATGCCAATATCTACCCCTATCTTCCTCAGTCGGCGTCTCAGCCGGCGTCGCAGCCTCTGTCAACGTCTCTGTAGGCGTCTCAGTCGCTGCCGCCGTCGATTGGGCGGTCTGCTGCCTTCTCTATGGCTATATCTAAACCTATTCGCATCAGTCGGCGTCGCAGCCTCTCTCAGCGTCTCTGTAGGCGTCTCAGTAGCTGCCGCTGTCGATTGGGGGGTCTGCTGCATTCTCTATGAATAAATCTACCCCTATCTGCCTCAGTCGGCGTCTCAGTCGGCGTCGCAGCCTCTGTCAACCTCTCTGTATGCGTCTCAGTCGCTGCCGCTGTCGATTGAGGGGTCTGCTGCCTTCTCTATGCCTATGTCTACCCCTCTCTGCCTCAGTCGGCGTATCAGTCGGCGTCGCAGCATCTGTCAGCGTCGCAGCCTCTGGCATTGTCTCTCTAGGCGTCTCAGTCGCTGCCGCCGTCGATTGGGGAGTCTGCGGCATTCTCTATGCCAATATATACCCCTTTCTGCCTCAGTCGGCGTCGCAGCCTCTGTCAGCGTCTCTGTAGGCGTCTCAGTCGCTGCCATTGTCGATTGGGGTCTGCTGCCTTCTGTATGCCTATATCTACCCCTATCTGCCTCAGTCGGCAACTCAGTGGGCGTCGCAGCCTCTGTCGGCGTCGCAGCCTCTTGTCAGCGTCTCTGTAGGCATCTCAGTCGCTGCCGTTGTCGATTGTGGGGACTGCTGCTTTCTCTAAGGCTATATCTACCCCTATCCGCATCAGTCGGCGTCGCAGCCTCTCTCAGCGTCTCTGTAGGCGTCTCAGTCGCTGCCGCTGTTGATTGTGGGGTCTGCTGCCTTCTCTATGCCTATATCTACCCCTATCTGCCTCAGTCGGCGTCTCAGTCGGCGTCGCAGCCTATGTCAGCGTCTCTGTAGGCGTCTCAGTCGCTGCCGCTGTCGATTGGGCGGTCTGATGCGTTCTCTATGCCTATGTCTACCCCTCTCTGCCTCAGCCGGCGTCTCAGTCGGCGTCGCAGCATCTGTCAGCGTCGCACCCTCTGTCAGCGTCTCTGTAGGCGTCTCAGTCGCTGCCGCTGTCGATTGAGGGGTCTGCTGCCTTCTGTATGCCTATATCTACCCTTATCTGCCTCAGTCGGCATCTCAGTCGGCATCGCAGCCTTTGTCAGCGTCTCTCTAGGCGTCTCAGTCGCTGCCGCCGTCGATTGGGGGGTCTGCTGCTTCTCTATTCCAATATCGACCCCTATCTGCCTCAGTCGGCGTCGTGCCTCTGTCAGCGTCTCTGTAGGCGTCTCAGCCTCTGCCGCTGTCGAATGGGGGGTCTGCTGCCTTCTGTATACCTATATCTATCCCTATCTGCCTCAGTCGGCAACTCAGTGGGCGTCGCAGCCTCTGTCGGCGTCGCAGCCTCTCTCAGCGTCTCTGTAGGCGTCTCAGTACCTGCCGCTGTCGATTGGGGGTCTGCTGCATTCTCTATGAATAAATCTACCCCTATATGCCGCAGTCGGCGTCTCAGCCTCTCTCAGCGTCTCTGTAGGCATCTCAGTCGCTGCCGCTCTCGATTGAGGGGTCTGCTGCCTTCTCTATGCCAACATCTACCCCTCTCTGCCTCAGTCGGGGTCTCAGTCGGCGTCGCAGCCTCTGTCAGTGTCTCTGTAGGCGTCTCAGTCGCTGCCGCTGTCGATTGGGGGGGGGGGGTCTGCTGCCTTCTCAATGCCAATATCTACCCCTATCTGCCTCAGTCGGCGTCTCAGTCGGCGTCCCAGCTTCTTGTCAGCGTCTCTGTAGGCATCTCAGTCGCTGCCGTTGTCGATTGGGGGGTCTGCTGCCTTCTCTATGGCAATATCTACCCCTATCTGCCTCATTCGGCATCTCAGTCGGCGTCGCAGCCTTTATCAGCGTCTCTGTATGCGTATCAGTTGTTGCCGCTGTCGATTGGGGGGGGTCTGCTGCCTTCTCTATGCCAATATCTACCCCTATCTGCCTCAGTCAGCGTCTCAGTCAGCGTCTCAGTCAGCGTCGCACCCTCTGTCAGCGACTCTGTAAGCGTCTCAGTCGCTGCCGCTGTAGATTGGGGGGTCTGCTGCCTTCTCTATGAATATATCTACCCCTACCTGCCTCAGTCGGCGTCTCAGTCGGCGTCCCAGCTTCTTGTCAGCGTCTCTGTAGGCATCTCAGTCGCTGCCGTTGTCGATTGGGGGGTCTGCTGCCTTCTGTATGCCTATATCTACACCTATCTGCCTCAGTTTACATCTCAGTCAGCGTCGCAGCGTCTGTCAGTGTCTCTCTAGGCGTCTCAGTCGCTGCCGCCGTCGATTGGGGGGTCTGCTGTATTCTCTATTCCAATATCTACACCAATCTGCCTCAGTCGGCGTCGCAGCCTCTGTCAGCGTCTCTGTAGGCCTCTCAGTCGCTGCCGCTGTCGATTGGGGGGTCTGCTGCTTTCTCTATGTCAATATCTACCCGTATCTGCCTCAGTCGGCGTCTCAGCCTCTGTCAGAATTTCTGTAGGCGTCTCAGTCGTTGCCGCTGTCGATTGAGGGGTCTGCTGCCTTCTCTATGCCTATATCTACCCCTATCTGCCGCAGTCGGCGTCTCAGTCGGCGTCGCAGCCTCTCTCAGCGTCTCTGTAGGCGTCTCAGTGACTGCCGCTGTCGATTGGGGAGTCTGCTGCATTCTCTATGCCTATATCTACCCCTACCTCTTTCATTCGGCATCTCAGTCGGCGTCGCAGCCTCTGTCAGCGTCACTGTAGGCGTCTCACTTGTTGCCGCTGTCGATTGGGGGTCTGCTGCCTTCTCTATGCCTATGTCTACCCCTCTTTGCCTCAGTCGGCGTCTTAGTCGGCGTCGCAGTCTCTGTCAGCGTCTTTCTAGGCGTCTCAGTCGCTGCCGCTGTTGATTGGGGGGTCTGCTGCCTCCTCTATGCCAATATCTACCCCTATCTGCCTCAGTCGGCGTCGCAGCCTCTGTCAGCATCTCTGTAAGCGTCTCAGTCGCTGCCGCCGTCGATTGGGGGGTCTGCTGCCTTCTCTATGCCTATGTCTACCCTTATCTGCCTCAGTCGGCGTCTCAGTCAGCGTCGCAGCCTCTGTCAGCCTCTCTGAATGCGTCTCAGTCGCTGCCGCTGTCGATTGGGGGGTCTGCTGCTTTCTCTATGCCTATATCTACCCCTATCTGCCTCAGTCGGCGTCTCAGTCGGCGTCGCAGCCTATGTCAGCGTCTCTGTAGGCGTCTCAGTCGCTGCCGCATTCGATTGGGGGTTCTGATGCCTTCTCTATGCCTATGTCTACCCCTCTCTGCCTCAGCCAGCGTCTCAGTCGGCGTCGCAGCATCTGTCAGCGTCGCAGCCTCTGTCAGCGTCTCTATAGGCGTCTCAATCGCTGCCGCTGTCGATTGGGGGGTCTGCTGCCTTCTGTATTCCTATTTCTACCCCTATCTGCCTCAGTCGGCAACTCAGTCGGCGTCGCAGCCTCTATCAGCGTCTCTGTAGTCGTCTCAGTTGTTGCCGCTGTCGAATGGTGGGTCTGCTGCCTTCTCTATGCCTATATCTACCCCTACGCGCCTCAGTCGGCGTCAAAGTCGGCTTCGCAGCCTCTGTCAGCGTCTCTGTAGGCGTCTCAGTCGCTGCCGCTGTTGATTGGGGGGTCTGCTGCCTTCTCTACGCCAATATTTACCCCCATTCTGCCTCAGTCGGCGTCGCAGCCTCTGTCAGCGTCTCTGTAGGTGTCTCTGTCGCTGCCGCTGTCGATTGGGCGGTCTGCTGCCTTCTCTATGCCTATATCTACCCCTATCTGCCTCAGTCGGCGTCGAAGCCTCTGTCAGCTTCTTTGTAAGCGTCTCAGTCGCTGCCGCTGTCGATTGGGGGGTCTGCTGCCTTCTCTATGCCTATGTCTACCCTTATCTGCGTCAGTCGGCGTCTCAGTCAGCGTCGCAGCCTCTGTCAGCCTCTCTGAATGCGTCTCAGTCGCTGCCGCTGTCGATTGGGGGGTCTGCGGCCTTGTCTATGCCTATATCTACCCCTATCTGCCTCAGTCGGCGTCTCAGTCGGCTTCGCAGACTCTGTCAGCGTCTCTGTATGTGTCTCAGTCGCTGCCGTTGTCGATTGGGGGGTCTGCTGCCTTCTCTATGCCAATATCTACCCTTCTCTGCCTCAGTCGGCTTCGCAGCCTCTGTCAGCGTCTATGTAGGCGTCTCATTTGTTGCGCTGTCGATTGGGGTGTCTGCTGCTTTCTCTGTGCCTATGTCTACCCCTCGCTGCCTCAGTCGGCGTCTCAGTCGGCGTCGCAGCCTCTGTGAGCGTCTCTGTAGGCGTCTCAGTTGCTGCCGCTGTCGATTGGGGGGTCTGCTG
This sequence comes from Clusia tigrina, assembly GCA_920105625.2. Classification (NCBI taxonomy): domain Eukaryota; kingdom Metazoa; phylum Arthropoda; class Insecta; order Diptera; family Clusiidae; genus Clusia; species Clusia tigrina. The sequence goes on along the minus strand of OV050031.1, from coordinate 71,855,539 downwards.
CCTTCTGTATTCCTATATCTACCCCTATCTGCCTCAGTCGGCGTCGCAGCCTCTTGTCAGCGTCTCTGTAGGCATCTCAGTCGCTGCCGTTGTCGATTGGGGGGTCTGCTGCCTTCTCTATGGCTATATCTACCCCTATCCGCATCAGTCGGCGTCGCAGCCTCTCTCAGCGTCTCTGTAGGCGTCTCAGTAACTGCCGCTGTCGATTGGGGGTTTGCTGCATTCTCTATGCCTATATCTACCCTTACCTCTTTCATTCGGCATCTCAGTCGGCGTCGCAGCCTCTGTCAGCGTCTCTGTAGGCGTCTCACTTGTTGCCACTGTCGATTAGGGGTCTGCTGCCTTCTCTATGCCTATGTCTACCCCTCTCTGCCTAAGTCGGCGTCTTAGTCGGCGTCGCAGCCTCTGTCAGCGTCTCTGTAGGCGTCTCAGTCGCTGCCGCTGTTGATTGGGGGGTCTGCTGCCTCCTCTATGCCAATATCTACCCCTATCTGCCTCAGTCGGCATCGCAGCCCCTGTCAGCATCTCTGTAAGCGTCTCAGTCGCTGCCGCCGTCGATTGGGGGGTCTGCTGCCTTCTCTATGCCTATGTCTACCCTTATCTGCCTCAGTCGGCGTCTCAGTCAGCGTCGCAGCCTCTGTCAGCCTCTATAAATGCGTCTCAGTCGCTGCCGCTGTCGATTGGGGGGGTCTGCTGCCTCCTTTATGCCAATATCTACCCCTATCTGCCTCAGTCGGCATCGCAGCCCCTGTCAGCATCTCTGTAAGCGTCTCAGTCGCTGCCGCCGTCGATTGGGGGGTCTGCTGCCTTCTCTATGCCTATGTCTACCCTTATCTGCCTCAGTCGGCGTCTCAGTCAGCGTCGCAGCCTCTGTCAGCCTCTCTGAATGCGTCTCAGTCGCTGCCGCTGTCGATTGGGGGTCTGCTGCTTTCTCTATGCCTATATCTAAACCTATCTGCCTCAGTCGGCGTCTCAGTCGGCGTCTCAGTCGGCGTCGCAGCCTATGTCAGCGTCTCTGTAGGCGTCTCAGTCGCTGCCGCTGTCGATTGGGGGGTCTGATGCCTTCTCTATGCCTATGTCTACCCCTCTCTGCCTCAGCCGGCGTCTCAGTCGGCATCGCAGCATCTATCAGCGTCGCAGCCTCTGTCAGCGTCTCTATAGGCGTCTCAGTCGCTGCCGCTGTCGATTGGGGGGTCTGCTGCCTTCTGTATTCCTATTTCTACCCCTATCTGCCTCAGTCGGCAACTCAGTCGGCGTCGCAGCCTCTATCAGCGTCTCTGTAGGCGTCTCAGTTGTTGCCGCTGTCGATTGGTGGGTCTGCTGCCTTCTATATGCCTATATCTACCCCTACGCGCCTCAGTCGGCGTCAAAGTCGGCTTCGCAGCCTCTATCAGCGTCTCTGTAGGCGTCTCAGTCGCTGCCGCTGTCGATTGGGGGGTCTGATGCCTTCTCTATGCCAATATCTACCCTTATAGGCCTCAGTCGGCGTCTCAGTCGGCGTGTCAGTCGGCATCGCAGCCATTGTCAGCGTCTATGTAGGCGTCTCAATTGCTGCCGCTGTCGATTGGGGGGGTCTGCTGCCTTCTCTATGCTTATATCTACCCCTATCTGCCTCAGTCGGCGTCGCAGCCTCTGTCAGCCTCTCTGAATGCGTCTCAGTCGCTGCCGCTGTCGATTGGGGGGTCTGATGCCTTCTCTATGCCAATATCTACCCTTATAGGCCTCAGTCGGCGTCTCAGTCGGCGTGTCAGTCGGCATCGCAGCCATTGTCAGCGTCTATGTAGGCGTCTCAATTGCTGCCGCTGTCGATTGGGGGGGTCTGCTGCCTTCTCTATGCTTATATCTACCCCTATCTGCCTCAGTCGGCGTCGCAGCCTCTGTCAGCGTCTCTGTAGGCGTCTCAGTCGCTGCCGCTGTCGATTGGGGGGTCTGATGCCTTCTCTATGCCAATATCTACCCTTATAGGCCTCAGTCGGCGTCTCAGTCGGCGTGTCAGTCGGCATCGCAGCCATTGTCAGCGTCTATGTAGGCGTCTCAATTGCTGCCGCTGTCGATTGGGGGGGTCTGCTGCCTTCTCTATGCTTATATCTACCCCTATCTGCCTCAGTCGGCGTCGCAGCCTCTGTCAGCCTCTCTGAATGCGTCTCAGTCGCTGCCGCTGTCGATTGGGGGGTCTGCTGCTTTCTCTATGGCTATATCTACCCCTATCTGCCTCAGTCGGCGTCGCAGCCTATGTCAGCGTCTCTGTAGGCGTCTCAGTCGCTGCTGCTGTCGATTGGGGGGTCTGATGCCTTCTCTATGCCTATGTCTACCCCTCTCTGCCTCAGCCGGCGTCTCAGTCGGCGTCGCAGCATCTGTCAGCGTCGCAGCCTCTGTCAGCGTCTCTATAGGCGTCTCAGTCGCTGCCGCCGTCGATTGAGGGGTCTGCGGCATTCTCTATGCCAATATATACCCCTATCTGCCTCAGTCGGCGTCGCAGCCTCTATCAGCGTCTCTGTAGGCGTCTCAGTTGTTGCCGCTGTCGATTGGTGGGTCTGCTGCCTTCTCTATGCCTATATCTACCCCTACGCGCCTCAGTCGGCGTCAAAGTCGGCTTCGCAGCCTCTGTCAGCGTCTCTGAAGGCGTCTCAGTCGCTGCCGCTGTCGATTGGGGGGTCTGATGCCTTCTCTATGCCTATATCTACCCCTATCTGCCTCAGTCGGCGTCTCAGTCGGCGTCGCAGCATCTGTCAGTGTCGCAGCCTCTGTCAACGTCTCTATAGGCGTCTCAGTCGCTGCCGCCGTCGATTGGGGGGTCTGCGGCATTCTCTATGCCAATATATACCCCTATCTCCCTCAGTCGGCGTCGCAGCCTCTATCAGCGTCTCTGTAGGCGTCTCACTTGTGGCCGCTGTCGATTGGGGGTCTGCTGCCTTCTCTATGCCTATGTCTACCCCTCTCTGCCTCAGTCGGCGTCTTAGTCGGCGTCGCAGCCTCTGTCAGTGTCTCTATAGGCGTCTCAGTCGCTGCCGCTGTTGATTGGGGGTCTGCTGCCTTCTCTATGCCAATATCTACCCCTATCTGCCTCAGTCGGCGTCGCAGCCTCTGTCAGCTTCTCTGTAAGCGTCTCAGTCGCTGCCGCCGTCGATTGGGGGGTCTGCTGCATTCTCTATGAATAAATCTACCCCTATCTGCCTCAGTCGGCGTCTCAGTCGGCGTCGCAGCCTCTGTCAACCTCTCTGTAGGCGTCTCAGTCGCTGCCGCTGTCGATTGGGGGGTCTGATGCCTTCTCTATGCCTATGTCTACCCCTCTCTGCCTCTGCCGGCGTCTCAGTTGGCGTCGCAGCATCTGTCAGCGTCGCACCCTCTGTCAGCGTCTCTGTAGGCGTCTCAGTCGCTGCCGCTGTCGATTGGGGGGTCTCCTGCATTCTCTATGCCAATATCTACCCCTATCTGCCTCAGTCGGCGTCGAAGCATCTGTCAGCGTCTCTGTAGGCGTCTCAGTCGCTGCCGCTATCGATTGGGGGGTCAGCTGCCTTCTCTATGTCAATATCTACCCGTATCTGCCTCAGTCGGCGTCTCAGCCCCTGTCAGAGTCTCTGTAGGCGTTTCAGTCGCTGCCGCTGTCGATTGGGGGGGTCTGCTGCCTTCTGTATGCCTATATCTACCCATATCTGCCTCATTTGGCATCTCAGTCGGCGTCGCAGCCTCTGTCAGCGTCTCTCTTGGCGTCTCAATCGCTGCCGCCGTCGATTGGGGGGTCTGCTGCATTCTCTAAGCCACTATCTACCCCTATCTGCCTCAGTCGGCGTCGCAGCCTCTGTCAGCGTCTCTGTAGGCGTCTCAGCCGCTGCCGCTGTCGAATGGGGTGTCTGCTGCCTTCTGTTTACCTATATCTACTCCTATCTGCCTCAGTCGACAACTCAGTCGGCGTCGCAGCCTCTTGTCAGCGTCTCTGTAGGCATCTCAGTCGCTGCCGCTGTCGATTGGGGGGTCTGCTGCCTTCTCTATGGCTATATCTAAACCTATTCGCATCAGTCGGCGTCGCAGCCTCTCTCAGCGTCTCTGTAGGCGTCACAGTAGCTGCCGCTGTCGATTGGGGGGTCTGCTGCATTCTCTATGAATAAATCTACCCCTATCTGCCTCAGTTGGCGTCTCAGTCGGCGTCGCAGCCTCTCTCAACCTCTCTGTAGGCGTCTCAGTCGCTGCCGCAGTCGATTGAGGGGTCTGCTGCCTTCTCTATGCCTATATCTACCCATCTCTGCCTCAGTCGGCGTCGCAGCCTATGTCAGCGTCTCTGTAGGCGTCTCAGTCGCTGCCGCTGTCGATTAGGGGGTCTGATGCCTTCTCTATGCCTATGTCAACCCCTCTCTGCCTCAGCCGGCGTCTCAGTTGGCGTCGCAGCATCTGTCAGCGTCGCACCCTCTGTCAGCGTCTCTGTAGGCGTCTCAGTCGCTGCCGCTGTCGATTGGGGGTCTGCTACCTTCTTTATGCCTATGTCTACCCCTATCTGCCTCAGTCGGCGTCGCAGCCTATGTCAGCGTCTCTGTAGGCGTCTCAGTCGCTGCCGCTGTCGATTAGGGGGTCTGATGCCTTCTCTATGCCTATGTCAACCCCTCTCTGCCTCAGCCGGCGTCTCAGTTGGCGTCTCAGTCGCTGCCGCTGTCGATTGGGGGGTCTGCTGCATTCTCTATGCCAATATCTAGCCCTATCTGCCTCAGTCGGCGTCGCAGCCTCTGTCAGCGTCTCTGTAGGCGTCTCAGTCGCTGCCGCTGTCGATTGGGGGGTCAGCTGCCATCCCTATGTCAATATCTACCCGTATCTGCCTCAGTCGGCGTCTCAGCCCCTGTCAGAGTCTCTGTAGGCGTTTCAGTCGCTGCCGCTGTCGATTGGGGGGTCTGCTGCCTTCTGTATGCCTATATCTACCCATATCTGCCTCAGTCGGCATCTCAGTCGGCGTCGCAGCCTCTGTCAGCGTCTCTCTTGGCGTCTCAGTCGCTGCCGCCGTCGATTGGGGGGTCGGCTGCATTCTCTAAGCCACTATCTACCCCTATCTGCCTCAGTCGGCGTCGCAGCCTCTGTCAGCGTCTCTGTAGGCGTCTCAGCCGCTGCCGCTGTCGAATGGGGTGTCTGCTGCCTTCTGTATACCTATATCTACCCCTATCTGCCTTAGTCGACAACTCAGTCGGCGTCGCAGCCTCTTGTCAGCGTCTCTGTAGGCATCTCAGTCGCTGCCGCTGTCGATTGAGGGGTCTGCTGCCTTCTCTATGGCTATATCTAAACCTATTCTCATCAGTCGGCGTCGCAGCCTCTCTCAGCGTCTCTGTAGGCGTCTCAGTGGCTGCCGCTGTCGATTGGGGGGTCTGCTGCATTCTCTATGAGTAAATATACCCCTATCTGCCTCAGTCGGCGGTTCAGTCGGCGTCGCAGCCTCTGTCAACCTCTCTGTATGCGTCTCAGTCGCTGCCGCTGTCGATTGAGGGGTCTGCTGCCTTCTCTATGCCTATGTCTACCCCTCTCTGCCTCAGTCGGCGTATCAGTCGGCGTCGCAGCATCTGTCGGCGTCGCAGCCTCTGTCAGCGTCTCTGTAGGCGTCTCAGTCGCTGCCATTGTCGATTGGGGGTCTGCTGCCTTCTGTATGCCTATATCTACCCCTATCTGCCTCAGTCGGCAACTCAGTGGGCGTCGCAGCCTCTGTCGGCGTCGCAGCCTCTTGTCAGCGTCTCTGTAGGCATCTCAGTCGCTGCCGTTGTCGATTGTGGGGACTGCTGCTTTCTCTAAGGCTATATCTACCCCTATCCGCATCAGTCGGCGTCGCAGCCTCTCTCAGCGTCTCTGTAGGCGTCTCAGTCGCTGCCGCTGTTGATTGGGGGGTCTGCTGCCTTCTCTATGCCAATATCTACCCCTATCTGCCTCAGTCGGCGTCTCAGCCGGCGTCGCAGCCTCTGTCAACGTCTCGGTAGGCGTCTCAGTCGCTGCCGCCGTCGATTGGGGGGTCTGCTGCCTTCTCTATGCCTATGTCTACCCTTATCTGTCTCAGTCGGCGTCTCAGTCAGCGTCGCAGCCTCTGTCAGCCTCTCTGAATGCGTCTCAGTCGCTGCCGCTGTCGATTGTGGGGTCTGCTGCCTTCTCTATGCCTATATCTACCCCTATCTGCCTCAGTCGGCGTCTCAGTCGGCGTCGCTGCCTATGTCAGCGTCTCTGTAGGCGTCTCAGTCGCTGCCGCTGTCGATTGGGCGGTCTGATGCGTTCTCTATGCCTATGTCTACCCCTCTCTGCCTCAGCCGGCGTCTCAGTCGGCGTCGCAGCATCTGTCAGCGTCGCACCCTCTGTCAGCGTCTCTATAGGCGTCTCAGTCGCTGCCGCTGTTGATTGGGGGGGTCTGCTGCCTTCTGTATTCCTATTTCTACCCCTATCTGCCTCAGTCGGCAACTCAGTCGGCATCGCAGCCTCTATCAGCGTCTCTGTAGGCGTCTCAGTTGTTGCCGCTGTCGATTGGTGGGTCTGCTGCCTTCTCTATGCCTATATCTACCCCTACGCGCCTCAGTCGGCGTCAAAGTCGGCTTCGCAGCCTCTGTCAGCGTCTCTGAAGGCGTCTCAGTCGCTGCCGCTGTCGATTGGGGGGTCTGATGCCTTCTCTATGCCTATATCTACCCCTATCTGCCTCAGTCGGCGTCTCAGTCGGCGTCGCAGCATCTGTCAGCGTCGCAGCCTCTGTCAGCGTCTCTGTAGGCGTCTCAGTCGCTGCCGCTGTCGATTGGGGGGTCAGCTGTCATCCCTATGTCAATATCTACCCGTATCTGCCTCAGTCGGCGTCTCAGCCCCTGTCAGAGTCTCTGTAGGCGTTTCAGTCGCTGCCGCTGTCGATTGGGGGGTCTGCTGCCTTCTGTATGCCTATATCTACCCATATCTGCCTCAGTCGGCGTCGCAGCCTCTGTCAGCGTCTCTCTTGGCGTCTCAGTCGCTGCCGCCGTCGATTGGGGGGTCGGCTGCATTCTCTAAGTTATTATCTACCCCTATCTGCCTCAGTCGGCGTCGCAGCCTCTGTCAGCGTCTCTGTAGGCGTCTCAGCCGCTGCCGCTGTCGAATGGGTTGTCTGCTGCCTTCTGTATACCTATATCTACCCCTATCTGCCTCAGTCGACAACTCAGTCGGCGTCGCAGCCTCTGTCAGCGTCTCACTTGTTCCCGCTGTCGATTGGGGGTCTGCTGCCTTCTTTATGCCTATGTCTACCCCTCTCTGCCTCAGTCGGCGTCTTAGTCGGCGTCGCAGCCTATGTCAGCGTCTCTGTAGGCGTCTCAGTCGCTGCCGCTGTCGATTGGGGGGTCTGATGCCTTCTCTATGCCTATGTCTACCCCTCTCTGCCTCAACCGGCGTCTCAGTTGGCGTCGCAGCCTCTGTCAGCCTCTCTGAATGCGTCTCAGTCGCTGCCGCTGTCGATTGGGGGCATCTGCTGCTTTCTCTATGCCTATATCTACCCCTATATGCTTCAGTCGGCGTCTCAGTCGGCGTCGCAGCCTATGTCAGCGTCTTTGTAGGCGTCTCAGTCGCTGCCGCTGTCGATTGGGGGGTCTGATGCCTTCTCTATGCCTATGTCTACCCCTCTCCGCCTCAGCCGGCGTCTCAGTCGGCGTCGCAGCATCTGTCAGCGTCGCAGCCTCTGTCAGCGTCTCTATAGGCGTCTCAATCGCTGCCGCTGTCGATTGGGGGGTCTGCTGCCTTCTGTATTCCTATTTCTACCCCTATCTGCCTCAGTCGGCAACTCAGTCGGCGTCGCAGCCTCTGTCAGCGTCTCACTTGTTCCCGCTGTCGATTGGGGGTCTGCTGCCTTCTTTATGCCTATGTCTACCCCTCTCTGCCTCAGTCGGCGTCTTAGTCGGCGTCGCAGCCTATGTCAGCGTCTCTGTAGGCGTCTCAGTCGCTGCCGCTGTCGATTGGGGGGTCTGATGCCTTCTCTATGCCTATGTCTACCCCTCTCTGCCTCAACCGGCGTCTCAGTTGGCGTCGCAGCATCTGTCAGCGTCGCACCCTCTGTCAGCGTCTCTGTAGGCGTCTCAGTCGCTGCCGCTGTCGATTGGGGGGTCTGCTGCATTCTCTATGCCAATATCTATCCCTATCTGCCTCAGTCGGCGTCGCAGCCTCTGTCAGCGTCTCTGTAGGCGTCTCAGTCGCTGCCGCTGTCGATTGGGTGGTCAGCTGCCTTTTCTATGTCAATATCTACCCGTATCTGCCTCAGTCGGCGTCTCAGCCCCTGTCAGAGTCTCTGTAGGCGTTTCAGTCGCTGCCGCTGTCGATTGGGGGGTCTGCTGCCTTCTGTATGCCTATATCTACCCATATCTGCCTCAGTCGGCATCTCAGTCGGCGTCGCAGCCTCTGTCAGCGTCTCTCTTGGCGTCTCAATCGCTGCCGCCGTCGATTGGGGGGTCTGCTGCATTCTCTAAGCCACTATCTACCCCTATCTGCCTCAGTCGGCGTCGCAGCCTCTGTCAGCGTCTCTGTAGGCGTCTCAGCCGCTGCCGCTGTCGAATGGGTTGTCTGCTGCCTTCTGTATACCTATATCTACCCCTATCTGCCTCAGTCGACAACTCAGTCGGCGTCGCAGCCTCTTGTCAGCGTCTCTGTAGGCATCTCAGTCGCTGCCGCTGTCGATTGGGGGGTCTGCTGCCTTCTCTATTGCTATATCTAAACCTATTCGCATCAGTCGGCGTCGCAGCCTCTCTCAGCGTCTCTGTAGGCGTCACAGTAGCTGCCGCTGTCGATTGGGGGGTCTGCTGCATTCTCTATGAATAAATCTACCCCTATCTGTCTCAGTCGGCGTCTCAGTCGGCGTCGCAGCCTCTGTCAACCTCTCTGTAGGCGTCTCAGTCGCTGCCGCTGTCGATTGAGGGGTCTGCTGCCTTCTCTATGCCTATGTCTACCCCTCTCTGCCTCAGTCGGCGTATCAGTCGGCGTCGCAGCAACTGTCAGCGTCGCAGCCTCTGTCATTGTCTCTCTAGGCGTCTCAGTCGCTTCCGCCGTCGATTGGGGGTCTGCGGCATTCTCTATGCCAATTTATACCCCTATCTGCCTCAGTCGGCGTCGCAGCCTCTGTCAGCGTCTCTGTAGGCATCTCAGTCGCTGCCGTTGTCGATTGGGGGGACTGCTGCTTTCTCTAAGGCTATATCTACCCCTATCCGCATCAGTCGGCGTCACAGCCTCTCTCAGCGTCTCTGTAGGCGTCTCAGTACCTGCCGCTGTCGATTGGGGGGTCTGCTGCTTTCTCTATGCCTATATCTACCCCTACCTCTTTCATTCGGCATCTCAGTCGGCGTCGCAGCCTCTGTCAGCGTCTCACTTGTTGCCGCTGTCGATTGGGGGTCTGCTGCCTTCTTTATGCCTATGTCTACCCCTATCTGCCTCAGTCGGCGTCGCAGCCTATGTCAGCGTCTCTGTAGGCGTCTCAGTCGCTGCCGCTGTCGATTGGGGGGTCTGATGCCTTCTCTATGCCTATGTCTACCCCTCTCTGCCTCAACCGGCGTCTCAGTTGGCGTCGCAGCATCTGTCAGCGTCGCACCCTCTGTCAGCGTCTCTGTAGGCGTCTCAGTCGCTGCCGCTGTCGATTGGGGGGTCTGCTGCATTCTCTATGCCAATATCTACCCCTATCTGCCTCAGTCGGCGTCGCAGCCTCTGTCAGCGTCTCTGTAAGCGTTTTAGTCGCTGCCGCTGTCGATTGGGGGGTCAGCTGCCTTCCCTATGTCAATATCTACCAGTATCTGCCTCAGTCGGCGTCTCAGCCCCTGTCAGAGTCTCTGTAGGCGTTTCAGTCGCTGCCGCTGTCGATTGGGGGGTCTGCTGCCTTCAGTATGCCTATATCTACCCATATCTGCCTCAGTCGGCATCTCAGTCGGCGTCGCAGCCTCTGTCAGCGTCTCTGTAGGCATCTCAGTCGCTGCCGCTGTCGATTGGGGGGTCTGCTGCCTTCTCTATGGCTATATCTAAACCTATTCTCATCAGTCGGCGTCGCAGCTTCTCTCAGCGTCTCTGTAGGCGTCTCAGTAGCTGCCGCTGTCGATTGGGGGGTCTGCTGCATTCTCTATGAATAAATCTACCCCTATCTGCCTCAGTCGGCGTCTCAGTCGGCGTCGCAGCCTCTGTCAACCTCTCTGTATGCGTCTCAGTCGCTGCCGCTGTCGATTGAGGGGTCTGCTGCCTTCTCTATGCCTATGTCTACCCCTCTCTGCCTCAGTCGGCGTATCAGTCGGCGTCGCAGCATCTGTCAGCGTCGCAGCCTCTGTCATTGTCTCTCTAGGCGTCTCAGTCGCTGCCGCCGTCGATTGGGGGGTCTGCGGCATTTTCTATGCCAATATATACCCCTATCTGCCACAGTCGGCGTCGCAGCCTCTGTCAGCGTCTCTGTAGGCGTCTCAGTCGCTGCCATTGTCGATTGGGGGGTCTGCTGCCTTCTGTATGCCTATATCTGCCCCTATCTGCCTCAGTCGACAACTCAGTGGGCGTCGCAGCCTCTGTCGGCGTCGCAGCCTCTTGTCAGCGTCTCTGTAGGCATCTCAGTCGCTGCCGTTGTCGATTGGGGGGACTGCTGCTTTCTCTAAGGCTATATCTACCCCTATCCGCATCAGTCGGCGTCGCAGCCCCTCTCAGCGTCTCTGTAGGTGTCTCAGTACCTGCCGCTGTCGATTGGGGGGTCTGCTGCATTCTCTATGAATAAATCTACCCCTATCTGCCTCAGTCGGCGTCTCAGTCGGCGTCGCAGCCTCTGTCAACCTCTCTGTAGGCGTCTCAGTCGCTGCCGCTGTCGATTGAGGGGTCTGCTGCCTTCTCTATGCCTATTTCTACCCCTCTCTGCCTCAGTCTGCGTATCAGTCGGCGTCGCAGCATCTGTCAGCGTCGCAGCCTCTGTCATTGTCTCGCTAGGCGTCTCAGTCGCTGCCGCCGTCGATTGGGGGTCTGCGGCATTCTCTATGCCAATATATACCCCTATCTGCCTCAGTCGGAGTCGCAGCCTCTGTCAGCGTCTCTGTAGGCGTCTTAGTCGCTGCCATTGTCGATTGGGGGGTCTGCTGCCTTCTGCATGCCTATATCTACCCCTATCTGCCTCAGTCGGCAACTCAGTGGGCGTCGCAGCCTCTGTCGGCGTCGCAGCCTCTTGTCAGCGTCTCTGTAGGCATCTCAGTCGCTGCCGTTGTCGATTGGGGGGACTGCTGCTTTCTCTAAGGCTATATCTACCCATATCCGCATCAGTCGGCGTCGCAGCCTCTCTCAGCGTCTCTGTAGGTGTCTCAGTACCTGCCGCTGTCTATTGGGGGGTCTGCTGCATTCTCTATGAATAAATCTACCCCTATCTGCCTCAGTCGGCGTCTCAGTCGGCGTCGCAGCCTCAGTCAACCTCTCTGTAGGCGTCTCAGTCGCTGCCGCTGTCGATTGAGGGGTCTGCTGCCTTCTCTATGCCTATGTCTACCCCTCTCGGCGTCGCAGCATCTGTCAGCGTCGCAGCCTCTGTCATTGTCTCTCTAGGCGTCTCAGTCGCTGCCGCCGTCGATTGGGGGTCTGCGGCATTCTCTATGCCAATATATACCCCTATCTGCCTCAGTCGGCGTCGCAGCCTCTTGTCAGCGTCTCTGTAGGCATCTCAGTCGCTGCCGTTGTCGATTGGGGGGACTGCTGCTTTCTCTAAGGCTATATCTACCCCTATCCGCATCAGTCGGCGTCGCAGCCTCTCTCAGCATCTCTGTAGGCGTCTCAGTAACTGCCGCTGTCGATTGGGGGGTCTGCTGCATTCTCTATGCCTATATCTACCCCTACTTCTTTCATTCGGCATCTCAGTCGGCGTCGCAGCCTCTGTCAGCGTCTCTGTAGGCGTCTCACTTGTTGCCGATGTCTACCCCTCTCTGCCTCAGTCGGCGTTTTAGTCGGCGTCGCAGCCTCTCTCAGCGTCTCTCTAGGCGTCTCAGTCGCTGCCGCTGTTGATTGGGGGGGTCTGCTGCCTCCTCTATGCCAATATCTACCATTATCTGCCTCAGTCGGCGTCGCAGCCTCTGTCAGCATCTCTGTAAGCGTCTCAGTCGCTTCCGCTGTCGATTTGAGGGTCTGCTGCCTTCTCTATGCTTATGTCTACTCTTATCTGCCTCAGTCGGCGTCATAGTCAGCGTCGCAGCCTCTGTCAGCCTCTCTGAATGCGTCTCAGTCGCTGCCGCTGTCGATTGGGGGGTCTGCTGCATTCTCTATGCCAATATCTATCCCTATCTGCCTCAGTCGGCGTCGCAGCCTCTGTCAGCGTCTCTGTAGGCGTCTCAGTCGCTGCCGCTGTCGATTGGGGGGTCAGCTGCCTTCTCTATGTCAATATCTACCCGTATCTGCCTCAGTCGGCGTCTCAGCCCCTGTCAGAGTCTCTGTAGGCGTTTCAGTCGCTGCCGCTGTCGATTGGGGGGTCTGCTGCCTTCTGTATGCCTATACCTACCCATATCTGCCTCAGTCGGCATCTCAGTCGGCGTCGCAGCCTCTGTCAGCGTCACTCTTGGCGTCTCAATCGCTGCCGCCGTCGATTGGGGGGTCTGCTGCATTCTCTAAGCCACTATCTACCCCTATCTGCCTCAGTCGGCGTCGCAGCCTCTGTCAGCGTCTCTGTAGGCGTCTCAGCCGCTGCCGCTGTCGAATGGGGTGTCTGCTGCCTTCTGTATACCTATATCTACCCCTATCTGCCTCAGTCGACAACTCAGTCGGCGTCGCAGCCTCTTGTCAGCGTCTCTGTAGGCATCTCAGTCGCTGCCGCTGTCGATTGGGGGGTCTGCTGCCTTCTCTATTGCTATATCTAAACCTATTCGCATCAGTCGGCGTCGCAGCCTCTCTCAGCGTCTCTGTAGGCGTCACAGTAGCTGCCGCTGTCGATTGGGGGGTCTGCTGCATTCTCTATGAATAAATCTACCCCTATCTGTCTCAGTCGGCGTCTCAGTCGGCGTCGCAGCCTCTGTCAACCTCTCTGTAGGCGTCTCAGTCGCTGCCGCTGTCGATTGAGGGGTCTGCTGCCTTCTCTATGCCTATGTCTACCCCTCTCTGCCTCAGTCGGCGTATCAGTCGGCGTCGCAGCAACTGTCAGCGTCGCAGCCTCTGTCATTGTCTCTCTAGGCGTCTCAGTCGCTTCCGCCGTCGATTGGGGGTCTGCGGCATTCTCTATGCCAATATATACCCCTATCTGCCTCAGTCGGCGTCGCAGCCTCTGTCAGCGTCTCTGTAGGCATCTCAGTCGCTGCCGTTGTCGATTGCGGGGACTGCTGCTTTCTCTAAGGCTATATCTACCCCTATCCGCATCAGTCGGCGTCACAGCCTCTCTCAGCGTTTCTGTAGGCGTCTCAGTACCTGCCGCTGTCGATTGGGGGGTCTGCTGCTTTCTCTATGCCTATATCTACCCCTACCTCTTTCATTCGGCATCTCAGTCGGCGTCGCAGCCTCTGTCAGCGTCTCACTTGTTGCCGCTGTCGATTGGGGGTCTGCTGCCTTCTTTATGCCTATGTCTACCCCTATCTGCCTCAGTCGGCGTCGCAGCCTATGTCAGCGTCTCTGTAGGCGTCTCAGTCGCTGCCGCTATCGATTGGGGGGTCTGATGCCTTCTCTATGCCTATGTCTACCCCTCTCTGCCTCAACCGGCGTCTCAGTTGGCGTCGCAGCATCTGTCAGCGTCGCACCCTCTGTCAGCGTCTCTGTAGGCGTCTCAGTCGCTGCCGCTGTCGATTGGGGGGGTCTGCTGCATTCTCTATGCCAATATCTACCCCTATCTGCCTCAGTCGGCGTCGCAGCCTCTGTCAGCGTCTCTGTAGGCGTTTTAGTCGCTGCCGCTGTCGATTGGGGGGTCAGCTGCCTTCCCTATGTCAATATCTACCCGTATCTGCCTCAGTCGGCGTCTCAGCCCCTGTCAGAGTCTCTGTAGGCGTTTCAGTCGCTGCCGCTGTCGATTGGGGGGTCTGCTGCCTTCAGTATGCCTATATCTACCCATATCTGCCTCAGTCGGCATCTCAGTCGGCGTCGCAGCCTCTGTCAGCGTCTCTGTAGGCATCTCAGTCGCTGCCGCTGTCGATTGGGGGGTCTGCTGCCTTCTCTATGGCTATATCTAAACCTATTCTCATCAGTCGGCGTCGCAGCCGCTCTCAGCGTCTCTGTAGGCGTCTCAGTAGCTGCCGCTGTCGATTGGGGGGGTCTGCTGCATTCTCTATGAATAAATCTACCCCTATCTGCCTCAGTCGGCGTCTCAGTCGGCGTCGCAGCCTCTGTCAACCTCTCTGTATGCGTCTCAGTCGCTGCCGCTGTCGATTGAGGGGTCTGCTGCCTTCTCTATGCCTATGTCTACCCCTCTCTGCCTCAGTCGGCGTATCAGTCGGCGTCGCAGCATCTGTCAGCGTCGCAGCCTCTGTCATTGTCTCTCTAGGCGTCTCAGTCGCTGCCGCCGTCGATTGGGGGGTCTGCGGCATTTTCTATGCCAATATATACCCCTATCTGCCTCAGTCGGCGTCGCAGCCTCTGTCAGCGTCTTTGTAGGCGTCTCAGTCGCTGCCATTGTCGATTGGGGGGTCTGCTGCCTTCTGTATGCCTATATCTACCCCTATCTGCCTCAGTCGACAACTCAGTGGGCGTCGCAGCCTCTGTCGGCGTCGCAGCCTCTTGTCAGCGTCTCTGTAGGCATCTCAGTCGCTGCCGTTGTCGATTGGGGGGACTGCTGCTTTCTCTAAGGCTATATCTACCCCTATCCGCATCAGTCGGCGTCGCAGCCTCTCTCAGCGTCTCTGTAGGTGTCTCAGTACCTGCCGCTGTCGATTGGGGGGTCTGCTGCATTCTCTATGAATAAATCTACCCCTATCTGCCTCAGTCGGCGTCTCAGTCGGCGTCGCAGCCTCTGTCAACCTCTCTGTAGGCGTCTCAGTCGCTGCCGCTGTCGATTGAGGGGTCTGCTGCCTTCTCTATGCCTATGTCTACCCCTCTCTGCCTCAGTCGGCGTATCAGTCGGCGTCGCAGCATCTGTCAGCGTCGCAGCCTCTGTCATTGTCTCTCTAGGCGTCTCAGTCGCTGCCGCCGTCGATTGGGGGGTCTGCGGCATTTTCTATGCCAATATATACCCCTATCTGCCTCAGTCGGCGTCGCAGCCTCTGTCAGCGTCTCTGTAGGCGTCTCAGTCGCTGCCATTGTCGATTGGGGGGTCTGCTGCCTTCTGTATGCCTATATCTACCCCTATCTGCCTCAGTCGGCAACTCAGTGGGCGTCGCAGCCTCTGTCGGCGTCGCAGCCTCTGTCGGCGTCGCAGCCTCTTGTCAGCGTCTCTGTAGGCATCTCAGTCGCTGCCGTTGTCGATTGGGGGGACTGCTGCTTTCTCTAAGGCTATATCTACCCCTATCCGCATCAGTCGGCGTCGCAGCCTCTCTCAGCGTCTCTGTAGGTGTCTCAGTACCTGCCGCTGTCGATTGGGGGGTCTGCTGCATTCTCTATGAATAAATCTACCCCTATCTGCCTCAGTCGGCGTGTCAGTCGGCGTCGCAGCCTCTGTCAACCTCTCTGTAGGCGTCTCAGTCGCTGCCGCTGTCGATTGAGGGGTCTGCTGCCTTCTCTATGCCTATGTCTACCCCTCTCTGCCTCAGTCTGCGTATCAGTCGGCGTCGCAGCATCTGTCAGCGTCGCAGCCTCTGTCATTGTCTCTCTAGGCGTCTCAGTCGCTGCCGCTGTCGATTGGGGGGTCTGCTGCATTCTCTATGCCAATATCTACCCCTATCTGCCTCAGTCGGCGTCGCAGCCTCTGTCAGCGTCTCTGTAGGCGTTTTAGTCGCTGCCGCTGTCGATTGGGGGGTCAGCTGCCTTCCCTATGTCAATATCTACCCGTATCTGCCTCAGTCGGCGTCTCAGCCCCTGTCAGAGTCTCTGTAGGCGTTTCAGTCGCTGCCGCTGTCGATTGGGGGGTCTGCTGCCTTCAGTATGCCTATATCTACCCATATCTGCCTCAGTCGGCATCTCAGTCGGCGTCGCAGCCTCTGTCAGCGTCTCTGTAGGCATCTCAGTCGCTGCCGCTGTCGATTGGGGGGTCTGCTGCCTTCTCTATGGCTATATCTAAACCTATTCTCATCAGTCGGCGTCGCAGCTTCTCTCAGCGTCTCTGTAGGCGTCTCAGTAGCTGCCGCTGTCGATTGGGGGTCTGCTGCATTCTCTATGAATAAATCTACCCCTATCTGCCTCAGTCGGCGTCTCACTCGGCGTCGCAACCTCTGTCAACCTCTCTGTATGCGTCTCAGTCGCTGCCGCTGTCGATTGAGGGGTCTGCTGCCTTCTCTATGCCTATGTCTACCCCTCTCTGCCTCAGTCGGCGTATCAGTCGGCGTCGCAGCATCTGTCAGCGTCGCAGCCTCTGTCATTGTCTCTCTAGGCGTCTCAGTCGCTGCCGCCGTCGATTGGGGGGTCTGCGGCATTTTCTATGCCAATATATACCCCTATCTGCCTCAGTCGGCGTCGCAGCCTCTGTCAGCGTGTCTGTAGGCGTCTCAGTCGCTGCCATTGTCGATTGGGGGGTCTGCTGCCTTCTGTATGCCTATATCTACCCCTATCTGCCTCAGTCGGCAACTCAGTGGGCGTCGCAGCCTCTGTCGGCGTCGCAGCCTCTTGTCAGCGTCTCTGTAGGCATCTCAGTCGCTGCCGTTGTCGATTGGGGGGACTGCTGCTTTCTCTAAGGCTATATCTACCCCTATCCGCATCAGTCGGCGTCGCAGCCTCTCTCAGCGTCTCTGTAGGTGTCTCAGTACCTGCCGCTGTCGCTTGGGGGGTCTGCTGCATTCTCTATGAATAAATCTACCCCTATCTGCCTCAGTCGGCGTCTCAGTCGGCGTCGCAGCCTCTGTCAACCTCTCTGTAGGCGTCTCAGTCGCTGTCGCTGTCGATTGAGGGGTCTGCTGCTTCTCTATGCCTATGTCTACCCCTCTCTGCCTCAGTCTGCGTATCAGTCGGCGTCGCAGCATCTGTCAGCGTCGCAGCCTCTGTCATTGTCTCTCTAGGCGTCTCAGTCGCTGCCGCCGTCGATTGGGGGTCTGCGGCATTCTCTATGCCAATATATACCCCTATCTGCCTCAGTCGGCGTCGCAGCCTCTGTCAGCGTCTCTGTAGGCGTCTCAGTCGCTGCCATTGTCGATTGGGGGGTCTGCTGCCTTCTGCATGCCTATATCTACCCCTATCTGCCTCAGTCGGCAACTCAGTGGGCGTCGCAGCCTCTGTCGGCGTCGCAGCCTCTTGCCAGCGTCTCTGTAGGCATCTCAGTCGCTGCCGTTGTCGATTGGGGGGACTGCTGCTTTCTCTAAGGCTATATCTACCCCTATCCGCATCAGTCGGCGTCACAGCCTCTCTCAGCGTCTCTGTAGGCGTCTCAGAACCTGCCGCTGTCGATTGGGGGGTCTGCTGCATTCTCTATGCCTATATTTACCCCTACCTCTTTCATTCGGCATCTCAGTCGGCGTCGCAGCCTCTGTCAGCGTCTCACTTGTTGCCGCTGTCGATTGGGGGTCTGCTGCCTTCTTTATGCCTATGTCTACCCCTATCTGCCTCAGTCGGCGTCGCAGCCTATGTCAGCGTCTCTGTAGGCGTCTCAGTCGCTGCCGCTGTCGATTGGGGGGTCTGATGCCTTCTCTATGCCTATGTCTACCCCTCTCTGCCTCAGCCGGCGTCTCAGTTGGCGTCGCAGCATCTGTCAGCGTCCCACCCTCTGTCAGCTTCTCTGTAGGCGTCTCAGTCGCTGCCGCTGTCGATTGGGGGGTCTGCTGCATTCTCTATGCCAATATCTACCCCTATCTGCCTCAGTCGGCGTCGCAGCCTCTGTCAGCGTCTCTGTAGGCGTCTCAGTCGCTACCGCTGTCGATTGGGGGGTCAGCTGCCTTCCCTATGTCAATATCTACCCGTATCTGCCTCAGTCGGCGTCTCAGCCCCTGTCAGAGTCTCTGTAGGCGTTTCAGTCGCTGCCGCTGTCGATTGGGGGGTCTGCTGCCTTCAGTATGCCTATATCTACCCATATCTGCCTCAGTCGGCATCTCAGTCGGCGTCGCAGCCTCTGTCAGCGTCTCTCTTGGCGTCTCAGTCGCTGCCGCCGTCGATTGGGGGGTCTGCTGCATTCTCTAAGCCACTATCTACCCCTATCTGCCTCAGTCGGCGTCGCAGCCTCTGTCAGCGTCTCTGTAGGCGTCTCAGCCGCTGCCGCTGTCGAATGGGGTGTCTGCTGCCTTCTGTATACCTATATCTACCCCTATCTGCCTCAGTCGACAACTCAGTCGGCGTCGCAGCCTCTTGTCAGCGTCTCTGTAGGCATCTCAGTCGCTGCCGCTGTCGATTGGGGGGTCTGCTGCCTTCTCTATGCCAATATCTACCCTTATCTGCGTCAGTCGGCGTCTCAGTCAGCGTCGCAGCCTCTGTCAGCCTCTCTGAATGCGTCTCAGTCGCTGCCGCTGTCGATTGGGGGTCTGCGGCCTTGTCTATGCCTATATCTACCCCTATCTGCCTCAGTCGGCGTCTCAGTCGGCTTCGCAGCCTCTGTCAGCGTCTCTGTATGTGTCTCAGTCGCTGCCGTTGTCAATTGGGGGGTCTGCTGCCTTCTCTATGCCAATATCTACCCTTCTCTGCCTCAGTCGGCTTCGCAGCCTCTCTCAGCGTCTATGTAGGCGTCTCATTTGTTGCGCTGTCGATTGGGGTGTCTGCTGCCTTCTCTATGCCTATGTCTACCCCTCTCTGCCTAAGTCGGCGTCTTAGTCGGCATCGCAGCCTCTGTCAGCGTCTCTGTAGGCGTCTCAGTCGCTGCCGCTGTTGATTGGGGGGTCTGCTGCCTCCTCTATGCCAATATCTACCCCTATCTGCCTCAGTCGGCATCGCAGCCCCTGTCAGCATCTCTGTAAGCGTCTCAGTCGCTGCCGCCGTCGATTGGGGGGTCTGCTGCCTTCTCTATGCCTATGTCTACCCTTATCTGCCTCAGTCGGCGTCTCAGTCAGCGTCGCAGCCTCTGTCAGCCTCTCTGAATGCGTGTCAGTCGCTGCCGCTGTCGATTGGGGGGTCTGCTGCTTTCTCTATGCCTATATCTACCCCTATCTGCCTCAGTCGGCGTCTCAGTCGGCGTCGCAGCCTATGTCAGCGTCTCTGTAGGCGTCTCAGTCACTGCCGCTGTCGATTCGGGGGTCTGATGCCTTCTCTATGCCAATATCTACCCTTATAGGCCTCAGTCGGCGTCTCAGTCGGCGTGTCAGTCGGCATCGCAGCCATTGTCAGCGTCTATGTAGGCGTCTCAGTTGCTGCCGCTGTCGATTGGGGGGGTCTGATGCCTTCTCTATGCCTATGTCTACCCCTCTCTGCCTCAGCCGGCGTCTCAGTCGGCGTCGCAGCATCTATCAGCGTCGCAGCCTCTGTCAGCGTCTCTATAGGCGTCTCAGTCGCTGCCGCTGTCGATTGGGGGGTCTGCTGCCTTCTGTATTCTTATTTCTACCCCTATCTGCCTCAGTCGGCAACTCAGTCGGCGTCGCAGCCTCTATCAGCGTCTCTGTAGGCGTCTCAGTTGTTGCCGCTGTCGATTGGTGGGTCTGCTGCCTTCTCTATGCCTATATCTACCCCTACGCGCCTCAGTCGGCGTCAAAGTCGGCTTCGCAGCCTCTATCAGCGTCTCTGTAGGCGTCTCAGTCACTGCCGCTGTCGATTCGGGGGTCTGATGCCTTCTCTATGCCAATATCTACCCTTATAGGCCTCAGTCGGCGTCTCAGTCGGCGTGTCAGTCGGCATCGCAGCCATTGTCAGCGTCTATGTAGGCGTCTCAGTTGCTGCCGCTGTCGATTGGGGGGGTCTGCTGCCTTCTCTATGCTTATATCTACCCCTACATACCTCAGTCGGCATCTCAGTCGGCGTCGCAGCATCTGTCAGCGTCGCAGCCTCTGTCATTGTCTCTGTAGGCATCTCAGTCGCTGCAGCTGTCGATTGGGGGGTCTGCTGCCTTCTCTATGGCTATATCTAAACCTATTCTCATCAGTCGGCGTCGCAGCTTCTCTCAGCGTCTCTGTAGGCGTCTCAGTAGCTGCCGCTGTCGATTGGGGGTCTGCTGCATTCTCTATGAATAAATCTACCCCTATCTGCCTCAGTCGGCGTCTCACTCGGCGTCGCAACCTCTGTCAACCTCTCTGTATGCGTCTCAGTCGCTGCCGCTGTCGATTGAGGGGTCTGCTGCCTTCTCTATGCCTATGTCTACCCCTCTCTGCCTCAGTCGGCGTATCAGTCGGCGTCGCAGCATCTGTCAGCGTCGCAGCCTCTGTCATTGTCTCTCTAGGCGTCTCAGTCGCTGCCGCCGTCGATTGGGGGGTCTGCGGCATTTTCTATGCCAATATATACCCCTATCTGCCTCAGTCGGCGTCGCAGCCTCTGTCAGCGTCTCTGTAGGCGTCTCAGTCGCTGCCATTGTCGATTGGGGGGTCTGCTGCCTTCTGTATGCCTATATCTACCCCTATCTGCCTCAGTCGGCAACTCAGTGGGCGTCGCAGCCTCTGTCGGCGTCGCAGCCTCTTGTCAGCGTCTCTGTAGGCATCTCAGTCGCTGCCGTTGTCGATTGGGGGGACTGCTGCTTTCTCTAAGGCTATATCTACCCCTATCCGCATCAGTCGGCGTCGCAGCCTCTCTCAGCGTCTCTGTAGGTGTCTCAGTACCTGCCGCTGTCGATTGGGGGGTCTGCTGCATTCTCTATGAATAAATCTAACCCTATCTGCCTCAGTCGGCGTCTCAGTCGGCGTCGCAGCCTCTGTCACCCTCTCTGTAGGCGTCTCAGTCGCTGTCGCTGTCGATTGAGGGGTCTGCTGCTTCTCTATGCCTATGTCTACCCCTCTCTGCCTCAGTCTGCGTATCAGTCGGCGTCGCAGCATCTGTCAGCGTCGCAGCCTCTGTCATTGTCTCTCTAGGCGTCTCAGTCGCTGCCGCCGTCGATTGGGGGTCTGCGGCATTCTCTATGGCAATATATACCCCTATCTGCCTCAGTCGGCGTCGCAGCCTCTGTCAGCGTCTCTGTAGGCGTCTCAGTCGCTGCCATTGTCGATTGGGGGGGTCTGCTGCCTTCTGCATGCCTATATCTACCCCTATCTGCCTCAGTCGGCAACTCAGTGGGCGTCGCAGCCTCTGTCGGCGTCGCAGCCTCTTGCCAGCGTCTCTGTAGGCATCTCAGTCGCTGCCGTTGTCGATTGGGGGGACTGCTGCTTTCTCTAAGGCTATATCTACCCCTATCCGCATCAGTCGGCGTCACAGCCTCTCTCAGCGTCTCTGTAGGCGTCTCAGAACCTGCCGCTGTCGATTGGGGGGTCTGCTGCATTCTCTATGCCTATATTTACCCCTACCTCTTTCATTCGGGCATCTCAGTCGGCGTCGCAGCCTCTGTCAGCGTCCTCACTTGTTGCCGCTGTCGATTGGGGGTCTGCTGCCTTCTTTATGCCTATGTCTACCCCTATCTGCCCTCAGTCGGCGTCGCAGCCTATGTCAGCGTCTCTGTAGGCGTCTCAGTCGCTGCCGCTGTCGATTGGGGGGTCTGATGCCTTCTCTATGCCTATGTCTACCCCTCTCTGCCTCAGCCGGCGTCTCAGTTGGCGTCGCAGCATCTGTCAGCGTCCCACCCTCTGTCAGCGTCTCTGTAGGCGTCTCAGTCGCTACCGCAGTCGATTGGGGGGTTCTGCTGCATTCTCTATGCCAATATCTACCCCTATCTGCCTCAGTCGGCGTCGCAGCCTCTGTCAGCGTCTCTGTAGGCGTCTCAGTCGCTACCGCTGTCGATTGGGGGGTCAGCTGCCTTCCCTATGTCAATATCTACCCGTATCTGCCTCAGTCGGCGTCTCAGCCCCTGTCAGAGTCTCTGTAGGGCGTTTCAGTCGCTGCCGCTGTCGATTGGGGGGTCTGCTGCCTTCAGTATGCCTATATCTACCCATATCTGCCTCAGTCGGCATCTCAGTCGGCGTCGCAGCCTCTGTCAGCGTCTCTCTTGGCGTCTCAGTCGCTGCGCCCGTCGATTGGGGGGTCTGCTGCATTCTCTAAGCCACTATCTACCCTATCTGCCTCAGTCGGCGTCGCAGCCTCTGTCAGCGTCTCTGTAGGCGGCTCAGTCGCTGCCGCTGTCGATTGGGGTGTCTGCTGCCTTCGGTATACCTATATCTACCCCTATCTGCCTCAGTCGACAACTCAGTCGGCGTCGCAGCCTCTTGTCAGCGTCTCTGTAGGCATCTCAGTCGCTGCCGCTGTCGATTGGGGGGTCTGCTGCCTTCTCTATGCCAATATCTACCCTTATCTGCGTCAGTCGGCGTCTCAGTCAGCGTCGCAGCCTCTGTCAGCCTCTCTGAATGCGTCTCAGTCGCTGCCGCTGTCGATTGGGGGTGTCTGCGGCCTTGTCTATGCCTATATCTACCCCTATCTGCCTCAGTCGGCGTCTCAGTCGGCGTCGCAGCCTCTGTCAGCGTCTCTGTATGTGTCTCAGTCGCTGCCGTTGTCGATTGGGGGGTCTGCTGCCCTTCTCTATGCCAATATCTACCTTCTCTGCCTCAGTCGGCTTCGCAGCCTCTCTCAGCGTCTATGTAGGCGTCTCATTTGTTGCGCTGTCGATTGGGGTGTCTGCTGCTTTCTCTATGCCCATGTCTACCCCTCTCTGCTTAAGTCGGTGTCGCAGCCTCCGTCAGCGTCTCTGTAGGCGTCTCAGTCGATGCAGCTGTTGATTGGGGGGTCTGCTGCCTTCTCTATGCCAATATCTACCCCTATCTGCCTTAGTCGGCATCGCAGCCCCTGTCAGCATCTCTGTAAGCCGTCTCAGTCGCTGCCGCCGTCGATTGGGGGGTCTGCTGCCTTCCTCTATGCTAAGTCTACCCTTATCTGCCTCAGTCGGCGTCTCAGTCAGCGTCGCAGCCTCTGTCAGCCTATCTGAATGCGTGTCAGTCGCTGCCGCTGTCGATTGGGGGGTCCTGCTGCTTTCTCTATGCCTATATCTACCCCTATCTGCCTCAGTCGGCGTCTCAGTCGGGCGTCGCAGCCTATGTCAGCGTCTCTGTAGGCGTCTCAGTCACTGCCGCTGTCGATTCGGGGGTCTGATGCCTTCTCTATGCCAATATCTACCCTTATAGGCCTCAGTCGGCGTCTCAGTCGGCGTCTCAGTCGGCATCGCAGCCATTGTCAGCGTCTATGTAAGCGTCTCAGTTGCTGCCGCTGTCGATTGGGGGGGGTCTGATGCCTTCTCTATGCCTATGTCTACCCCTCTCTGCCTCAGCCGGCGTCTCAGTCGGCGTCGCAGCATCTATCAGGCGTCGCAGCCTCTGTCAGCGTCTCTATAAGGCGTCTCAGTCGCTGCCGCTGTCGATTGGGGGGACTGCTGTCTTCTCTATGCTTATTTCTACCCCTATCTGCCTCAGTCGGCAACTCAGTCGGCGTCGCAGCCTCTATCAGCGTCTCTGTAGGCGTCTCAGTTGTTGCCGCTGTCGATTGGTGGGTCTGCTGCCTTCTCTATGCCTATATCTACCCCCTACGCGCCTCAGTCGGCGTCAAAAGTCGGCTTCGCAGCCTCTATCAGCGTCTCTGTAGGCGTCTCAGTCACTGCCGCTGTCGATTCGGGGGTCTGAAGCCTTCTCTATGCCAATATCTACCCTTATAGGCCTCAGTCGGCGTGTCAGTCGGCATCGCAGCCATTGTCAGCGTCTATGTAGGCGTCTCAGTTGCTGCCGCTGTCGATTGGGGGGGTCTGCTGCCCTTCTCTATGCTTATATCTACCCCTACATACCTCAGTCGGCATCTCAGTCGGCATCTCAGCCGGCCGTCGCAGCCTCTGTCAACGTCTCTCTAGGCGTCTCATTCGCTGCCGCCGTCGATTGGGGGGTCTGCTGCATTCTCTATGCCAATATCTACCCCTATCTGCCTCAGTCGGCGTCGCAGCCTCTGTCAGCATCTCTGAATGGCGTCTCAGTCGCTGCCGCTGTCGATTGGGGGGTCTGCTGCTTTCTCTATGCCTATATCTACCCCTATCTGCCTCAGTCGGCGTCTCAGTCGGCGTCGCAGCCTATATCAGCGTCTCTGTAGGCGTCTCAGTCGCTGCCGCTGTCGATTGGGGGGTCTGATGCCTTCTCTATGCCTATGTCTACCCCTCTCTGCCTCAGCCGGCGTCTCAGTCGGCGTCGCAGCATCTGTCAGCGTCGCAGCCTCTGTCAGCGTCTCTATAGGCGTCTCAGTCGCTGCCGCCGTCGATTGGGGGGTCTGCGGCATTCTCTATGCCAATATATACCCCTATCTCCCTCAGTCGGCGTCGCAGCCTCTATCAGCGTCTCTGTAGGCGTCTCACTTGTTGCCGCTGTCGATTGGAGGCTGCTGCCTTCTCTATGCCTATTTCTAAACCTCTCTGCCTCAGTCGGCGTCTTAGTCGGCATCGCAGCCTCTGTCAGCGTCTCTGTAGGCGTCTCAGTCGCTGCCGCTGTTGATTGGGGGTCTGCTGCCTTCTCTATGCCAATATCTACCCCTATCTGCCTCAGTCGGCGTCGCAGCCTCTGTCAGCTTCTCTGTAAGCGTCTCAGTCGCTGCCGCCGTCGATTGGGGGGTCTGCTGCCTTCTGTATGCCTATATCTACCCCTATCTGCCTCAGTCGGCAACTCAGTGGGCGTCGCAGCCTCTGTCGGCGTTGCAGCCTCTTGTCAGCGTCTCTGTAGGCATCTCAGTCGCTGCCGTTGTCGATTGGGGGACTGCTGCTTTCTCTAAGGCTATATCTACCCCTATCCGCATCAGTCGGCGTCGCAGCCTCTCTCAGCGTCTCTGTAGGTGTCTCAGTACCTGCCGCTGTCGATTGGGGGGTCTGCTGCATTCTCTATGAATAAATCTACCCCTATCTGCCTCAGTCGGCGTCTCAGTCGGCGTCGCAGCCTCTGTCAACCTCTCTGTAGGCGTCTCAGTCGCTGTCGCTGTCGATTGAGGGGTCTGCTGCTTCTCTATGCCTATGTCTACCCCTCTCTGCCTCAGTCTGCGTATCAGTCGGCGTCGCAGCATCTGTCAGCGTCGCAGCCTCTGTCATTGTCTCTCTAGGCGTCTCAGTCGCTGCCGCCGTCGATTGGGGGTCTGCGGCATTCTCTATGCCAATATATACCCCTATCTGCCTCAGTCGGCGTCGCAGCCTCTGTCAGCGTCTCTGTAGGCGTCTCAGTCGCTGCCATTGTCGATTGGGGGGTCTGCTGCCTTCTGCATGCCTATATCTACCCCTATCTGCCTCAGTCGGCAACTCAGTGGGCGTCGCAGCCTCTGTCGGCGTCGCAGCCTCTTGCCAGCGTCTCTGTAGGCATCTCAGTCGCTGCCGTTGTCGATTGGGGGGACTGCTGCTTTCTCTAAGGCTATATCTACCCCTATCCGCATCAGTCGGCGTCACAGCCTCTCTCAGCGTCTCTGTAGGCGTCTCAGAACCTGCCGCTGTCGATTGGGGGGTCTGCTGCATTCTCTATGCCTATATCTACCCCTACCTCTTTCATTCGGCATCTCAGTCGGCGTCGCAGCCTCTGTCAGCGTCTCACTTGTTGCCGCTGTCGATTGGGGGTCTGCTGCCTTCTTTATGCCTATGTCTACCCCTATCTGCCTCAGTCGGCGTCGCAGCCTATGTCAGCGTCTCTGTAGGCGTCTCAGTCGCTGCCGCTGTCGATTGGGGGGTCTGATGCCTTCTCTATGCCTATGTCTACCCCTCTCTGCCTCAGCCGGCGTCTCAGTTGGCGTCGCAGCATCTGTCAGCGTCCCACCCTCTGTCAGCGTCTCTGTAGGCGTCTCAGTCGCTGCCGCTGTCGATTGGGGGGTCTGCTGCATTCTCTATGCCAATATCTACCCCTATCTGCCTCAGTCGGCGTCGCAGCCTCTGTCAGCGTCTCTGTAGGCGTCTCAGCCGCTGCCGCTGTCGAATGGGGTGTCTGCTGCCTTCTGTATACCTATATCTACCCATATCTGCCTCAGTCGGCATCTCAGTCGGCGTCGCAGCCTCTGTCAGCGTCTCTCTTGGCGTCTCAGTCGCTGCCGCCGTCGATTGGGGGGTCTGCTGCATTCTCTAAGCCACTATCTACCCCTATCTGCCTCAGTCGGCGTCGCAGCCTCTGTCAGCGTCTCTGTAGGCGTCTCAGCCGCTGCCGCTGTCGAATGGGGTGTCTGCTGCCTTCTGTATACCTATATCTACCCCTATCTGCCTCAGTCGACAACTCAGTCGGCGTCGCAGCCTCTTGTCAGCGTCTCTGTAGGCATCTCAGTCGCTGCCGCTGTCGATTGGGGGGTCTGCTGCCTTCTCTATGCCAATATCTACCCTTATCTGCGTCAGTCGGCGTCTCAGTCAGCGTCGCAGCCTCTGTCAGCCTCTCTGAATGCGTCTCAGTCGCTGCCGCTGTCGATTGGGGGGTCTGCGGCCTTGTCTATGCCTATATCTACCCCTATCTGCCTCAGTCGGCGTCTCAGTCGGCTTCGCAGCCTCTGTCAGCGTCTCTGTATGTGTCTCAGTCGCTGCCGTTGTCGATTGGGGGGTCTGCTGCCTTCTCTATGCCAATATCTACCCTTCTCTGCCTCAGTCGGCTTCGCAGCCTCTCTCAGCGTCTATGTAGGCGTCTCATTTGTTGCGCTGTCGATTGGGGTGTCTGCTGCCTTCTCTATGCCTATGTCTACCCCTCTCTGCCTCAGTCGGCGTCTTAGTCGGCATCGCAGCCTCTGTCAGCGTCTCTGTAGGCGTCTCAGTCGCTGCCGCTGTTGATTGGGGGGGTCTGCTGCCTCCTCTATGCCAATATCTACCCCTATCTGCCTCAGTCGGCATCGCAGCCCCTGTCAGCATCTCTGTAAGCGTCTCAGTCGCTGCCGCCGTCGATTGGGGGGTCTGCTGCCTTCTCTATGCCTATGTCTACCCTTATCTGCCTCAGTCGGCGTCTCAGTCAGCGTCGCAGCCTATGTCAGCGTCTCTGTAGGCGTCTCAGTCGCTGCCGCTGTCGATTCGGGGGTCTGATGCCTTCTCTATGCCAATATCTACCCTTATAGGCCTCAGTCGGCGTCTCAGTCGGCGTGTCAGTCGGCATCGCAGCCATTGTCAGCGTCTATGTAGGCGTCTCAATTGCTGCCGCTGTCGATTGGGGGGGGTCTGATGCCTTCTCTATGCCTATGTCTACCCCTCTCTGCCTCAGCCGGCGTCTCAGTCGGCGTCGCAGCATCTGTCAGCGTCGCAGCCTCTGTCAGCGTCTCTATAGGCGTCTCAGTCGCTGCCGCTGTCGATTGGGGGGTCTGCTGCCTTCTGTATTCTTATTTCTACCCCTATCTGCCTCAGTCGGCAACTCAGTCGGCGTCGCAGCCTCTATCAGCGTCTCTGTAGGCGTCTCAGTTGTTGCCGCTGTCGATTGGTGGGTCTGCTGCCTTCTCTATGCCTATATCTACCCCTACGCGCCTCAGTCGGCGTCAAAGTCGGCTTCGCAGCCTCTATCAGCGTCTCTGTAGGCGTCTCAGTCACTGCCGCTGTCGATTCGGGGGTCTGAAGCCTTCTCTATGCCAATATCTACCCTTATAGGCCTCAGTCGGCGTCTCAGTCGGCGTGTCAGTCGGCATCGCAGCCATTGTCAGCGTCTATGTAGGCGTCTCAGTTGCTGCCGCTGTCGATTGGGGGGGTCTGCTGCCTTCTCTATGCTTATATCTACCCCTACATACCTCAGTCGGCATCTCAGTCGGCATCTCAGCCGGCGTCGCAGCCTCTGTCAACGTCTCTCTAGGCGTCTCATTCGCTGCCGCCGTCGATTGGGGGGTCTGCTGCATTCTCTATGCCAATATCTACCCCTATCTGCCTCAGTCGGCGTCGCAGCCTCTGTCAGCCTCTCTGAATGCGTCTCAGTCGCTGCCGCTGTCGATTGGGGGGTCTGCTGCCTTCTCTATGCCTATATCTACCCCTATCTGCCTCAGTCGGCGTCTCAGTCGGCGTCGCAGCCTATATCAGCGTCTCTGTAGGCGTCTCAGTCGCTGCCGCTGTCGATTGGGGGGTCTGATGCCTTCTCTATGCCTATGTCTACCCCTCTCTGCCTCAGCCGGCGTCTCAGTCGGCGTCGCAGCATCTGTCAGCGTCGCAGCCTCTGTCAGCGTCTCTATAGGCGTCTCAGTCGCTGCCGCCGTCGATTGGGGGGTCTGCGGCATTCTCTATGCCAATATATACCCCTATCTCCCTCAGTCGGCGTCGCAGCCTCTATCAGCGTCTCTGTAGGCGTCTCACTTGTTGCCGCTGTCGATTGGAGGCTGCTGCCTTCTCTATGCCTATTTCTACCCCTCTCTGCCTCAGTCGGCGTCTTAGTCGGCATCGCAGCCTCTGTCAGCGTCTCTGTAGGCGTCTCAGTCGCTGCCGCTGTTGATTGGGGGTCTGCTGCCTTCTCTATGCCAATATCTACCCCTATCTGCCTCAGTCGGCGTCGCAGCCTCAGTCAGCTTCTCTGTAAGCGTCTCAGTCGCTGCCGCCGTCGATTGGGGGGTCTGCTGCATTCTCTATGAATAAATCTACCCCTATCTGCCTCAGTCGGCGTCTCAGTCGGCGTCGCAGCCTCTGTCAACCTCTCTGTAGGCGTCTCAGTCGCTGCCGCTGTCGATTGGGGGGGACTGATGCCTTGTCTATGCCTATGTCTACCCCTCTCTGCCTCAGCCGGCGTCTCAGTTGGCGTCGCAGCATCTGTCAGCGTCCCACCCTCTGTCAGCGTCTCTGTAGGCGTCTCAGTCGCTGCCGCTGTCGATTGGGGGGTCTGCTGCATTCTCTATGCCAATATCTACCCCTATCTGCCTCAGTCGGCGTCGCAGCCTCTGTCAGCGTCTCTGTAGGCGTCTCAGTCGCTACCGCTGTCGATTGGGGGGTCAGCTGCCTTCCCTATGTCAATATCTACCCGTATCTGCCTCAGTCGGCGTCTCAGCCCCTGTCAGAGTCTCTGTAGGCGTTTCAGTCGCTGCCGCTGTCGATTGGGGGGTCTGCTGCCTTCAGTATGCCTATATCTACCCATATCTGCCTCAGTCGGCATCTCAGTCGGCGTCGCAGCCTCTGTCAGCGTCTCTTTTGGCGTCTCAGTCGCTGCCGCCGTCGATTGGGGGGTCTGCTGCATTCTCTAAGCCACTATCTACCCCTATCTGCCTCAGTCGGCGTCGCAGCCTCTGTCAGCGTCTCTGTAGGCGTCTCAGCCGCTGCCGCTGTCGAATGGGGTGTCTGCTGCCTTCTGTATGCCTATATCTACCCCTATCTGCCTCAGTCGACAACTCAGTCGGCGTCGCAGCATCTTGTCAGCGTCTCTGTAGGCATCTCAGTCGCTGCCGCTGTCGATTGGGGGGTCTGCTGCCTTCTCTATGCCAATATCTACCCTTATCTGCGTCAGTCGGCGTCTCAGTCAGCGTCGCAGCCTCTGTCAGCCTCTCTGAATGCGTCTCAGTCGCTGCCGCTGTCGATTGGGGGGTCTGCGGCCTTGTCTATGCCTATATCTACCCCTATCTGCCTCAGTCGGCGTCTCAGTCGGCTTCGCAGCCTCTGTCAGCGTCTCTGTATGTGTCTCAGTCGCTGCCGTTGTCGATTGGGGGGTCTGCTGCCTTCTCTATGCCAATATCTACCCTTCTCTGCCTCAGTCGGCTTCGCAGCCTCTCTCAGCGTCTATGTAGGCGTCTCATTTGTTGCGCTGTCGATTGGGGTGTCTGCTGCCTTCTCTATGCCCATGTCTACCCCTCTCTGCCTAAGTCGGCGTCTTAGTCGGCATCGCAGCCTCTGTCAGCGTCTCTGTAGGCGTCTCAGTCGCTGCCGCTGTTGATTGGGGGGGTCTGCTGCCTCCTCTATGCCAATATCTACCCCTATCTGCCTTAGTCGGCATCGCAGCCCCTGTCAGCATCTCTGTAAGCGTCTCAGTCGCTGCCGCCGTCGATTGGGGGGTCTGCTGCCTTCTCTATGCCTATGTCTACCCTTATCTGCCTCAGTCGGCGTCTCAGTCAGCGTCGCAGCCTCTGTCAGCCTCTCTGAATGCGTGTCAGTCGCTGCCGCTGTCGATTGGGGGGTCTGCTGCTTTCTCTATGCCTATATCTACCCCTATCTGCCTCAGTCGGCGTCTCAGTCGGCGTCGCAGCCTATGTCAGCGTCTCTGTAGGCGTCTCAGTCACTGCCGCTGTCGATTCGGGGGTCTGATGCCTTCTCTATGCCAATATCTACCCTTATAGGCCTCAGTCGGCGTCTCAGTCGGCGTGTCAGTCGGCATCGCAGCCATTGTCAGCGTCTATGTAAGCGTCTCAGTTGCTGCCGCTGTCGATTGGGGGGGGTCTGATGCCTTCTCTATGCCTATGTCTACCCCTCTCTGCCTCAGCCGGCGTCTCAGTCGGCGTCGCAGCATCTATCAGCGTCGCAGCCTCTGTCAGCGTCTCTATAGGCGTCTCAGTCGCTGCCGCTGTCGATTGGGGGGTCTGCTGCCTTCTGTATTCTTATTTCTACCCCTATCTGCCTCAGTCGGCAACTCAGTCGGCGTCGCAGCCTCTATCAGCGTCTCTGTAGGCGTCTCAGTTGTTGCCGCTGTCGATTGGTGGGTCTGCTGCCTTCTCTATGCCTATATCTACCCCTACGCGCCTCAGTCGGCGTCAAAGTCGGCTTCGCAGCCTCTATCAGCGTCTCTGTAGGCGTCTCAGTCACTGCCGCTGTCGATTCGGGGGTCTGAAGCCTTCTCTATGCCAATATCTACCCTTATAGGCCTCAGTCGGCGTGTCAGTCGGCATCGCAGCCATTGTCAGCGTCTATGTAGGCGTCTCAGTTGCTGCCGCTGTCGATTGGGGGGGTCTGCTGCCTTCTCTATGCTTATATCTACCCCTACATACCTCAGTCGGCATCTCAGTCGGCATCTCAGCCGGCGTCGCAGCCTCTGTCAACGTCTCTCTAGGCGTCTCATTCGCTGCCGCCGTCGATTGGGGGGTCTGCTGCATTCTCTATGCCAATATCTACCCCTATCTGCCTCAGTCGGCGTCGCAGCCTCTGTCAGCCTCTCTGAATGCGTCTCAGTCGCTGCCGCTGTCGATTGGGGGGTCTGCTGCTTTCTCTATGCCTATATCTACCCCTATCTGCCTCAGTCGGCGTCTCAGTCGGCGTCGCAGCCTATATCAGCGTCTCTGTAGGCGTCTCAGTCGCTGCCGCTGTCGATTGGGGGGTCTGATGCCTTCTCTATGCCTATGTCTACCCCTCTCTGCCTCAGCCGGCGTCTCAGTCGGCGTCGCAGCATCTGTCAGCGTCGCAGCCTCTGTCAGCGTCTCTATAGGCGTCTCAGTCGCTGCCGCCGTCGATTGGGGGGTCTGCGGCATTCTCTATGCCAATATATACCCCTATCTCCCTCAGTCGGCGTCGCAGCCTCTATCAGCGTCTCTGTAGGCGTCTCACTTGTTGCCGCTGTCGATTGGAGGCTGCTGCCTTCTCTATGCCTATTTCTAAACCTCTCTGCCTCAGTCGGCGTCTTAGTCGGCATCGCAGCCTCGGTCGGCATCTCTGTAGGCGTCTCAGTCGCTGCCGCTGTTGATTGGGGGTCTGCTGCCTTCTCTATGCCAATATCTACCCCTATCTGCCTCAGTCGGCGTCGCAGCCTCTGTCAGCTTCTCTGTAAGCGTCTCAGTCGCTGCCGCCGTCGATTGGGGGGTCTGCTGCCTTCTGTATGCCTATATCTACCCCTATCTGCCTCAGTCGGCAACTCAGTGGGCGTCGCAGCCTCTGTCGGCGTTGCAGCCTCTTGTCAGCGTCTCTGTAGGCATCTCAGTCGCTGCCGTTGTCGATTGGGGGACTGCTGCTTTCTCTAAGGCTATATCTACCCCTATCCGCATCAGTCGGCGTCGCAGCCTCTCTCAGCGTCTCTGTAGGTGTCTCAGTACCTGCCGCTGTCGATTGGGGGGTCTGCTGCATTCTCTATGAATAAATCTACCCCTATCTGCCTCAGTCGGCGTCTCAGTCGGCGTCGCAGCCTCTGTCAACCTCTCTGTAGGCGTCTCAGTCGCTGTCGCTGTCGATTGAGGGGTCTGCTGCTTCTCTATGCCTATGTCTACCCCTCTCTGCCTCAGTCTGCGTATCAGTCGGCGTCGCAGCATCTGTCAGCGTCGCAGCCTCTGTCATTGTCTCTCTAGGCGTCTCAGTCGCTGCCGCCGTCGATTGGGGGTCTGCGGCATTCTCTATGCCAATATATACCCCTATCTGCCTCAGTCGGCGTCGCAGCCTCTGTCAGCGTCTCTGTAGGCGTCTCAGTCGCTGCCGCTGTCGATTGGGGGGTCTGCTGCCTTCTGCATGCCTATATCTACCCCTATCTGCCTCAGTCGGCAACTCAGTGGGCGTCGCAGCCTCTGTCGGCGTCGCAGCCTCTTGCCAGCGTCTCTGTAGGCATCTCAGTCGCTGCCGTTGTCGATTGGGGGGACTGCTGCTTTCTCTAAGGCTATATCTACCCCTATCCGCATCAGTCGGCGTCACAGCCTCTCTCAGCGTCTCTGTAGGCGTCTCAGAACCTGCCGCTGTCGATTGGGGGGTCTGCTGCATTCTCTATGCCTATATTTACCCCTACCTCTTTCATTCGGCATCTCAGTCGGCGTCGCAGCCTCTGTCAGCGTCTCACTTGTTGCCGCTGTCGATTGGGGGTCTGCTGCCTTCTTTATGCCTATGTCTACCCCTATCTGCCTCAGTCGGCGTCGCAGCCTCTGTCAGCGTCTCTGTAGGCGTCTCAGTCGCTGCCGCTGTCGATTGGGGGGTCTGATGCCTTCTCTATGCCTATGTCTACCCCTCTCTGCCTCAGCCGGCGTCTCAGTTGGCGTCGCAGCATCTGTCAGCGTCCCACCCTCTGTCAGCGTCTCTGTAGGCGTCTCAGTCGCTGCCGCTGTCGATTGGGGGGTCTGCTGCATTCTCTATGCCAATATCTACCCCTATCTGCCTCAGTCGGCGTCGCAGCCTCTGTCAGCGTCTCTGTAGGCGTCTCAGCCGCTGCCGCTGTCGAATGGGGTGTCTGCTGCCTTCTGTATACCTATATCTACCCATATCTGCCTCAGTCGGCATCTCAGTCGGCGTCGCAGCCTCTGTCAGCGTCTCTCTTGGCGTCTCAGTCGCTGCCGCCGTCGATTGGGGGGTCTGCTGCATTCTCTAAGCCACTATCTACCCCTATCTGCCTCAGTCGGCGTCGCAGCCTCTGTCAGCGTCTCTGTAGGCGTCTCAGCCGCTGCCGCTGTCGAATGGGGTGTCTGCTGCCTTCTGTATACCTATATCTACCCCTATCTGCCTCAGTCGACAACTCAGTCGGCGTCGCAGCCTCTTGTCAGCGTCTCTGTAGGCGTCTCAGTCGCTGCCGCTGTCGATTGGGGGGTCTGCTGCCTTCTCTATGCCAATATCTACCCTTATCTGCCTCAGTCGGCGTCTCAGTCGGCGTCGCAGCCTCTGTCAGCCTCTCTGAATGCGTCTCAGTCGCTGCCGCTGTCGATTGGGGGGTCTGCGGCCTTGTCTATGCCTATATCTACCCCTATCTGCCTCAGTCGGCGTCTCAGTCGGCTTCGCAGCCTCTGTCAGCGTCTCTGTATGTGTCTCAGTCGCTGCCGTTGTCGATTGGGGGGTCTGCTGCCTTCTCTATGCCAATATCTACCCTTCTCTGCCTCAGTCGGCTTCGCAGCCTCTCTCAGCGTCTATGTAGGCGTCTCATTTGTTGCGCTGTCGATTGGGGTGTCTGCTGCCTTCTCTATGCCTATGTCTACCCCTCTCTGCCTAAGTCGGCGTCTTAGTCGGCATCGCAGCCTCTGTCAGCGTCTCTGTAGGCGTCTCAGTCGCTGCCGCTGTTGATTGGGGGGGTCTGCTGCCTCCTCTATGCCAATATCTACCCCTATCTGCCTCAGTCGGCATCGCAGCCCCTGTCAGCATCTCTGTAAGCGTCTCAGTCGCTGCCGCCGTCGATTGGGGGGTCTGCTGCCTTCTCTATGCCTATGTCTACCCTTATCTGCCTCAGTCGGCGTCTCAGTCAGCGTCGCAGCCTATGTCAGCGTCTCTGTAGGCGTCTCAGTCACTGCCGCTGTCGATTCGGGGGTCTGATGCCTTCTCTATGCCAATATCTACCCTTATAGGCCTCAGTCGGCGTCTCAGTCGGCGTGTCAGTCGGCATCGCAGCCATTGTCAGCGTCTATGTAGGCGTCTCAATTGCTGCCGCTGTCGATTGGGGGGGGTCTGATGCCTTCTCTATGCCTATGTCTACCCCTCTCTGCCTCAGCCGGCGTCTCAGTCGGCGTCGCAGCATCTATCAGCGTCGCAGCCTCTGTCAGCGTCTCTATAGGCGTCTCAGTCGCTGCCGCTGTCGATTGGGGGGTCTGCTGCCTTCTGTATTCTTATTTCTACCCCTATCTGCCTCAGTCGGCAACTCAGTCGGCGTCGCAGCCTCTATCAGCGTCTCTGTAGGCGTCTCAGTTGTTGCCGCTGTCGATTGGTGGGTCTGCTGCCTTCTCTATGCCTATATCTACCCCTACGCGCCTCAGTCGGCGTCAAAGTCGGCTTCGCAGCCTCTATCAGCGTCTCTGTAGGCGTCTCAGTCACTGCCGCTGTCGATTCGGGGGTCTGAAGCCTTCTCTATGCCAATATCTACCCTTATAGGCCTCAGTCGGCGTCTCAGTCGGCGTGTCAGTCGGCATCGCAGCCATTGTCAGCGTCTATGTAGGCGTCTCAGTTGCTGCCGCTGTCGATTGGGGGGGTCTGCTGCCTTCTCTATGCTTATATCTACCCCTACATACCTCAGTCGGCATCTCAGTCGGCATCTCAGCCGGCGTCGCAGCCTCTGTCAACGTCTCTCTAGGCGTCTCATTCGCTGCCGCCGTCGATTGGGGGGTCTGCTGCCTTCTCTATGCCAATATCTACCCCTATCTGCCTCAGTCGGCGTCGCAGCCTCTGTCAGCCTCTCTGAATGCGTCTCAGTCGCTGCCGCTGTCGATTGGGGGGTCTGCTGCCTTCTCTATGCCTATATCTACCCCTATCTGCCTCAGTCGGCGTCTCAGTCGGCGTCGCAGCCTATATCAGCGTCTCTGTAGGCGTCTCAGTCGCTGCCGCTGTCGATTGGGGGGTCTGATGCCTTCTCTATGCCTATGTCTACCCCTCTCTGCCTCAGCCGGCGTCTCAGTCGGCGTCGCAGCATCTGTCAGCGTCGCAGCCTCTGTCAGCGTCTCTATAGGCGTCTCAGTCGCTGCCGCCGTCGATTGGGGGGTCTGCGGCATTCTCTATGCCAATATATACCCCTATCTCCCTCAGTCGGCGTCGCAGCCTCTATCAGCGTCTCTGTAGGCGTCTCACTTGTTGCCGCTGTCGATTGGAGGCTGCTGCCTTCTCTATGCCTATGTCTACCCCTCTCTGCCTCAGTCGGCGTCTTAGTCGGCATCGCAGCCTCTGTCAGCGTCTCTGTAGGCGTCTCAGTCGCTGCCGCTGTTGATTGGGGGTCTGCTGCCTTCTCTATGCCAATATCTACCCCTATCTGCCTCAGTCGGCGTCGCAGCCTCAGTCAGCTTCTCTGTAAGCGTCTCAGTCGCTGCCGCCGTCGATTGGGGGGTCTGCTGCATTCTCTATGAATAAATCTACCCCTATCTGCCTCAGTCGGCGTCTCAGTCGGCGTCGCAGCCTCTGTCAACCTCTCTGTAGGCGTCTCAGTCGCTGCCGCTGTCGATTGGGGGGGACTGATGCCTTGTCTATGCCTATGTCTACCCCTCTCTGCCTCAGCCGGCGTCTCAGTTGGCGTCGCAGCATCTGTCAGCGTCCCACCCTCTGTCAGCGTCTCTGTAGGCGTCTCAGTCGCTGCCGCTGTCGATTGGGGGGTCTGCTGCATTCTCTATGCCAATATCTACCCCTATCTGCCTCAGTCGGCGTCGCAGCCTCTGTCAGCGTCTCTGTAGGCGTCTCAGTCGCTACCGCTGTCGATTGGGGGGTCAGCTGCCTTCCCTATGTCAATATCTACCCGTATCTGCCTCAGTCGGCGTCTCAGCCCCTGTCAGAGTCTCTGTAGGCGTTTCAGTCGCTGCCGCTGTCGATTGGGGGGTCTGCTGCCTTCAGTATGCCTATATCTACCCATATCTGCCTCAGTCGGCATCTCAGTCGGCGTCGCAGCCTCTGTCAGCGTCTCTTTTGGCGTCTCAGTCGCTGCCGCCGTCGATTGGGGGGTCTGCTGCATTCTCTAAGCCACTATCTACCCCTATCTGCCTCAGTCGGCGTCGCAGCCTCTGTCAGCGTCTCTGTAGGCGTCTCAGCCGCTGCCGCTGTCGAATGGGGTGTCTGCTGCCTTCTGTATACCTATATCTACCCCTATCTGCCTCAGTCGACAACTCAGTCGGCGTCGCAGCATCTTGTCAGCGTCTCTGTAGGCATCTCAGTCGCTGCCGCTGTCGATTGGGGGGTCTGCTGCCTTCTCTATGCCAATATCTACCCTTATCTGCGTCAGTCGGCGTCTCAGTCAGCGTCGCAGCCTCTGTCAGCCTCTCTGAATGCGTCTCAGTCGCTGCCGCTGTCGATTGGGGGGTCAGCTGCCTTCCCTATGTCAATATCTACCCGTATCTACCTCAGTCGGCGTCTCAGCCCCTGTCAGAGTCTCTGTAGGCGTTTCAGTCGCTGCCGCTGTCGATTGGGGGTCTGCTGCCTTCAGTATGCCTATATCTACCCATATCTGCCTCAGTCGGCATCTCAGTCGGCGTCGCAGCCTCTGTCAGCGTCTCTCTTGGCGTCTCAGTCGCTGCCGCCGTCGATTGGGTGGTCTGCTGCATTCTCTATGCCAACATCTACCCCTATCTGCCTCAGTCGGCGTCGCAGCCTTTGTCAGCGTCTCTGTAGGCGTCTCAGTCGCTACCGCTGTCGATTGGGGGGTCAGCTGCCTTCCCTATGTCAATATCTACCCGTATCTGCCTCAGTCGGCGTCTCAGCCCCTGTCAGAGTCTCTGTAGGCGTTTCAGTCGCTGCCGCTGTCGATTGGGGGGTCTGCTGCCTTCAGTATGCCTATATCTACCCATATCTGCCTCAGTCGGCATCTCAGTCGGCGTCGCAGCCTCTGTCAGCGTCTCTCTTGGCGTCTCAGTCGCTGCCGCCGTCGATTGGGGGGTCTGCTGCATTCTCTAAGCCACTATCTACCCCTATCTGCCTCAGTCGGCGTCGCAGCCTCTGTCAGCGTATCTGTAGGCGTCTCAGCCGCTGCCGCTGTCGAATGGGGTATCTGCTGCCTTCTGTATACCTATATCTACCCCTATCTGCCTCAGTCGACAACTCAGTCGGCGTCGCAGACTCTTGTCAGCGTCTCTGTAGGCATCTCAGTCGCTGCCGCTGTCGATTGGGGGGTCTGCTGCCTTCTCTATGCCAATATCTACCCTTATCTGCGTCAGTCGGCGTCTCAGTCAGCGTCGCAGCCTCTGTCAGCCTCTCTGAATGCGTCTCAGTCGCTGCCGCTGTCGATTGGGGGGTCTGCGGCCTTGTCTATGCCTATATCTACCCCTATCTGCCTCAGTCGGCGTCTCAGTCGGCTTCGCAGCCTCTGTCAGCGTCTCTGTATGTGTCTCAGTCGCTGCCGTTGTCGATTGGGGGGTCTGCTGCCTTCTCTATGCGAATATCTACCCTTCTCTGCCTCAGTCGGCTTCGCAGCCTCTCTCAGCGTCTATGTAGGCGTCTCATTTGTTGCGCTGTCGATTGGGGGGGTCTGCTGCATTCTCTATGCCTATATCTACCCCTACCTCTTTCATTCGGCATCTCAGTCGGCGTCGCAGCATCTATCAGCGTCGCAGCCTCTGTCAGCGTCTCTATAGGCGTCTCAGTCGCTGCCGCTGTCGATTGGGGGGTCTGCTGCATTCTCTATGCCAATATCTACCCCTATCTGCCTCAGTCGGCGTCGCAGCCTCTGTCAGCGTCTCTGTAGGCGTCTCAGTCGCTGCCGCTGTCTATTGGGGGGTCTGCTGCCTTCTCTATGCCTATGTCTACCCCTCGCTGCCTCAGTCGGCGTCGCAGGATCTGTCAGCGTCTCTCTAGGCGTCACAGTCGCTGCCGCCGTCGATTGGAGGGTCTGCTGCATTCTCTATGCCAATATCTACCCCTATCTGCCTCATTCGGCGTCGCAGCCTCTGTCAGCGTCTCTGTAGGCGTCTCAGTCGCTGCCGCTGTCGATTGGGGGGTCTGCTGCCTTCTGTATGCCTATATCTACCCCTATCTGCCTCAGTCGGCAACTCAGTCGGCGTCGCAGCCTCTGTCAGCGTCTCTGTAGGCGTCTCAGTCGCTGACACTGTCGATTGGGGGGGGGGGGGGGGTCTGCTGCCTTCTCTATGCCTATATCTACCCCTATCTGCCTCAGTTGGCGTCGCAGCCTCTTGTCAGCGTCTCTGTAGGCATCTCAGTCGCTGCCGTTGTCTATTGGGGGGTCTGCTGCCTTCTCTATGGCTATATCTACCCCTATCCGCATCAGTCGGCGTCGCAGCCTCTCTCAGCGTCTCTGTAGGCGTCTCAGTAACTGCCGCTGTCGATTGGGGGGTCTGCTGCATTCTCTATGCCTATATCTACCCTTACCTCTTTCATTCGGCATCTCAGTCGGCGTCGCAGCCTCTGTCAGCGTCTCTGTAGGCGTCTCACTTGTTGCCACTGTCGATTGGGGGTCTGCTGCCTTCTCTATGCCTATGTCTACCCCTCTCTGCCTAAGTCGGCGTCTTAGTCGGCATCGCAGCCTCTGTCAGCGTCTCTGTAGGTGTCTCAGTCGCTGCCGCTGTTGATTGGGGGGGTCTGCTACCTCCTCTATGCCATTATCTACCCCTATCTGCCTCAGTCGGCATCGCAGCCCCTGTCAGCATCTCTGTAAGCGTCTCAGTCGCTGCCGCCGTCGATTGGGGTGTCTGCTGCCTTCTCTATGCCTATGTCTACCCTTATCTGCCTCAGTCGGCGTCTCAGTCAGCGTCGCAGCCTCTGTCAGCCTCTCTGAATGCGTCTCAGTCGCTGCCGCTGTCGATTGGGGGGTCTGCTGCTTTCTCTATGCCTATATCTACCCCTATCTGCCTCAGTCGGCGTCTCAGTCGGCGTCGCAGCCTATGTCAGCGTCTCTGTAGGCGTCTCAGTCACTGCCGCTGTCGATTCGGGGGTCTGATGCCTTCTCTAAGCCAATATCTACCCTTATAGGCCTCAGTCGGCGTCTCAGTCGGCGTGTCAGTCGGCATCGCAGCCATTGTCAGCGTCTATGTAGGCGTCTCAGTTGCTGCCGCTGTCGATTGGGGGGGTCTGCTGCATTCTCTATGCCTATATCTACCCCTACCTCTTTCATTCGGCATCTCAGTCGGCGTCGCAGCATCTATCAGCGTCGCAGCCTCTGTCAGCGTCTCTATAGGCGTCTCAGTCGCTGCCGCTGTCGATTGGGGGGTCTGCTGCCTTCTGTATTCCTATTTCTACCCCTATCTGCCTCAGTCGGCAACTCAGTCGGCGTCGCAGCCTCTATCAGCGTCTCTGTAGGCGTCTCAGTTGTTGCCGCTGTCGATTGGTGGGTCTGCTGCCTTCTCTATGCCTATATCTACCCCTACGCGCCTCAGTCGGCGTCAAAGTCGGCTTCGCAGCCTCTATCAGCGTCTCTGTAGGCGTCTCAGTCACTGCCGCTGTCGATTCGGGGGTCTGATGCCTTCTCTATGCCAATATCTACCCTTATAGGCCTCAGTCGGCGTCTCAGTCGGCGTGTCAGTCGGCATCGCAGCCATTGTCAGCGTCTATGTAGGCGTCTCAGTTGCTGCCGCTGTCGATTGGGGGGGTCTGCTGCCTTCTCTATGCTTATATATACCCCTACATACCTCAGTCGGCATCTCAGTCGGCATCTCAGCCGGCGTCGCAGCCTCTGTCAGCGTCTCTCTAGGCGTCTCATTCGCTACCGCCGTCGATTGGGGGGTCTGCTGCATTCTCTATGCCAATATCTACCCCTATCTGCCTCAGTCGGCGTCGCAGCCTCTGTCAGCCTCTCTGAATGCGTCTCAGTCGCTGCCGCTGTCGATTGGGGGGTATGCTGCTTTCTCTATGGCTATATCTACCCCTATCTGCCTCAGTCGGCGTCTCAGTCGGCGTCGCAGCCTATGTCAGCGTCTCTGTAGGCGTCTCAGTCGCTGCCGCTGTCGATTGGGGGGTCTGATGCTTTCTCTATGCCTATGTCTACCCCTCTCTGCCTCAGCCGGCGTCTCAGTCGGCGTCGCAGCATCTGTCAGCGTCGCAGCCTCTGTCAGCGTCTCTATAGGCGTCTCAGTCGCTGCCGCCGTCGATTGGGGGGTCTGCGGCATTCTCTATGCCAATATCTACCCCTATCTGCCTCAGTCGGCGTCGCAGCCTCTGTCAGCCTCTCTGAATGCGTCTCAGTCGCTGCCGCTGTCGATTGGGGGGTATGCTGCTTTCTCTATGGCTATATCTACCCCTATCTGCCTCAGTCGGCGTCTCAGTCGGCGTCGCAGCCTATGTCAGCGTCTCTGTAGGCGTCTCAGTCGCTGCCGCTGTCGATTGGGGGGTCTGATGCCTTCTCTATGCCTATGTCTACCCCTCTCTGCCTCAGCCGGCGTCTCAGTCGGCGTCGCAGCATCTGTCAGCGTCGCAGCCTCTGTCAGCGTCTCTATAGGCGTCTCAGTCGCTGCCGCCGTCGATTGGGGGGTCTGCGGCATTCTCTATGCCAATATATACCCCTATCTCCCTCAGTCGGCGTCGCAGCCCCTATCAGCGTCTCTGTAGGCGTCTCAGTTGTTGCCGCTGTCGATTGGTGGGTCTGCTGCCTTCTCTATGCCTATATCTACCCCTACGCGCCTCAGTCGGCGTCAAAGTCGGCTTCGCAGCCTCTGTCAGCGTCTCTGAAGGCGTCTCAGTCGCTGCCGCTGTCGATTGGGGGGTCTGATGCCTTCTCTATGCCTATATCTACCCCTATCTGCCTCAGTCGGCGTCTCAGTCGGCGTCGCAGCATCTGTCAGCGTCGCAGCCTCTGTCAGCGTCTCTATAGGCGTCTCAGTCGCTGCCGCCGTCGATTGGGGGGTCTGCGGCATTCTCTATGCCAATATATACCCCTATCTCCCTCAGTCGGCGTCGCAGCCTCTATCAGCGTCTCTGTAGGCGTCTCACTTGTTGCCGCTGTCGATTGGGGGTCTGCTGCCTTCTCTATGCCTATGTCTACCCCTCTCTGCCTCAGTCGGCGTCTTAGTCGGCGTCGCAGCCTCTGTCAGCGTCTCTGTAGGCTTCTCAGTCGCTGCCGCTGTTGATTGGGGGTCTGCTGCCTTCTCTATGCCAATATCTACCCCTATCTGCCTCAGTCGGCGTCGCAGCCTCTGTCAGCTTCTCTGTAAGCGTCTCAGTCGCTGCCGCCGTCAATTGGGGGGTCTGCTGCATTCTCTATGAATAAATCTACCCCTATCTGCCTCAGTCGGCGTCTCAGTCGGCGTCGCAGCCTCTGTCAACCTCTCTGTAGGCGTCTCAGTCGCTGCCGCTGTCGATTGGGGGGGTCTGATGCCTTCTCTATGCCTATGTCTACCCCTCTCTGCCTCTGCCGGCGTCTCAGTTGGCGTCGCAGCATCTGTCAGCGTCGCACCCTCTGTCAGCGTCTCTGTAGGCGTCTCAGTCGCTGCCGCTGTCGATTGGGGGGTCTGCTGCATTCTCTATGCCAATATCTACCCCTATCTACCTCAGTCAGCGTCGCACCCTCTGTCAGCGTCTCTGTAGGCGTCTCAGTCGCTGCCGCTGTCGATTGGGGGGTCTGCTGCATTCTCTATGCCAATATCTACCCCTATCTACCTCAGTCGGCGTCGCAGCCTCTGTCAGAGTCTCTGTAGGCGTTTCAGTCGCTGCCGCTGTCGATTGGGGGGTCTGCTGCCTTCTGTATGCCTATATCTACCCATATCTGCCTCAGTCGGCATCTCAGTCGGCGTCGCAGCCTCTGTCAGCGTCTCTCTTGGCGTCTCAATCGCTGCCGCCGTCGATTGGGGGGTCTGCTGCATTCTCTAAGCCACTATCTACCCCTATCTGCCTCAGTCGGCGTCGCAGCCTCTGTCAGCGTCTCTGTAGGCGTCTCAGCCGCTGCCGCTGTCGAATGGGGTGTCTGCTGCCTTCTGTATACCTATATCTACCCCTATCTGCCTCAGTCGACAACTCAGTCGGCGTCGCAGCCTCTTGTCAGCGTCTCTGTAGGCATCTCAGTCGCTGCCGCTGTCGATTGGGGGATCTGTTGCCTTCTCTATGGCTATATCTAAACCTATTCGCATCAGTCGGCGTCGCAGCCTCTCTCAGCGTCTCTGTAGGCGTCACAGTAGCTGCCGCTGTCGATTGGGGGGTCTGCTGCATTCTCTATGAATAAATCTACCCCTATCTGCCTCAGTCGGCGTCTCAGTCGGCGTCGCAGCCTC
Source organism: Clusia tigrina (assembly GCA_920105625.2). NCBI lineage: Eukaryota > Metazoa > Arthropoda > Insecta > Diptera > Clusiidae > Clusia > Clusia tigrina. Next base: position 71,813,224 of record OV050031.1, on the reverse strand, counting down.
TGTCAACCTCTCTGTAGGCGTCTCAGTCGCTGCCGCTGTCGATTGAGGGGTCTGCTGTCTTCTCTATGCCTATATCTACCCCTCTCTGCCTCAGTCGGCGTATCAGTCGGCGTCGCAGCATCTGTCAGCGTCGCAGCCTCTGTCATTGTCTCTCTAGGCGTCTCAGTCGCTGCCGCCGTCGATTGGGGGTCTGCGGCATTCTCTATGCCAATATATACCCCTATCTGCCTCAGTCGGCGTCGCAGCCGCTGTCAGCGTCTCTGTAGGCGTCTCTGTAGGCGTCTCAGTCGCTGCCATTGTCGATTGGGGGGTCTGCTGCCTTCTGTATGCCTATATCTACCCCTATCTGCCTCAGTCGGCAACTCAGTGGGCGTCGCAGCCTCTGTCGGCGTCGCAGCCTCTTGTCAGCGTCTCTGTAGGCATCTCAGTCGCTCCCGTTGTCGATTGCGGGGACTGCTGCTTTCTCTATGCCTATATCTACCCCTATCCGCATCAGTCGGCGTCGCAGCCTCTCTCAGCGTCTCTGTAGGCATCTCAGTCGCTGCCGCTGTTGATTGGGGGGTCTGCTGCCTTCTCTATGCCATAATCTACCCCTATCTGCCTCAGTCGGCGTCTCAGCCGGCGTCGCAGCCTCTGTCAACGTCTCTGTAGGCGTCTCAGTCGCTGCCGCCGTCGATTGGGGGGTCTGCTGCCTTCTCTATGCCTATGTCTACCCTTATCTGCCTCAGTCGGCGTCTCAGTCAGCGTCGCAGCCTCTGTCAGCCTCTCTGAATGCGTCTCAGTCGCTGCCGCTGTCGATTGTGGGGTCTGCTGCCTTCTCTATGCCTATATCTACCCCTATCTGCCTCAGTCGGCGTCTCAGTCGACGTCGCAGCCTATGTCAGCGTCTCTGTAGGCGTCTCAGTCGCTGCCGCTGTCGATTGGGCGGTCTGATGCCTTCTCTATGCCTATGTCTACCCCTCTCTGCCTCAGCCGGCGTCTCAGTCGGCGTCGCAGCATCTGTCAGCGTCGCACCCTCTGTCAGCGTCTCTATAGGCGTCTCAGTCGCTGCCGCTGTCGATTGGGGGGGTCTGCTGCCTTCTGTATTCCTATTTGTACCCCTATCTGCCTCAGTCGGCAACTCAGTCGGCGTCGCAGCCTCTATCAGCGTCTCTGTAGGCGTCTCAGTTGTTGCCGCTGTCGATTGGTGGGTCTGCTGCCTTCTCTATGCCTATATCTACCCCTACGCGCCTCAGTCGGCGTCAAAGTCGGCTTCGCAGCCTCTGTCAGCGTCTCTGTAGGCGTCTCAGTCGCTGCCGCTGTCGATTGGGGGGTCTGATGCCTTCTCTATGCCTATATCTACCCCTATCTGCCTCAGTCGGCGTCTCAGTCGGCGTCGCAGCATCTGTCAGCGTCTCTGTAGGCGTCTCAGTAGCTGCCGCTGTCGATTGGGGGGTCTGCTGCATTCTCTATGAATAAATGTACCCCTATCTGCCTCAGTCTGCGTCTCAGTGGGCGTCGCAGCCTCTGTCAACGTCTCTGTAGGCGTCTCAGTCGCTGCCGCTGTCGATTGAGGGGTCTGCTGCCTTCTTTATGCCTATGTCTACCCCTATCTGCCTCAGTCGGCGTCTCAGTCGGCGTCGCAGCCTATGTCAGCGTCTCTGTAAGCGTCTCAGTCGCTGCCGCTGTCGATTGGGGGGTCTGATGCCTTCTATATGCCTATGTCTACCCCTCTCTGCCTCAGCCGGCGTCTCAGTCGGCGTCGCAGCATCTGTCAGCGTCGCACCCTCTGTCAGCGTCTCTATAGGCGTCTCAGTCGCTGCCGCTGTCGATTGGGAGGTCAGCTGCCTTCTGTATTCCTATTTCTACCCCTATCTGCCTCAGTCGGCAACTCAGTCGGCGTCGCAGCCTCTGTCAGCATCTCTGTAGGCATCTCAGTTATTGCCGCTGTCGATTGGGGGTCTGCTGCCTTCTCTATTCCTATGTCTACCCCTCTCTGCCTCTGTCGGCGTCTTAGTCGGCTTCGCAGCCTCTGTCGGCATCTCTGTAGGCGTCTCAGTCGCTGCCGTTGTTGATTGGGGGGGTCTGCTGCCTTCTCTATGCCTATATCTACCCCTATCTGCCTCAGTCGGCGTCGCAGTCGGCTTCGCAGCCTCTGTCAGCGTCTCTGTATGTGTCTCAGTCGCTGCCGTTGTCGATTGGGGGGGTCTGCTGCCTTCTCTATGCCAATATCTACCCATATCTGCCTCAGTCGGCTTCGCAGCCTCTGTCAGCGTCTATGTAGGCGTCTCATTTGTTGCCGCTGTCGATTGGGGTGTCTGCTGCTTTCTCTATGCCTATGTCTACCCCTCGCTGCCTCAGTCGGCGTCTCAGTCGGCGTCGCAGCCTCTTGTCAGCGTCTCTGTAGGCATCTCAGTCGCTGCCGTTGTCGATTGGGGGGTCTGCTGCCTTCTCTATGGCTATATCTACCCCTATCCGCATCAGTCGGCGTCGCAGCCTCTCTCAGCATCTCTGTAGGCGTCTCAGTAGCTGCCGCTGTCGATTGGGGGGGTCTGCTGCATTCTCTATGCCTATATCTACCCCTACATCTTTCATTCGGCATCTCAGTCGGCGTCGAATCCTCTGTCAGCGTCTCTGTAGGCGTCTCACTTGTTGCCGCTGTCGATTGGGGGTCTGTTGCCTTCTCTATGTCCATGTCTACCTCTCTCTGCCTCAGTCGGCGTTTTAGTCGGCGTCGCAGCCTCTGTCAGCGTCTCTCTAGGCGTCTCAGTCGCTGCCGCTGTTGATTGGGGGGGTCTGCTGCCTCCTCTATGCCAATATCTAATCCTATCTGCCTCAGTCGGCGTCGCAGCCTCTGTCAGCATCTCAGTAAGCGTCTCAGTCGCTGCCGCTGTCGATTGGGGGGTCTGCTGCCTTCTCTATGCTTATGTCTACCCTTATCTGCCTCAGTCGGCGTCATAGTCAGCGTCGCAGCCTCTGTCAGCCTCTCTGAATGCGTCTCAGTCGCTGCCGCTGTCGATTGAGGGGTCTGCTGCCTTCTCTATGCCTATGTCTACCCCTCTCTGCCTCAGTCGGCATCTCAGTCGGCGTCGCAGCCTCTGTCAGCGTCTCACTTGTTGCCGCTGTCGATTGGGGGTCTGCTGCCTTCTTTATGCCTATGTCTACCCCTATCTGCCTCAGTCGGCGTCGCAGCCTCTCTCAGCGTCTCTGTAGGCGTCTCAGTAGCTGCCGCTGTCGATTGGGGGGTCTGCTGCATTCTCTATGAATAAATCTACCCCTATCTGCCTCAGTCGGCGTCTCAGTCGGCGTCGCAGCCTCTGTCAACCTCTCTGTATGCGTCTCAGTCGCTGCCGCTGTCGATTGAGGGGTCTGCTGCCTTCTCTATGCCTATGTCTACCCCTCTCTGCCTCAGTCGGCGTATCAGTCGGCGTCGCAGCATCTGTCAGCGTCGCAGCCTCTGTCATTGTCTCTCTAGGCGTCTCAGTCGCTGCCGCAGTCGATTGGGGAGTCTGCGGCATTCTCTATGCCAATATATACCCCTATCTGCCTCAGTCGGCGTCGCAGCCTCTGTCAGCGTCTCTGTAGGCGTCTCAGTCGCTGCCATTGTCGATTGGGGGTCTGCTGCCTTCTGTATGCCTATATCTACGCCTATCTGCCTCAGTCGGCAACTCAGTGGGCGTCGCAGCCTCTGTCGGCGTCGCAGCCTCTTGTCAGCGTCTCTGTAGGCATCTCAGTCGCTGCCGTTGTCGATTGGGGGGACTGCTGCTTTCTCTATGCCTATATCTACCCCTATCCGCATCAGTCGGCGTCGCAGCCTCTCTCAGCGTCTCTGTAGGCGTCTCAGTCGCTGCCGCTGTTGATTGGGGGGTCTGCTGCCTTCTCTATGCCATAATCTACCCCTATCTGCCTCAGTCGGCGTCTCAGCCGGCGTCGCAGCCTCTGTCAACGTCTCTGTAGGCGTCTCAGTCGCTGCCGCCGTCGATTGGGGGGTCTGCTGCCTTCTCTATGCCTATGTCTACCCTTATCTGCCTCAGTCGGCGTCTCAGTCAGCGTCGCAGCCTCTGTCAGCCTCTCTGAATGCGTCTCAGTCGCTGCCGCTGTCGATTGTGGGGTCTGCTGCCTTCTCTATGCCTATATCTACCCCTATCTGCCTCAGTCGGCGTCTCAGTCGACGTCGCAGCCTATGTCAGCGTCTCTGTAGGCGTCTCAGTCGCTGCCGCTGTCGATTGGGCGGTCTGATGCCTTCTCTATGCCTATGTCTACCCCTCTCTGCCTCAGCCGGCGTCTCAGTCGGCGTCGCAGCATCTGTCAGCGTCGCACCCTCTGTCAGCGTCTCTATAGGCGTCTCAGTCGCTGCCGTTGTCGATTGGGGGGGTCTGCTGCCTTCTGTATTCCTATTTGTACCCCTATCTGCCTCAGTCGGCAACTCGGTCGGCGTCGCAGCCTCTATCAGCGTCTCTGTAGGCGTCTCAGTTGTTGCCGCTGTCGATTGGTGGGTCTGCTGCCTTCTCTATGCCTATATCTACCCCTACGCGCCTCAGTCGGCGTCAAAGTCGGCTTCGCAGCCTCTGTCAGCGTCTCTGTAGGCGTCTCAGTCGCTGCCGCTGTCGATTGGGGGGTCTGATGCCTTCTCTATGCCTATATCTACCCCTCTCTGCCTCAGCCGGCGTCTCAGTCGGCGTCGCAGCATCTGTCAGCGTCTCTGTAGGCGTCTCAGTAGCTGCCGCTGTCGATTGGGGGGTCTGCTGCATTCTCTATGAATAAATGTACCCCTATCTGCCTCAGTCTGCGTCTCAGTGGGCGTCGCAGCCTCTGTCAACGTCTCTGTAGGCGTCTCAGTCGCTGCCGCTGTCGATTGAGGGGTCTGCTGCCTTCTCTATGCCTATGTCTACCCCTATCTGCCTCAGTCGGCGTCTCAGTCGGCGTCGCAGCCTATGTCAGCGTCTCTGTAAGCGTCTCAGTCGCTGCCGCTGTCGATTGGGGGGTCTGATGCCTTCTATATGCCTATGTCTACCCCTCTCTGCCTCAGCCGGCGTCTCAGTCGGAGTCGCAGCATCTGTCAGCGTCGCACCCTCTGTCAGCGTCTCTATAGGCGTCTCAGTCGCTGCCGCTGTCGATTGGGAGGTCTGCTGCCTTCTGTATTCCTATTTCTACCCCTATCTGCCTCAGTCGGCAACTCAGTCGGCGTCGCAGCCTCTGTCAGCATCTCTGTAGGCGTCTCAGTTATTGCCGCTGTCGATTGGGGGTCTGCTGCCTTCTCTATTCCTATGTCTACCCCTCTCTGCCTCTGTCGGCGTCTTAGTCGGCTTCGCAGCCTCTGTCGGCATCTCTGTAGGCGTCTCAGTCGCTGCCGTTGTTGATTGGGGGGTCTGCTGCCTTCTCTACGCCAATATTTACCCCCATTCTGCCTCAGTCGGCGTCTCAGTCGGGGTCGAAGCCTCTGTCAGCATCTTTGTAAGCGTCTCAGTCGCTGCCGCTGTCGATTGGGGGGGTCTGCTGCCTTCTCTATGCCTATATCTACCCCTATCTGCCTCAGTCGGCGTCTCAGTCGGCTTCGCAGCCTCTGTCAGCGTCTCTGTATGTGTCTCAGTCGCTGCTGTTGTCAATTGGGGGGGTCTGCTGCCTTCTCTATGCCAATATCTACCCATATCTGCCTCAGTCGGCTTCGCAGCCTCTGTCAGCGTCTATGTAGGCGTCTCATTTGTTGCCGCTGTCGATTGGGGTGTCTGCTGCTTTCTCTATGCCTATGTCTACCCCTCGCTGCCTCAGTCGGCGTCTCAGTCGGCGTCGCAGCATCTGTCAGAGTCTCTCTAGGCGTCACAGTCGCTGCCGCCGTCGATTGGAGGGTCTGCTGCATTCTCTATGCCAATATCTACCCCTATTTGCCTCAGTCGGCGTCGCAGCCTCTGTCAGCGTCTCTGTAGGCGTCTCAGTCGCTGACGCTGTTGATTGGGGGGGTCTGCTGCCTTCTCTATGCCTATATCTACCCCTATCTGCCTCAGTCGGCGTCGCAGCCTCTTGTCAGCGTCTCTGTAGGCATCTCAGTCGCTGCCGTTGTCGATTGGGGGGTCTGCTGCCTTCTCTATGGCTATATCTACCCCTATCCGCATCAGTCGGCGTCGCAGCCTCTCTCAGCGTCTCTGTAGGCGTCTCAGTAGCTGCCGCTGTCGATTGGGGGGGTCTGCTGCATTCTCTATGCCTATATCTACCCCTACCTCTTTCATTCGGCATCTCAGTCGGCGTCGAAGCCTCTGTCAGCGTCTCTGTAGGCGTCTCACTTGTTGCCGCTGTCGATTGGGGGTCTGCTGCCTTCTCTATGTCCATGTCTACCTCTCTCTGCCTCAGTCGGCGTTTTAGTCGGCGTCGCAGCCTCTGTCAGCGTCTCTCTAGGCGTCTCAGTCGCTGCCGCTGTTGATTGGGGGGGTCTGCTGCCTCCTCTATGTCAATATCTAATCCTATCTGCCTCAGTCGGCGTCGCAGCCTCTGTCAGCATCTCTGTAAGCGTCTCAGTCGCTGCCGCTGTCGATTGGGGGGTCTGCTGCCTTCTCTATGCTTATGTCTACCCTTATCTGCCTCAGTCGGCGTCATAGTCAGCGTCGCAGCCTCTGTCAGCCTCTCTGAATGCGTCTCAGTCGCTGCCGCTGTCGATTGAGGGGTCTGCTGCTTTCTCTATGCCTATATCTACCCCTATATGCCTCAGTCGGCGTCTCAGTCGGCGTCGCAGCCTATGTCAGCGTCTCTGTAGGCGTCTCAGTCGCTGCCGCTGTCGATTGGGGGGTCTGATGCCTTCTCTATGCCTATGTCTACCCCTCTCTGCCTCAGCCGGCGTCTCAGTCGGCGTCGCAGCAACTGTCAGCGTCGCAGCCTCTGTCAGCGTATCTATAGGCGTCTCAATCGCTGCCGCTGTCGATTGGGGGGTCTGCTGCCTTCTGTATTCCTATTTCTACCCCTATCTGCCTCAGTCGGCAACTCAGTCGGCGTCGCAGCCTCTGTCAGCGTCTCACTTGTTGCCGCTGTCGATTGGGGGTCTGATGCCTTCTCTATGCCTATGTCTACCCCTCTCTGCCTCAGCCGGCGTCTCAGTTGGCGTCGCAGCATCTGTCAGCGTCGCACCCTCTGTCAGCGTCTCTGTAGGCGTCTCAGTCGCTGCCGCTGTCGATTGGGAGGTCTGCTGCATTCTCTAAGCCAATATCTACCCCTATCTGCCTCAGTCGGCGTCGCAGCCTCTGTCAGCGTCTCTGTAGGCGTCTCAGTCGCTGCCGCTGTCGATTGGGGGGTCAGCTGCCTTCTCTATGTCAATATCTACCCGTATCTGCCTCAGTCGGCGTCTCAGCCCCTGTCAGAGTCTCTGTAGGCGTTTCAGTCGCTGCCGCTGCCGCTGTCGATTGGGGGGTCTGCTGCCTTCTGTATGCTTATATCTACCCATATCTGCCTCAGTCGGCATCTCAGTCGGCGTCGCAGCCTCTGTCAGCGTCTCTCTTGGCGTCTCAATCGCTGCCGCCGTCGATTGGGGGGTCTGCTGCATTCTCTAAGCCACTATCTACCCCTATCTGCCTCAGTCGGCGTCGCAGCCTCTGTCAGCGTCTCTGTAGGCGTCTCAGCCGCTGCCGCTGTCGAATGGGGTGTCTGCTGCCTTCTGTATACCTATATCTACCCCTATCTGCCTCAGTCGACAACTCAGTCGGCGTCGCAGCCTCTTGTCAGCGTCTCTGTAGGCATCTCAGTCGCTGCCGCTGTCGATTGGGGGGTCTGCTGCCTTCTCTATGGCTATATCTAAACCTATTCGCATCAGTCGGCGTCGCAGCCTCTCTCAGCGTCTCTGTAGGCGTCACAGTAGCTGCCGCTGTCGATTGGGGGTCTGCTGCATTCTCTATTAATAAATCTACCCCTATCTGCCTCAGTCGGCGTCTCAGTCGGCGTCGCAGCCTCTGTCAACCTCTCTGTAGGCGTCTCATTCGCTGCCGCTGTCGATTGAGGGGTCTGCTGCCTTCTCTATGCCTATGTCTACCCCTCTCTGCCTCAGTCGGCGTATCAGTCGGCGTCGCAGCATCTGTCAGCGTCGCAGCCTCTGTCATTGTCTCTCTAGGCGTCTCAGTCGCTGCCGCCGTCGATTGGGGGTCTGCGGCATTCTCTATGCCAATATATACCCCTATCTGCCTCAGTCGGCATCGCAGCCTCTGTCAGCGTATCTGTAGGCGTCTCAGTCGCTGCCATTGTCGATTGGGGGGTCTGCTGCCTTCTGCATGCCTATATCTACCCCTATCTGCCTCAGTCGGCAACTCAGTGGGCGTCGCAGCCTCTGTCGGCGTCGCAGCCTCTTGCCAGCGTCTCTGTAGGCATCTCAGTCGCTGCCGTTGTCGATTGGGGGGACTGCTGCTTTCTCTAAGGCTATATCTACCCCTATCCGCATCAGACGGTGTCACATCCTCTCTCAGTGTCTCTGTAGGCGTCTCAGTACCTGCCGCTGTCGATTGGGGGGTCTGCTGCATTCTCTATGCCTATATCTACCCCTACCTCTTTCATTCGGCATCTCAGTCGGCGTCGCAGCCTCTGTCAGCGTCTAACTTTTGCCGCTGTCGATTGGGGGTCTGCTGCCTTCTTTATGCCTATGTCTACCCCTATCTGCCTCAGTCGGCGTCGCAGCCTATGTCAGCGTCTCTGTAGGCGTCTCAGTCGCTGCCGCTGTCGATTGGGGGGTCTGTTGCCTTCTCTATGCCTATGTCTACCCCTCTCTGCCTCAGCCGGCGTCTCAGTTGGCGTCGCAGCATCTGTCAGCGTCGCACCCTCTGTCAGCGTCTCTGTAGGCGTCTCAGTCGCTGCCGCTGTCGATTGGGGGGTCTGCTGCATTCTCTATGCCAATATCTACCCCTATCTGCCTCAGTCGGCGTCGCAGCCTCTGTCAGCGTCTCTGTAGGCGTCTCAGTCGCTACCGCTGTCGATTGGGGGGTCAGCTGCCTTCTCTATGTCAATATCTACCCGTATCTGCCTCAGTCGGCGTCTCAGCCTCTGTCAGAGTCTCTGTAGGCGTTTCAGTCGCTGCCGCTGCCGCTGTCGATTGGGGGGTCTGCTGCCTTCTGTATGCTTATATCTACCCATATCTGCCTCAGTCGGCATCTCAGTCGGCGTCGCAGCCTCTGTCAGCGTCTCTCTTGGCGTCTCAATCGCTGCCGCCGTCGATTGGGGGGTCTGCTGCATTCTCTAAGCCACTATCTACCCCTATCTGCCTCAGTCGGCGTCGCAGCCTCTGTCAGCGTCTCTGTAGGCGTCTCAGCCGCTGCCGCTGTCGAATGGGGTGTCTGCTGCCTTCTGTATACCTATATCTACCCCTATCTGCCTCAGTCGACAACTCAGTCGGCGTCGCAGCCTCTTGTCAGCGTCTCTGTAGGCATCTCAGTCGCTGCCGCTGTCGATTGGGGGGTCTGCTGCCTTCTCTATGGCTATATCTAAACCTATTCGCATCAGTCGGCGTCGCAGCCTCTCTCAGCGTCTCTGTAGGCGTCACAGTAGCTGCCGCTGTCGATTGGGGGTCTGCTGCATTCTCTATTAATAAATCTACCCCTATCTGCCTCAGTCGGCGTCTCAGTCGGCGTCGCAGCCTCTGTCAACCTCTCTGTAGGCGTCTCATTCGCTGCCGCTGTCGATTGAGGGGTCTGCTGCCTTCTCTATGCCTATGTCTACCCCTCTCTGCCTCAGTCGGCGTATCAGTCGGCGTCGCAGCATCTGTCAGCGTCGCAGCCTCTGTCATTGTCTCTCTAGGCGTCTCAGTCGCTGCCGCCGTCGATTGGGGGTCTGCGGCATTCTCTATGCCAATATATACCCCTATCTGCCTCAGTCGGCATCGCAGCCTCTGTCAGCGTCTCTGTAGGCGTCTCAGTCGCTGCCATTGTCGATTGGGGGGTCTGCTGCCTTCTGCATGCCTATATCTACCCCTATCTGCCTCAGTCGGCAACTCAGTGGGCGTCGCAGCCTCTGTCGGCGTCGCAGCCTCTTGCCAGCGTCTCTGTAGGCATCTCAGTCGCTGCCGTTGTCGATTGGGGGGACTGCTGCTTTCTCTAAGGCTATATCTATCCCTATGCGCATCAGTCGGCGTCACAGCCTCTCTCAGCGTCTCTGTAGGCGTCTCAGTACCTGCCGCTGTTGATTGGGGGGTCTGCTGCATTCTCTATGCCTATATCTACCCCTACCTCTTTCATTCGGCATCTCAGTCGGCGTCGCAGCCTCTGTCAGCGTCTCACTTGTTGCCGCTGTCGATTGGGGGTCTGCTGCCTTCTTTATGCCTATGTCTACCCCTATCTGCCTCAGTCGGCGTCGCAGCCTATGTCAGCGTCTCTGTAGGCGTCTCAGTCGCTGCCGCTGTCGATTGGGGGGTCTGATGCCTTCTCTATGCCTATGTCTACCCCTCTCTGCCTCAGCCGGCGTCTCAGTTGGCGTCGCAGCATCTGTCAGCGTCCCACCCTCTGTCAGCGTCTCTGTAGGCGTCTCAGTCGCTGCCGCTGTCGATTGGGGGGTCTGCTGCATTCTCTATGCCAATATCTACCCCTATCTGCCTCAGTCGGCGTCGCAGCCTCTGTCAGCGTCTCTGTAGGCGTCTCAGTCGCTGCCGCTGTCGATTGGGGGGTCAGCTGCCTTCCCTATGTCAATATCTACCCGTATCTGCCTCAGTCGGCGTCTCAGCCCCTGTCAGATTCTCTGTAGGCGTTTCAGTCGCTGCCGCTGTCGATTGGGGGGTCTGCTGCCTTCAGTATGCCTATATCTACCCATATCTGCCTCAGTCGGCATCTCAGTCGGCGTCGCAGCCTCTGTCAGCGTCTCTCTTGGCGTCTCAGTCGCTGCCGCCGTCGATTGGGGGGTCTGCTGCATTCTCTAAGCCACTATCTACCCCTATCTGCCTCAGTCGGCGTCGCAGCCACTGTCAGCGTCTCTGTAGGCGTCTCAGCCGCTGCCGCTGTCGAATGGGGTGTCTGCTGCCTTCTGTATACCTATATCTACCCCTATCTGCCTCAGTCGACAACTCAGTCGGCGTCGCAGCCTCTTGTCAGCGTCTCTGTAGGCATCTCAGTCGCTGCCGCTGTCGATTGGGGGGTCTGCTGCCTTCTCTATGGCTATATCTAAACCTATTCTCATCAGTCGGCGTCGCAGCCTCTCTCAGCGTCTCTGTAGGCGTCTCAGTAGCTGCCGCTGTCGATTGGGGGGTCTGCTGCATTCTCTATGAATAAATCTACCCCTATCTGCCTTAGTCGGCGTCTCAGTCGGCGTCGCAGCCTCTGTCAACCTCTCTGTATGCGTCTCAGTCGCTGCCGCTGTCGATTGGGGGGTCTGCTGCATTCTCTATGCCAATATCTACCCCTATCTGCCTCAGTCGGCGTCGCAGCCTCTGTCAGCGTCTCTGTAGGCGTCTGAGTCGCTGCCGCTGTTGATTGGGGGGTCTGCTGCCTTCTCTATGCCAATATCTACCCCTATCTGCCTCAGTCAGCGTCTCAGCCGGCGTCGCAGCCTCTGTCAACGTCTCTGTAGGCGTCTCAGTCGCTGCCGCCGTCGATTGGGGGGTCTGCTGCCTTCTCTATGCCTATGTCTACCCTTATCTGCCTCAGTCGGCGTCTCAGTCAGCGTCGCAGCCTCTGTCAGCCTCTCTGAATGCGTCTCAGTCGCTGCCGCTGTCGATTGTGGGGTCTGCTGCCTTCTCTATGCCTATATCTACCCCTATCTGCCTCAGTCGGCGTCTCAGTCGGCGTCGCAGCCTATGTCAGCGTCTCTGTAGGCGTCTCAGTCGCTGCCGCTGTCGATTGGGCGGTCTGATGCCTTCTCTATGCCTATGTCTACCCCTCTCTGCCTCAGCCGGCGTCTCAGTCGGCGTCGCAGCATCTGTCAGCGTCTCTATAGGCGTCTCAGTCGCTGCCGCTGTCGATTGGGGGGGTCTGCTGCCTTCTGTATTCCTATTTCTACCCCTATCTGCCTCAGTCGGCAACTCAGTCGGCGTCGCAGCCTCTATCAGCGTCTCTGTAGGCGTCTCAGTTGTTGCCGCTGTCGATTGGTGGGGCTGCTGCCTTCTTTATGCCTATGTCTACCCCTATCTGCCTCAGTCGGCGTCGCAGCCTATGTCAGCGTCTCTGTAGGCGTCTCAGTCGCTGCCGCTGTCGATTGGGGGGTCTGATGCCTTCTCTATGCCTATGTCTACCCCTCTCTGCCTCAGTCGGCGTCTCCGTTGGCGTCGCAGCATCTGTCAGCGTCCCACCCTCTGTCAGCGTCTCTGTAGGCGTCTCAGTCGCTGCCGCTGTCGATTGGGGGGTCTGCTGCATTCTCTATGCCAATATCTACCCCTATCTGCCTCAGTCGGCGTCGCAGCCTCTGTCAGCGTGTCTGTAGGCGTCTCAGTCGCTGCCGCTGTCGATTGGGGGGTCAGCTGCCTTCCCTATGTCAATATCTACCCGTATCTGCCTCAGTCGGCGTCTCAGCCCCTGTCAGATTCTCTGTAGGCGTTTCAGTCGCTGCCGCTGTCGATTGGGGGGTCTGCTTCCTTCAGTATGCCTATATCTACCCATATCTGCCTCAGTCGGCATCTCAGTCGGCGTCGCAGCCTCTGTCAGCGTCTCTCTTGGCGTCTCAGTCGCTGCCGCCGTCGATTGGGGGGTCTGCTGCATTCTCTAAGCCACTATCTACCCCTATCTGCCTCAGTCGGCGTCGCAGCCTCTGTCAGCGTCTCTGTAGGCGTCTCAGCCGCTGCCGCTGTCGAATGGGGTGTCTGCTGCCTTCTGTATACCTATATCTACCCCTATCTGCCTCAGTCGACAACTCAGTCGGCGTCGCAGCCTCTTGTCAGCGTCTCTGTAGGCATCTCAGTCGCTGCCGCTGTCGATTGGGGGGTCTGCTGACTTCTCTATGGCTATATCTAAACCTATTATCATCAGTCGGCGTCGCAGCCTCTCTCAGCGTCTCTGTAGGCGTCTCAGTAGCTGCCGCTGTCGATTGGGGGGTCTGCTGCATTCTCTATGAATAAATCTACCCCTATCTGCCTCAGTCGGCGTCTCAGTCGGCGTCGCAGCCTCTGTCAACCTCTCTGTATGCGTCTCAGTCGCTGCCGCTGTCGATTGAGGGGTCTGCTGCCTTCTCTATGCCTATGTCTACCCCTCTCTGCCTCAGTCGGCGTATCAGTCGGCGTCGCAGCATCTGTCAGCGTCGCAGCCTCTGTCATTGTCTCTCTAGGCGTCTCAGTCGCTGCCGCCGTCGATTGGGGGCTCTGCGGCATTCTCTATGCCAATATATACCCCTATCTGCCTCAGTCGGCGTCGCAGCCTCTGTCAGCGTCTCTGTAGGCGTCTCAGTCGCTGCCATTGTCGATTGGGGGGTCTGCTGCCTTCTGTATGCCTATATCTACCCCTATCTGCCTCAGTCGGCAACTCAGTGGGCGTCGCAGCCTCTGTCGGCGTCGCAGCCTCTTGTCAGCGTCTCTGTAGGCATCTCAGTCGCTGCCGTTGTCTATTGGGGGGACTGCTGCTTTCTCTAAGGCTATATCTACCCCTATCCGCATCAGTCGGCGTCGCAGCCTCTCTCAGCGTCTCTGTAGGTGTCTCAGTACCTGCCGCTGTCGATTGGGGGGTCTGCTGCATTCTCTATGCCTATATCTACCCCTATCTGCCTCAGTCGGCGTCTCAGCCGGCGTCGCAGCCTCTGTCAACGTCTCTGTAGGCGTCTCAGTCGCTGCCGCCGTCGATTGGGGGGTCTGCTGCCTTCTCTATGCCTATGTCTACCCTTATGTGCCTCAGTCGGCGTCTCAGTCAGCGTCGCAGCCTCTGTCAGCCTCTCTGAATGCGTCTCAGTCGCTGCCGCTGTCGATTGTGGGGTCTGCTGCCTTCTCTATGCCTATATCTACCCCTATCTGCCTCAGTCGGCGTCTCAGTCGGCGTCGCAGCCTATGTCAGCGTCTCTGTAGGCGTCTCAGTCGCTGCCGCTGTCGATTGGGCGGTCTGATGCCTTCTCTATGCCTATGTCTACCCCTCTCTGCCTCAGCCGGCGTCTCAGTCGGCGTCGCAGCATCTGTCAGCGTCTCTATAGGCGTCTCAGTCGCTGCCGCTGTCGATTGGGGGGGTCTGCTGCCTTCTGTATTCCTATTTCTACCCCTATCTGCCTCAGTCGGCAACTCAGTCGGCGTCGCAGCCTCTATCAGCGTCTCTGTAGGCGTCTCAGTTGTTGCCGCTGTCGATTGGTGGGGCTGCTGCCTTCTCTATGCCTATATCTACCCCTACGCGCCTCAGTCGGCGTCAAAGTCGGCTTCGCAGCCTCTGTCAGCGTCTCTGTAGGCGTCTCAGTCGCTGCCGCTGTCGATTGGGGGGTCTGATGCCTTCTCTATGCCTATATCTACCCCTCTCTGCCTTAGCCGGCGTCTCAGTCGGCGTCGCAGCATCTGTCAGCGTCGCAGCCTCTGTCAGCGTCTCTGTAGGCGTCTCAGTAGATGCCGCTGTCGATTGGGGGGTCTGCTGCATTCTCTATGAATAAATCTACCCTTATCTGCCTCAGTCTGCGTCTCAGTGGGCGTCGCAGCCTCTGTCAACGTCTCTGTAGGCGTCTCAGTCGCTGCCGCTGTCGATTATGGGGTCTGCTGCCTTCTCTATGCCTATGTCTACCCCTCTCTGCCTCAGCCGGCGTCTCAGTCGGCGTCGCAGCATCTGTCAGCGTCTCTATAGGCGTCTCAGTCGCTGCCGCTGTCGATTGGGGGGGTCTGCTGCCTTCTGTATTCCTATTTCTACCCCTATCTGCCTCAGTCGGCAACTCAGTCGGCGTCGCAGCCTCTGTCAGCATCTCTGTAGGCGTCTCAGTTATTGCTGCTGTCGATTGGGGGTCTGCTGCCTTCTCTATTCCTATGTCTACCCCTCTCTGCCTCAGTCGGCGTCTTAGTCGGCTTCGCAGCCTCTGTCAGCATCTCTGTAGGCGTCTCAGTCGCTGCCGCTGTTGATTGGGGGGTCTGCTGCCTTCTCTACGCCAATATTTACCCCCATTCTGCCTCAGTCGGCGTCGCAGCCTCTCTCAGCGTCTCTGTAGGTGTCTCTGTCGCTGCCGCTGTCGATTGGGGGGTCTGCTGCCTTCTCTATGCCTTTATCTACCCCTATCTGCCTCAGACGGCGTCTCAGTCGGGGTCGAAGCCTCTGTCAGCATCTTTGTAAGCGTCTCAGTCGCTGCCGCTGTCGATTGGGGGGGTCTGCTGCCTTCTCTATGCCTATGTCTACCCTTATCTGCCTCAGTCGGCGTCTCAGTCAGCGTCGCAGCCTCTGTCAGCCTCTCTGAATGAGTCTCAGTCGCTGCCGCTGTCGATTGGGGGTCTGCGGCCTTGTCTATGCCTATATCTACCCCTATCTGCCTCAGTCGGCGTCTCAGTCGGCTTCGCAGCCTCTGTCAGCGTCTCTGCATGTGTCTCAGTCGCTGCCGTTGTCGATTGGGGGGGTCTGCTGCCTTCTCTATGCCAATATCTACCCATATCTGCCTCAGTCGGCTTCGCAGCCTCTGTCAGCGTCTATGTAGGCGTCTCATTTGTTGCCGCTGTCGATTTAGGTGTCTGCTGCTTTCTCTATGCCTATGTCTACCCCTCGCTGCCTCAGCCGGCGTCTCAGTCGGCGTCGCAGCATCTGTCAGCGTCTCTCTAGGCGTCACAGTCGCTGCCGCCGTCGATTGGAGGGTCTGCTGCATTCTCTATTCCAATATCTACCCCTATTTGCCTCAATCGGCGTCGCAGCCTCTGTCAGCGTCTCTGTTGGCGTCTCAGTCGCTGACGCTGCCTCTGTCAGCGTCTCTGTAGGCGTCTCACTTGTTGCCGCTGTCGATTGGGGGTCTGCTGCCTTCTCTATGTCTATGTCTACCCCTCTCTGCCTCAGTCGGCGTCGCAGCCTCTGTCAGCATCTCTGTAAGCGTCTCAGTCGCTGCCGCTGTCAATTGGGGGGTCTGCTGCCATCTCTATGCCTATGTCTACCCTTATCTGCCTCAGTCGGCGTCATAGTCAGCGTCGCAGCCTCTGTCAGCCTCTCTGAATGCGTCTCAGTCGCTGCCGCTGTCGATTGGGGGGTCTGATGCCTTCTCTATGCCTATGTCTACCCCTCTCTGCCTCAGCCGGCGTCTCAGTTGGCGTCGCAGCATCTGTCAGCGTCGCACCCTCTGTCAGCGTCTCTGTAGGCGTCTCAGTCGCTGCCGCTGTCGATTGGGGAGGTCTGCTGCATTCTCTATGCCAATATCTACCCCTATCTGCCTCAGTCGGCGTCGCAGCCTCTGTCAGCGTCTATGTAGGCGTCTCAGTTGCTGCCGCTGTCGATTGGGGGGGGTCTGCTGCCTTCTCTATGCCTATATCTACCCCTATATACCTCAGTCGGCATCTCAGTCGGCGTCGCAGCCTCTGTCAGCGTCTCTCTAGGCGTCTCAGTCGCTGCCGCCGTCGATAGGGGGGTCTGCTGCATTCTCTATGCCAATATCTACCCCTATCTGCCTCAGTCGGTGTCGCAGCCTCTTGTCGGCGTCTCTGTAGGCATCTCAGTCGCTGCCGCTGTCGATTGGGGGGTCTGCTGCCTCCTCTATGGCTATATCTAAACCTATTCGCATCAGTCGGCGTCGCAGCCTCTCTCAGCGTCTCTGTAGGCGTCTCAGTAGCTGCCGCTGTCGATTGGGGGGTCTGCTGCATTCTCTATAAATAAATCTACCCCTATCTGCGTCAGTCGGCGTCTCAGTCGGCGTCGCAGCCTCTGTCAACGTCTCAGTAGGCATCTCAGTCGCTGCCGTTGTCGATTGGGGGGTGTGCTGCCTTCTCTATGGCTATATCTACCCCTATCCGCATCAGTCGG
The DNA here is from genome assembly GCA_920105625.2 of Clusia tigrina. Taxonomy (NCBI): domain Eukaryota; kingdom Metazoa; phylum Arthropoda; class Insecta; order Diptera; family Clusiidae; genus Clusia; species Clusia tigrina. The sequence goes on along the minus strand of OV050031.1, from coordinate 71,796,431 downwards.
CGTCGCACCCTCTCTCAGCGTCTCTGTAGGTGTCTCAGTACCTGCCGCTGTCGATTGGGGGGCCTGCTGCATTCTCTATGCCTATATCTACTCTACCTGCTTCAGTCGGCATCTCAGTCGGCGTCGCAGCCTCTGTCAGCACCTCTGTAGGCGTCTCAGTTGTTGCCGCTGTCGATTGAGGGGACTGCTGCTTTCTCTAAGGCTATATCTACCCCTATCCGCATCAGTCGGCGTCGCAGCCTCTCTCAGTGTCTCTGTAGGGTATCTACCCCTATCTGCCTCAGTCGGCGTCTCAGTCGGCGTTGCAGCCTATGTCAGCGTCTCTGTAGGCGTCTCAGTCGCTGCCGCTGTCGATTGGGGGGTCTGATGCCTTCTCTATGCCTATGTCTACCCCTCTCTGCCTCAGCCGGCGTCTCAGTTGGCGTCGCAGCATCTGTCAGCGTCGCACCCTCTGTCAGCGTCTCTGTAGGCGTCTCAGTCGCTGCCGCTGTCGATTGGGGAGGTCTGCTGCATTCTCTATGCCAATATCTACCCCTATCTGCCTCAGTCGGCGTCGCAGCCTCTGTCAGCGTCTATGTAGGCGTCTCAGTTGCTGCCGCTGTCGATTGGGGGGGGTCTGCTGCCTTCTCTATGCCTATATCTACCCCTATATACCTCAGTCGGCATCTCAGTCGGCGTCGCAGCCTCTGTCAGCGTCTCTCTAGGCGTCTCAGTCGCTGCCGCCGTCGATAGGGGGGTCTGCTGCATTCTCTATGCCAATATCTACCCCTATCTGCCTCAGTCGGTGTCGCAGCCTCTTGTCGGCGTCTCTGTAGGCATCTCAGTCGCTGCCGCTGTCGATTGGGGGGTCTGCTGCCTCCTCTATGGCTATATCTAAACCTATTCGCATCAGTCGGCGTCGCAGCCTCTCTCAGCGTCTCTGTAGGCGTCTCAGTAGCTGCCGCTGTCGATTGGGGGGTCTGCTGCATTCTCTATAAATAAATCTACCCCTATCTGCGTCAGTCGGCGTCTCAGTCGGCGTCGCAGCCTCTGTCAACGTCTCAGTAGGCATCTCAGTCGCTGCCGTTGTCGATTGGGGGGTGTGCTGCCTTCTCTATGGCTATATCTACCCCTATCCGCATCAGTCGGCGTCGCACCCTCTCTCAGCGTCTCTGTAGGTGTCTCAGTACCTGCCGCTGTCGATTGGGGGGCCTGCTGCAATCTCTATGCCTATATCTACTCTACCTGCTTCAGTCGGCATCTCAGTCGGCGTCGCAGCCTCTGTCAGCACCTCTGTAGGCATCTCAGTCGCTGCCGTTGTCGATTGGGGGGACTGCTGCTTTCTCTAAGGCTATATCTACCCCTATCCGCATCAGTCGGCGTCGCAGCCTCTCTCAGCGTCTCTGTAGGCGTCTCAGTACCTGCCGCTGTCGATTGGGGGGTCTGCTGCATTCTCTATGCCTATATCTACCCCTACCTCTTTCATTCGGCATCTCAGTCGGCGTCGCAGCCTCTGTCAGCGTCTCACTTGTTGCCGCTGTCGATTGGGGGTCTGCTGCCTTCTTTATGCCTATGTCTACCCCTCTCTGCCTCAGTCGGCGTTTTAGTCGGCGTCGCAGCCTCTGTCAGCGTCTCTGTAGGCGTCTCAGTCGCTGCCGCTGTTGATTGGGGGGGTCTGCTGCCTTCTCTATGCCAATATCTACCCCTATCTGCCTCAGTCGGCGTCTCAGTCGGCGTTGCAGCCTATGTCAGCATCTCTGTAGGCGTCTCAGTCGCTGCCGCTGTCGATTGGGGGGTCTGATGCCTTCTCTATGCCTATGTCTACCCCTCTCTGCCTCAGCCGGCGTCTCAGTTGGCGTCGCAGCATCTGTCAGCGTCGCACCCTCTGTCAGCGTCTCTGTAGGCGTCTCAGTCGCTGCCGCTGTCGATTGGGGAGGTCTGCTGCATTCTCTATGCCAATATCTACCCCTATCTGCCTCAGTCGGCGTCGCAGCCTCTGTCAGCGTCTATGTAGGCGTCTCAGTTGCTGCCGCTGTCGATTGGGGGGGGTCTGCTGCCTTCTCTATGCCTATATCTACCCCTATATACCTCAGTCGGCATCTCAGTCGGCGTCGCAGCCTCTGTCAGCGTCTCTCTAGGCGTCTCAGTCGCTGCCGCCGTCGATAGGGGGGTCTGCTGCATTCTCTATGCCAATATCTACCCCTATCTGCCTCAGTCGGTGTCGCAGCCTCTTGTCGGCGTCTCTGTAGGCATCTCAGTCGCTGCCGCTGTCGATTGGGGGGTCTGCTGCCTCCTCTATGGCTATATCTAAACCTATTCGCATCAGTCGGCGTCGCAGCCTCTCTCAGCGTCTCTGTAGGCGTCTCAGTAGCTGCCGCTGTCGATTGGGGGGTCTGCTGCATTCTCTATAAATAAATCTACCCCTCTCTGCCTCAGCCGGCGTCTCAGTTGGCGTCGCAGCATCTGTCAGCGTCGCACCCTCTGTCAGCGTCTCTGTAGGCGTCTCAGTCGCTGCCGCTGTCGATTGGGGAGGTCTGCTGCATTCTCTATGCCAATATCTACCCCTATCTGCCTCAGTCGGCGTCGCAGCCTCTGTCAGCGTCTATGTAGGCGTCTCAGTTGCTGCCGCTGTCGATTGGGGGGGGTCTGCTGCCTTCTCTATGCCTATATCTACCCCTATATACCTCAGTCGGCATCTCAGTCGGCGTCGCAGCCTCTGTCAGCGTCTCTCTAGGCGTCTCAGTCGCTGCCGCCGTCGATAGGGGGGTCTGCTGCATTCTCTATGCCAATATCTACCCCTATCTGCCTCAGTCGGTGTCGCAGCCTCTTGTCAGCGTCTCTGTAGGCATCTCAGTCGCTGCCGCTGTCGATTGGGGGGTCTGCTGCCTCCTCTATGGCTATATCTAAACCTATTCGCATCAGTCGGCGTCGCAGCCTCTCTCAGCGTCTCTGTAGGCGTCTCAGTAGCTGCCGCTGTCGATTGGGGGGTCTGCTGCATTCTCTATAAATAAATCTACCCCTATCTGCGTCAGTCGGCGTCTCAGTCGGCGTCGCAGCCTCTGTCAACGTCTCAGTAGGCATCTCAGTCGCTGCCGTTGTCGATTGGGGGGTGTGCTGCCTTCTCTATGGCTATATCTACCCCTATCCGCATCAGTCGGCGTCGCACCCTCTCTCAGCGTCTCTGTAGGTGTCTCAGTACCTGCCGCTGTCGATTGGGGGGCCTGCTGCATTCTCTATGCCTATATCTACTCTACCTGCTTCAGTCGGCATCTCAGTCGGCGTCGCAGCCTCTGTCAGCACCTCTGTAGGCGTCTCAGTTGTTGCCGCTGTCGATTGAGGGTCTGCTGCCTTCTCTATTTCTATGTCTACCCCTCTCTGCCTCAGTCGGTGTCTTAGTCGGCTTCGCAGCCTCTGTCAGCAACTCTGTAGGCGTCTCAGTCGCTGCCGCTGTTGATTGGGGGGTCCCTTGCCTTCTCTGCGCCAATATTTACCCCTATCTGCCTCAGTCGGCGTCGCAGCCTCTATCAGCGTCTCTGTAGGTGTCTCAGTCGCTGCCGCTTTCGATTTGGGGGTCTGCTGCCTTCTCTATGCCTATATCTACCCCTATCTGCCTCAGTCGGCGTCTCAGTCGGCGTCGCAGCCTCTGTCAGCATCTCTGTAAGCGTCTCAGTCGCTGCCGCTGTCGATTGAGGGGTCTGCTGACTTCTCTATGCCTATGTCTACCCCTATCTGCCTCAGTCGGCGTCTCAGTCGGCGTCGCAGCCTATGTCAGCGTCTCTGTAGGCGTCTCAGTCGCTGCCGCTGTCGATTGGGCGGTCTGATGCCTTCTCTATGCCTATGTCTACCCCTCTCTGCCTCAGCCGGCGTCTCAGTCGGCGTCGCAGCATCTGTCAGCGTCGCACCCTCTGTCAGCGTCTCTATAGGCGTCTCAGTCGCTGCCGCTGTCGATTGGGGGGGTCTGCTTCCTTCTGTATTCCTATTTCTACCCCTATCTGCCTCAGTCGGCAACTCAGTCGGCGTCGCAGCCTCTATCAGCGTCTCTGTAGGCGTCTCAGTTGTTGCCGCTGTCGATTGGTGGGTCTGCTGCCTTCTCTATGCCTATATCTACCCCTACGCGCCTCAGTCGGCGTCAAAGTCGGCTTCGCAGCCTCTGTCAGCGTCTCTGTAGGCGTCTCAGTCGCTGCCGCTGTCGATTGGGGGGTCTGATGCCTTCTCTATGCCTATATCTACCCCTCTCTGCCTTAGCCGGCGTCTCAGTCGGCGTCGCAGCATCTGTCAGCGTCGCAGCCTCTGTCAGCGTCTCTGTAGGCGTCTCAGTAGCTGCCGCTGTCGATTGGGGGGTCTGCTGCATTCTCTATGAATAAATCTACCCCTATCTGCCTCAGTCTGCGTCTCAGTGGGCGTCGCAGCCTCTGTCAACGTCTCTGTAGGCGTCTCAGTCGCTGCCGCTGTCGATTGAGGGGTCTGCTGCCTTCTCTATGCCTATGTCTACCCCTATCTGCCTCAGTCGGCGTCTCAGTCGGCGTCGCAGCCTATGTCAGCGGCTCTGTAAGCGTCTCAGTCGCTGCCGCTGTCGATTGGGGGGTCTGATGTCTTCTATATGCCTATGTCTACCCCTCTCTGCCTCAGCCGGCGTCTCAGTCGGCGTCGCAGCATCTGTCAGCGTCGCACCCTCTGTCAGCGTCTCTATAGGCGTCTCAGTCGCTGCCGCTGTCGACTGGGGGGGTCTGCTGCCTTCTCTATTCCTATGTCTACCCCTCTCTGCCTCAGTCGGCGTCTTAGTCGGCTTCGCAGCCTCTGTCAGCATCTCTGTAGGCGTCTCAGTCGCTGCCGCTGTTGATTGGGGGGTCTGCTGCCTTCTCTACGCCAATATTTACCCCCATTCTGCCTCAGTCGGCGTCGCAGCCTCTGTCAGCGTCTATGTATGCGTCTCATTTGTTGCCGCTGTCGATTGGGGTGTCTGCTGCTTTCTCTATGCCTATGTCTACCCCTCGCTGCCTCAGCCGGTGTCTCAGTCGGCGTCGCAGCATCTGTCAGCGTCTCTCTAGGCGTCACAGTCGCTGCCGCCGTCGATTGGAGGGTCTGCTGCATTCTCTATGCCAATATCTACCCCTATTTGCCTCAGTCGGCGTCGCAGCCTCTGTCAGCGTCTCTGTAGGCGTCTCACTTGTTGCCGCTGTCGATTGGGGGTCTGCTGCCTTCTCTATGTCTATGTCTACCCCTCTCTGCCTCAGTTGGCGTCTTAGTCGGCGTCGCAGCCTCTGTCAGCGTCTCTCTAGGCGTCTCAGTCGCTGCCTCTGTTGATTGGGGGGTCTGCTGCCTCCTCTATGCCAATATCTACCCCTATCTGCCTCAGTCGGCGTCGCAGCCTCTGTCAGCATCTCTGTAAGCGTCTCAGTCGCTGCCGCTGTCAATTGGGGGGTCTGCTGCCTTCTCTATGCCTATGTCTACCCTTATCTGCCTCAGTCGGCGTCATAGTCAGCGTCGCAGCCTCTGTCAGCCTCTCTGAATGCGTCTCAGTCGCTGCCGCTGTCGATTTGGGGGTATGCTGCTTTCTCTATGCCTATATCTACCCCTATCTGCCTCAGTCGGCGTCGCAGCCTATGTCAGCGTCTCTTTAGGCGTCTCAGTCGCTGCCGCTGTCGATTTGGGGGTCTGCTGCTTTCTCTATGCCTATATCTACCCCTCTCTGCCTCAGCCGGCGTCTCAGTCGGCGTCGCAGCATCTGTCAGCATCGCAGCCTCTGTCAGCGTCTCTATAGGCGTCTCAATCGCTGCCGCTGTCGATTGGGGGGTCTGCTGCCTTCTGTATTCCTATTTCTACCCCTATCTGCCTCAGTCGGCAACTCAGTCGGCGTCGCAGCCTCTATCAGCGTCTCTGTAGGCGTCTCAGTTGCTGCCGCTGTCGATTGGTGGGTCTGCTGCCTTCTCTATGCCTATATCTACCCCTACGCGCCTCAGCCGGCGTCAAAGTCGGCTTCGCAGCCTCTGTCAGCGTCTCTATAGGCGTCTCAGTCGCTGCCGCTGTCGGTTGGATGGTCTGATGCATTCTCTATGCCAATATCTACCCTTATAGGCCTCAGTCGGCGTCTCAGTCTGCGTGTCAGTCGGCATCGCAGCCATTGTCAGCGTCTATGTAGGCGTCTCAGTTGCTGCCGCTGTCGATTGGGGGGGTCTGCTGCCTTCTCTATGCCTATATCTACCCCTACATACCTCAGTCGGCATCTCAGTCGGCATCTCAGTCGGCGTCGCAGCCTCTGTCAGGGTCTCTCTAGGCGTCTCATTCGCTGCCGCCGTCGATTGGGTCTGCTGCATTCTCTATGCCAATATCTACCCCTATATGCTGCATTCTCTATGCCAATATCTACCCCTATATGCCTCAGTCGGCGTCGCAGCCTCTGTCAGCGTTTCTGTAGGCGTCTCAGTCGCTGCCGCTGTCGATTGGGGGGTCTGCTGCCTTCTCTATGTCAATATCTACCCGTATCTGCCTCAGTCGGCGTGTCAGCCTCTGTCAGAGTCTCTGTAGGCGTTTCAGTCGCTGCCGCTGTCGATTGGGGGGTCTGCTGCCTTCTGTATGCCTATATCTATCCATATCTGATTCAGTCGGCGTCGCAGCCTCTGTCAGCGTCTCTCTTGGAGTCTCAGTCGCTGCCGCTGTGGCTTGGGGAGTCTGCTGCCTTCTCTATGGCTATATCTAAACCTATTCGCATCAGTCGGCGTCGCAGCCTCTGTCAGCCTCTCTGAATGCGCCTCAGTCGGTTCCGCTGTCGATTGGAGGGTCTGCTGCTTTCTCTATGCCTATATCTACCCCTACGCACCTCAGTCGGCGTCAAAGTCGGCTTCGCAGCCTCTGTCAGCGTCTCTGAAGGCGTTTCAGTCGCTGCCGCTGTCGATTGGGGGGTCTAATGCCTTCTCTATGCCTATATCTACCCCTATCTGCCTCAGTCGGCATCTCAGTCGGCGTCGCAGCATCTGTCAGCGTCTCTCTAGGCGTCACAGTCGCTGCCGCCGTCGATTGGGGGGTCTGCTGCATTCTCTATGCCAATATCTACCCCTATCTGCCTCAGTCGGCGTCGCAGCCTCTGTCAGCGTCTCTGTAGGCGTCTCAGTCGCTGCCGCTTTCGATTGGGGGGTCTGCTGCCTTCGGTATACGTATATCTACCCCTATCTGCCTCAGTCGGCAACTCTCTCGGCGTCGCAGCCTCTGTCAGCGTCTCTGTAGGCGTCTCAGTCGCTGACGCTGTCGATTGGGGGGGGGGTCTGCTGCCTTCTCTATGCCTATATCTACCCCTATCTGCCTCAGTCGGCGTCGCAGCCTCTTGTCAGCGTCTCTGTAGGCATCTCAGTCGCTGCCGTTGTCGATTGGGGGGTCTTCTGCCTTCTCTATGGCTATATCTACCCCAATCCACATCGGTCGGCGTCGCAGCCTCTCTCAGCGTCTCTGTAGGCGTCTCAGTACCTGCCGCTTTCGATTGGGGGTCTGCTGCATTCTCTATGCCTATATCTACCCCTACCTCTTTCATTCGGCATCTCAGTCGGCGTCGCAGCCTCTGTCAACGTCTCACTTGTTGCCGCTGTCGATTGGGGGTCTGCTGCCCTCTCTATGCCTATGCCTACCCCTCTCTGTCTCAGTCGGCGTCTTAGTCGGCGTCGCAGCCTCTCTCAGCGTCTCTGTAGGCGTCTCAGTCGCTGCCGCCGTCGATTGGGGGTTCTGCGGCATTCTCTATGCCAATTTATACCCCTATCTGCCTCAGTCGGCGTCGCAGCCTCTGTCAGCGTCTCTGTAGGCGTCTCAGTCGCTGCCATTGTCGATTGGGGGGTCTGCTGCCTTCTGTATGCCTATATCTACCCCTATCTGCCTCAGTCGGCAACTTAGTGGGCGTCGCAGCATCTGTCGGCGTCGCAGCCTCTTGTCAGCGTCTCTGTAGGCATCTCAGTCGCTGCCGTTGTCGATTGGGGGGACTGCTGCTTTCTCTAAGGCTATATCTACCCCTATCCGCATCAGTCGGCGTCGCAGCCTCTCTCAGCGTCTCTGTAGGCGTCTCAGTACCTGCCGCTTTCGATTGGGGGTCTGCTGCATTCTCTATGCCTATATCTACCCCTACCTCTTTCATTCGGCATCTCAGTCGGCGTCGCAGCCTCTGTCAACGTCTCACTTGTTGCCGCTGTCGATTGGGGGTCTGCTGCCTTCTCTATGCCTATGCCTACCCCTCTCTGTCTCAGTCGGCGTCTTAGTCGGCGTCGCAGCCTCTGTCAGCGTCTCTGTAGGCGTCTCAGTCGCTGCCGCTGTTGATTGGGGGGTCTGCTGCCTTCTCTATGCCAATATCTACCCCTATCTGCCTCAGTCGGCGTCGCAGGCTCTGTCAGCGTCTCTGTAGGCGTCTCAGCCGCTGCCGCTGTCGAATGGGGTGTCTGCTGCCTTCTGTATACCAATCTCTACCCCTATCTGCCTCAGTCGACAACTCAGTCGGCGTCGCAGCCTCTTGTCAGCGTCTCTGTAGGCATCTCAGTCCCTGCCGCTGTCGATTGGGGGGTCTGCTGCCTTCTCTATGGCTATATCTAAACCTATTCGCATCAGTCGGCGTCGCAGCCTCTCTCAGCGTCTCTGTAGGCGTCTCAGTCGCTGCCGCCGTCGATTGGGGGTTCTGCGGCATTCTCTATGCCAATTTATACCCCTATCTGCCTCAGTCGGCGTCGCAGCCTCTGTCAGCGTCTCTGTATGTGTCTCAGTCACTGCCGTTGTCGATTGGGGGGGTCTGCTGCCTTCTCTATGCCAATATCTACCCATATCTGCCTCAGTCGGCTTCGCAGCCTCTGTCAGCGTCTATGTAGGCGTCTCATTTGTTGCCGCTGTCGATTGGGGTGTCTGCTGCTTTCTGTATGCCTATATCTATCCATATCTGATTCAGTCGGCGTCGCAGCCTCTGTCAGCGTCTCTCTTGGAGTCTCAGTCGCTGCCGCTGTGGCTTGGGGAGTCTGCTTCCTTCTCTATGGCTATATCTAAACCTATTCGCATCAGTCGGCGTCGCAGCCTCTGTCAGCCTCTCTGAATGCGTCTCAGTCGCTGCCGCTGTCGATTGGGGGGTCTGCTGCTTTCTCTATGCCTATATCTACCCCTATCTGCCTCAGTCGGCGTCGCAGCCTCTATCAGCGTCTCTGTAGGCGTCTCAGTCGCTGCCGCTGTCGATTGGGGGGTCTGATGCCTTCTCTATGCCTATATCTACCCCTATCTGCCTCAGTCGGCATCTCAGTCGGCGTCGCAGCATCTGTCAGCGTCTCTGAAGGCGTCTCAGTCGCTGCCGCTGTCGATTGGGGGGTCTGATGCCTTCTCTATGCCTATATCTACCCCTATCTGCCTCAGTCGGCGTCTCAGTCGGCGTCGCAGCATCTGTCAGCGTCTCTCTAGGCGTCACAGTCGCTGCCGCCGTCGATTGGAGGGTCTGCTGCATTATCTATGCCAATATCTACCCCTATTTGCCTCAGTCGGCGTCGCAGCCTCTGTCAGCGTCTCTGTAGGCGTCTCAGTTGTGGCCGCTGTCGATTGGTGGGTCTGCTGCCTTCTCTATGCCTATATCTACCCCTACGCGCCTCAGCCGGCGTCAAAGTCGGCTTCGCAGCCTCTGTCAGCGTCTCTATAGGCGTCTCAGTCGCTGCCGCTGTCGATTGGATGGTCTGATGCATTCTCTATGCCAATATCTACCCTTATAGGCCTCAGTCGGCGTCTCAGTCTGCGTGTCAGTCGGCATCGCAGCCATTGTCAGCGTCTATGTAGGCGTCTCAGTTGCTGCCGCTGTCGATTGGGGGGGTCTGCTGCCTTCTCTATGCCTATATCTACCCCTACATACCTCAGTCGGCATCTCAGTCGGCATCTCAGTCGGCGTCGCAGCCTCTGTCAGCGTCTCTCTAGGCGTCTCATTCGCTGCCGCCGTCGATTGGGGGGTCTGCTGCATTCTCTATGCCAATATCTACCCCTATATGCCTCAGTCGGCGTCGCAGCCTCTGTCAGCGTTTCTGTAGGCGTCTCAGTCGCTGCCGCTGTCGATTGGGGGGTCTGCTGCCTTCTCTATGTCAATATCTACCCGTATCTGCCTCAGGCGGCGTGTCAGCCTCTGTCAGAGTCTCTGTAGGCGTTTCAGTCGCTGCCGCTGTCGATTGGGGGGTCTGCTGCCTTCTGTATGCCTATATCTATCCATATCTGATTCAGTCGGCGTCGCAGCCTCTGTCAGCGTCTCTCTTGGAGTCTCAGTCGCTGCCGCTGTGGCTTGGGGAGTCTGCTGCCTTCTCTATGGCTATATCTAAACCTATTCGCATCAGTCGGCGTCGCAGCCTCTTTCAGCCTCTCTGAATGCGTCTCAGTCGCTGCCGCTGTCGATTGGGGGGTCTGCTGCCTTCTCTATGCCTATATCTACCCCTATCTGCCTCAGTCGGCGTCGCAGCCTCTATCAGCGTCTCTGTAGGCGTCTCAGTTGTTGCCGCTGTCGATTGGTGGATCTGCTGCCTTCTCTATGCCTATACCTACCCCTACGCGCCTCAGTCGGCGTCAAAGTCGGCTTCGCAGCCTCTGTCAGCTTCTCTGAAGGCGTTTCAGTCGCTGCCGCTGTCGATTGGGGGGTCTGATGCCTTCTCTATGCCTATATCTACCCCTATCTGCCTCAGTCGGCATCTCAGTCGGCGTCGCAGCATCTGTCAGCGTCTCTCTAGGCGTCACAGTCGCTGCCGCCGTCGATTGGGGGGTCTGCTGCATTCTCTATGCCAATATCTACCCCTATCTGCCTCAGTCGGCGTCGCAGCCTCTGTCAGCGTCTCTGTAGGCGTCTCAGTCGCTGCCGCTTTCGATTGGGGGTCTGCTGCCGTCGGTATACGTATATCTACCCCTATCTGCCTCAGTCGGCAACTCAGTCGGCGTCGCAGCCTCTGTCAGCGTCTCTGTAGGCGTCTCAGTCGCTGACGCTGTCGATTGGGGGGGTCTGCTGCCTTCTCTATGCCTATATCTACCCCTATCTGCCTCAGTCGGCGTCGCAGCCTCTTGTCAGCGTCTCTGTAGGCATCTCAGTCGCTGCCGTTGTCGATTGGGGGGTCTTCTGCCTTCTCTATGGCTATATCTACCCCAATCCGCATCGGTCGGCGTCGCAGCCTCTCTCAGCGTCTCTGTAGGCGTCTCAGTACCTGCCGCTTTCGATTGGGGGGTCTGCTGCATTCTCTATGCCTATATCTACCCCTACCTCTTTCATTCGGCATCTCAGTCGGCGTCGCAGCCTCTGTCAACGTCTCACTTGTTGCCGCTGTCGATTGGGGGTCTGCTGCCTTCTCTATGCCTATGTCTACCCCTCTCTGTCTCAGTCGGCGTCTTAGTCGGCGTCGCAGCCTCTGTCAGCGTCTCTATAGGCGTCTCAGTCGCTGCCGCTGTTTATTGGGGGGTCTGCTGCCTTCTCTATGCCAATATCTACCCCTATCTGCCTCAGTCGGCGTCGCAGCCTCTGTCAGCGTCTCTGTAGGCGTCTCAGCCGCTGCCGCTGTCGAATGGGGTGTCTGCTGCCTTCTGTATACCAATCTCTACCCCTATCTGCCTCAGTCGACAACTCAGTCGGCGTCGCAGCCTCTTGTCAGCGTCTCTGTAGGCATCTCAGTCCCTGCCGCTGTCGATTGGGGGGTCTGCTGCCTTCTCTATGGCTATATCTAAACCTATTCGCATCAGTCGGCGTCGCAGCCTCTCTCAGCGTCTCTGTAGGCGTCTCAGTAGCTGCCGCTGTCGATTGGGGGGTCTGCTGCATTCTCTATGAATAAATCTACCCCTATCAGCCTTAGTCGGCGTCTCAGTCGGCGTCGCAGCCTCTGTCAACCTCTCTGTAGGCGTCTCACTTGTTGCCGCTGTCGATTGGGGGTCTGCTGCCTTCTTTATGCCTATGTCTACCCCTCTCTGCCTCAGTCGGCGTTTTAGTCGGCGTCGCAGCCTCTGTCAGCGTCTCTGTAGGCGTCTCAGTCGCTGCCGCTGTTGATTGGGGGGGGTCTGCTGCCTTCTCTATGCCAATATCTACCCCTATCTGCCTCAGTCGGCGTCTCAGTCGGCGTCGCAGCCTATGTCAGCGTCTCTGTAGGCGTCTCAGTCGCTGCCGCTGTCGATTGGGGGGTCTGATGCCTTCTCTATGCCTATGTCTACCCCTCTCTGCCTCAGCCGGCGTCTCAGTTGGCGTCGCAGCATCTGTCAGCGTCGCACCCTCTGTCAGCGTCTCTGTAGGCGTCTCAGTCGCTGCCGCTGTCGATTGGGGAGGTCTGCTGCATTCTCTATGCCAATATCTACCCCTATCTGCCTCAGTCGGCGTCGCAGCCTCTGTCAGCGTCTATGTAGGCGTCTCAGTTGCTGCCGCTGTCGATTGGGGGGGTCTGCTGCCTTCTCTATGCCTATATCTACCCCTATATACCTCAGTCGGCATCTCAGTCGGCGTCGCAGCCTCTGTCAGCGTCTCTCTAGGCGTCTCAGTCGCTGCCGCCGTCGATAGGGGGGTCTGCTGCATTCTCTATGCCAATATCTACCCCTATCTGCCTCAGTCGGCGTCGCAGCCTCTTGTCGGCGTCTCTGTAGGCATCTCAGTCGCTGCCGCTGTCGATTGGGGGGTCTGCTGCCTCCTCTATGGCTATATCTAAACCTATTCGCATCAGTCGGCGTCGCAGCCTCTCTCAGCGTCTCTGTAGGCGTCTCAGTAGCTGCCGCTGTCGATTGGGGGGTCTGCTGCATTCTCTATAAATAAATCTACCCCTATCTGCGTCAGTCGGCGTCGCAGCCTCTGTCAACGTCTCAGTAGGCATCTCAGTCGCTGCCGTTGTCGATTGGGGGGTGTGCTGCCTTCTCTATGGCTATATCTACCCCTATCCGCATCAGTCGGCGTCGCACCCTCTCTCAGCGTCTCTGTAGGTGTCTCAGTACCTGCCGCTGTCGATTGGGGGGCCTGCTGCATTCTCTATGCCTATATCTACTCTACCTGCTTCAGTCGGCATCTCAGTCGGCGTCGCAGCCTCTGTCAGCATCTCTGTAGGCGTCTCAGTTGTTGCCGCTGTCGATTGAGGGTCTGCTGCCTTCTCTATTTCTATGTCTACCCTTCTCTGCCTCAGTCGGTGTCTTAGTCGGCTTCGCAGCCTCTGTCAGCAACTCTGTAGGCGTCTCAGTCGCTGCCGCTGTTGATTGGGGGGTCTCTTGCCTTCTCTGCGCCAATATTTACCCCTATCTGCCTCAGTCGGCGTCGCAGCCTCTATCAGAGTCTCTGTAGGTGTCTCAGTCGCTGCCGCTTTCGATTTGGGGGTCTGCTGCCTTCTCTATGCCTATATCTACCCCTATCTGCCTCAGTCGGCGTCTCAGTCGGCGTCGCAGCCTCTGTCAGCATCTCTGTAAGCGTCTCAGTCGCTGCCGCTGTCGATTGAGGGGTCTGCTGCCTCCTCTATGCCTATGTCTACCCCTATCTGCCTCAGTCGGCGTCTCAGTCGGCGTCGCAGCCTATGTCAGCGTCTCTGTAGGCGTCTCAGTCGCTGCCGCTGTCGATTGGGCGGTCTGATGCCTTCTCTATGCCTATGTCTACCCCTCTCTGCCTCAGCCGGCGTCTCAGTCGGCGTCGCAGCATCTGTCAGCGTCGCACCCTCTGTCAGCGTCTCTATAGGCGTCTCAGTCGCTGCCGCTGTCGATTGGGGGGGTCTGCTTCCTTCTGTATTCCTATTTCTACCCCTATCTGCCTCAGTCGGCAACTCAGTCGGCGTCGCAGCCTCTATCAGCGTCTCTGTAGGCGTCTCAGTTGTTGCCGCTGTCGATTGGTGGGTCTGCTGCCTTCTCTATGCCTATATCTACCCCTACGCGCCTCAGTCGGCGTCAAAGTCGGCTTCGCAGCCTCTGTCAGCGTCTCTGTAGGCGTCTCAGTCGCTGCCGCTGTCGATTGGGGGGTCTGATGCCTTCTCTATGCCAATATCTACCCCTCTCTGCCTTAGCCGGCGTCTCAGTCGGCGTCGCAGCATCTGTCAGCGTCGCAGCCTCTGTCAGCGTCTCTGTAGGCGTCTCAGTAGCTGCCGCTGTCGATTGGGGGGTCTGCTGCATTCTCTATGAATAAATCTACCCCTATCTGCCTCAGTCTGCGTCTCAGTGGGCGTCGCAGCCTCTGTCAACGTCTCTGTAGGCGTCTCAGTCGCTGCCGCTGTCGATTGAGGGGTCTGCTGCCTTCTCTATGCCTATGTCTACCCCTATCTGCCTCAGTCGGCGTCTCAGTCGGCGTCGCAGCCTATGTCAGCGGCTCTGTAAGCGTCTCAGTCGCTGCCGCTGTCGATTGGGGGGTCTGATGTCTTCTATATGCCTATGTCTACCCCTCTCTGCCTCAGCCGGCGTCTCAGTCGGCGTCGCAGCATCTGTCAGCGTCGCACCCTCTGTCAGCGTCTCTATAGGCGTCTCAGTCGCTGCCGCTGTCGATTGGGGGGGTCTGCTGCCTTCTCTATTCCTATGTCTACCCCTCTCTGCCTCAGTCGGCGTCTTAGTCGGCTTCGCAGCCTCTGTCAGCATCTCTGTAGGCGTCTCAGTCGCTGCCGCTGTTGATTGGGGGGTCTGCTGCCTTCTCTACGCCAATATTTACCCCCATTCTGCCTCAGTCGGCGTCGCAGCCTCTGTCAGCGTCTATGTATGCGTCTCATTTGTTGCCGCTGTCGATTGGGGTGTCTGCTGCTTTCTCTATGCCTATGTCTACCCCTCGCTGCCTCAGCCGGTGTCTCAGTCGGCGTCGCAGCATCTGTCAGCGTCTCTCTAGGCGTCACAGTCGCTGCCGCCGTCGATTGGAGGGTCTGCTGCATTCTCTATGCCAATTTATACCCCTATCTGCCTCAGTCGGCGTCGCAGCCTCTGTCAGCGTCTCTGTAGGCGTCTCAGTCGCTGCCATTGTCGATTGGGGGGTCTGCTGCCTTCTGTATGCCTATATCTACCCCTATCTGCCTCAGTCGGCAACTCAGTGGGCGTCGCAGCATCTGTCGGCGTCGCAGCCTCTTGTCAGCGTCTCTGTAGGCATCTCAGTCGCTGCCGTTGTCGATTGGGGGGACTGCTGCTTTCTCTAAGGCTATATCTACCCCTATCCGCATCAGTCGGCGTCGCAGCCTCTCTCAGCGTCTCTGTAGGCGTCTCAGTACCTGCCGCTGTCGATTGGGGGGTCTGCTGCATTCTCTATGCCTATATCTACCCCTACCTCTTTCATTCGGCATCTCAGTCGGCGTCGCAGCCTCTGTCAGCGTCTCACTTGTTGCCGCTGTCGATTGGGGGTCTGCTGCCTTCTCTATGCCAATATCTACACCTATCTGCCTCAGTCGGCGTCTCAGTCGGCGTCGCAGCCTATGTCAGCGTCTCTGTAGGCGTCTCAGTCGCTGCCGCTGTCGATTGGGGGGTCTGCTGCCTTCTCTATGCCTATATCTACCCCTACATACCTCAGTCGGCATCTCAGTCGGCGTCGCAGCCTCTGTCAGCGTCTCTCTAGGCGTCTCAGTCGCTGCCGCCGTCGATAGGGGGGGTCTGCTGCATTCTCTATGCCAATATCTACCCTTATCTGCCTCAGTCTGCGTCTCAGTCAGCGTCGCAGCCTCTGTCAGCCTCTCTGAATGAGTCTCAGTCGCTGCCGCTGTCGATTGGGGGTCTGCGGCCTTGTCTATGCCTATATCTACCCCTATCTGCCTCAGTCGGCGTCTCAGTCGGCTTCGCAGCCTCTGTCAGCGTCTCTGTATGTGTCTCAGTCACTGCCGTTGTCGATTGGGGGGGTCTGCTGCCTTCTCTATGCCAATATCTACCCATATCTGCCTCAGTCGGCTTCGCAGCCTCTGTCAGCGTCTATGTAGGCGTCTCATTTGTTGCCGCTGTCGATTGGGGTGTCTGCTGCTTTCTGTATGCCTATATCTATCCATATCTGATTCAGTCGGCGTCGCAGCCTCTGTCAGCGTCTCTCTTGGAGTCTCAGTCGCTGCCGCTGTGGCTTGGGGAGTCTGCTGCCTTCTCTATGGCTATATCTAAACCTATTCGCATCAGTCGGCGTCGCAGCCTCTGTCAGCCTCTCTGAATGCGTCTCAGTCGCTGCCGCTGTCGATTGGGGGGTCTGCTGCTTTCTCTATGCCTATATCTACCCCTATCTGCCTCAGTCGGCGTCGCAGCCTCTATCAGCGTCTCTGTAGGCGTCTCAGTCGCTGCCGCTGTCGATTGGGGGGTCTGATGCCTTCTCTATGCCTATATCTACCCCTATCTGCCTCAGTCGGCATCTCAGTCGGCGTCGCAGCATCTGTCAGCGTCTCTGAAGGCGTCTCAGTCGCTGCCGCTGTCGATTGGGGGGTCTGATGCCTTCTCTATGCCTATATCTACCCCTATCTGCCTCAGTCGGCGTCTCAGTCGGCGTCGCAGCATCTGTCAGCGTCTCTCTAGGCGTCACAGTCGCTGCCGCCGTCGATTGGAGGGTCTGCTGCATTCTCTATGCCAATATCTACCCCTATTTGCCTCAGTCGGCGTCGCAGCCTCTGTCAGCGTCTCTGTAGGCGTCTCAGTTGTGGCCGCTGTCGATTGGTGGGTCTGCTGCCTTCTCTATGCCTATATCTACCCCTACGCGCCTCAGCCGGCGTCAAAGTCGGCTTCGCAGCCTCTGTCAGCGTCTCTATAGGCGTCTCAGTCGCTGCCGCTGTCGATTGGATGGTCTGATGCATTCTCTATGCCAATATCTACCCTTATAGGCCTCAGTCGGCGTCTCAGTCTGCGTGTCAGTCGGCATCGCAGCCATTGTCAGCGTCTATGTAGGCGTCTCAGTTGCTGCCGCTGTCGATTGGGGGGGTCTGCTGCCTTCTCTATGCCTATATCTACCCCTACATACCTCAGTCGGCATCTCAGTCGGCATCTCAGTCGGCGTCGCAGCCTCTGTCAGCGTCTCTCTAGGCGTCTCATTCGCTGCCGCCGTCGATTGGGGGGTCTGCTGCATTCTCTATGCCAATATCTACCCCTATATGCCTCAGTCGGCGTCGCAGCCTCTGTCAGCGTTTCTGTAGGCGTCTCAGTCGCTGCCGCTGTCGATTGGGGGGTCTGCTGCCTTCTCTATGTCAATATCTACCCGTATCTGCCTCAGGCGGCGTGTCAGCCTCTGTCAGAGTCTCTGTAGGCGTTTCAGTCGCTGCCGCTGTCGATTGGGGGGTCTGCTGCCTTCTGTATGCCTATATCTATCCATATCTGATTCAGTCGGCGTCGCAGCCTCTGTCAGCGTCTCTCTTGGAGTCTCAGTCGCTGCCGCTGTGGCTTGGGGAGTCTGCTGCCTTCTCTATGGCTATATCTAAACCTATTCGCATCAGTCGGCGTCGCAGCCTCTTTCAGCCTCTCTGAATGCGTCTCAGTCGCTGCCGCTGTCGATTGGGGGGTCTGCTGCTTTCTCTATGCCTATATCTACCCCTATCTGCCTCAGTCGGCGTCGCAGCCTCTATCAGCGTCTCTGTAGGCGTCTCAGTTGTTGCCGCTGTCGATTGGTGGATCTGCTGCCTTCTCTATGCCTATACCTACCCCTACGCGCCTCAGTCGGCGTCAAAGTCGGCTTCGCAGCCTCTGTCAGCTTCTCTGAAGGCGTTTCAGTCGCTGCCGCTGTCGATTGGGGGGTCTGATGCCTTCTCTATGCCTATATCTACCCCTATCTGCCTCAGTCGGCATCTCAGTCGGCGTCGCAGCCTCTGTCAGCGTCTCTCTAGGCGTCACAGTCGCTGCCGCCGTCGATTGGGGGGTCTGCTGCATTCTCTATGCCAATATCTACCCCTATCTGCCTCAGTCGGCGTCGCAGCCTCTGTCAGCGTCTCTGTAGGCGTCTCAGTCGCTGCCGCTTTCGATTGGGGGTCTGCTGCCGTCGGTATACGTATATCTACCCCTATCTGCCTCAGTCGGCAACTCAGTCGGCGTCGCAGCCTCTGTCAGCGTCTCTGTAGGCGTCTCAGTCGCTGACGCTGTCGATTGGGGGGGTCTGCTGCCTTCTCTATGCCTATATCTACCCCTATCTGCCTCAGTCGGCGTCGCAGCCTCTTGTCAGCGTCTCTGTAGGCATCTCAGTCGCTGCCGTTGTCGATTGGGGGGTCTTCTGCCTTTTCTATGGCTATATCTACCCCAATCCGCATCGGTCGGCGTCGCAGCCTCTCTCAGCGTCTCTGTAGGCGTCTCAGTACCTGCCGCTTTCGATTGGGGGGTCTGCTGCATTCTCTATGCCTATATCTACCCCTACCTCTTTCATTCGGCATCTCAGTCGGCGTCGCAGCCTCTGTCAACGTCTCACTTGTTGCCGCTGTCGATTGGGGGTCTGCTGCCTTCTCTATGCCTATGTCTACCCCTCTCTGTCTCAGTCGGCGTCTTAGTCGGCGTCGCAGCCTCTG
The DNA here is from genome assembly GCA_920105625.2 of Clusia tigrina. Taxonomy (NCBI): domain Eukaryota; kingdom Metazoa; phylum Arthropoda; class Insecta; order Diptera; family Clusiidae; genus Clusia; species Clusia tigrina. The sequence goes on along the minus strand of OV050031.1, from coordinate 71,778,075 downwards.
TCAGCGTCTCTATAGGCGTCTCAGTCGCTGCCGCTGTTTATTGGGGGGTCTGCTGCCTTCTCTATGCCAATATCTACCCCTATCTGCCTCAGTCGGCGTCGCAGCCTCTGTCAGCGTCTCTGTAGGCGTCTCAGCCGCTGCCGCTGTCGAATGGGGTGTCTGCTGCCTTCTGTATACCAATCTCTACCCCTATCTGCCTCAGTCGACAACTCAGTCGGCGTCGCAGCCTCTTGTCAGCGTCTCTGTAGGCATCTCAGTCCCTGCCGCTGTCGATTGGGGGGTCTGCTGCCTTCTCTATGGCTATATCTAAACCTATTCGCATCAGTCGGCGTCGCAGCCTCTCTCAGCGTCTCTGTAGGCGTCTCAGTAGCTGCCGCTGTCGATTGGGGGGTCTGCTGCATTCTCTATGAATAAATCTACCCCTATCAGCCTCAGTCGGCGTCTCAGTCGGCGTCGCAGCCTCTGTCAACCTCTCTGTAGGCGTCTCAGTCGCTGCCGCTGTCGATTGAGGGGTCTGCTGCCTTCTCTATGCCTATGTCTACCCCTCTCTGCCTCAGTCGGCGTATCAGTCGCCGTCGCAGCATATGTCAGCGTCGCAGCCTCTGTCATTGTCTCTCTAGGCGTCTCAGTCGCTGCCGCCGTCGATTGGGGGGTCTGCGGCATTCTCTATGCCAATTTATACCCCTATCTGCCTCAGTCGGCGTCGCAGCCTCTGTCAGCGTCTCTGTAGGCGTCTCAGTCGCTGCCATTGTCGATTGGGGGGTCTGCTGCCTTCTGTATGCCTATATCTACCCCTATCTGCCTCAGTCGGCAACTCAGTGGGCGTCGCAGCATCTGTCGGCGTCGCAGCCTCTTGTCAGCGTCTCTGTAGGCATCTCAGTCGCTGCCGTTGTCGATTGGGGGGACTGCTGCTTTCTCTAAGGCTATATCTACCCCTATCCGCATCAGTCGGCGTCGCAGCCTCTCTCAGCGTCTCTGTAGGCGTCTCAGTACCTGCCGCTGTCGATTGGGGGGTCTGCTGCATTCTCTATGCCTATATCTACCCCTACGTCTTTCATTCGGCATCTCAGTCGGCGTCGCAGCCTCTGTCAGCGTCTCACTTGTTGCCGCTGTCGATTGGGGGTCTGCTGCCTTCTTTATGCCTATGTCTACCCCTCTCTGCCTCAGTCGGCGTTTTAGTCGGCGTCGCAGCCTCTGTCAGCGTCTCTGTAGGCGTCTCAGTCGCTGCCGCTGTTGATTGGGGGGGTCTGCTGCCTTCTCTATGCCAATATCTACCCCTATCTGCCTCAGTCGGCGTCTCAGTCGGCGTCGCAGCCTATGTCAGCGTCTCTGTAGGCGTCTCAGTCGCTGCCGCTGTCGATTGGGGGGTCTGACGCCTTCTCTATGCCTATGTCTACCCCTCTCTGCCTCAGCCGGCGTCTCAGTTGGCGTCGCAGCATCTGTCAGCGTCGCACCCTCTGTCAGCGTCTCTGTAGGCGTCTCAGTCGCTGCCGCTGTCGATTGGGGAGGTCTGCTGCATTCTCTATGCCAATATCTACCCCTATCTGCCTCAGTCGGCGTCGCAGCCTCTGTCAGCGTCTATGTAGGCGTCTCAGTTGCTGCCGCTGTCGATTGGGGGGGTCTGCTGCCTTCTCTATGCCTATATCTACCCCTATATACCTCAGTCGGCATCTCAGTCGGCGTCGCAGCCTCTGTCAGCGTCTCTCTAGGCGTCTCAGTCGCTGCCGCCGTCGATAGGGGGGTCTGCTGCATTCTCTATGCCAATATCTACCCCTATCTGCCTCAGTCGGCGTCGCAGCCTCTTGTCGGCGTCTCTGTAGGCATCTCAGTCGCTGCCGCTGTCGATTGGGGGGTCTGCTGCCTCCTCTATGGCTATATCTAAACCTATTCGCATCAGTCGGCGTCGCAGCCTCTCTCAGCGTCTCTGTAGGCGTCTCAGTAGCTGCCGCTGTCGATTGGGGGGTCTGCTGCATTCTCTATAAATAAATCTACCCCTATCTGCGTCAGTCGGCGTCTCAGTCGGCGTCGCAGCCTCTGTCAACGTCTCAGTAGGCATCTCAGTCGCTGCCGTTGTCGATTGGGGGGTGTGCTGCCTTCTCTATGGCTATATCTACCCCTATCCGCATCAGTCGGCGTCGCACCCTCTCTCAGCGTCTCTGTAGGTGTCTCAGTACCTGCCGCTGTCGATTGGGGGGCCTGCTGCATTCTCTATGCCTATATCTACTCTACCTGCTTCAGTCGGCATCTCAGTCGGCGTCGCAGCCTCTGTCAGCATCTCTGTAGGCGTCTCAGTTGTTGCCGCTGTCGATTGAGGGTCTGCTGCCTTCTCTATTTCTATGTCTACCCCTCTCTGCCTCAGTCGGTGTCTTAGTCGGCTTCGCAGCCTCTGTCAGCAACTCTGTAGGCGTCTCAGTCGCTGCCGCTGTTGATTGGGGGGTCTCTTGCCTTCTCTGCGCCAATATTTACCCCTATCTGCCTCAGTCGGCGTCGCAGTCTCTATCAGCGTCTCTGTAGGTGTCTCAGTCGCTGCCGCTTTCGATTTGGGGGTCTGCTGCCTTCTCTATGCCTATATCTACCCCTATCTGCCTCAGTCGGCGTCTCAGTCGGCGTCGCAGCCTCTGTCAGCATCTCTGTAAGCGTCTCAGTCGCTGCCGCTGTCGATTGAGGGGTCTGCTGACTTCTCTATGCCTATGTCTACCCCTATCTGCCTCAGTCGGCGTCTCAGTCGGCGTCGCAGCCTATGTCAGCGTCTCTGTAGGCGTCTCAGTCGCTGCCGCTGTCGATTGGGCGGTCTGATGCCTTCTCTATGCCTATGTCTACCCCTCTCTGCCTCAGCCGGCGTCTCAGTCGGCGTCGCAGCATCTGTCAGCGTCGCACCCTCTGTCAGCGTCTCTATAGGCGTCTCAGTCGCTGCCGCTGTCGATTGGGGGGGTCTGCTTCCTTCTGTATTCCTATTTCTACCCCTATCTGCCTCAGTCGGCAACTCAGTCGGCGTCGCAGCCTCTATCAGCGTCTCTGTAGGCGTCTCAGTTGTTGCCGCTGTCGATTGGTGGGTCTGCTGCCTTCTCTATGCCTATATCTACCCCTACGCGCCTCAGTCGGCGTCAAAGTCGGCTTCGCAGCCTCTGTCAGCGTCTCTGTAGGCGTCTCAGTCGCTGCCGCTGTCGATTGGGGGGTCTGATGCCTTCTCTATGCCAATATCTACCCCTCTCTGCCTTAGCTGGCGTCTCAGTCGGCGTCGCAGCATCTGTCAGCGTCGCAGCCTCTGTCAGCGTCTCTGTAGGCGTCTCAGTAGCTGCCGCTGTCGATTGGGGGGTCTGCTGCATTCTCTATGAATAAATCTACCCCTATCTGCCTCAGTCTGCGTCTCAGTGGGCGTCGCAGCCTCTGTCAACGTCTCTGTAGGCGTCTCAGTCGCTGCCGCTGTCGATTGGGGGGTCTGCTGCCTTCTCTATGCCTATGTCTACCCCTATCTGCCTCAGTCGGCGTCTCAGTCGGCGTCGCAGCCTATGTCAGCGGCTCTGTAAGCGTCTCAGTCGCTGCCGCTGTCGATTGGGGGGTCTGATGTCTTCTATATGCCTATGTCTACCCCTCTCTGCCTCAGCCGGCGTCTCAGTCGGCGTCGCAGCATCTGTCAGCGTCGCACCCTCTGTCAGCGTCTCTATAGGCGTCTCAGTCGCTGCCGCTGTCGATTGGGGGGGTCTGCTGCCTTCTCTATTCCTATGTCTACCCCTCTCTGCCTCAGTCGGCGTCTTAGTCGGCTTCGCAGCCTCTGTCAGCATCTCTGTATGCGTCTCAGTCGCTGCCGCTGTTGATTGGGGGGTCTGCTGCCTTCTCTACGCCAATATTTACCCCCATTCTGCCTCAGTCGGCGTCGCAGCCTCTGTCAGCGTCTATGTATGCGTCTCATTTGTTGCCGCTGTCGATTGGGGTGTCTGCTGCTTTCTCTATGCCTATGTCTACCCCTCGCTGCCTCAGCCGGTGTCTCAGTCGGCGTCGCAGCATCTGTCAGCGTCTCTCTAGGCGTCACAGTCGCTGCCGCCGTCGATTGGAGGGTCTGCTGCATTCTCTATGCCAATATCTACCCCTATTTGCCTCAGTCCGCGTCGCAGCCTCTGTCAGCGTCTCTGTAGGCGTCTCACTTGTTGCCGCTGTCGATTGGGGGTCTGCTGCCTTCTCTATGTCTATGTCTACCCCTCTCTGCCTCAGTTGGCGTCTTAGTCGGCGTCGCAGCCTCTGTCAGCGTCTCTCTAGGCGTCTCAGTCGCTGCCTCTGTTGATTGGGGGGTCTGCTGCCTCCTCTATGCCAATATCTACCCCTATCTGCCTCAGTCGGCGTCGCAGCCTCTGTCAGCATCTCTGAATGCGTCTCAGTCGCTGCCGCTGTCGATTTGGGGGTCTGCTGCTTTCTCTATGCCTATATCTACCCCTCTCTGCCTCAGCCGGCGTCTGAGTCGGCGTCGCAGCATCTGTCAGCATCGCAGCCTCTGTCAGCGTCTCTATAGGCGTCTCAATCGCTGCCGCTGTCGATTGGGGGGTCTGCTGCCTTCTGTATTCCTATTTCTACCCCTATCTGCCTCAGTCGGCAACTCAGTCGGCGTCGCAGCCTCTATCAGCGTCTCTGTAGGCGTCTCAGTTGCTGCCGCTGTCGATTGGTGGGTCTGCTGCCTTCTCTATGCCTATATCTACCCCTACGCGCCTCAGCCGGCGTCAAAGTCGGCTTCGCAGCCTCTGTCAGCGTCTCTATAGGCGTCTCAGTCGCTGCCGCTGTCGGTTGGATGGTCTGATGCATTCTCTATGCCAATATCTACCCTTATAGGCCTCAGTCGGCGTCTCAGTCTGCGTGTCAGTCGGCATCGCAGCCATTGTCAGCGTCTATGTACGCGTCTCAGTTGCTGCCGCTGTCGATTGGGGGGGTCTGCTGCCTTCTCTATGCCTATATCTACCCCTACATACCTCAGTCGGCATCTCAGTCGGCATCTCAGTCGGCGTCGCAGCCTCTGTCAGGGTCTCTCTAGGCGTCTCATTCGCTGCCGCCGTCGATTGGGGGGTCTGCTGCATTCTCTATGCCAATATCTACCCCTATATGCCTCAGTCGGCGTCGCAGCCTCTGTCAGCGTTTCTGTAGGCGTCTCAGTCGCTGCCGCTGTCGATTGGGGGGTCTGCTGCCTTCTCTATGTCAATATCTACCCGTATCTGCCTCAGTCGGCGTGTCAGCCTCTGTCAGAGTCTCTGTAGGCGTTTCAGTCGCTGCCGCTGTCGATTGGGGGGTCTGCTGCCTTCTGTATGCCTATATCTATCCATATCTGATTCAGTCGGCGTCGCAGCCTCTGTCAGCGTCTCTCTTGGAGTCTCAGTCGCTGCCGCTGTGGCTTGGGGAGTCTGCTGCCTTCTCTATGGCTATATCTAAACCTATTCGCATCAGTCGGCGTCGCAGCCTCTGTCAGCCTCTCTGAATGCGCCTCAGTCGGTGCCGCTGTCGATTGGAGGGTCTGCTGCTTTCTCTATGCCTATATCTACCCCTACGCACCTCAGTCGGCGTCAAAGTCGGCTTCGCAGCCTCTGTCAGCGTCTCTGAAGGCGTTTCAGTCGCTGCCGCTGTCGATTGGGGGGTCTGATGCCTTCTCTATGCCTATATCTACCCCTATCTGCCTCAGTCGGCATCTCAGTCGGCGTCGCAGCATCTGTCAGCGTCTCTCTAGGCGTCACAGTCGCTGCCGCCGTCGATTGGTGGGTCTGCTGCATTCTCTATGCCAATATCTACCCCTATCTGCCCCAGTCGGCGTCGCAGCCTCTGTCAGCGTCTCTGTAGGCGTCTCAGTCGCTGCCGCTTTCGATTGGGGGGTCTGCTGCCTTCGGTATACGTATATCTACCCCTATCTGCCTCAGTCGGCAACTCAGTCGGCGTCGCAGCCTCTGTCAGCGTCTCTGTAGGCGTCTCAGTCGCTGACGCTGTCGATTGGGGGGGGGGGGTCTGCTGCCTTCTCTATGCCTATATCTACCCCTATCTGCCTCAGTCGGCGTCGCAACCTCTTGTCAGCGTCTCTGTAGGCATCTCAGTCGCTGCCGTTGTCGATTGGGGGGTCTTCTGCCTTCTCTATGGCTATATCTACCCCAATCCACATCGGTCGGCGTCGCAGCCTCTCTCAGCGTCTCTGTAGGCGTCTCAGTACCTGCCGCTTTCGATTGGGGGGTCTGCTGCATTCTCTATGCCTATATCTACCCCTACCTCTTTCATTCGGCATCTCAGTCGGCGTCGCAGCCTCTGTCAACGTCTCACTTGTTGCCGCTGTCGATTGGGGGTCTGCTGCCTTCTCTATGCCTATGCCTACCCCTCTCTGTCTCAGTCGGCGTCTTAGTCGGCGTCGCAGCCTCTGTCAGCGTCTCTGTAGGCGTCTCAGTCGCTGCCGCTGTTGATTGGGGGGTCTGCTGCCTTCTCTATGCCAATATCTACCCCTATCTGCCTCAGTCGGCGTCGCAGGCTCTGTCAGCGTCTCTGTAGGCGTCTCAGCCGCTGCCGCTGTCGAATGGGGTGTCTGCTGCCTTCTGTATACCAATCTCTACCCCTATCTGCCTCAGTCGACAACTCAGTCGGCGTCGCAGCCTCTTGTCAGCGTCTCTGTAGGCATCTCAGTCCCTGCCGCTGTCGATTGGGGGGTCTGCTGCCTTCTCTATGGCTATATCTAAACCTATTCGCATCAGTCGGCGTCGCAGCCTCTCTCAGCGTCTCTGTAGGCGTCTCAGTCGCTGCCGCCGTCGATTGGGGGTTCTGCGGCATTCTCTATGCCAATTTATACCCCTATCTGCCTCAGTCGGCGTCGCAGCCTCTGTCAGCGTCTCTGTAGGCGTCTCAGTCGCTGCCATTGTCGATTGGGGGGTCTGCTGCCTTCTGTATGCCTATATCTACCCCTATCTGCCTCAGTCGGCAACTCAGTGGGCGTCGCAGCATCTGTCGGCGTCGCAGCCTCTTGTCAGCGTCTCTGTAGGCATCTCAGTCGCTGCCGTTGTCGATTGGGGGGACTGCTGCTTTCTCTAAGGCTATATCTACCCCTATCCGCATCAGTCGGCGTCGCAGCCTCTCTCAGCGTCTCTGTAGGCGTCTCAGTACCTGCCGCTGTCGATTGGGGGGTCTGCTGCATTCTCTATGCCTATATCTACCCCTACCTCTTTCATTCGGCATCTCAGTCGGCGTCGCAGCCTCTGTCAGCGTCTCACTTGTTGCCGCTGTCGATTGGGGGTCTGCTGCCTTCTCTATGCCAATATCTACACCTATCTGCCTCAGTCGGCGTCCAGCCTATGTCAGCGTCTCTGTAGGCGTCTCAGTCGCTGCCGCTGTCGATTGGGGGGTCTGCTGCCTTCTCTATGCCTATATCTACCCCTACATACCTCAGTCGTCATCTCAGTCGGCGTTCGCAGCCTCTGTCAGCGTCTCTTCTAGGCGTCTCAGTCGCTGCCGCTGTCGATAGGGGGGTCTGCTGCATTCTCTATGCCAATATCTACCCTTATCTGCCTCAGTCTGCGTCTCAGTCCAGCGTCGCAGCCTCTGTCAGCCTCTCTGAATGAGTCTCAGTCGCTGCCGCTGTCGATTGGGGGTCTGCGGCCTTTGTCTATGCCTATATCTACCCCTATCTGCCTCAGTCGGCGTCTCAGTCGGCTTCGCAGCCTCTGTCAGCGTCTCTGTATGTGTCCTCAGTCACTGCCGTTGTCGATTGGGGGGGTCTGCTGCCTTCTCTATGCCAATATCTACCCCCTATCTGCCTCAGTCGGCTTCGCAGCCTCTGTCAGCGTCTCTGTAGGCGTCTCATTTGTTGCCGCTGTCGATTGGGGTGTCTGCTGCTTTCTGTATGCCTATATCTATCCATATCTGATTCAGTCGGCGTCGCAGCCTCTGTCAGCGTCTCTCTTGGAGTCTCAGTCGCTGCCGCTGTGGCTTGGGGAGTCTGCTGCCCTTCTCTATGGCTATATCTAAACCTATTCGCATCAGTCGGCGTCGCAGCCTCTGTCAGCCTCTCTGAATGCGTGCCTCAGTCGCTGCCGCTGTCGATTGGGGGGGTCTGCTGCTTTCTCTATGCCTATATCTACCCCTATCTGCCTCAGTCGGCGTCGCAGCCTCTATCAGCGTCTCTGTAGGCGTCTCAGTCGCTGCTGCTGTCGATTGGGGGGTCTGATGCCTTCTCTATGCATATATCTACCCCTATCTGCCTCAGTCGGCATCTCAGTCGGCGTCGCAGCATCTGTCAGCGTCTCTGAAGGCGTCTCAGTCGCTGCCGCTGTCGATTGGGGGGTCTGATGCCTTCTCTATGCCTATATCTACCCCTATCTGCCTCAGTCGGCGTCTCAGTTGGCGTCGCAGCATCTGTCAGCGTCTCTCTAGGCGTCACAGTCGCTGCCGCCGTCGATTGGAGGGTCTGCTGCATTCTCTATGCCAATATCTACCCCTATTTTGCCGTCAGTCGGCGTCCGCAGCCTCTGTCAGCGTCTCTGTAGGCGTCCTCAGTCGCTGACGCTGTCGATTGGGGGGGTCTGCTGCCTTCTCTATGCCTATATCTACCTATATCCGCATCAGTCGGCGTCGCAGCCTCTCACAGCGTCTCTGTAGGCGTCTCAGTAACTGCCGCTGTCGATTGGGGGGTCTGCTGCATTCTCTATGCCTATATCTACCCCTACCTCTTTCATTCGGCATCTCAGTCGGCGTCGCAGCCTCTTTCAGCGTCTCTGTAGGCGTCTCACTTGTTGCCGCTGTCGATTGGGGGTCTGCTGCCTTCTCTATGTCTATGTCTACCCCTCTCTGCCTCAGTTGGCGTCTTAGTCGGCGTCGCAGCCTCTGTCAGCGTCTCTCTAGGCGTCTCAGTCGCTGCCGATGTTGATTGGGGGGTCTGCTGCCTCCTCTATGCCAATATCTACCCCTATCTGCCTCAGTCGGCGTCGCAGCCTCTGTCAGCATCTCTGTACGCGTCTCAGTCGCTGCCGCTGTCGATTGGGGGGGTCAGCTGCCTTCTCTATGCCTATGTCTACACTTATCTGCCTCAGTCGGCGTCATAGTCAGCGTCGCAGCCTCTGTCAGCCTCTCTGAATGCGTCTCAGGCGCTGCCGCTGTCGATTGGGGGGTCAGCTGCTTTCTCTATGCCTATATCTACCCCCTATCTGCCTCAGTCGGCGTCTCAGTCGGCGTCCGCAGCCTATGTCAGCGTCTCTTTAGGCGTCTCAGTCGCTGCCGCTGTCGATTGGGGGGTCTGATGCCTTCTCTATGCCTATGTCTACCCCTCTCTGCCTCAGCCGGCGTCTCAGTCGGCGTCGCAGCATCTGTCAGCGTCTCTATAGGCGTCTCCATCGCTGCCGCTGTCGATTGGGGGGTCTGCTGCCTTCTGTATTCCTATTTCTACCCCTATCTGCCTCAGTCGGCAACTCAGTTGGCGTCGCAGCCTCTATCAGCGTCTCTGTAGGCGTCTCAGTTGTTGCCACTGTCGATTGGTGGGTCTGCTGCCTTCTCTATGCCTATATCTACCCCTACGCGCCTCAGCCGGCGTCAAAGTCGGCTTCGCAGCCTCTGTCAGCGTCTCTATAGGCGTCTCAGTCGCTGCCGCTGTCGATTGGCTGGTCTGATGCATTCTCTATGCCAATATCTACCCTTATAGGCCTCAGACGGCGTCTCAGTCTGCGTGTCAGTCGGCATCGCAGCCATTGTCAGCGTCTATGTAGGCGTCTCAGTTGCTGCCGCTGTCGATTGGGGGGGTCTGATGCCTTCTCTATGCCTATGTCTACCCCTCTCTGCCTCAGCCGGCGTCTCAGTCGGCGTCGCAGCATCTGTCAGCGTCTCTATAGGCGTCTCAATCGCTGCCGCTGTCGATTGGGGGGTCAGCTGCTTTCTCTATGCCTATATCTACCCCTATCTGCCTCAGTCGGCATCTCAGTCGGCGTCGCAGCCTCTGTCAGCGTCTCTCTAGGCGTCTCATTCGCTGCCGCCGTCGATTGGGGGGTCTGCTGCATTCTCTATGCCAATATCTACCCCTATATGCCTCAGTCGGCGTCGCAGCCTCTGTCAGCGTTTCTGTAGGCGTTTTAATCGCTGCCGCTGTCGATTGGGGGGTCTGCTGCCTTCTCTATGTCAATATCTACCCGTATCTGCCTCAGTCGGCGTGTCAGCCTCTGTCAGAGTCTCTGTAGGCGTTTCAGTCGCTGCCGCTGTCGATTGGGGGGTCTGCTGCCTTCTGTATGCCTATATCTATCCATATCTGATTCAGTCGGCGTCGCAGCCTCTGTCAGCGTCTCTCTTGGAGTCTCAGTCGCTGCCGCTGTGGCTTGGGGAGTCTGCTGCCTTCTCTATGGCTATATCTAAACCTATTCGCATCAGTCGGCGTCGCAGCCTCTGTCAGCCTCTCTGAATGCGTCTCAGTCGCTGCCGCTGTCGATTGGGGGGTCTGCTGCTTTCTCTATGCCTATATCTACCCCTATCTGCCTCAGTCGGCGTCGCAGCCTCTATCAGCGTCTCTGTAGGCGTCTCAGTCGCTGCCGCTGTCGATTGGGGGGTCTGATGCCTTCTCTATGCCTATATCTACCCCTATCTGCCTCAGTCGGCATCTCAGTCGGCGTCGCAGCATCTGTTAGCGTCTCTGAAGGCGTCTCAGTCGCTGCCGCTGTCGATTGGGGGGTCTGATGCCTTCTCTATGCCTATATCTACCCCTATCTGCCTCAGTCGGCATCTCAGTCGGCGTCGCAGCATCTGTCAGCGTATCTCTAGGCGTCACAGTCGCTGCCGCCGTCGATTGGGGGGTCTGCTGCATTCTCTATGCCAATATCTACCCCTATCTGCCTCAGTCGGCGTCGCAGCCTCTGTCAGCGTCTCTGTAGGCGTCTCAGTCGCTGCCGCTTTCGATTGGGGGGTCTGCTGCCTTCGGTATACGTATATCTACACCTCTCTGCCTCAGTCGGCAACTCAGTCGGCGTCGCAGCCTCTGTCAGCGTCTCTGTAGGCGTCTCAGTCGCTGACGCTGTCGATTTGGGGGGGGTCTGCTGCCTTCTCTATGCCTATATCTACCCCTATCTGCCTCAGTCGGCGTCGCAGCCTCTTGTCAGCGTCTCTGTAGGCATCTCAGTCGCTGCCGTTGTCGATTGGGGGGTCTTCTGCCTTCTCTATGGCTATATCTACCCCAATCCGCATCGGTCGGCGTCGCAGTCTCTCTCAGCGTCTCTGTAGGCGTCTCAGTACCTGCCGCTTTCAATTGGGGGGTCTGCTGCATTCTCTATGCCTATATCTACCACTACCTCTTTCATTCGGCATCTCAGTCGGCGTCGCAGCCTCTGTCAGCGTCTCACTTGTTGCCGTTGTCGATTGGGGGGTCTTCTGCCTTCTCTATGGCTATATCTACCCCAATCCGCATCGTTCGGCGTCGCAGCCTCTCTCAGCGTCTCTGTAGGCGTCTCAGTACCTGCCGCTTTCAATTGGGGGGCCTGCTGCATTCTCTATGCCTATAGCTACTCTACCTGCTTCAGTCGGCATCTCAGTCGGCGTCGCAGCCTCTGTCAGCTTCTCTGTAGGCGTCTCAGTTGTTGCCGCTGTCGATTGAGGGTCTGCTGCTTTCTCTATTCCTATGTCTACCCTCTCTCTGCCTCAGTCGGTGTCTTAGTCGGTTTCGCAGCCTCTGTCAGCAACTCTGTAGGCGTCGCAGTCGCTGCCGCTGTTGATTGGGGGGTCTCTTGCCTTCTCTGCGCCAATATTTACCCCTATCTGCCTCAGTCGGCGTCGCAGCATCTATCAGCGTCTCTGTAGGTGTCTCAGTCGCTGCCGCTTTCGATTGGGGGGTCTGCTGCCTTCTCTATGCCTATATCTACCCCTATCTGCCTCAGTCGGCGTCTCAGTCGGCGTCCGCAGCCTCTGTCAGCATCTCTGTAAGCGTCTCAGTCGCTGCCGCTGTCGATTGGGGGTGTGAGCTGCCTTATTCTATGCCTATGTCTACCCCTCACTGCCTCAGTCGGCGTCTCAGTCGGCGTCTCAGTCGGCGTCGCTGCATCTGTCAGCGTCGCAGCCTCTGTCAGTGTCTCTATAGGCGTCTCAGTCGCTGCCATTGTCGATTGGGGGGTCTGCTGCCTGCTGTAATGCCTATATCTACCCCTATCTGCCTCAGTCTGCAACTCAGTGGGGGCGTCGCAGCCTCTATCAGCGTCTCTGTAGGCGTCTCAGTTGTTGCCGCTGTCGATTGGGTGGGTATGCTGCCTTCTCTATGCCTATATCTACCCCACTAAACACGCGCCTCAGTCGGCGTCAAAGTCGGCTTCGCAGCCTCTGTCAGCGTCTCTGTAGGCGAGTCTCAGTCGCTGCCGCTGGCGATTGGGGGGTCTGATGCCTTCTCTATGCCTATATCCACCCCTCTCTGCCTCAGCCGGCGTCTCAGTCGGCGTCGCAGCATCTGTCAGCGTCGCAGCCTCTGTCAGCGTCTCTGTAGGCGTCTCAGTAGCTGCCGCTGTCGATTGGGGGGGGGTCTGCTGCATTCTCTATGAATAAATCTACCCCTATCTGCCTCAGTCTGCGTCTCAGTGGGCGTCGCAGCCTCTGTCAACGTCTCTATAGGCGTCTCAGTCGCTGCGCTGTCGATTGAGGGGTCTGCTGCCTTCTCTATGCCTATGTCTACCCCTATCTGCCTCAGTCGGCGCCTCAGTCGGCGTCGCAGGCCTATGTCAGCGGCTCTGTAAGCGTCTGCAGTCGCTGCCGCTGTCGATTGGGGGGTCTGATGTCTTCTATATGCATATGTCTACCCCCTCTCTGCCTCAGCCTGCGTCTCAGTCGGGTCGTCGCAGCTATCTGTTCAGCGTCGCACCCTCTGTCAGCGTCTCTATAGGCGTCCTCAGTCGCTGCCGCTGTCGATTGGGAGTCTGCTGCCTTCTGTATTCCTATTTCTACCCCTATCTGCCTCAGTCGGCAACTCAGTCGGCGTCGCAGCCTCTGTCAGCATCTCTGTAGGCGTCTCAGTTGTTGCCGCTGTCGATTGTGGGTCTGCTGCCTTCTCTATTCCTATGTCTACCCCTCTCTGCCTCAGTCGGCGTCCTTAGTCGGCATTGCAGCCTTTGTCAGCATCTCTGTAGGCGTCTCAGTCGCTGCCGCTGTTGATTGGGGGGTCTGCTGCCTTCTCTACGCCAATATTTACCCCCATTCTGCCTCAGTCGGCGTCGCAGCCTCTGTCAGCGTCTCTGTAGGTGTCTCTGTCGCTGCCGCTGTCGATTGGGGGGTCTGCTGCCTTCTCTATGCCTATATCTACGCCTATCTGCCTCAGACGGCGTCTCAGTCGGGGTCGAAGCCTCTGTCAGCATCTTTGTAAGCGTCTCAGTCGCTGCCGCTGTAGATTGGGGGGGGGGTCTGCTGCCTTCTCTATGCCTATGTCTACCCTTATCTGCCTCAGTCTGCGTCTCAGTCAGCGTCGCAGCCTCTGTCAGCCTCTCTGAATGAGTCTCAGTCGCTGCCGCTGTCGATTGGGGCTCTGCGGCCTTGTCTATGCCTATATCTACCCCTATCTGCCTCAGTCGGCGTCTCAGTCGGCTTCGCAGCCTCTGTCAGCGTCTCTGTATGTGTCTCAGTCGCTGCCGTTGTCGATTGGGGGGGGTCTGCTGCCTTCTCTATGCCAATATCTACCCATATCTGCCTCAGTCGGCTTCGCAGCCTCTGTCAGCGTCTATGTAGGCGTCTCATTTGTTGCCGCTGTCGATTGGGGTGTCTGCTGCTTTGTCTATGCCTATGTCTACCCCTCACTGCCTCAGTCGGCGTCTCAGTCGGCGTCGCAGCATCTGTCAGCGTCTCTCTAGGCGTCAGAGTCGCTGCCGCCGTCGATTGGAGGGTCTGCTGCATTCTCTATGCCAATATCTACCCCTATTTGCCTCAGTCGGCGTCGCAGCCTCTGTCAGCGTCTCTGTAGGCGTCTCAGTCGCTGACGCTGTCGATTGGGGGGGTCTGCTGCCTTCTCTATGCCTATATCTACCTATATCCGCATCAGTCGGCGTCGCAGCCTCTCTCAGCGTCTCTGTAGGCGTCTCAGTAACTGCCGCTGTCGATTGGGGGGTCTGCTGCATTCTCTATGCCTATATCTACCAATACCTCTTTCATTCGGCATCTCAGTCGGCGTCGCAGCCTCTGTCAGCGTCTCTGTAGGCGTCTCACTTGTTGCCGCTGTCGATTGGGGGTCTGCTGCCTTCTGCCTCAGTTGGCGTCTTAGTCGGCGTCGCAGCCTCTGTCAGCGTCTCTCTAGGCGTCTCAGTCGCTGCCGCTGTTGATTGGGGGGTCTGCTGCCTCCTCTATGCCAATATCTACCCCTATCTGCCTCAGTCGGCGTCGCAGCCTCTGTCAGCATCTCTGTAAGCGTCTCAGTCGCTGCCGCTGTCGATTGGGGGGTCTGCTGCCTTCTCTATGCCTATGTCTACCCTTATCTGCCTCAGTCGGCGTCATAGTCAGCGTCGCAGCCTCTGTCAGCCTCTCTGAATGCGTCTCAGTCGCTGCCGCTGTCGATTGGGGGTCTGCTGCTTTCTCTATGCCTATATCTACCCCTATCTGCCTCAGTCGGCGTCTCAGTTGGCGTCGCAGCCTATGTCAGCGTCTCTTTAGGCGTCTCAGTCGCTGCCGCTGTCGATTGGGGGGTCTGATGCCTTCTCTATGCCTATGTCTACCCCTCTCTGCCTCAGCCGGCGTCTCAGTCGGCGTCGCAGCATCTGTCAGCGTCGCAGCCTCTGTCAGCGTCTCTATAGGCGTCTCAATCGCTGCCGCTGTCGATTGGGGGGTCTGCTGCCTTCTGTATTCCTATTTCTACCCCTATCTGCCTCAGGCGGCAACTCAGTTGGCGTCGCAGCCTCTATCAGCGTCTCTGTAGGCGTGTCAGTTGTTGCCGCTGTCGATTGGTGGGTCTGCTGCCTTCTCTATGCCTATATCTACCCCTACGCGCCTCAGCCGGCGTCAAAGTCGGCTTCGCAGCCTCTGTCAGCGTCTCTATAGGCGTCTCAGTCGCTGCCGCTATCGATTGGATGGTCTGATGCATTCTCTATGCCAATATCTACCCTTATAGGCCTCAGTCGGCGTCTCAGTCGGCGTGTCAGTCGGCATCGCAGCCATTGTCAGCGTCTATGTAGGCGTCTCTGTTGCTGCCGCTGTCGATTGGGGGGGGGGGGTCTGCTGTCTTCTCTATGCCTATATCTACCCCTATATACCTCAGTCGGCATTTCAGTCGGCTTCTCAGTCGGCGTCGCAGCCTCTGTCAGCATCTCTCTAGGCGTCTCATTCGCTGCCGCCGTCGATTGGGGGGTCTGCTGCATTCTCTATGCCAATATCTACCCCTATCTGCCTCAGTCGGCGTCGCAGCCTCTGTCAGCATTTCTGTAGGCGTCTCAGTCGCTGCCGCTGTCGATTGGGGGGTCTGCTGCCTTCTCTATGTCAATATCTACCCGTATCTGCCTCAGTCGGCGTGTCAGCCTCTGTCAGAGTCTCTGTAGGAGTTTCAGTCGCTGCCGCTGTCGATTGGGGGGTCTGCTGCCTTCTGTATGCCTATATCTATCCATATCTGATTCAGTCGGCGTCGCAGCCTCTGTCAGCGTCTCTCTTGGAGTCTCAGTCGCTGCCGCTGTGGCTTGGGGAGTCTGCTGCCTTCTCTATGGCTATATCTAAACCTATTCGCATCAGTCGGCGTCGCAGCCTCTGTCAGCCTCTCTGAATGCGTCTCAGTCGCTGCCGCTGTGGATTGGGGGGTCTGATGCCTTCTCTATGCCTATATCTACCCCTATCTGCCTCAGGCGGCATCTCAGTCGGCGTCGCAGCATCTGTCAGCGTCTCTCTAGGCGTCACAGTCGCTGCCGCCGTCGATTGGGGGGTCTGCTGCATTCGCTATGCCAATATCTACCCCTATCTGCCTCAGTCGGCGTCGCAGCCTCTGTCAGCGTCTCTGTAGGCGTCTCAGTCGCTGCCGCTTTCGATTGGGGGGGTCTGCTGCCTTCGGTATACGTATATCTACCCCTATCTGCCTCAGTCGGCAACTCAGTCGGCGTCGCAGCCTCTGTCAGCGTCTCTGTAGGCGTCTCAGTCGCTGACGCTGTCGATTGGGGGGGTCTGCTGCCTTCTCTATGCCTATATCTACCCCTATCTGCCTCAGTCGGCGTCGCAGCCTCTTGTCAGCGTCTCTGTAGGCATCTCAGTCGCTGCCGTTGTCGATTGGGGGGTCTTCTGCCGTCTCTATGGCTATATCTACCCCAATCCGCATCGGTCGGCGTCGCAGCCTCTCTCAGCGTCTCTGTAGGCGTCTCAGTACCTGCCGCTTTCGATTGGGGGGTCTGCTGCATTCTCTATGCCTATATCTACCCCTACCTCTTTCATTCGGCATCTCAGTCGGCGTCGCAGCCTCTGTCAGCGTCTCACTTGTTGCCGCTGTCGATTGGGGGTCTGCTGCCTTCTCTATGCCTATGTCTACCCCTCTCTGTCTCAGTCGGCGTCTTAGTCAGCGTCGCAGCCTCTGTCAGCGTCTCTGTAGGCGTCTCAGTCGCTGCCGCTGTTGATTGGGGGGTCTGCTGCCTTCTCTATGCCAATATCTACCCCTATCTGCCTCAGTCGGCGTCGCAGCCTCTGTCAGCGTCTCTGAAGGCGTCTCAGCCGCTGCCGCTATCGAATTTGGAGTCTGCTGCCTTCTGTATACCTATCTCTACCCCTATCTGCCTCAGTCGACAACTCAGTCGGCGTCGCAGCCTCTTGTCAGCGTCTCTGTAGGCATCTCAGTCGCTGCCGCTGTCGATTGGGGGGTCTGCTGCTTTCTCTATGCCTATATCTACCCCTATCTGCCTCAGTCGGCGTCGCAGCCTCTATCAGCGTCTCTGTAGGCGTCTCAGTCGCTGCCGCTGTCGATTGGGGGGTCTGATGCCTTCTCTATGCCTATATCTACCCCTATCTGCCTCAGTCGGCATCTCAGTCGGCGTCGCAGCATCTGTTAGCGTCTCTGAAGGCGTCTCAGTCGCTGCCGCTGTCGATTGGGGGGTCTGATGCCTTCTCTATGCCTATATCTACCCCTATCTGCCTCAGTCGGCATCTCAGTCGGCGTCGCAGCATCTGTCAGCGTATCTCTAGGCGTCACAGTCGCTGCCGCCGTCGATTGGGGGGTCTGCTGCATTCTCTATGCCAATATCTACCCCTATCTGCCTCAGTCGGCGTCGCAGCCTCTGTCAGCGTCTCTGTAGGCGTCTCAGTCGCTGCCGCTTTCGATTGGGGGGTCTGCTGCCTTCGGTATACGTATATCTACACCTCTCTGCCTCAGTCGGCAACTCAGTCGGCGTCGCAGCCTCTGTCAGCGTCTCTGTAGGCGTCTCAGTCGCTGACGCTGTCGATTTGGGGGGGGTCTGCTGCCTTCTCTATGCCTATATCTACCCCTATCTGCCTCAGTCGGCGTCGCAGCCTCTTGTCAGCGTCTCTGTAGGCATCTCAGTCGCTGCCGTTGTCGATTGGGGGGTCTTCTGCCTTCTCTATGGCTATATCTACCCCAATCCGCATCGGTCGGCGTCGCAGTCTCTCTCAGCGTCTCTGTAGGCGTCTCAGTACCTGCCGCTTTCAATTGGGGGGTCTGCTGCATTCTCTATGCCTATATCTACCACTACCTCTTTCATTCGGCATCTCAGTCGGCGTCGCAGCCTCTGTCAGCGTCTCACTTGTTGCCGTTGTCGATTGGGGGGTCTTCTGCCTTCTCTATGGCTATATCTACCCCAATCCGCATCGGTCGGCGTCGCAGCCTCTCTCAGCGTCTCTGTAGGCGTCTCAGTACCTGCCGCTTTCAATTGGGGGGCCTGCTGCATTCTCTATGCCTATAGCTACTCTACCTGCTTCAGTCGGCATCTCAGTCGGCGTCGCAGCCTCTGTCAGCATCTCTGTAGGCGTCTCAGTTGTTGCCGCTGTCGATTGAGGGTCTGCTGCTTTCTCTATTCCTATGTCTACCCCTCTCTGCCTCAGTCGGTGTCTTAGTCGGTTTCGCAGCCTCTGTCAGCAACTCTGTAGGCGTCGCAGTCGCTGCCGCTGTTGATTGGGGGGTCTCTTGCCTTCTCTGCGCCAATATTTACCCCTATCTGCCTCAGTCGGCGTCGCAGCATCTATCAGCGTCTCTGTAGGTGTCTCAGTCGCTGCCGCTTTCGATTGGGGGGTCTGCTGCCTTCTCTATGCCTATATCTACCCCTATCTGCCTCAGTCGGCGTCTCAGTCGGCGTCGCAGCCTCTGTCAGCATCTCTGTAAGCGTCTCAGTCGCTGCCGCTGTCGATTGGGGTGTGAGCTGCCTTATCTATGCCTATGTCTACCCCTCACTGCCTCAGTCGGCGTCTCAGTCGGCGTCTCAGTCGGCGTCGCAGCATCTGTCAGCGTCGCAGCCTCTGTCAGTGTCTCTATAGGCGTCTCAGTCGCTGCCATTGTCGATTGGGGGGTCTGCTGCCTGCTGTATGCCTATATCTACCCCTATCTGCCTCAGTCTGCAACTCAGTGGGCGTCGCAGCCTCTATCAGCGTCTCTGTAGGCGTCTCAGTTGTTGCCGCTGTCGATTGGTGGGTATGCTGCCTTCTCTATGCCTATATCTACCCCTACGCGCCTCAGTCGGCGTCAAAGTCGGCTTCGCAGCCTCTGTCAGCGTCTCTGTAGGCGTCTCAGTCGCTGCCGCTGTCGATTGGGGGGTCTGATGCCTTCTCTATGCCTATATCCACCCCTCTCTGCCTCAGCCGGCGTCTCAGTCGGCGTCGCAGCATCTGTCAGCGTCGCAGCCTCTGTCAGCGTCTCTGTAGGCGTCTCAGTAGCTGCCGCTGTCGATTGGGGGGGGTCTGCTGCATTCTCTATGAATAAATCTACCCCTATCTGCCTCAGTCTGCGTCTCAGTGGGCGTCGCAGCCTCTGTCAACGTCTCTATAGGCGTCTCAGTCGCTGCCGCTGTCGATTGAGGGGTCTGCTGCCTTCTCTATGCCTATGTCTACCCCTATCTGCCTCAGTCGGCGCCTCAGTCGGCGTCGCAGCCTATGTCAGCGGCTCTGTAAGCGTCTCAGTCGCTGCCGCTGTCGATTGGGGGGTCTGATGTCTTCTATATGCATATGTCTACCCCTCTCTGCCTCAGCCTGCGTCTCAGTCGGCGTCGCAGCATCTGTCAGCGTCGCACCCTCTGTCAGCGTCTCTATAGGCGTCTCAGTCGCTGCCGCTGTCGATTGGGAGGTCTGCTGCCTTCTGTATTCCTATTTCTACCCCTATCTGCCTCAGTCGGCAACTCAGTCGGCGTCGCAGCCTCTGTCAGCATCTCTGTAGGCGTCTCAGTTATTGCCGCTGTCGATTGGGGGTCTGCTGCCTTCTCTATTCCTATGTCTACCCCTCTCTGCCTCAGTCGGCGTCTTAGTCGGCTTTGCAGCCTCTGTCAGCATCTCTGTAGGCGTCTCAGTCGCTGCCGCTGTTGATTGGGGGGTCTGCTGCCTTCTCTACGCCAATATTTACCCCCATTCTGCCTCAGTCGGCGTCGCAGCCTCTGTCAGCGTCTCTGTAGGTGTCTCTGTCGCTGCCGCTGTCGATTGGGGGGTCTGCTGCCTTCTCTATGCCTATATCTACGCCTATCTGCCTCAGACGGCGTCTCAGTCGGGGTCGAAGCCTCTGTCAGCATCTTTGTAAGCGTCTCAGTCGCTGCCGCTGTAGATTGGGGGGGGGGGTCTGCTGCCTTCTCTATGCCTATGTCTACCCTTATCTGCCTCAGTCTGCGTCTCAGTCAGCGTCGCAGCCTCTGTCAGCCTCTCTGAATGAGTCTCAGTCGCTGCCGCTGTCGATTGGGGCTCTGCGGCCTTGTCTATGCCTATATCTACCCCTATCTGCCTCAGTCGGCGTCTCAGTCGGCTTCGCAGCCTCTGTCAGCGTCTCTGTATGTGTCTCAGTCGCTGCCGTTGTCGATTGGGGGGGGTCTGCTGCCTTCTCTATGCCAATATCTACCCATATCTGCCTCAGTCGGCTTCGCAGCCTCTGTCAGCGTCTATGTAGGCGTCTCATTTGTTGCCGCTGTCGATTGGGGTGTCTGCTGCTTTGTCTATGCCTATGTCTACCCCTCACTGCCTCAGTCGGCGTCTCAGTCGGCGTCGCAGCATCTGTCAGCGTCTCTCTAGGCGTCAGAGTCGCTGCCGCCGTCGATTGGAGGGTCTGCTGCATTCTCTATGCCAATATCTACCCCTATTTGCCTCAGTCGGCGTCGCAGCCTCTGTCAGCGTCTCTGTAGGCGTCTCAGTCGCTGACGCTGTCGATTGGGGGGGTCTGCTGCCTTCTCTATGCCTATATCTACCTATATCCGCATCAGTCGGCGTCGCAGCCTCTCTCAGCGTCTCTGTAGGCGTCTCAGTAACTGCCGCTGTCGATTGGGGGGTCTGCTGCATTCTCTATGCCTATATCTACCAATACCTCTTTCATTCGGCATCTCAGTCGGCGTCGCAGCCTCTGTCAGCGTCTCTGTAGGCGTCTCACTTGTTGCCGCTGTCGATTGGGGGTCTGCTGCCTTCTCTATATCTATGTCTACCCCTCTCTGCCTCAGTTGGCGTCTTAGTCGGCGTCGCAGCCTCTGTCAGCGTCTCTCTAGGCGTCTCAGTCGCTGCCGCTGTTGATTGGGGGGTCTGCTGCCTCCTCTATGCCAATATCTACCCCTATCTGCCTCAGTCGGCGTCGCAGCCTCTGTCAGCATCTCTGTAAGCGTCTCAGTCGCTGCCGCTGTCGATTGGGGGGTCTGCTGCCTTCTCTATGCCTATGTCTACCCTTATCTGCCTCAGTCGGCGTCATAGTCAGCGTCGCAGCCTCTGTCAGCCTCTCTGAATGCGTCTCAGTCGCTGCCGCTGTCGATTGGGGGTCTGCTGCTTTCTCTATGCCTATATCTACCCCTATCTGCCTCAGTCGGCGTCTCAGTTGGCGTCGCAGCCTATGTCAGCGTCTCTTTAGGCGTCTCAGTCGCTGCGGCTGTCGATTGGGGGGTCTGATGCCTTCTCTATGCCTATGTCTACCCCTCTCTGCCTCAGCCGGCGTCTCAGTCGGCGTCGCAGCATCTGTCAGCGTCGCAGCCTCTGTCAGCGTCTCTATAGGCGTCTCAATCGCTGCCGCTGTCGATTGGGGGGTCTGCTGCCTTCTGTATTCCTATTTCTACCCCTATCTGCCTCAGGCGGCAACTCAGTTGGCGTCGCAGCCTCTATCAGCGTCTCTGTAGGCGTGTCAGTTGTTGCCGCTGTCGATTGGTGGGTCTGCTGCCTTCTCTATGCCTATATCTACCCCTACGCGCCTCAGCCGGCGTCAAAGTCGGCTTCGCAGCCTCTGTCAGCGTCTCTATAGGCGTCTCAGTCGCTGCCGCTATCGATTGGATGGTCTGATGCATTCTCTATGCCAATATCTACCCTTATAGGCCTCAGTCGGCGTCTCAGTCGGCGTGTCAGTCGGCATCGCAGCCATTGTCAGCGTCTATGTAGGCGTCTCTGTTGCTGCCGCTGTCGATTGGGGGGGGGGGGTCTGCTGTCTTCTCTATGCCTATATCTACCCCTATATACCTCAGTCGGCATTTCAGTCGGCTTCTCAGTCGGCGTCGCAGCCTCTGTCAGCATCTCTCTAGGCGTCTCATTCGCTGCCGCCGTCGATTGGGGGGTCTGCTGCATTCTCTATGCCAATATCTACCCCTATCTGCCTCAGTCGGCGTCGCAGCCTCTGTCAGCGTTTCTGTAGGCGTCTCAGTCGCTGCCGCTGTCGATTGGGGGGTCTGCTGCCTTCTCTATGTCAATATCTACCCGTATCTGCCTCAGTCGGCGTGTCAGCCTCTGTCAGAGTCTCTGTAGGAGTTTCAGTCGCTGCCGCTGTCGATTGGGGGGTCTGCTGCCTTCTGTATGCCTATATCTATCCATATCTGATTCAGTCGGCGTCGCAGCCTCTGTCAGCGTCTCTCTTGGAGTCTCAGTCGCTGCCGCTGTGGCTTGGGGAGTCTGCTGCCTTCTCTATGGCTATATCTAAACCTATTCGCATCAGTCGGCGTCGCAGCCTCTGTCAGCCTCTCTGAATGCGTCTCAGTCGCTGCCGCTGTGGATTGGGGGGTCTGATGCCTTCTCTATGCCTATATCTACCCCTATCTGCCTCAGGCGGCATCTCAGTCGGCGTCGCAGCATCTGTCAGCGTCTCTCTAGGCGTCACAGTCGCTGCCGCCGTCGATTGGGGGGTCTGCTGCATTCGCTATGCCAATATCTACCCCTATCTGCCTCAGTCGGCGTCGCAGCCTCTGTCAGCGTCTCTGTAGGCGTCTCAGTCGCTGCCGCTTTCGATTGGGGGGTCTGCTGCCTTCGGTATACGTATATCTACCCCTATCTGCCTCAGTCGGCAACTCAGTCGGCGTCGCAGCCTCTGTCAGCGTCTCTGTAGGCGTCTCAGTCGCTGACGCTGTCGATTGGGGGGGTCTGCTGCCTTCTCTATGCCTATATCTACCCCTATCTGCCTCAGTCGGCGTCGCAGCCTCTTGTCAGCGTCTCTGTAGGCATCTCAGTCGCTGCCGTTGTCGATGGGGGGGTCTTCTGCCGTCTCTATGGCTATATCTACCCCAATCCGCATCGGTCGGCGTCGCAGCCTCTCTCAGCGTCTCTGTAGGCGTCTCAGTACCTGCCGCTTTCGATTGGGGGGTCTGCTGCATTCTCTATGCCTATATCTACCCCTACCTCTTTCATTCGGCATCTCAGTCGGCGTCGCAGCCTCTGTCAGCGTCTCACTTGTTGCCGCTGTCGATTGGGGGTCTGCTGCCTTCTCTATGCCTATGTCTACCCCTCTCTGTCTCAGTCGGCGTCTTAGTCAGCGTCGCAGCCTCTGTCAGCGTCTCTGTAGGCGTCTCAGTCGCTGCCGCTGTTGATTGGGGGGTCTGCTGCCTTCTCTATGCCAATATCTACCCCTATCTGCCTCAGTCGGCGTCGCAGCCTCTGTCAGCGTCTCTGAAGGCGTCTCAGCCGCTGCCGCTATCGAATTTGGAGTCTGCTGCCTTCTGTATACCTATCTCTACCCCTATCTGCCTCAGTCGACAACTCAGTCGGCGTCGCAGCCTCTTGTCAGCGTCTCTGTAGGCATCTCAGTCGCTGCCGCTGTCGATTGGGGGGTCTGCTGCCGTCTCTATGGCTATATCTAAACCTATTCGCATCAGTCGGCGTCGCAGCCTCTCTCAGCGTCTCTGTAGGTGTCTCAGTAGCTGCCGCTGTCGATTGGGGGGTCTGCTGCATTCTCTATGAATAAATCTACCCCTATCAGCCTCAGTCGGCGTCTCAGTCGGCGTCGCAGCCTCTGTCAACCTCTCTGTAGGCGTCTCAGTCGCTGCCGCTGTCGATTGAGTGGTCTGCTGCCTTCTCTATGCCTATGTCTACCCCTCTCTGCCTCAGTCGGCGTATCAGTCGGCGTCGCAGCATATGTCAGCGTCACAGCCTTTTTCATTGTCTCTCTAGGCGTCTCAGTTGCTGCCGCCGTCGATTGGGGGGTCTGCGGCATTCTCTATGCCAATTTATACCCCTATCTGCCTCTGTCAGCGTCTCTGTAGGCGTCTCAGTCGCTGCCATTGTCGATTGGGGGGTCTGCTGCCTTCTGTATGCCTATATCTACCCCTATCTGCCTCAGTCGGCAACTCAGTCGGCGTCGCAGCCTCTTGTCAGCGTCTCTGTAGGCATCTCAGTCGCTGCCGTTGTCCATTTGGGGGGCTGCTGCTTTCTCTAAGGCTATATCTACCCCTATCCGCATCAGTCGGCGTCGCAGCCTCTCTCAGCGTCTCTGTAGGCGTCTCAGTACCTGCCGCTGTCGATTGGGGGGTCTGCTGCATTCTCTATGCCTATATCTACCCCTACCTCTTTCATTCGGCATCTCAGTCGGCGTCGCAGCCTCTGTCAGCGTCTCTGTAGGCGGCTCAGTCGCTGCCGCTGTTGATTGGGGTGGTCTGCTGCCTTCTCTATGCCAATATCTACCCCTATCTGCCTCAGTCGGCGTCTCAGTCGGCGTCGCAGCCTATATCAGCGTCTCTGTAGGCGTCTCAGTCGCTGCCGCTGTCGATTGGGGGGTCTGATGCCTTCTCTATGCCTATGTCTACCCCTCTCTGCCTCAGCCGGCGTCTCAGTTGGCGTCTCAGCATCTGTCAGCGTCGCACCCTCTGTCAGCGTCTCTGTAGGCGTCTCAGTCGCTGCCGCTGTCGATTGGGGGGTCTGCTGCATTCTCTATGCCAATATCTACCCCTATCTGCCTCAGTCGGCGTCGCAGCCTCTGTCAGCGTCTATGTAGGCGTCTCAGTTGCTGCCGCTGTCGATTGGGGGGTCTGCTGCCTTCTCTATGCCTATATCTACCCCTACATACCTCAGTCGGCATCTCAGTCGGCGTCGCAGCCTCTGTCAGCGTCTCTCTAGGCGTCTCATTCGCTGCCGCCGTCGATAGGGGGGTCTGCTGCATTCTCTATGCCAATATCTACCCCTATCTGCCTCAGTCGGCGTCGCACCCTCTGTCAGCGTCTCTGTAGGCGTCTCAGTCGCTGCCGCTGTCGATTGGGGGTGTGCTGCCTTCTCTATGTCAATATCTACACGTATCTGCCTCAGTCAGCGTCTCAGCCTCTGTCAGAGTCTCTGTAGGTGTCTCAGTCGCTGCCGCTGTCGATTGGGGGTCTGCTGCCTTCTGTATGCCTATATCTACCCATATCTGCCTCAGTCGGCATCTCAGTCGGCGTCGCAGCCTCTGTCAGCGTCTCTCTTGACATCTCAGTCGCTGCCGCTGTTGATTGGGGGGTCTGCTGCCTTCTCTATGGCTATATCTAAACCTATTCGCATCAGTCGGCGTCGCAGCCTCTCTCAGCGTCTCTGTAGGCGTCTCAGTAGCTGCCGCTGTCGATTGGGGGGTCTGCTGCATTCTCTACGAATAAATCTACCCCTATCTGCCTCAGTCGGCGTCTCAGTCGGCGTCGCAGCCTCTGTCAACGTCTCTGTAGGCGTCTCAGTCGCTGCCGCTGTCGATTGAGGGGTCTGCTGCCTTCTCTAAGCCTATGTCTACCCCTCTCTGAATCAGTCGGCGTCTCAGTCGGCGTCGCAGCATCTGTCAGCGTCGCAGCCTCTGTCAGTGTCTCTGTAGGCATCTCAGTCGCTGCCGCTGTCGATTGGGGGGTCTGCTGCCTTCTCTATGGCTATATCTAAACCTATTCGCATCAGTCGGCATCGCAGCCTCTCTCAGCGTCTCTGTAGGCGTCTCAGTCGCTGCCGCTGTCGATTGGGGGGTCTCCTGCATTCTCTATGAATAAATCTGCCCCTATCTGCCTCAGTCGGCGTCGCAGCCTCTTGTCAGCGTCTCTGTAGGCATCTCAGTCGCTGCCGGTGTCGATTGGGGGGTCTGCTGCCTTCTCTATGGCTATATCTAAACCTATTCGCATCAGTCGGCGTCGCAGCGTCTCTGTAGGCGTCTCAGTAGCTGCCGCTGTCGATTGGGGGGTCTGCTGCATTCTCTATGAATAAATCTACCCCTATCAGCCTCAGTCGGCGTCTCAGTCGGCGTCGCAGCCTCTGTCAACGTCTCTGTAGGCATCTCAGTCGCTGCCGTTGTCGATTGGGGGGTGTGCTGCCTTCTCTATGGCTATATCTACCCCTATCCGCATCAGTCGGCGTCGCAGCCTCTCTCAGCGTCTCTGTAGGTGTCTCAGTACCTGCCGCTGTCGATTGGGGGGCCTGCTGCATTCTCTATGCCTATATCTACTCTACCTGCTTCAGTCGGCATCTCAGTCGGCGTCGCAGCCTCTGTCAGCATCTCTGTAGGCGTCTCAGTTGTTGCCGCTGTCGATTGAGGGTCTGCTGCCTTCTCTATTCCTATGTCTACCCCTCTCTGCCTCAGTCGGTGTCTTAGTCGGCTTCGCAGCCTCTGTCAGCAACTCTGTAGGCGTCTCAGTCGCTGCCGCTGTTGATTGGGGGGGTCTCTTGACTTCTCTGCGCCAATATTTACCCATATCTGCCTCAGTCGGCGTCGCAGCCTCTATCAGCGTCTCTGTAGGTGTCTCAGTCGCTGCCGCTTTCGATTGGGGGGTCTGCTGCCTTCTCTATGCCTATATCTACCCCTATCTGCCTCAGTCGGCGTCTCAGTCGGCGTCGCAGCCTCTGTCAGCATCTCTGTAAGCATCTCAGTCGCTGCCGCTGTCGATTGGGGTGTGAGCTGCCTTATCTAGGCCTATGTCTACCCCTCACTGCCTCAGTCGGCGTCTCAGTCGGCGTCGCAGCATCTGTCAGCGTCGCAGCCTCTGTCAGTGTCTCTATAGGCGTCTCAGTCGCTGCCGCCGTCGATTGGGGGGTCTGCGGCATTCTCTATGTCAATATATACCCCTATCTGCCTCAGTCGGCGTCGCAGCCTCTGTCAGCGTCTCTGTAGGCGTCTCAGTCGCTGCCGCTGTCGATTGGGGGGGTCTGCTGCCTTCTGTATACCTATATCTACCCCTATCTGCCTCAGTCGGCAACTCAGTGGGCGTCGCAGCCTCTGTCGACATCGCAGCCTCTTGTCAGCGTCTCTGTAGGCATCTCAGTCGCTGCCGTTGTCGGTTGGGGGGTCTGCTGCCTTCTCTATGGCTATATCTACCTCTATCCGCATCAGTCGGCGTCGCAGCCTCTCTCAGGGTATCTGTAGGCGTCTCAGTACCTGCCGCTGTCGATTGGGGGGTCTGCTGCATTCTCTATGCCTATATCTACCCCTATATGCCTCAGTCGGCGTCTCAGATGGCGTCGCAGCCTCTGTCAGCGGCTCTGTAGGCGTCTCAGTCACTGCTGTTGTCCATTGAGGGGTCTGCTGCCTTCTCTATGCCTATATCTACCCCTACCTGTTTCAGTCGGCATCTCAGTC
Source organism: Clusia tigrina (assembly GCA_920105625.2). Taxonomy (NCBI): domain Eukaryota; kingdom Metazoa; phylum Arthropoda; class Insecta; order Diptera; family Clusiidae; genus Clusia; species Clusia tigrina. Next base: position 71,751,245 of record OV050031.1, on the reverse strand, counting down.
TGCGTCGCAGCCTTTGTCAGCATCTCTGTAGGCGTCTCAGTTGTTGCCGATGTCTATTGGGGGTCTGCTTCCTTCTCTATTCCTATTTCTACCCCTCTCTCCCTCAGTCGGCGTCTTAGTCGGCTTCGCAGCCTCTGTCAGCATCTCTGTAGGCGTCTCAGTCGCTGCCGCTGTTGATTGGGGGGGTCTGCTGCCTTCTCTATGCCAATATTTACCCCTATCTGCCTCAGTCGGCGTCGCAGCCTCTGTCAGCGTCTCTGTAGGTGTCTTAGTCGCTGCTGCTGTCGATTGGGGGGTCTGCTGCCTTCTCTATGCCTATATCTACCCCTATCTGCCTCAGTCGGCGTCTCAGTCGGCGTCGAAGCCTCTGTCAGCATCTCTGTAAGCGTCTCAGTCGCTGCCGCTGTCGATTGGGGGGTCTGCTGCCTTCTCTATGCCTATGTCTACCCTTATCTGCCTCAGTCGGCGTCTCAGTCAGCGTCGCAGCCTCTGTCAGCCTCTCTGAATGCGTCTCAGTCGCTGCCGCTGTCGATTGGGGCATCTGCTGCCTTGTCTATGCCTATATCTACCCCTATCTGCCTCAGTCGGCGTCTCAGTCGGCTTCGCAGCCTCTGTCAGCGCCTCTGTAGGTGTCTCAGTCGCTGCCGCTGTCGATTGGGGGGTCTGCTGCCTTCTCTATGCCAATATCGACCCTTCTCTGCCTCAGTCGGCTTCGCAGCCTCTGTCAGCGTCTATGTAGGCGTCTCATTTGTTGCCACTGTCGATTGGGGTGTCTGTTGCCTTCTCTATGCCTATGTCTACCCCTCTCTGCCTCAGTCGGCGTCTCAGGCGGCGTCGCAGCATCTGTCAGCGTCTCTCTAGGCGTGACAGTCGCTGTCGCCATCGATTGGGGGGTCTGCTGCATTCTCTATGCCAATATCTACCCCTATCTGCCTCAGTCGGCGTCGCAGCCTCAGTCAGCGTCTCTGTAGGGGTCTCAGTCGCTACCGCTGTCGATTGGGGGGTCTGCTGCCTTGTGTATGCCTATATCTACCCCTATCTGCCTCAGTCGGCAACTCAGTCGGCGTCGCAGCCTCTGTCAGCGTCTCTGTAGGCATCTCAGTAGCTGACGCTGTCGATTGGGGGAGTCTGCTGCCTTCTCTATGCCTATATCTACCCCTATCTGCCTCAGTCGGCGTCGCAGCCTCTTGTCAGCGTCTCTGTAGGCATCTCAGTCGTTGCCGTGTTCGATTGGTCGGCTGCCTTCTCTATGGCTATATCTACCCCTATCCGCATCAGTCGGCGTCGCAGCCTCTCTCAGCGTCTCTGTAGGCGTCTCAGTACCTGCCGCTGTCGTTTGGGGGGTCTGCTGCATTCTTTATGCCTATATCTACCCCTACCTCTTTCATTCGGCATCTCAGTCGGCGTCGCAGCCTCTGTCCGCGTCTCTGTAGGCGTCTCACTTGTTGCCGCTGTCGATTGGGGGTCTGCTGCCTTCTCTATGCCTATGTCTACCCCTCTCTGCCTCAGTCGGTGTCTTAGTCGGCGTCGCAGCCTCTGTCAGCCTCTCTGAATGCGTCTCAGTCGCTGCCGCTGTCGATTGGGGGTCTGCTGCCTACTCTATGGCTATATCTACCCCTATCCGCATCAGTCGGCGGCGCAGACTCTCTCAGCGTCTCTGTAGGCGTCTCAGTACCTGCCGCTGTCGATTTGGGGGTCTGCTGCATTCTCTATGCGTATATCTACCCCTACCTGTTTCAGTCGGCATCTCAGTCAGCGTCGCAGCCTCTGTCAGCATCTCTGTAGGCGTCTCAGTTGTTGCCGCTGTCGATTAAGGGTCTGCTGCCTTCTCTATTCCTATGTCTACCCCTTTCTGCCTCAGTCGGAGTCTTAGTCGGCTTCGCAGCCTCTGTCAGCATCTCTGTAGGCATCTCAGTCGCTGCCGCTGTCGATTGGGGGGTCTGCTGCCGTCTCTATGGCTATATCTAAACCTATTCGCATCAGTCGGCGTCGCAGCCTCTCTCAGCGTCTCTGTAGGTGTCTCAGTAGCTGCCGCTGTCGATTGGGGGGTCTGCTGCATTCTCTATGAATAAATCTACCCCTATCAGCCTCAGTCGGCGTCTCAGTCGGCGTCGCAGCCTCTGTCAACCTCTCTGTAGGCGTCTCAGTCGCTGCCGCTGTCGATTGAGTGGTCTGCTGCCTTCTCTATGCCTATGTCTACCCCTCTCTGCCTCAGTCGGCGTATCAGTCGGCGTCGCAGCATATGTCAGCGTCACAGCCTCTGTCATTGTCTCTCTAGGCGTCTCAGTTGCTGCCGCCGTCGATTGGGGGGTCTGCGGCATTCTCTATGCCAATTTATACCCCTATCTGCCTCAGTCGGCGTCGCAGCCTCTGTCAGCGTCTCTGTAGGCGTCTCAGTCGCTGCCATTGTCGATTGGGGGGTCTGCTGCCTTCTGTATGCCTATATCTACCCCTATCTGCCTCAGTCGGCAACTCAGTCGGCGTCGCAGCCTCTTGTCAGCGTCTCTGTAGGCATCTCAGTCGCTGCCGTTGTCGATTGGGGGGACTGCTGCTTTCTCTAAGGCTATATCTACCCCTATCCGCATCAGTCGGCGTCGCAGCCTCTCTCAGCGTCTCTGTAGGCGTCTCAGTACCTGCCGCTGTCGATTGGGGGGTCTGCTGCATTCTCTATGCCTATATCTACCCCTACCTCTTTCATTCGGCATCTCAGTCGGCGTCGCAGCCTCTGTCAGCGTCTCTGTAGGCGGCTCAGTCGCTGCCGCTGTTGATTGGGGTGGTCTGCTGCCTTCTCTATGCCAATATCTACCCCTATCTGCCTCAGTCGGCGTCTCAGTCGGCGTCGCAGCCTATGTCAGCGTCTCTGTAGGCGTCTCAGTCGCTGCCGCTGTCGATTGGGGGGTCTGATGCCTTCTCTATGCCTATGTCTACCCCTCTCTGCCTCAGCCGGCAACTCAGTGGGCGTCTCAGCATCTGTCAGCGTCGCACCCTCTGTCAGCGTCTCTGTAGGCGTCTCAGTCGCTGCCGCTGTCGATTGGGGGGTCTGCTGCATTCTCTATGCCAATATCTACCTCTATCTGCCTCAGTCGGCGTCGCAGCCTCTGTCAGCGTCTATGTAGGCGTCTCAGTTGCTGCCGCTGTCGATTGGGGGGTCTGCTGCCTTCTCTATGCCTATATCTACCCCTACATACCTCAGTCGGCATCTCAGTCGGCGTCGCAGCCTCTGTCAGCGTCTCTCTAGGCGTCTCATTCGCTGCCGCCGTCGATAGGGGGGTCTGCTGCATTCTCTATGCCAATATCTACCCCTATCTGCCTCAGTCGGCGTCGCAGCCTCTGTCAGCGTCTCTGTAGGCGTCTCAGTCGCTGCCGCTGTCGATTGGGGGTGTGCTGCCTTCTTTATGTCAATATCTACCCGTATCTGCCTCAGTCAGCGTCTCAGCCTCTGTCAGAGTCTCTGTAGGTGTCTCAGTCGCTGCTGCTGTCGATTGGGGGTCTGCTGCCTTCTCTATGCCTATGTCTACCCCTCTCTGCCTCAGTCGACGTCTTAGTCGCCGTCGCAGCCTCTGTCAGCATCTCTGTAGGCGTCTCAGTCGCTGCCGCTGTTATTGGGGGGTTTGCTACCTTCTCTATGCCTATGTCTACCCTTATCTGCCTCAGTCGGCGTCTCAGTCAGCGTCGCAGCCTCTGTCAGCCTCTCTGAATGCGTCTCAGTCGCTGCCGCTGTCGATTGGGGGGTCTGCTGCCTTCTCAATGGCTATATCTACCCCTATCCGCATCAGTCGGCGTCGCAGCCTCTCTCAGCGTCTCTGTAGGCGTCTCAGTACCTGCCACTGTCGATTTGGGGGTCTGCTGCATTCTCTATGCCTATATCTACCCTTACCTGTCTCAGTCGGCATCTCAGTCAGCGTCGCAGCCTCTGTCAGCATCTCTGTAGGCGTCTCAGTTGTTGCCGCTGTCGATTGAGGGTCTGCTGCCTTCTCTATTCCTATGTCTACCCCTTTCTGCCTCAGTCGGAGTCTTAGTCGGCTTCGCAGCCTCTGTCAGCATCTCTGTAGGCGTCTCAGTCGCTGCCCCTGTTGATTGGGGGGGTCTGTTGCCTTCTCTGTGCCAATATTTACCCCTATCTGCCTCAGTCGCTGCCGCAATCGATTGGGGGGGTCTGCTGCCTTCTCTATGTCAATATCTACCCGTATCTGCCTCAGTCGGCGTCTCAGCCTCTGTCAGAGTCTCTGTAGACGTCTCAGTCGCTTCCGCTGTCGATTGGGGGGTCTGCTGCCTTCTGTATGCCTATATCTACCCTTATCTGCCTCAGTCGGTATCTCAGTCGGCGTCGCAGCCTCTGTCAGCGTCTCTCTTGGCGTCTCAGTCGCTGCCGCCGTCGATTGGGGGGTCTGCAGCATTCTCTATGCCAGTATCTACCCCTATCTGCCTCAGTCGGCGTCGCAGTCTCTGTCAGCGTCTCTGTAGGCGTCTCAGTCGCTGCCGCAGTCGATTGGGGGGGTCTGGTGCCTTCTCTATGTCAATATCTACCCGTATCTGCCTCAGTCGGCGTCTCAGCCTCTGTCAGCGTCTCTGTAGGCGTCTCAGCCGCTGCCGCTGTCGAAATGGGGGTCGGCTGCCTTCTGTATACCTATATCTAACCCTATCTGCCTCAGTCGACAACTCAGTCGGCGTCGCAGCCTCTTGTCAGCGTCTCTGTAGGCATCTCAGTCGCTGCCGCTGTCGATTGGGGGGTCTGCTGCCTTCTCTATGGCTATATCTAAACCTATTCGCATCAGTCGGCGTCGCAGCCTCTCTCAGCGTCTCTGTAGGCGTCTCAGTAGCTGCCGCTGTCGATTGGGGGGTCTGCTGCCTTCTCTATGCCTATGTCTACCCTTATCTGCCTCAGTCGGCGTCTCAGTCAGCGTCGCAGCCTCTGTCAGCCTCTCTGAATGCGTCTCAGTCGCTGCCGCTGTCGATTGGGGCATCTGCTGCCTTGTCTATGCCTATATCTACCCCTATCTGCCTCAGTCGGCGTCTCAGTCGGCTTCGCAGCCTCTGTCAGCGCCTCTGTAGGTGTCTCAGTCGCTGCCGCTGTCGATTGGGGGGTCTGCTGCCTTCTCTATGGCTATATCTAAACCTATTCGAATCAGTCGGCGTCGCAGCCTCTCTCAGCGTCTCTGTAGGCGTCTCAGTAGCTGCCGCTGTCGATTGGGGGGTCTGCTGCATTCTCTATGAATAAATCTACAGTCGGCGTCTCAGTCGGCGTGTCAGTCGGCATCGCAGCCATTGTCAGCGTCTATGTAGGCGTCTCAGTTGCTGCCGCTGTCGATTGGGGGGGGGTCTGCTGCCTTCTCTATTCCTATATCTACGCCTACATACCTCAGTCGGCATCTCAGTCGGCGTCGCAGCCTCTGTCAGCGTCTCTGTAGGCGTCTCAGTCGCTGCCGCTGTCGATTGGGGGTGTGCTGCCTTCTCTATGTCAATATCTACCCGTATCTGCCTCAATCGGCGTCTCAGCCTCTGTCAGAGTCTCTGTAGGCGTCTCAGTCGCTTCCGCTGTCGATTGGGGGGTCTGCTGCCTTCTGTATGCTTATATCTAACCATATCTGCCTCAGTCGGCATCTCAATCGGCGTCGCAGCCTCTGTCAGCGTCTCTCTTGGCGTCTCAGTCGCTGCCGCCGTCGATTGGAGGGTCTGCTGCATTCTCTATGCCAATATCTACCCCTATCTGCCTCAGTCGGCGTCGCAGCCTCTGTCAGCGATTTTTAGGCGTCTCAGCCGCTGCCGCTGTCGAATGGGGGGTCTGCTGCCTTCTGTATACCTATATCTACCCCTATCTGCCCCAGACGACAACTCAGTCGGCGTCGCAGCCTCTTGTCAGCGTCTCTGTAGGCATCTCAGTCGCTGCCGCTGTCGATTGGGGGGTCTGCTGCCTTCTCTATGGCTATATCTAAACCTATTCGCATCAGTCGGCGTCGCAGCCTCTCTCAGCGTCTCTGTAGGCGTCTCAGTAGCTGCCGCTGTCGATTGGGGGGTCTGCTGCATTCTCTATGAATAAATCTACCCCTATCTGCCTCAGTCGGCGTCGCAGCCTCTGTCAACGTCTCTGTAGGCGTCTCAGTCGCTGCCGCTGTCGATTGAGGGATCTGGTGCCTTCTCTATGCCTATGTCTACCCCTCTCTGCCTCAGTCGGTGTCTTAGTCGGCTTCGCAGCCTCTGTCAGCAACTCTGTAGGCGTCTCAGTCGCTGCCGCTGTTGATTGGGGGGGTCTGTTGCCTTCTCTGCGCCAATATTTACCCCTATCTGCCTCAGTCGGCGTCGCAGCCTCTGTCAGCGTCTCTGTAGGTGTCTCAGTTGTTGCCGCTGTCGATTGGGGGTCTGCTGCCTTCTCTATGCCTATATCTACCCCTATCTGCCTCAGTCGGCGTCTCAGTCGGCGTCGCAGCCTCTGTCAGCATCTCTGTAAGCGTCTCAGTCGCTGCCGCCGTCGATTGGGGTGTGAGCTGCCTTATCTATGCCTATGTCTACCCCTCTCTGCCTCAGTCGGCGTCTCAGTCGGCGTCGCAGCGTCTGTCAGCGTCGCAGCCTCTGTCAGTGTCTCTATAAGCGTCTCAGTCGCTGCCGCCGTCGATTGGGGGTTCTGCGGCATTCTCTATGTCAATATATACCCCTATCTGCCTCAGTCGGCGTCGCAGCCTCTGTCAGCGTCTCTGTAGGCGTCTCAGTCGCTGCCGCTGTCGATTGGGGGGTCTGCTGCCTTCTGTATACCTATATCTACCCCTATCTGCCTCAGTCGGCAACTCAGTGGGCGTCGCAGCCTCTGTCGGCGTCGCAGCCTCTTGTCAGCGTCTCTGTAGGCATCTCAGTCGCTGCCGTTGTCGGTTGGGGGGTCTGCTGCCTTCTCTATGGCTATATCTACCCCTATCCGCATCAGTCGGGGTCGCAGCCTCTCTCAGGGTCTCTGTAGGCGTCTCAGTACCTGCCGCTGTCGATTGGGAGGTCTGCTGCATTCTCTATGCCTATATCTACCCCTATATGCCTCAGTCGGCGTCTCAGATGGCGTCGCAGCCTCTGTCAGCGGCTCTGTAGGTGTCTCAGTCACTGCTGCTGTCGATTGAGGGGTCTGCTGCCTTCACTATGCCTATATCTACCCCTACCTGTTTCAGTCGGCATCTCAGTCTGCGTCGCAGCCTCTGTCAGCATCTCTGTAGGCGTCTCAGTTGTTGCCGCTGTCTATTGGGGGTCTGCTGCCTTCTCTATTCCTATTTCTACCCCTCTCTGCCTCAGTCGGCGTCTTAGTCGGCTTCGCAGCCTCTGTCAGCATCTCTGTAGGAGTCTCAGTCGCTGCCGCTGTTGATTGGGGGGGGTCTGCTGCCTTCTCTATGCCAATATTTACCCATATCTGCCTCAGTCGGCGTCGCAGCCTCTGTCAGCGTCTCTGTAGGTGTCTTAGTCGCTGGAGCTGTCGATTGGGGGGTCTGCTGCCTTCTCTATGCCTATATCTACCCCTATCTGCCTCAGTCGGCGTCGAAGCCTCTGTCAGCATTTCTGTAAGCGTCTCAGTCGCTGCCGCTGTCGATTGGGGGTCTGCTGCCTTCTCTATGCCTATGTCTACCCTTATCTGCCTCAGTCGGCGTCTCAGTCAGCGTCGCAGCCTCTGTCAGCCTCTCTGAATGCGTCTCAGTCGCTGCCGCTGTCGATTGGGGCATCTGCTGCCTTGTCTATGCCTATATCTACCCCTATCTGCCTCAGTCGGCGTCTCAGTCGGCTTCGCAGCCTCTGTCAAGGCCTCTGTAGGTGTCTCAGTCGCTGCCGCTGTCGATTGGGGGGTCTGCTGCCTTCTCTATGCCAATATCTACCCTTCTCTACCTCAGTCGGCTTCGCAGCCTCTGTCATCGTCTATGTAGGCGTCTTATTTGTTGCCACTGTCGATTGGGGTGTCTGCTGCCTTGTGTATGCCTATATCTACCCCTATCTGCCTCAGTCGGCGTCGCAGCCTCTTGACAGCGTCTCTGTAGGCATCTCAGTCGCTGCCGTGTTCGATTGGTCGGCTGCCTTCTCTATGGCTATATCTACCCCTATCCGCACTAGTCGGCGTCGCAGCCTCTCTCAGCGTCTCTGTAGGCGTCTCAGTACCTGCCGCTGTCGTTTGGGGGTCTGCTGCATTCTTTATGCCTATATCTACCCCTACCTCTTTCATTCGGCATCTCAGTCGGCGTCGCAGCCTCTGTCTGCGTCTCTGTAGGCGTCTCACTTGTTGCTGCTGTCGATTGGGGGTCTGCTGCCTTCTCTATGCCTATGTCTACCCCTCTCTGCCTCAGTCGACGTCTTAGTCGCCGTCGCAGCCTCTGTCAGCATCTCTGTAGGCGTCTCAGTCGCTGCCGCTGTTGATTGGGGGGTCTGCTACCTTCTCTATGCCAATATCTACCCCTATCTGCCGCAGTCGGCGTCGCAGCCTCTGTCAGCGTCTCTGTAGGTGTCTCAGTCGGTGCCGCTGTCGATTGGTGGTATGCTGCCTTTTCTATGCCTATATCTACCCCTATTTGCCTCAGTTGGCGTCTCAGTCGGCGTCGGAGCCTCTGTCAGCATCTCTGTAAGCGTCTCAGTCTCTGCCGCCGTTGATTGGGGTTCTGCTACCTTCTCTATGCCTATGTCTACCCTTATCTGCCTCAGTCAGCGTCTCAGTCAGCGTCGCAGCCTCTGTCAGCCTCTCTGAATGCGTCTCAGTCGCTGCCGCTGTCGATTGGGGGGTCTGCTGCCTTCTCAATGGCTATATCTACCCCTATCCGCATCAGTCGGCGTCGCAGCCTCTCTCAGCGTCTCTGTAGGCGTCTCAGTACCTGCCACTGTCGATTTGGGGGTCTGCTGCATTCTCTATGCCTATATCTACCCTTACCTGTCTCAGTCGGCATCTCAGTCAGCGTCGCAGCCTCTGTCAGCATCTCTGTAGGCGTCTCAGTTGTTGCCGCTGTCGATTGAGGGTCTGCTGCCTTCTCTATTCCTATGTCTACCCCTTTCTGCCTCAGTCGGAGTCTTAGTCGGCTTCGCAGCCTCTGTCAGCATCTCTGTAGGCGTCTCAGTCGCTGCCCCTGTTGATTGGGGGGGTCTGTTGCCTTCTCTGTGCCAATATTTACCCCTATCTGCCTCAGTCGGCGTCGCAGCCTCTGTCAGCGTCTTTGTAGGTGTCTCAGTCGCTGCCGCTTTCGATTGGGGGGTCTGCTGCCTTCTCTATGCCATTATCTACCCCTATATGCCTCAGTCGGCAACTCAGTGGGCGTCGCAGCCTCTGTCGGCATCGCAGCCTCTTGTCAGCGTCTCTGTAGGCATCTCAGTCGCTGCCGTTGTCGATTGGGGGGTCTGCTGCCTTCTCTATGGCTATATCTACCCCTATACGCATCAGTCGGCGTCGCAGCCTCTCTCAGAGTCTCTGTAGGCGTCTCAGTACCTGCCGCTGTCGATTTGGGGGGGTCTGCTGCGTTCTCTATGCCTATATCTACCCCTATCTGCCACATTCGGCGTCTCAGATGGCATCGCAGCCTCTTGTCAGCGTCTCTGTAGGCATCTCAGTCGCTGCCGTTGTCGATTGGGGGGTCTGCTGCTTTCTCTATGATTATATTTACCCCTACCTGTTTCAGTCGGCATCTCAGTCTACGTCGCAGCCTCTGTCAGCATCTCTGTAGGCGTCTCAGTTGTTGCCGCTGTCTATTGGGGGTCTGCTGCCTTCTCTATTCCTATTTCTACCCCTCTCTGCCTCAGTCGGCGCCTCAGTCGGAGTCGAAGCCTCTGTCAGCTTCTCAGTCGCTGCCGCTGTCGATTGGGGGGTCTGCTGCATTCTCTATGCCTATATCTACCCCTACCTCTTTCATTCGGCATCTCAGTCGGCGTCGCAGCCTCTGTCCGCGTCTCTGTAGGCGTCTCACTTGTTGCCGCTGTCGATTGGGGGTCTGCTGCCTTCTCTATGCCTATGTCTACCCCTCTGTGCCTCAGTCGGCGTCTTAGTCGGCGTCGCAGCCTCTGTCAGCGTCTCTGTAGGCGTCTCAGTCGCTGCCGCTGTTGATTGGGTGGGTCTGCTGCCTTCTCTATGCCAATATCTACCCCTATCTGCCTCAGTCGGCGTCGCAGCCACTGTCAGCGTCTCTGTAGGTGTCTCAGTCGGTGCCGCTGTCGATTGGGGGTATGCTGCCTTTTCTATGCCTATATCTACCCCTATCTGCCTCAGTTGGCGTCTCAGTCGGCGTCGCAGCCTCTGTCAGCATCTCTGTAAGCGTCTCAGTCTCTGCCGCCGTTGATTGGGATTCTGCTGCCTTCTCTATGCCTATGTCTACCCTTATCTGCCTCAGTCGGAGTCTCAGTCAGCGTCGCAGCCCCTGTCAGCCTCTCTGAATGCGTCTCAGTCGCTGCCGCTGTCGATTGGGGGGTCTGCTGCCTTCTCTATGCTTATATCTACCCCTATCTGCATCAGTCGGCGTCTCAGTCGGCGTCGCAGCCTATGTCAGCGTCTCTGTAGGCGTCTCAGTCGCTGCCGCTGTCGATTGGGGGGTCTGATGCCTTCTCTATGCCTATGTCTACCCCTCTCTGCCTCAGCCGGCGTCTCAGTCGGCGTCGCAGCATCTGTCAGCGTCGCAGCCTCTGTCAGCGTCTCTGTAGGCGTATCAGTTGCTGCCGCTGTCAATTGGGGGAGTCTGCTGCCTTCTCTATGCCAATATCTACCCTTATATGCCTCAGTCGGCGTCTCAGTCGGCGTCTCAGTCGGCACCGCAGCCATTGTCAGCGTCTATGTAGGCGTCTCAGTTGCTTCCGCTGTCGATTGGGGGGGTCTACTGCCTTCTCTATGCCAATATCTACCCCTACCTACCTCAGTCGGCATCTTAGCCGGCGTCGCAGCCTCTGTCAGCGTCTCTCTAGGCGTCTCAGTCGCTGCCGCCGTTGATTGGGGGGTCTGCTGCATTCTCTATGCCAAAATCTACCCCTATCTGCTTCAGTCGGCGTCGCAGCCTCTGTCAGCGTCTCTGTAGGTGTATCAGTCGCTGCCGCTGTCGATTGGGGGGTCTGCTGCCTTCTCTATGCCTATATCTACCCCTATATGCCTCAGTCGGCGTCTCAGTCGGCGTCGCAGCCTCTGTCAACGTCTCTGTAGGCGTCTCAGTCGCTGCCGCTGTCGATTGAGGGGTCTGCTGCCTTCTATATGCCTATGTCTACCCCTATCTGCCTCAGTCGGCGTATCAGTCGGCGTCGCAGCCTCTCTCAGCGTCTCTCTAGGCGTCTCAGTCGCTGCCGCCGTCGATTGGGGGGTCTGCTGCCTTCTCTATGTCAATATCTACCCGTATCTGCCTCAGTCGGCGTCTCAGCCTCTGTCAGAGTCTCTGTAGACGTCTCAGTCGCTTCCGCTGTCGATTGGGGGGTCTGCTGCCTTCTGTATGCCTATATCTACCCTTATCTGCCTCAGTCGGTATCTCAGTCGGCGTCGCAGCCTCTGTCAGCGTCTCTCTTGGCGTCTCAGTCGCTGCCGCCGTCGATTGGGGGGTCTGCAGCATTCTCTATGCCAATATCTACCCCTATCTGCCTCAGTCGGCGTCGCAGCCTCTGTCAGCGTCTCTGTAGGCGTGTCAGTCGCTGCCGCAGTCGATTGGGCGGGTCTGGTGCCTTCTCAATGTCAATATCTACCCGTATCTGCCTCAGTCGGTGTCTCAGCCTCTGTCAGCATCTCTGTAGGCGTCTCAGCCGCTGCCGCTGTCGAAATGGGGGTCTGCTGCCTTCTGTATACCTATATCTAACCCTATCTGCCTCAGTCGACAACTCAGTCGGCGTCGCAGCCTCTTGTCAGCGTCTCTGTAGGCATCTCAGTCGCTGCCGCTGTCGATTGGGGGGTCTGCTGCCTTCTCTATGGCTATATCTAAACCTATTCGCATCAGTAGGCGTCGCAGCCTCTCTCAGCGTCTCTGTAGGCGTCTCAGTAGCTGCCGCTGTCGATTGGGGGGTCTCCTGCATTCTCTATGAGTAAATCTACCCCTCTCTGCCTCAGTCGGCGTATCAGTCGGCGTCGCAGCATCTGTCAGCGTCGCAGCCTCTGTCAGTGTCTCTCTAGGCGTCTCAGTCGCTGCCACCATCGATTGGGGGGTCTGCGGTATTCTCTATGCCTATATCTACCCCTATCTGCCTCAGTCGGCAACTCAGTGGGCGTCGCAGCCTCTGTCGGTATCGCAGCCTCTTGTCAGCGTCTCTGTAGGCATCTCAGTCGCTGCCGTTGTCGATTGGGGGGTCTACTGCCTTCTCTATGGCTATATCTACCCCTATCTGCCTCAGTCGGCGTCTAAGTCGGCTTCGCAGCCTCTGTCAGCATCTCTGTAGGCGTCTCAGTCGCGGCCGCTGTTGATTGGGCGGGTCTGTTGCCTTCTCTATGCCAATATTTACCCCTATCTGCCTCAGTCGGCGTCGCAGCCTCTGTCAGCGTCTCTGTAGGTGTCTCAGTCGCTGCCGGGTCTGCTGCATTCTCTATGCCTATATCTACCCCTATCTGCCTCATTCGGCGTCTCAGTCGGCGTTGCAGCCTCTGTCAGCATCTCTGTAAGCGTCTCAGTCGCTGCCGCTGTCGAATGGGGGGTCTGCTGCCTTCTCTATGCCTATGTCTACCCTTATCTGCATCAGTCGGCGTCTCAATCAGCGTCGCAGCCTCTGTCAGCCTCTCTGAATGCGTCTCAGTCGCTGCCGCTGTCGATTGGGGGGTATGCTGCCTTGTCTATGCCTATATCTACCCCTATCTGCCTCAGTCGGCGTCTCAGTCGGCTTCGCAGCCTCTGTCAGCGTCTCTGTAGGTGTCTCAGTCGCTGCCGCTGTCGATTGGGGGTCTGCTGCCTTCTCTATGGCTATATCTAAACCTATTCGCATCAGTCGGCGTCGCAGCCTCTCTCAGCGTCTCTGTAGGCGTCTCAGTAGCTGCCGCTGTCGATTGGGGGGTCTGCTGCATTCTCTATGAATAAATCTACCCCTATCTGCCTCAGTCGGCGTCGCAGCCTCTGTCAACGTCTCTGTAGGCATCTCAGTCGCTGCCGCTGTCGATTGAGGGATCTGCTGCCTTCTCTATGCCTATGTCTACCCCTCTCTGAATCAGTCGGCGTCTCAGTCGGCGTCGCAGCATCTGTCAGCGTGGCAGCCTCTGTCAGTGTCTCTGTAGGCATCTCAGTCGCTGCCGCTGTCGATTGGGGGGTCTGCTGCCTTCTCTATGGCTATATCTAAACCTATTCGCATCAGTCGGCGTCGCAGCCTCTCTCAGCGTCTCTGTAGGCGTCTCAGTCGCTGCCGCTGTCGATTGGGGGGTCTGCTGCATTCTCTATGAATATATCTACCCCTATCTGCCTCAGTCGGCGTCTCAGTCGGCGTCGCAGCCTCTGTCAACGTCTCTGTAGGCATCTCAGTCGCTGCCGTTGTCGATTGGGGGGTGTGCTGCCTTCTCTATGGCTATATCTACCCCTATCCGCATCAGTCGGCGTCGCAGCCTCTCTCAGCGTGTCTGTAGGCGTCTCAGTACCTGCCGCTGTCGATTGGGGGGCCTGCTGCATTCTCTATGCCTATATCTACTCTACCTGCTTCAGTCGGCATCTCAGTCGGCGTCGCAGCCTGTGTCAGCATCTCTGTAGGCGTCTCAGTTGTTGCCGCTGTCGATTGAGGGTCTGCTGCCTTCTCTATTCCTATGTCTACCCCTCTCTGCCTCAGTCGGTGTCTTAGTCGGCTTCGCAACCTCTGTCAGCAACTCTGTAGGCGTCTCAGTCGCTGCCGCTGTTGATTGGGGGGGTCTGTTGCCTTCTCTGCGCCAATATTTACCCCTATCTGCCTCAGTCGGCGTCTCAGTCGGCGTCGCAGCCTCTGTCAGCATCTCTGTAAGCGTCTCAGTACCTGCCGCTGTCGATTGGGGGGCCTGCTGCATTCTCTATGCCTATATCTACTCTACCTGCTTCAGTCGGCATCTCAGTCGGCGTCGCAGCCTGTGTCAGCATCTCTGTAGGCGTCTCAGTTGTTGCCGCTGTCGATTGAGGGTCTGCTGCCTTCTCTATTCCTATGTCTACCCCTCTCTGCCTCAGTCGGTGTCTTAGTCGGCTTCGCAGCTTCTGTCAGCAACTCTGTAGGCGTCTCAGTCGCTGCCGCTTTCGATTGGGGGTCTGCTGCCTTCTCTATGCCTATATCTACCCCTATCTGCCTCAGTCGGCGTCTCAGTCGGCGTCGCAGCCTCTGTCAGCATCTCTGTAAGCGTCTCAGTCGCTGCCGCTGTCGATTGGGGTGTGAGCTGCCTTATCTATGCCTATGTCTACCCCTCTCTGCCTCAGTCGGCGTCTCAGTCGGCGTCGCAGCATCTGTCAGCGTCGCAGCCTCTGTCAGTGTCTCTATAGGCGTCTCAGTCGCTGCCGCCGTCGATTGGGGGGTCTGCGGCATTCTCTATGTCAATATATACCCCTATCTGCCTCAGTCGGCGTCGCAGCCTCTGTCAGCGTCTCTGTAGGCGTCTCAGTCGCTGCCGCTGTCGATTGGAGGGTCTGCTGCCTTCTGTATACCTATATCTACCCCTATCTGCCTCAGTCGGCAACTCAGTGGGCGTCGCAGCCTCTGTCGGCGTCGCAGCCTCTTGTCAGCGTCTCTGTAGGCATCTCAGTCGCTGCCGTTGTCGGTTGGGGGGTCTGCTGCCTTCTCTATGGCTATATCTACCCCTATCCGCATCAGTCGGGGTCGCAGCCTCTCTCAGGGTCTCTGTAGGCGTCTCAGTACCTGCCGCTGTCGATTGGAGGGTCTGCTGCATTCTCTATGCCTATATCTACCCCTATATGCCTCAGTCGGCGTCTCAGATGGCGTCGCAGCCTCTGTCAGCGGCTCTGTAGGTGTCTCAGTCACTGCTGCTGTCGATTGAGGGGTCTGCTGCCTTCACTATGCCTATATCTACCCCTACCTGTTTCAGTCGGCATCTCAGTCTGCGTCGCAGCCTCTGTCAGCATCTCTGTAGGCGTCTCAGTCGCTGCCGCTGTTGATTGGGGGGGTCTGCTGCCTTCTCTATGCCAATATTTACCCATATCTGCCTCAGTCGGCGTCGCAGCCTCTGTCAGCGTCTCTGTAGGTGTCTTAGTCGCTGCCGCTGTCGATTGGGGGGTCTGCTGCCTTCTCTATGCCTATATCTACCCCTATCTGCCTCAGACGGCGTCTCAGTCGGCGTCGAAGCCTCTGTCAGCATTTCTGTAAGCGTCTCAGTCGCTGCCGCTGTCGATTGGGGGGTCTGCTGCCTTCTCTATGCCTATGTCTACCCTTATCTGCCTCAGTCGGCGTCTCAGTCGGCTTCGCAGCCTCTGTCAAGGCCTCTGTAGGTGTCTCAGTCGCTGCCGCTGTCGATTGGGGGGGTCTGCTGCCTTCTCTATGCCAATATCTACCCTTCTCTGCCTCAGTCGGCTTCGCAGCCTCTGTCATCGTCTATGTAGGCGTCTTATTTGTTGCCACTGTCGATTGGGGTGTCTGCTGCCTTGTGTATGCCTATATCTACCCCTATCTGCCTCAGTCGGCGTCGCAGCCTCTTGACAGCGTCTGTGTAGGCATCTCAGTCGCTGCCGTGTTCGATTGGTCGGCTGCCTTCTCTATGGCTATATCTACCCCTATCCGCACTAGTCGGCGTCGCAGCCTCTCTCAGCGTCTCTGTAGGCGTCTCAGTACCTGCCGCTGTCGTTTGGGGGTCTGCTGCATTCTTTATGCCTATATCTACCCCTACCTCTTTCATTCGGCATCTCAGTCGGCGTCGCAGCCTCTGTCAGCGTCTCTGTAGGCGTCTCACTTGTTGCTGCTGTCGATTGGGGGTCTGCTGCCTTATCTATGCCTATGTCTACCCCTCTCTGCCTCAGTCGACGTCTTAGTCGCCGTCGCAGCCTCTGTCAGCATCTCTGTAGGCGTCTCAGTCGCTGCCGCTGTTGATTGGGGGGTCTGCTACCTTCTCTATGCCAATATCTACCCCTATCTGCCGCAGTCGGCGTCGCAGCCTCTGTCAGCGTCTCTGTAGGTGTCTCAGTCGGTGCCGCTGTCGATTGGTGGTATGCTGCCTTTTCTATGCCTATATCTACCCCTATCTGCCTCAGTTGGCGTCTCAGTCGGCGTCGGAGCCTCTGTCAGCATCTCTGTAAGCGTCTCAGTCTCTGCCGCCGTTGATTGGGGTTCTGCTACCTTCTCTATGCCTATGTCTACCCTTATCTGCCTCAGTCGGCGTCTCAGTCAGCGTCGCAGCCTCTGTCAGCCTCTCTGAATGCGTCTCAGTCGCTGCCGCTGTCGATTGGGAGGTCTGCTGCCTTCTCAATGGCTATATCTACCCCTATCCGCATCAGTCGGCGTCGCAGCCTCTCTCAGCGTCTCTGTAGGCGTCTCAGTACCTGCCACTGTCGATTTGGGGGTCTGCTGCATTCTCTATGCCTATATCTACCCTTACCTGTTTCAGTCGGCATCTCAGTCAGCGTCGCAGCCTCTGTCAGCATCTCTGTAGGCGTCTCAGTTGTTGCCGCTGTCGATTGAGGGTCTGCTGCCTTCTCTATTCCTATGTCTACCCCTTTCTGCCTCAGTCGGCGTATCAGTCGGCGTCGCAGCCTCTCTCAGCGTCTCTCTAGGCGTCTCAGTCGCTGCCGCCGTCGATTGGGGGGTCTGCTGCCTTCTCTATGTCAATATCTACCCGTATCTGCCTCAGTCGGCGTCTCAGCCTCTGTCAGAGTCTCTGTAGACGTCTCAGTCGCTTCCGCTGTCGATTGGGGGGTCTGCTGCCTTCTGTATGCCTATATCTACCCTTATCTGCCTCAGTCGGTATCTCAGTCGGCGTCGCAGCCTCTGTCAGCGTCTCTCTTGGCGTCTCAGTCGCTGCCGCCGTCGATTGGGGGGTCTGCAGCATTCTCTATGCCAATATCTACCCCTATCTGCCTCAGTCGGCGTCGCAGCCTCTGTCAGCGTCTCTGTAGGCGTCTCAGTCGCTGCCGCAGTCGATTGGGCGGGTCTGGTGCCTTCTCAATGTCAATATCTACCCGTATCTGCCTCAGTCGGTGTCTCAGCCTCTGTCAGCATCTCTGTAGGCGTCTCAGCCGCTGCCGCTGTCGAAATGGGGGTCTGCTGCCTTCTGTATACCTATATCTAACCCTATCTGCCTCAGTCGACAACTCAGTCGGCGTCGCAGCCTCTTGTCAGCGTCTCTGTAGGCATCTCAGTCGCTGCCGCTGTCGATTGGGGGGTCTGCTGCCTTCTCTATGGCTATATCTAAACCTATTCGCATCAGTAGGCGTCGCAGCCTCTCTCAGCGTCTCTGTAGGCGTCTCAGTAGCTGCCGCTGTCGATTGGGGGGTCTCCTGCATTCTCTATGAGTAAATCTACCCCTCTCTGCCTCAGTCGGCGTATCAGTCGGCGTCGCAGCATCTGTCAGCGTCGCAGCCTCTGTCAGTGTCTCTCTAGGCGTCTCAGTCGCTGCCACCATCGATTGGGGGGTCTGCGGTATTCTCTATGCCTATATCTACCCCTATCTGCCTCAGTCGGCAACTCAGTGGGCGTCGCAGCCTCTGTCGGTATCGCAGCCTCTTGTCAGCGTCTCTGTAGGCATCTCAGTCGCTGCCGTTGTCGATTGGGGGGTCTACTGCCTTCTCTATGGCTATATCTACCCCTATCTGCCTCAGTCGGCGTCTAAGTCGGCTTCGCAGCCTCTGTCAGCATCTCTGTAGGCGTCTCAGTCGCGGCCGCTGTTGATTGGGCGGGTCTGTTGCCTTCTCTATGCCAATATTTACCCCTATCTGCCTCAGTCGGCGTCGCAGCCTCTGTCAGCGTCTCTGTAGGTGTCTCAGTCGCTGCCGGGTCTGCTGCATTCTCTATGCCTATATCTACCCCTATCTGCCTCAGTCGGCGTCTCAGTCGGCGTTGCAGCCTCTGTCAGCATCTCTGTAAGCGTCTCAGTCGCTGCCGCTGTCGAATGGGGGGTCTGCTGCCTTCTCTATGCCTATGTCTACCCTTATCTGCATCAGTCGGCGTCTCAATCAGCGTCGCAGCCTCTGTCAGCCTCTCTGAATGCGTCTCAGTCGCTGCCGCTGTCGATTGGGGGGTATGCTGCCTTGTCTATGCCTATATCTACCCCTATCTGCCTCAGTCGGCGTCTCAGTCGGCTTCGCAGCCTCTGTCAGCGTCTCTGTAGGTGTCTCAGTCGCTGCCGCTGTCGATTGGGGGGTCTGCTGCCTTCTCTATGGCTATATCTAAACCTATTCGCATCAGTCGGCGTCGCAGCCTCTCTCAGCGTCTCTGTAGGCGTCTCAGTAGCTGCCGCTGTCGATTGGGGGGTCTGCTGCATTCTCTATGAATAAATCTACCCCTATCTGCCTCAGTCGGCGTCGCAGCCTCTGTCAACGTCTCTGTAGGCGTCTCAGTCGCTGCCGCTGTCGATTGAGGGATCTGCTGCCTTCTCTATGCCTATGTCTACCCCTCTCTGAATCAGTCGGCGTCTCAGTCGTCGTCGCAGCATCTGTCAGCGTGGCAGCCTCTGTCAGTGTCTCTGTAGGCATCTCAGTCGCTGCCGCTGTCGATTGGGGGGTCTGCTGCCTTCTCTATGGCTATATCTAAACCTATTCGCATCAGTCGGCGTCGCAGCCTCTCTCAGCGTCTCTGTAGGCGTCTCAGTCGCTGCCGCTGTCGATTGGGGGGTCTGCTGCATTCTCTATGAATATATCTACCCCTATCTGCCTCAGTCGGCGTCTCAGTCGGCGTCGCAGCCTCTGTCAACGTCTCTGTAGGCATCTCAGTCGCTGCCGTTGTCGATTGGGGGGTGTGCTGCCTTCTCTATGGCTATATCTACCCCTATCCGCATCAGTCGGCGTCGCAGCCTCTCTCAGCGTGTCTGTAGGCGTCTCAGTACCTGCCGCTGTCGATTGGGGGGCCTGCTGCATTCTCTATGCCTATATCTACTCTACCTGCTTCAGTCGGCATCTCAGTCGGCGTCGCAGCCTGTGTCAGCATCTCTGTAGGCGTCTCAGTTGTTGCCGCTGTCGATTGAGGGTCTGCTGCCTTCTCTATTCCTATGTCTACCCCTCTCTGCCTCAGTCGGTGTCTTAGTCGGCTTCGCAACCTCTGTCAGCAACTCTGTAGGCGTCTCAGTCGCTGCCGCTGTTGATTGGGGGGGTCTGTTGCCTTCTCTGCGCCAATATTTACCCCTATCTGCCTCAGTCGGCGTCTCAGTCGGCGTCGCAGCCTCTGTCAGCATCTCTGTAAGCGTCTCAGTACCTGCCGCTGTCGATTGGGGGGCCTGCTGCATTCTCTATGCCTATATCTACTCTACCTGCTTCAGTCGGCATCTCAGTCGGCGTCGCAGCCTGTGTCAGCAACTCTGTAGGCGTCTCAGTCGCTGCCGCTTTCGATTGGGGGTCTGCTGCCTTCTCTATGCCTATATCTACCCCTATCTGCCTCAGTCGGCGTCTCAGTCGGCGTCGCAGCCTCTGTCAGCATCTCTGTAAGCGTCTCAGTCGCCGCCGCTGTCGATTGGGGTGTGAGCTGCCTTATCTATGCCTATGTCTACCCCTCTCTGCCTCAGTCGGCGTCTCAGTCGGCGTCGCAGCATCTGTCAGCGTCGCAGCCTCTGTCAGTGTCTCTATAGGCGTCTCAGTCGCTGCCGCCGTCGATTGGGGGGTCTGCGGCATTCTCTATGTCAATATATACCCCTATCTGCCTCAGTCGGCGTCGCAGCCTCTGTCAGCGTCTCTGTAGGCGTCTCAGTCGCTGCCGCTGTCGATTGGGGGGTCTGCTGCCTTCTGTATACCTATATCTACCCCTATCTGCCTCAGTCGGCAACTCAGTGGGCGTCGCAGCCTCTGTCGGCGTCGCAGCCTCTTGTCAGCGTCTCTGTAGGCATCTCAGTCGCTGCCGTTGTCGGTTGGGGGGTCTGCTGCCTTCTCTATGGCTATATCTACCCCTATCCGCATCAGTCGGGGTCGCAGCCTCTCTCAGGGTCTCTGTAGGCGTCTCAGTACCTGCCGCTGTCGATTGGAGGGTCTGCTGCATTCTCTATGCCTATATCTACCCCTATATGCCTCAGTCGGCGTCTCAGATGGCGTCGCAGCCTCTGTCAGCGGCTCTGTAGGTGTCTCAGTCACTGCTGCTGTCGATTGAGGGGTCTGCTGCCTTCACTATGCCTATATCTACCCCTACCTGTTTCAGTCGGCATCTCAGTCTGCGTCGCAGCCTCTGTCAGCATCTCTGTAGGCGTCTCAGTCGCTGCCGCTGTCGATTGGGGGGGTCTGCTGCCTTCTCTATGCCAATATTTACCCATATCTGCCTCAGTCGGCGTCGCAGCCTCTGTCAGCGTCTCTGTAGGTGTCTTAGTCGCTGCCGCTGTCGATTGGGGGGTCTGCTGCCTTCTCTATGCCTATATCTACCCCTATCTGCCTCAGACGGCGTCTCAGTCGGCGTCGAAGCCTCTGTCAGCATTTCTGTAAGCGTCTCAGTCGCTGCCGCTGTCGATTGGGGGGTCTGCTGCCTTCTCTATGCCTATGTCTACCCTTATCTGCCTCAGTCGGCGTCTCAGTCAGCGTCGCAGCCTCTGTCAGCGTCGCAGCCTCTGTCAGTGTCTCTGAATGCGTCTCAGTCGCTGCCGCTGTCGATTGGGGCATCTGCTGCCTTGTCTATGCCTATATCTACCCCTATCTGCCTCAGTCGGCGTCTCAGTCGGCTTCGCAGCCTCTGTCAAGGCCTCTGTAGGTGTCTCAGTCGCTGCCGCTGTCGATTGGGGGGGTCTGCTGCCTTCTCTATGCCAATATCTACCCTTCTCTGCCTCAGTCGGCTTCGCAGCCTCTGTCATCGTCTATGTAGGCGTCTTATTTGTTGCCACTGTCGATTGGGGTGTCTGCTGCCTTGTGTATGCCTATATCTACCCCTATCTGCCTCAGTCGGCGTCGCAGCCTCTTGACAGCGTCTGTGTAGGCATCTCAGTCGCTGCCGTGTTCGATTGGTCGGCTGCCTTCTCTATGGCTATATCTACCCCTATCCGCACTAGTCGGCGTCGCAGCCTCTCTCAGCGTCTCTGTAGGCGTCTCAGTACCTGCCGCTGTCGTTTGGGGGTCTGCTGCATTCTTTATGCCTATATCTACCCCTACCTCTTTCATTCGGCATCTCAGTCGGCGTCGCAGCCTCTGTCAGCGTCTCTGTAGGCGTCTCACTTGTTGCTGCTGTCGATTGGGGGTCTGCTGCCTTATCTATGCCTATGTCTACCCCTCTCTGCCTCAGTCGACGTCTTAGTCGCCGTCGCAGCCTCTGTCAGCATCTCTGTAGGCGTCTCAGTCGCTGCCGCTGTTGATTGGGGGGTCTGCTGCCTTCTCTATGCCAATATCTACCCCTATCTGCCGCAGTCGGCGTCGCAGCCTCTGTCAGCGTCTCTGTAGGTGTCTCAGTCGGTGCCGCTGTCGATTGGTGGTATGCTGCCTTTTCTATGCCTATATCTACCCCTATCTGCCTCAGTTGGCGTCTCAGTCGGCGTCGGAGCCTCTGTCAGCATCTCTGTAAGCGTCTCAGTCTCTGCCGCCGTTGATTGGGGTTCTGCTACCTTCTCTATGCCTATGTCTACCCTTATCTGCCTCAGTCGGCGTCTCAGTCAGCGTCGCAGCCTCTGTCAGCCTCTCTGAATGCGTCTCAGTCGCTGCCGCTGTCGATTGGGAGGTCTGCTGCCTTCTCAATGGCTATATCTACCCCTATCCGCATCAGTCGGCGTCGCAGCCTCTCTCAGCGTCTCTGTAGGCGTCTCAGTACCTGCCACTGTCGATTTGGGGGTCTGCTGCATTCTCTATGCCTATATCTACCCTTACCTGTTTCAGTCGGCATCTCAGTCAGCGTCGCAGCCTCTGTCAGCATCTCTGTAGGCGTCTCAGTTGTTGCCGCTGTCGATTGGGGGTCTGCTGCCTTCTCTATTCCTATGTCTACCCCTTTCTGCCTCAGTCGGAGTCTTAGTCGGCTTCGCAGCCTCTGTCAGCATCTCTGTAGGCGTCTCAGTCGCTGCCCCTGTTGATTGGGGGGGTCTGTTGCCTTCTCTGTGCCAATATTTACCCCTATCTGCCTCAGTCGGCGTCGCAGCCTCTGTCAGCGTCTTTGTAGGTGTCTCAGTCGCTGCCGCTTTCGATTGGGGGGTCTGCTGCCTTCTCTATGCCTATATCTACCCCTATCTGCCTCAGTCGGCAACTCAGTGGGCGTCGCAGCCTCTGTCGGCATCGCAGCCTCTTGTCAGCGTCTCTGTAGGCATCTCAGTCGCTGCCGTTGTCGATTGGGGGGTCTGCTGCCTTCTCTATGGCTATATCTACCCCTATACGCATCAGTCGGCGTCGCAGCCTCTCTCAGCGTCTCTGTAGGCGTCTCAGTACCTGCCGCTGTCGATTTGGGGGGGTCTGCTGCGTTCTCTATGCCTATATCTACCCCTATCTGCCACATTCGGCGTCTCAGATGGCGTCGCAGCCTCTTGTCAGCGTCTCTGTAGGCATCTCAGTCGCTGCCGTTGTCGATTTGGGGGTCTGCTGCCTTCTCTATGATTATATTTACCCCTACCTGTTTCAGTCGGCATCTCAGTCTTCGTCGCAGCCTCTGTCAGCATCTCTGTAGGCGTCTGAGTTGTTGCCGCTGTCTATTGGGGGTCTGCTGCCTTCTCTATTCCTATTTCTACCCCTCTCTGCCTCAGTCGGCGCCTCAGTCGGAGTCGAAGCCTCTGTCAGCTTCTCAGTCGCTGCCGCTGTCGATTGGGGGGTCTGCTGCATTCTCTATGCCTATATCTACCCCTACCTCTTTCATTCGGCATCTCAGTCGGCGTCGCAGCCTCTGTCCGCGTCTCTGTAGGCGTCTCACTTGTTGCCGCTGTCGATTGGGGGTCTGCTGCCTTCTCTATGCCTATGTCTACCCCTCTGTGCCTCAGTCGGCGTCTTAGTCGGCATCGCAGCCTCTGTCAGCGTCTCTGTAGGCGTCTCAGTCGCTGCCGCTGTTGATTGGGTGGGTCTGCTGCCTTCTCTATGCCAATATCTACCCCTATCTGCCTCAGTCGGCGTCGCAGCCTCTGTCAGCGTCTCTGTAGGTGTCTCAGTCGGTGCCGCTGTCGATTGGGGGTATGCTGCCTTTTCTATGCCTATATCTACCCCTATCTGCCTCAGTTGGCGTCTCAGTCGGCGTCGCAGCCTCTGTCAGCATCTCTGTAAGCGTCTCAGTCTCTGCCGTTGTTGATTGGGGTTCTGCTGCCTTCTCTATGCCTATGTCTACCCTTATCTGCCTCAGTCGGCGTCTCAGTCAGCGTCGCAGCCCCTGTCAGCCTCTCTGAATGCGTCTCAGTCGCTGCCGCTGTCGATTGGGGGGTCTGCTGCCTTCTCTATGCTTATATCTACCCCTATCTGCATCAGTCGGCGTCTCAGTCGGCGTCGCAGCCTATGTCAGCGTCTCTGTAGGCGTCTCAGTCGCTGCCGCTGTCGATTGGGGGGTCTGATGCCTTCTCTATGCCTATGTCTACCCCTCTCTGCCTCAGCCGGCGTCTCAGTCGGCGTCGCAGCATCTGTCAGCGTCGCAGCCTCTGTCAGCGTCTCTGTAGGCGTATCAGTTGCTGCCGCTGTCGATTGGGGGAGTCTGCTGCCTTCTCTATGCCAATATCTACCCTTATATACCTCAGTCGGCGTCTCAGTCGGCGTCTCAGTCGGCACCGCAGCCATTGTCAGCGTCTATGTAGGCGTCTCAGTTGCTTCCGCTGTCGATTGGGGGGGTCTGCTGCCTTCTCTATGCCAATATCTACCCCTACCTACCTCAGTCGGCATCTTAGCCGGCGTCGCAGCCTCTGTCAGCGTCTCTCTAGGCGTCTCAGTCGCTGCCGCCGTTGATTGGGGGGTCTGCTGCATTCTCTATGCCAAAATCTACCCCTATCTGCCTCAGTCTTCGTCGCAGCCTCTGTCAGCGTCTCTGTAGGTGTCTCAGTCGCTGCCGCTGTCGATTGGGGGGTCTGCTGCCTTCTCTATGCCTATATCTACCCCTATCTGCCTCAGTCGGCGTATCAGTCGGCGTCGCAGCCTCTCTCAGCGTCTCTCTAGGCGTCTCAGTCGCTGCCGCCGTCGATTGGGGGGTCTGCTGCCTTCTCTATGTCAATATCTACCCGTATCTGCCTCAGTCGGCGTCTCAGCCCCTGTCAGAGTCTCTGTAGACGTCTCAGTCGCTTCCGCTGTTGATTGGGGGGTCTGCTGCCTTCTGTATGCCTATATCTACCCTTATCTGCCTCAGTCGGTATCTCAGTCGGCGTCGCAGCCTCTATCAGCGTCTCTCTTGGCGTCTCAGTCGCTGCCGCCGTCGATTGGGGGGTCTGCAGCAGTCTCTATGCCAATATCTACCCCTATCTGCCTCAGTCGGCGTCGCAGCCTCTGTCAGCGTCTCTGTAGGCGTCTCAGTCGCTGACGCAGTCGATTGGGCGGGTCTGGTGCCTTCTCAATGTAAATATCTACCCGTATCTGCCTCAGTCGGTGTCTCAGCCTCTGTCAGCGTCTCTGTAGGCGTCTCAGCCGCTGCCGCTGTCGAAATGGGGGTCTGCTGCCTTCTGTATACCTATATCTTACCCTATCTGCCTCAGTCGACAACTCAGTCGGCGTCGCAGCCTCTTGTCAGCGTCTCTGTAGGCATCTCAGTCGCTGCCGCTGTCGATTGGGGGGTCTGCTGCCTTCTCTATGGCTATATCTAAACCTATTCGCATCAGTCGGCGTCGCAGCCTCTCTCAGCGTCTCTGTAGGCGTCTCAGTAGCTGCCGCTGTCGATTGGGGGGTCTCCTGCATTCTCTATGAGTAAATCTACCCCTCTCTGCCTCAGTCGGCGTATCAGTCGGCGTCGCAGCATCTGTCAGCGTCGCAGCCTCTGTCAGTGTCTCTCTAGGCGTCTCCGTCGCTGCCACCAACGATTGGGGGGTCTGCGGTATTCTCTATGCATATATCTACCCCTATCTGCCTCAGTCGGCAACTCAGTGGGCGTCGCAGCCTCTGTCGGTGTCGCAGCCTCTTGTCAGCGTCTCTGTAGGTGTCTCAGTCGCTGCCGTTGTCGATTGGGGGGGTCTACTGCCTTCTCTATGGCTATATCTACCCCTATCTGCCTCAGTCGGCGTCTAAGTCGGCTTCGCAGCCTCTGTCAGCATCTCTGTAGGCGTCTCAGTCGCGGCCGCTGTTGATTGGGCGGGTCTGTTGCCTTCTCTATGCCAATATTTACCCCTATCTGCCTCAGTCGGCGTCGCAGCCTCTGTCAGCGTCTCTGTAGGTGTCTCAGTCGCTGCCGGGTCTGCTGCATTCTCTATGCCTATATCTACCCCTATCTGCCTCAGTCGGCGTCTCAGTCGGCGTTGCAGCCTCTGTCAGCATCTCTGTAAGCGTCTCAGTCGCTGCCGCTGTCGAATGGGGGGTCTGCTGCCTTCTCTATGCCTATGTCTACCCTTATCTGCATCAGTCGGCGTCTCAATCAGCGTCGCAGCCTCTGTCAGCCTCTCTGAATGCGTCTCAGTCGCTGCCGCTGTCGATTGGGGGGTATGCTGCCTTGTCTATGCCTATATCTACCCCTATCTGCCTCAGTCGGCGTCTCAGTCGGCTTCGCAGCCTCTGTCAGCGTATCTGTAGGTGTCTCAGTCGCTGCCGCTGTCGATTGGGGGGTCTGCTGCCTTCTCTATGCCAATATCTACCCTTCTCTGCCTCAGTCGGCGTCTCAGTCAGCTTCGCAGCCTCTGTCAGCGTCTATGTAGGCGTCTCATTTGTTGCCGCTGTCGATTGGGTTGTCTGCTGCCTTCTCTATGCCTATGTCTACCCCTATCTGCCTCAGTCGGCGTTGCAGCCTCTGTCAGCGTCTCTGTAGGCGTCTCAGTCGCTGACGCTGTCGATTGGGGGGGGGTCTGCTGCCTTATCTATGCCTATATCTGCCTCAGTCGGCGTCGCAGCTTCTTGTCAGCGTCTCTGTAGGCATCTCAGTCGCTGCCGTTGTCGATTGGGGGGTCTGCTGCATTCTCTATGCCAATATCTACCCCAATCTGCCTCAGTCGGCGTCGCAGCCTCTGTCAGCGTCTCTGTAGGCGTCTCAGTCGCTGCCGCTGTCGATTGGGGGGTCTGCTGCCTTCTGTATACCTATATCTACCCCTATCTGCCTCAGTCGGCAACTCAGTCGGCGTCGCAGCCTCTGTCAGCGTCTCTGTAGGCGTCTCAGTCGCTGACGCTGTCGATTGGGGGGTCTGCTGCATTCTCTATGCCTATATCTACCCCTACCTCTTTCATTCGGCATCTCAGTCGGCGTCGCAGCCTCTATCAGCGTTTCTGTAGGCGTCTCACTTGTTGCCGCTGTCGATTGGGGGTCTGCTGCCTTCTCTATGCCTATGTCTACCCCTCTCTGCCTCAGTCGGCGTCTTAGTCGGCGTCGCAGCTGCTGTCAGCGTTTCTTTAGGTGTCTCAGTCGCTGCCGCTGTTGATTGAGGGGTATGCTGAATTCTCTATGCCAATATCTACCCCTATCTGCCTCAGTCGGCGTCGCAGCCTCTGTCAGCGCCTCTGTAGGTGTCTCAGTCGGTGCTGCTGTCGATTGGGTGTATGCTGCCTTTTCTATACCTATATCTACCCCAATCTGCCTCAGTTGGCGTCTCAGTAGGCGTCGCAGCCTCTGTCAGCATCTCTGTAAGCGTCTCAGTCGCTGCCGCCGTCAATTGGGGAGTCTGCTGCCTTCTCTATGCCTATGTCTACCCTTATCTGCCTCAGTCGGCGTCTCAGTCAGCGTCGCAGCCTCTGTCAGCCTCTCTGAATGCGTCTCAGTCGCTGCCGCTATTGATTGGGGGGTCTGCTGCCTTCTCTATGCCTATATCTACCCCTATCTGCCTCAGTTGGCGTCTCAATCGACGTCGCTGCCGCTGTCGATTGGGGGGTCTGATGCCTTCTCTATGCCTATGTCTACCCCTCTCTGCCTCAGCCGGCGTCTCAGTCGGCGTCGCAGCATCTGTTAGCGTCGTAGCCTCTGTCAGTGTCTCTATAGGCGTTTCAGTCGCTGCCGCTGTCGATTGGGGGGTCTGCTGCCTTCTCTATGGCTATATCTAAACCTATTCGCATCAGTCGGCGTCGCAGCCTCTCTCAGCGTGTCTGTAGGCGTCTCAGTAGCTGCCGCTGTCGATTGGGGGGTCTGCTGCATTCTCTATAAATAAATCTACCCCTATCTGCCTCAGTCGGCGTCTCAGTCGGCGTCGCAGCCTCTGTCAACGTCTCTGTAGGCGTCTCAGTCGCTGCCGCTGTCGATTTAGGGGTCTGCTGCCTTCTCTATGCCTATGTCTACCCCTCTCTGTCTCAGTCGGCTTCTCAGTCGGCGTCGCAGTCGGCGTCGCAGCATCTGTCAGCGTCGCAGCCTCTGTCAGTGTCTCTCTAGGTGTCTCAGTCGCTGCCGCCGTCGATTAGGGGGTCTGCGGAATTCTCTATGCCAATATATACCCCTACCTGCCTCAGTCGGCGTCGCAGCCTCTGTCAGCGTCTTTGTAGGCGTCTCAGTCGCTGCCGCTGTCGATTGGGGGGTCTGCTGCCTTCTGTATGCCTATATCTACCCCTATCTGCCTCAGTCGGCAACTCAGTCGGCGTCGCAGCCTCTGTCAGCGTCTCTGTAGGCAAATCAGTTGCTGACGCTCTCGATTGGGATAGTCTGCTGCCTTCTCTATGCCTATATCTACCCCTACCTCTTTCATTCGGCATCTCAGTCGGCGTCGCAGCCTCTGTCAGCGTCTCTGTAGGCGTCTCACTTGTTGCTGCTGTCGATTTAGGGGTCTGCTGCCTTCTCTATGCCTATGTCTACCCCTCTCTGTCTCAGTCGGCGTCTCAGTCGGGGTCGCAGCATCTGTCAGCGTCGCAGCCTCTGTCAGTGTCTCTATAGGCGTCTCAGTCGCTGCCGCCGTCGATTGGGGGGTCTGCGGCATTCTCTATGCCAATATATACCCCTGTTTCTAAGACTGCTTGATCTTTCCGATTCCATTTGTTGCCACTTTCGTCGTTTAAATCAGAAAACACTCCAAAACGTTTTACCAGGAAAATTTCTTTATTACAAGCTTGTAAGCCGCAGCTCGCTTGTTTGTATTAACAAATTATTTCTTTTCTTAAGTAACAATAATCCAAAAAAAACTGACTTATTTGTAAGCTGATAATATTCTGCGGTTACTAATTTACAGTGAGCGAAATAGAATGAAAAAAATATATGTGTATTTTATCAAGCGACCACCTCTTTGGTTGAATGCACACAGAATACTGGCCTCGGCACGCAGTATTGTTGATCGACTCTCCTCCTCTCTCCTTGCATCTGGCAACAAAATAAAGATGGCTGCGGGCTGCCACACGACTCTTGGCGGGACACAATGAGGGGAATTCTCTCCGCACTGAGCCCCGCTCAGAGTCGCAGGGTGACGGTGCGCAGGCAGCAGCCGTTGGCAGGAGGGCTCCGGCGCGAACATGCCGCCCCCCTTTCAGTATTGCAAGAGAGATGACGACCTATTCCCGCCGGCTCCCATCCTGATGCACCCCTCAATGTAAGAGGTGATGATGCCGCCGGTGGCACCGGGAGCACCCCGGCTGTTCGCAGCTGTGGGTGAAGTGTTTCACCCCCAGGCACACGAAACATAGCTTACGGTTTCCGACCGCATCTCTCCTGCGCCGCGATGACAAGGTCAGGAACGCCCGGCACACTGCGATGGTGTGCCCCCAGCGCTTGCACATCTCGCATGGGCGTTGTGGAGCCGCTGCCGGGTGCACGACTGCCGCTGCTGGTCGGGCTGTCGCGGCCACCAGTGGGGCGCGAGATGTCGCAGCCACCACTGGGGCGCGAGATGGTGCAGCCTCCACTGCGGCACGGGACATCGGATGTGGCATCCGTGGTGCACCGCTCCCTGACGTGGACCCCTGATTGGGAAGGCCGCGAACGCTCGTCGGCCCCGTTGGTAGCGAACGCGCGGCAGGTGGTGCAGACCGGGCTCGGGGCCGCGATGGCGTAATTGCCGCTCTAGCGGTTGACTCGGTCAATACATCGTGGGTACAAGACGGCGCCACTGCCCCCGAAGTGTGGTATGTTGCAGACCCCTGGTAGGTGGCAGACTCCTGTAGCATCACGGGGGCTGGGAACACCAACTGTACCCTCGGAGCACAGGTAAGGCACGGCCCGACGGCCTTCCACGCCAGTCCGCTCGGCACGATGGGAAGGTCTGTGAAAAATCAAATTTTAGAATTAGGCATGTGCTTACGAGAAGTCTAATAATAAAAGTTAGTAAGGTATTAGTAGGAGAAATAAAGTCTTCAAGACTACGGAGAGTACTACAATTCTATCCCGTGGAAAAGCCAGGCGGAATCTACTGCTACCTTTTTACGAGGAAGGCTAAAGATTCCATGGAAGAACCGAGGTATAAATACAAACAGGAAAGGCTACAAACTACAAACAGCCAAAAACCCGGATGTCGGGATTTTTCAGCCTGCACTCCCGCTCGAGGGAGTAGACCCATCTTAGTGACGGGCCTTGTCACGATTCCGCGTGCTGTCCGCACTTTCGCGACTCGCACTCTACCGTCTGAGTCCGGATGAACCTCAGTGATCCTTCCCAATCGCCATTTGTTGGGTGGAACGTGGTCATCCTGCAGTACCACCAGATCTCCGTTAGCTGCATTATCCTGGATGGTCTTCCACTTTGTCCTGCGCTGGCACTCCAGAAGATACTCATGTTCCCAACGTACTGAGAACTGCTGGGAGAGAACTTGAATCCTACGCCACCGATTAACAATAGAAAGAGAAGGGGCAGTCTCCTCCGAGACGGTTGGTGCAAGAAGTGGTCCCCCTACTAGGAAGTGTCCTGGTGTAAGTGGTTGGAGGTCGTCGGGATCGTCACTGAGTGCGCTAATAGGGCGAGAATTCAGACATGCCTCGACGCGGGCTAGTACCGTTGCTAACTCCTCATACGTATACCGGATATGCCCACCCATTCGTTTGAAATGGTGTTTGAAGCTCTTTACGGCTGCCTCCCACAGTCCTCCCATATGGGGAGCGTTTGGAGGAATAAAATGCCTTTTCAATTGGTGAAACCAATGCTGCGTGGTCGCCTGGTCCTTAGCGTCGGAATACATATTAGCTGGGCACCCCCGTCGCCCAATGAATCTAGCCAGGGCGGCTAAAAAGGCCTGGGTAGTTAAATCCGTGGTAGCTTCTAAATGGGCGGCCTTGGTGGCGAAACACACAAAGATGCACACATAGCATTTCGTCATTTTATACCCCCTCCCTTGAAACGTTTTAATTTCAAAAGGACCCGCAAAATCAACCCCCGCGGTGGCGAAAGGACGAGACAGGGTGGTACGTTCAGGGGGCAAAGGCGCCATGATCTGGCTCAATCTACGCTTCTTTTCTACCAGGCAAGCTTTACACCGTAAAATGATACCCTTGACTAAAACCTTTGCGCGTGGAACCCAGTATTGAGTTCGAAGGAGCCGAAGCATAAGCTGATTTCCCCCATGCAACGAGATTTGATGGGTGAACTCAACGAGCAGTCGTGTAAACTGTCCGTGGTACGGCAAAATTTGAGGGTGTCGTTCGGAGAACGGGATCTGAGTGGAATGCGCTAGGCGTCCATTCACTCGAATCGACCCATCGGAATGAAGGAAGGGGTTCAAGGTGAGCAGAGAACTCGAATTGGAAATGGGTTGCCCGTTCTGCAAGCATCCATACTCCGCGGGGTAGTACATCTGCTGCGTTATGGTCGTTACGAGAAGTGTTGCGGCAACAATCTCTGCAGTCGTGATAGGCGACCCCGGGGGTGGGCCGTGGTCACGTAGCTTTCGCATAGCGTATTTAGAAAAGCGCAGGATATAGCACACAACCCGCAGAGCTCGCGGCAACGACGAGAAACGCAGCATGAAGTCATCATGCTGTTTGACCTGGATTGTATGCGAAGTAACGTTGCGCTGTTCCTCCAGGGCGTAAGGACTAGCGATTTTCGAAGGCTGAGGCCAGGAATTTGAGTCGTGGGTAAGCCATCCCGGACCATTCCACCATAAATGACTATGAACAAGTGCTGCTGGAGTTACCCCCCGACTGGCAAGATCAGCCGGATTGTCTGCAGACCTGACATGTCTCCAACATTCTACACCTACTTTACTGGAAATGGTGGTAACTCGATTAGCTACGAAGGTTTTCCACATATGCGGGGACTTCTGGAGCCAAGCCAAAACTATGGTCGAATCCGTCCAACAAAACAAGTTACTGGAGGTGACCCCCACCCTTGTCGGAAGTGCCGCCACCAACTCGGATAACAATACCGCGCCACAGAGTTCTAAGCGAGGTAAGGATAACGTCTTAAGAGGCGCGACCCGCGACTTAGCCACTAATAAGTGGGATGTGACAGTATCGCCGCACTGGCACCGCACATACAGCGCGGCGGCGTATGCCGATTGCGAAGCATCACAAATGCATGGAACTGGATATCTACATCCGGTGCAGACCCCACCCATCGAGGAATTCGAATCTGCGAGATGTCGTCATAAGCCCCTAAAAATTCCCTCCAACGACTGGATGAAGCGAGGGTCAGCGATTCGTCCCAGTCAGTTTTGTCCCCCCAAATCTGTTGCATCAAGATCTTGGCCACGATCACGACAGGTGCCAACCATCCGGCTGGATCAAACAGTTGAGCTATAATCGATAGCACCTTGCGTTTGGTGGCTCGTGGGTCGAAGCAAATGGGCTGGAGATGAAAGTAGAAATGATCAGACTTTGCGTTCCACCGGATTCCTAATGTTTTAGTCAAGCTAGCTTCATCCAGCTTCAGAAAGTCCTCTCGGAGCAAATGGTCCGGAAGCAAAGAGGAGAGAATGGCTTCCGTATTGGCTGTCCACTTTCGCATGGAAAAGCCGGCAGAGTCGAGTGCACGGATCAACTCATCTCGAGTCTGAACTGCTACGTTCACATCATGTGTGCCGACCAAGGCGTCGTCGACATACATACATTCACGCAATACCCGGGCTGCTACGGGTAGGTCCTCCTCGACATCCGTCGCAAGCTGTTCCAATGTCCTAATCGCTAAGTACGGTGCACAGTTGACTCCGAAGGTAACCGTTTGTAGCTCGTAATCGGAGTCTGGCGCTGCAGGAGAGGCCCTAAAAACAATTCGCTGGTACGGGGTGTGCTTTGGAGCTACTCTAATCTGGCGATACATCTTTTGCAGATCCCCATTAAAGACGAACTGAAACATTCGCCATCGCACGATAAGTTGGGTCAAGTCAGCCTGCAGGGTGGGACCCGTATATAAAACATCATTCAAGCTGAGGGTGCTAGTGGTTGCTTGAGACGCATTGAATACCACTCGCAGCTTGGTGGACGTACTCTCGGGTTTCATTACCGCATGATGAGGCAAATAATAGTGAGCAAGAGCGCCTGAAGGTGGAGGCGGGACTTTGACCATATGATGAAGAGTCAAGTACTCCTGTACTTACGGAGTAACCTGCCTTCATTGCGCTCGAACTGCTTTAACGCAATGTGCCGAGAAGCCCCGAGCGACTCCTCAGGCAGGTGCCTTGGTTTGAACGGTAGTTCTACTACATACCGCCCAGAAGACTCTCTGTAAGTGGTCCGGGAATACAAATCCAGGCAAGCCTGGTCAGCGGGCCATAACCGTTTCTCCCTAGGTGGTTCCTCCACCTCCCAAAATCTCTGCAAGAGCTCTTCGACCGGGTGGCCGGTCGTAACTTGTACTCTAGCACAGAATGTCTGTGTCGAGTTCTCAGGCATGGGTCCTGTGAGGATCCACCCAAATACAGTTTCCTGTGCAATTAATGACCCAATAACGTCACGTTTCAACCCATCAAGCATCACCATCGGGAATAAATCACCCCCTATCAAAATGTCAATTTGTGAAGAGTTTGAAAGGCTTGGATCCGCCAATCGTAAGCCGGCCAATTGGGCATATTGTTGCGTTGATACCCCTAGTCGGGGTAATTCGCGGGTCAAGGTGGGCAGTACTAATGCTGACACCGGGAGCCGCACAGTACTGTCGAGAGGTGACCCTAACATTAAATCGCACGCTTTTGTCACGTTAGCTGCCACCACATTGCTTTCCCCGGACACTTGGGCATGCACGGTACGCGTAGGGAGTCGCAGGCGTCGTTGGAGCTGATCTGAGATAAAAGAACCTTCCGACCCAGGGTCGATCAATGCACGGGCCATGTAATTGACTCCCTGATACCATACGTGAATAATGGCGGTACCTAAAAGCACACGTTTGGGTAGCCGACCTCGAGCTCGATATGGACCCGATCGTCCCTGGACTATAGGAGGTACCACCTGTGCAGCGTGGGCGAAGGACGGTGTAGCAGGTTGAGCCAACGTGGTGGCCGCGTGGCGTCCGTTGGATGATCGTCTGCCTCGAGGCGGCGTCGTGCGTGGTGGGCCTCTTATGCTCCGGTTCGGGAGCGGCTCACGGTGCAGCAGAGTATGGTGCCGCTCTTGACACGTAAAACATCGGTATTTACTCGTGCAATTTGACACATGATGATCCCCCTTCAGACAATTCACGCACAAGTGGAAGCGATTTACCCATCCCCATCGCTCTGATACATCAGCGTTGATGAAAGTAGAGCAGTGGGAGACCCGATGGCCTGGTAGTGTACATATCTTACACCCTTCCGGATTGACCCTCGCCTGATGAGCCTGCACGTGGCTATTACGGAGTGGGGTTGAGCGGCTCCCCCCAGGCTCCCGCGCGTGATCCGTCTGGCAGACATCAGAGACCGCCTCCAAAGTTTGGAACCGTTTCGAGAGGAATTCCTCCATCGCCACCCAAGTCGGTATATCCGCATGATCTGCAAGAGACTGCTCCCAAAGAGAAAGGGTCCTCTCCGGCAACCGAATGGAACTCCAGTATATAAAAATTGGATCCCAACTGCCTACATCCAGCGACAGCTCCTGCAACGCCATAATGCAGTTGCTAACTTCCCGCTGCAGCCTCTTTAACTCCGACCCACTTTCTTTACCTATGGTACGCATTGTGAATAGGGATTTCAGCTGACAATTAATGAGCTTGCGCCGATTTTCGTACCGGGCAGTAAGCCTCGCCCACGCCTGATCAAAACCGCTATTGGTCAGTTGGCATTGGTCCACGATTTCTCGCGCCTCCCCCCTAGTCTTTGCCCTCAGGTGGTAGAGCCGCTCAATGTTAGACAACCGAGCGTTCCGAAGGAACAGCGCCGTGAACATATCACGGAAGGTGATCCACTTGGAGTACTCCCCCCCGAAAATCTCAATATCACAGGGAGGCACCGGAATACTATGAGATTGAGAAGCAAGCTCAGCAGATGCCTCGGAAGGTACCGCTGGAGAGACGGTCAGGGATTGCATGAGACCACTGATCCGAGCATGACCCTGTTTATACATGGCAAAACTTGCTGCGAATCGTTGCCGTATAGACTCTTTAATGGCTATGCATTTCTCGTCTAAGTTCGCTTCAATGACCGCTGCAG
This sequence comes from Clusia tigrina, assembly GCA_920105625.2. Lineage (NCBI taxonomy): Eukaryota > Metazoa > Arthropoda > Insecta > Diptera > Clusiidae > Clusia > Clusia tigrina. The sequence goes on along the minus strand of OV050031.1, from coordinate 71,716,783 downwards.
CCTTCGCCTCCTTCAACGCCTGCCATAAATCTGCCAATTGGCGGAAGAGTTTCGCTCGAACTCAATAACAAACGCGGTCAGGCTATCAGCCGCATCTATCAGCGGAGTAAGCATAGTTGCAGACCGCTTGACCTGAGAACGCAGCGCAATGATGGCAAAACGCAAGCAAAACACGGGAAAACACTACACCTTCACGTCGACACACCCAGTTACCCAGCTATATGTGTACCCAGTTATATGTGTACCCAGTTGACTTGCTGACGTGACCGGTATAACACCCGCCTTATTATCACTGAGGAGTCCACACAACGTAAAAGACAATCCCCAGTAGGAATGAACTACGCGAAGCCCAGGTAATGACGACAGCACTCAGCAACTGCGATCGAAAAAAAAAAAATTGAAGTAGAACCCCAACTTGAAATACCCAACGCAGCGCTATGAGCTGCTGTATGTGACCCGGACCTTGCGTCGCTCGTGGGTTCACTGATACAGGGTAATATCAAAGCCAGAAAGACAGGAAAAGTTGGCAGCGCTGTGAGCTGCGAAAAACTGTGACGTACGGAGATCGACGAGTATACGTATTTCCCAGCGTAGTAATATGGGGATGTTCAAGCACCGCTGGCACACGGTTTGCTGTAAAAAGGCGTCGGCAGCGCTGTGAGCTGCGGACTGCGAACCTAATTACACCGCACTCGTGTCGAAAGTGTCGATCCTCCACCACGTTAACAGTTGTTGACCCGTTAGTACGGACAACTACCGGCAACGGTGTAAGTTACCGGTTCATCAACAACGGTACACAATGTACAGTAAACAGGCTCTGGGCAGCGCAGTGAGCTGTAAACCCCCACGCCACTGTAGAAGCGACAAAAAATATGCTCCCACCGCTTACTTGCACCACGGTACGACTTCGACGCGGCGATATACGCACGCAATACAGATAACCCGAACAGCTGACCCACAAGAGTTGTGAGTGTGACACTCGCCTTAATTCGTATCAACGAACAAAGCAACACTCAAAACTAGGGCACCGAATGCCCAACGGAACAGCGGATAGCGGCAATGGCAATTGGGGGGTCTGCTGCCTTCTGTATGCCTATATCTACCCCTATCTGCCTCAGTCGGCGTCTCAGTCGGCGTCGCAGCCTCTGCCAACGTCTCTGTAGCCGTCTCAGTCGCTGCCGCTGTCGATTTAGGGGTCTGCTGCCTTCTCTATGCCTATGTCTACCCCTCTCTGTCTCAGTCGGCGTCTCAGTCGGCGTCGCAGCATCTGTCAGCGTCGCAGCCTCTGTCAGTGTCTCTCTAGGCGTCTCACTCGCTGCCGCCGTCGATTGGGGGGTCTGCGGCATTCTCTATGCCAATATATACCCCTATCTGCCTCAGTCGGCGTCGCAGCCTCTGTCAGCGTATTTGTAGGCGTCTCAGTCGCTGCCGCTATCGATTGGGGGCTCTGCTGCCTTCTGTATGCCTATCTCTACCCCTATCTTCCTCAGTCGGCGTCTCAGTCGGCGTCGCAGCCTCTGTCAACGTCTCTGTAGGCGTCTCAGTCGCTGCCGCTGTCGATTTAGGGGTCTGCTGCCTTCTCTATGCCTATGTCTACCCCTCTCTGTCTCAGTCGGCGTCGCAGCCTCTGTCAGCGTCTCTGTAGGCATCTCAGTCGCTGCCGTGTTCGATTGGTCGGCTGTCTTCTCTATGGCTATATCTACCCCTATCCGCATCAGTCGGCGTCGCAGCCTCTCTCAGCGTCTCTGTAGGCGTCTCAGTACCTGCCGCTGTCGATTGGGGGGTCTGCTGCATTCTCTATGCCTATATCTAACCCTACCTCTTTCACTCGGCATCTCAGTCGGCGTCGCAGCCTCTGTCAGCGTCTCTGTAGGCGTCTCACTTGTTGCTGCTGTCGATTGGGGGTCTGCTGCCTTCTCTATGCCAATATCTACCCCTATCTGCCTCAGTCGGCGTCGCAGCCTCTGTCAGCCTCTCTGAATGCGTCTCAGTCGCTGCCGCTGTCGATTGGGGGGTCTGCTGCCTTCTCTATGGCTATATCTACCCCTATCCGCATCAGTCGGCGTCGCAGCCTCTCTCAGTGTCTCTGTAGGCGTCTCAGTACCTGCCGCTGTCGATTGGGGGGTCTGCTGCATTCTCTATGCCTATATCTACCCCTATCTGCCTCATTCGGCGTCTCAGATGGCGTCGCAGCCTCTTGTCAGCGTCTCTGTAGGCATCTCAGTCGCTGCCGTTGTCGATTGGGGGTCTGCTGCCTTCTCTATGCCTATATTTACCCCTACCTGTTTCAGTCGGAATCTCAGTCTTCGTCGCAGCCTCTGTCAGCATCTCTGTAGGCGTCTCAGTTGTTGCCGCTGTCTATTGGGGGTCTGCTGCCTTCTCTATTCCTATTTCTACCCCTCTCTGCCTCAGTCGGCGTCTTAGTCGGCTTCACAGCCTCTGCCAGCATCTCTGTAGGCGTCCCAGTCGCTGCCGCTGTTGATTGGGGGGTCTGCTGCCTTCTCTATGCCAATATTTACCCTATCTGCCTCAGTCGGCGTCGCAGAATCTGTCAGCGTCTCTGTAGGTGTCTCAGTCGCTGCCGCTGTCGATTGGGAGGTATGCTGCCTTCTCTATGCCTATGTCTACCCTTATCTGCCTCAGTCGGCGTCTCAGTCAGCGTCGCAGCCTCTGCCAGCCTCTCTGAATGCGTCTCAGTCGCTGCCGCTGTCGGTTGGGGCGTCTGCTGCCTTGGCTATGCCTATATCTACCCCTATCTGCCTCAGTCGGCGTCTCAGTCGGCTTCGCAGCCTCTGTCAGCGCCTCTGTAGGTGTCTCAGTCGCTGCCGCTGTCGATTGGGGGGGTCTGCTGCCTTCTCTATGCCAATATCTACCCTTCTCTGCCTCAGTCGGCTTCGCAGCCTCTGTCAGCGTCTATGTAGGCGTCTCATTTGTTGCCGCTGTCGATTGGGGTGTCTGCTGCCTTCTCTATGCCTATGTCTACCCCTCTCTGCCTCAGTAGGCGTCTCACTCGGCGTCGCAGCATCTGTCAGCGTCTCTCTAGGCGTCACAGTCGCTGCCGCTGTCGATTGGGGCGTCTGCTACATTCTCTATGCCAATATCTACCCCTATCTGCCTCAGTCGGCGTCGCAGCCTCTGTCAGCGTCTCTGTAGGCGTGTCAGTCGCTGATTCTGTCGATTGGGGGGGTCTGCTGCCTTCTCTATGCCTATATCTACCCCTATCTGCCTCAGTCGGCGTCGCAGCCTCTTGTCAGCGTGTCTGTAGGCATCTCAGTCGCTGCCGTGTTCGATTGGGGGGTCTGCTGCTTTCTCTACGGCTATATCTACCCCTATCCGCATTAGTCGGCGTCGCAGCCTCTCTCAGCGTCTCTGTAGGTGTCTCAGTACCTGCCGCTGTCGATTGGGGGGTCTGCTGCATTCTCTATGCCTATATCTACCCCTACTTCTTTCATTCGGCATCTCAGTCGGCGTCGCAGCCTCTGTCCGCGTCTCTGTAGGCGTTTCACTTGTTGCCGCTGTCGATTGGGGGTCTGCTGCCTTCTCTATGCCTATGTCTACCCCTCTCTGCCTCAGTCGGCGTCTTAGTCGACTTCGCAGCCTCTGTCAGCGTCTCTGTAGGCGTCTCAGTCGCTGCCGCTGTTGATTGGGTGGGTCTGCTGCCTTCTCTATGCCAATATCTACCCCTATCTGCCTCAGTCGGCGTCGCAGCCTCTGTCAGCGTCTCTGTAGGTGTCACAGTCGGTGCCGCTGTCGATTGGGGGTATGCTGCCTTTTCTATGCCTATATCTACCCCTATCTGCCTCAGTTGGCGCCTCAGTCGGCGTCGCAGCCTCTGTCAGCACTCTGTAAGCGTCTCAGTCTCTGCCGCCGTTGATTGGGGTTCTGCTGCCTTCTCTATGCCTATGTCTACCCTTATCTGCCTCAGTCGGCGTCTCAGTCAGCGTCGCAGCCCCTGTCAGCCTCTCTGAATGCGTCTCAGTCGCTGCCGCTGTTGATTGGGTGGGTCTGCTGCCTTCTCTAGGCCAATATCTATCCCTATCTGCCTCAGTCGGCGTCGCAGCCTATGTCAGCTTCTCTGGAGGTGTCTCAGTGGCGGCCGCTGTCGATTGGGGGGTCTGATGCCTTCTCTATGCCTATGTCTACCCCTCTCTGCCTCAGCCGGCGTCTCAGTCGACGTCGCAGCATCTGTCAGCGTCGCAGCCTCTGTCAGCGTCTCTATAGGCGTCTCAGTCGCTGCCGCTGTCGATTGGGGGGTCTGCTGCCTTCTGTATTCCTATTTATACCACTATCTGCCTCAGTCGGCAACTCAGTCGGCTTCGCAGCCTCTATCAGCGTCTCTGTAGGCGTGTCAGTTGTTGCCGCTGTCGATTGGTGGGTCTGCTGCCTTCTCTATGCCTATATCTACCCCTACGCGCCTCAGTCGGCGTCAAAGTCGGCTTCGCAGCCCCTGTCAGCGTCTCTGTAGGCGTCTCAGTCACTGCCGCTGTCGATTGCGGGGTCTGCTGCCTTCTCTATGCCTATGTCTACCCCTCTCTGCCTCTGTCTGCGTCGCAGCATCTGTCAGCGTTGCAGCCTCTGTCAGTGTCTCTCTAGGCGTCTCAGTCGCTGCCACCGTCAATTGGGCGGTCTGCGGTATTCTCTATGCCAATATATACCGCTATCTGCCTCAGTCGGCGTCGCAGCCTCTCTCAGCGTCTCTGTAGGTGTCTCAGTCGCTGCCGCTGTCGATTGGGGGGTCTGGTGCCTTCTCTATGCCTATATCTACCCCTATCTGCCTCAGTCGGCGTCTCAGTCGGCGTCGCTGCCTCTGACAACGTCTCTGTAGGCGTCTCAGCCGCTGCCGCTGTCGATTGAGGGGTCTGCTGCCTTCTCTATGCCTATGTCTACCCCTCTCTGCCTAAGTTGGCGTATCAGTCGGCGTCGCAGCATCTGTCAGCGTCGCAGCCTCTGTCAGTGTCTCTCTAGGCGTCTCAGTCGCTGCCACCATCGATTGGGGGGTCTGCGGTATTCTCTATGCCAATATATACCCCTATCTGGTTCAGTCGGCGTCGCAGCCTCTGTCAGCGTCTCTGGAGGTGTCTCAGTCGCTGCCGCTGTCGATTGGGGGGGTCTGCTGCCTTCTCTATGCCTATATCTACCCCTATCTGCCTCAGTCGGCGTCTCAGTCGGCGTCGCAGCCTCTGTCAGCGTCTCTGGAGGTGTCTCAGTGGCGGCCGCTGTCGATTGGGGGGTCTGCTGCCTTCTGTATGCCTATATCTACCCCTATCTGCCTCAGTCGGCAACTCAGTGGGCGTCGCAGCCTCTGTCGGCGTCGCAGCCTCTTGTCAGCGTCTCTGTAGGCATCTCAGTCGCTGCCGTTGTCGATTGGGGGGTCTACTGCCTTCTCTATGGCTATATCTACCCCTATCTGCCTCAGTCGGCGTCTTAGTCGGCTTCGCAGCCTCTGTCAGCATCTCTGTAGGCGTCTCAGTCGCTGCCGCTGTTGATTGGGCGGGTCTGTTGCCTTCTCTATGCCAATATTTACCCCTATCTGCCTCAGTCGGCGTCGCAGCCTCTGTCAGCGTCTCTGTAGGTGTCTCAGTCGCTGCCGCTGTCGATTGGGGGGTCTGCTGCATTATTTATGCCTATATCTACCCCTATCTGCCTCAGTCGGCGTCTCAGTCGGCGTTGCAGCCTCTGTCAGCATATCTGTAAGCGTCTCAGTCACTGCAGCTGTCGATTGGGGGGTCTGCTGCCTTCTCTATGCCTATGTCTACCCTTATCTGCCTCAGTCGGCGTCTCAGTCAGCGTCGCAGCCTCTGTCAGCCTCTATGAATGCGTCTCAGTCGGCGTCGCAGCCTCTGTCAGCGTCTCTCTAGGCGTCTCACTCGCTTCCGCCGTCGATTGGGGGGTCTGCTGTATTCTCTATGCCTATATCTACCCCTATCTGCCTCAGTTGGCGTCTCACACGGCGTCGCAGCCTCTGTCAGCGTCTCTCTAGGCGTCTCACTCGCTTCCGCCGTCGATTGGGGGGTCTGCTGTATTCTCTATGCCTATATCTACCCCTATCTGCCTCAGTTGGCGTCTCACACGGCGTCGCAGCCTCTGTCAGAGTTTCTGTAGGCGTCTCAGTCGCTGCCGCTGTCGATTGGGGGTCTGCTGGCTTCTGTATGCCTATATCTACCCTTATCTGCCTCAATCGGCATCTCAGTCGGCGTCGCAGCCTCTGTCAGCGTGTCTCTTGGCGTCTCAGTCGCTGCCGCCGTCAATTGGAGGGTCTGCTGCATTCTCTATGCAAATATCTACCCGTATCTGCCTCAGTCGGCGTCGCAGCCTCTGTCAGCGTCTCTGTAGGCGTCTCAGTCGCTGCCGCTGTCGATTGGGGGGTCTGCTGCCTTCTCTATGTCAATATCTACCCGTATCTGACTCAGTCGCGTCTCAGCCTCTGTGAGAGTCTCTGTAGGCGTCTCAGTCGCTGCCGCTGTCGATTGGGGGGTCTGCTGGCTTCTGTATGCCTATATCTACCCTTATCTGCCTCAGCCGGCATCTCAGTCGGCGTCGCAGCCTCTGTCAGCGTCTCTCTTGGCGTCTCAGTCGCTGCCGCCGTCGATTGGGGGGTCTGCTGCATTCTCTATGCAAATATCTACCCCTATCTGCCTCAATCGGCGTCGCAGCCTCTGTCAGCGTCTCTGTAGGCGTCTCAGTACCTGACGCTATCGATTGGGGGGTCTGCTGCATTCTCTATGCCTATATCTACCCCTATCTGCCTCAGTCGGCGTCTCAGACGGCGTCGCAGCCTCTGTCAGCGTCTCTGTAGGCGTCTCAGTCACTGCCGCTGTCGATTGGGGGGTCTGCTGCCTTCTCTATGTCAATATCTACCCGTATCTGCCTCAGTCGGCGCCTCAGCCTCTGTCAGAGTCTCTGTGGGCGTCTCAGTCGCTGCCGCTGTCGATTGGGGGGTCTGCTGGCTTCTGTATGCCTATATCTACCCTTATCTGCCTCAGTCGGCATCTCATTTGGCGTCGCAGCCTCTGTCAGCGTCTCTCTTGGCGTCTCAGTCGCTGACGCTGTCGATTGGGGGGTCTGCTGCATTCTCTATGCCTATATTTACCCCTATCTGCCTCAGTCGGCGTCTCAGACGGCGTCGCAGCCTCTGTCAGCAGCTCTGAAAGGCGTCTCAGTCACTGGCTCTATCGGTTGAGGGGTCTGCTGCCTTCTCTATGCCTATATCTACCCCTACCTGTTTCAGTCGACATCTCAGTCGGCGTCGCAGCCTCTGTCAGCATCTCTGTAGGCGTCTCAGTTGCTGCCGCTGTCGATTGGGGGTCTGCTGCCTTCTCTATTCCTATGTCTACCCCTCTCTGCCTCAGTCGGCGTCTTAGTCGGCTTCGCAGCCTCTGTCTGCATCTCTGTAGGCGTCTCAGTCGCTGCCGCTGTCGATTGGGGGATCTGCTGCCTTCTCTATGCCTATATCTAGTCCTATCTGCCTCAGTCGGCGTCGCAGCCTATGTCAGCGTCTCTGTAGGCGTCTCAGCCGCTGCCGCTGTCGATTGGGGGGTCTGCTGCCTTTTCTATGCCTATTTCTACCTCTATCTGCCTCAGTTGGCGTCTCAGTCGGCGTCGCAGCCTCTGTCAGCATCTCTGTAAGCGTCTCAGTCGCTGCCGCCGTCGATTGAGGGGTCTGCTGCCTTCTCTATGCCTATGTCTACCCCTCTCTGCCTCAGCCGGCGTCTCAGTTGGCGTCGCAGCATCTGTCAGCGTCGCAGCCTCTGTCAGCGTCGCAGCCTCTGTCAGCGTCTCTGTAGGCGTCTCAGTCGCTGCCGCTGTCGATTGGGGGGTCTGAGGCCTTCTCTATGCCTATATCTACCCCTCTCTGCCTCAGCCGGCGTCTCAGTCGGCGTCGCTGCATCTGTCAGCGTCGCAGCCTCTGTCAGCGTCTCTGTAGGCATCTCAGTCGCTGCCGCTGCTGATTGGGGGGGTCTGCTGCCTTCTCTATGCCTATATCTACCCCTACCTAGCTCAGTCGGTATCTCAGTCGGCGTCGCAGCCTCTGTCAGCGTCGCAGCCTCTGTCAGCGTCTCTGTAGGCATCTCAGTCGCTGCCGCTGCTGATTGGGGGGGTCTGCTGCCTTCTCTATGCCAATATCTACCCTTATATGCCTCAGTCGGCGTCTCAGTCGGCATCGCAGCCATTGTCAGCGTCTATGTAGGCGTCTCAGTTGCTGCCGCTGTCGATTGGGGGGGTCTGATGCCTTCTCTATGCCTATATCTACCCCTATCTGCCTCAGTCAACAACTCAGTCGGCGCCGCAGCCTCTTGTCAGCGTCTCTGTAGGCATCTCAGTCGCTGCGGCTGTTGATTGGGGGGTCTGCTGCATTCTTTATGGCTATATCTAAACCTATTCGCATCAATCGGCGTCGCAGCCTCTCTCAGCGTCTCTGTAGGCGTCTCAGTAGCTGCCGCTGTCGATTGGGGGGTCTGCTGCATTCTCTATGAATAAATCTACCCCTATCTGCCTCAGTCGGCGTCTCAATCGGCGTCGCAGCCTCTGTCAACGTCTCTGTAGGCGTCTCAGTCGCTGCCGCTGTCGATTTAGGGGTCTGCTGCCTTCTCTATGCCTATGTCTACCCCTCTCTGTCTCAGTCGGCGTCGCAGATTCTGTCAGCGTCGCAGCCTCTGTCAGTGTCTCTCTAGGCGTCTCAGTCGCTGCCTCCGTCGATTGGGGGGTCTGCGGCATTCTCTATGCCAATATATACCCCTATCAATCGGCGTCGCAGCCTCTGTCAGCGTCTTTGTAGGCGTCTCAGTCGCAGCCGCTGTCGATTGAAGTGTCTGCTGCCTTCTGTATGCCTATATCTACCCCTATCTGCCGCAGTCGGCAACTCAGTGGGCGTCGCAGCCTCTTGTGAGCGTCTCTGTAGGCATCTCAGTCGCTGCCGTTGTCGATTGGGGGATCTGCTGCCTTCTCTATGGCTATATCTACCCGTATCCGCATCAGTCGGCGTCGCAGCCTCTCTCAGCGTCTCTGTAGGCGTCTCAGTACCTGACGCTGTCGATTGGGGGGTCTGCTGCATTCTCTATGCCTATATCTACCCCTATCTGCCTCAGTTGGCGTCTCACACGGCGTCGCAGCCTCTGTCTGCATCTCTGTAGGCGTCTCAGTCGCTGCCGCTGTCGATTGGGGGATCTGCTGCTTTCTCTATGCCTATATATAATCCTATCTGCCTCAGTCGGCGTCGCAGCCTATGTCAGCGTCTCTGTAGGCGTCTCAGCCGCTGCCGCTGTCGATTGGGGGGTCTGCTGCCTTTTCTATGCCTATTTCTACCTCTATCTGCCTCAGTTGGCGTCTCAGTCGGCGTCGCAGCCTCTGTCAGCATCTCTGTAAGCGTCTCAGTCGCTGCCGCCGTCGATTGAGGGGTCTGCTGCCTTCTCTATGCCTATGTCTACCCCTCTCTGCCTCAGCCGGCGTCTCAGTTGGCGTCGCAGCATCTGTCAGCGTCGCAGCCTCTGTCAGCGTCTCTGTAGGCATCTCAGTCGCTGCCGCTGCTGATTGGGGGGGTCTGCTGCCTTCTCTATGCCAATATCTACCCTTATATGCCTCAGTCGGCGTCTCAGTCGGCATCGCAGCCATTGTCAGCGTCTCTGTAGGCGTCTCAGTCGCTGCCGCTGTCGATTGGGGGGTCTGCTGCCTTCTCTATGTCAATATCTACCCGTATCTGCCTCAGTCGGCGTCTCAGCCTCTGTCAGAGTCTCTGTAGGCGTCTCAGTCGCTGCCGCTGTCGATTGGGGGTCTGCTGGCTTCTGTATGCCTATATCTACCCTTATCTGCCTCAATCGGCATCTCAGTCGACGTCGCAGCCTCTGTCAGCGTCTCTCTTGGCGTCTCAGTCGCTGCCGCCGTCAATTGGAGGGTCTGCTGCATTCTCTATGCAAATATCTACCCGTATCTGCCTCAGTCAGCCTCGCAGCCTCTGTCAGCGTCTCTGTAGGCGTCTCAGTCGCTGCCGCTGTCGATTGGGGGGTCTGCTGCCTTCTCTATGTCAATATCTACCCGTATCTGACTCAGTCGGCGTCTCAGCCTCTGTCAGAGTCTCTGTAGGCGTCTCAGTCGCTGCCGCTGTCGATTGGGGGGGTCTGCTGGCTTCTGTATGCCTATATCTACCCTTATCTGCCTCAGTCGGCATCTCATTCGGCGTCGCAGCCTCTGTCAGCGTCTCTCTTGGCGTCTCAGTCGCTGCCGCCGTCGATTGGGCGGTCTGCTGCATTCTCTATGCAAATATCTACCCCTATCTGCCTCAATCGGCGTCGCAGCCTCTGTCAGCGTCTCTGTAGGCGTCTCAGTACCTGACGCTATCGATTGGGGGGTCTGCTGCATTCTCTATGCCTATATCTACCCCTATCTGCCTCAGTCGGCGTCTCAGACGGCGTCGCAGCCTCTGTCAGCGTCTCTGTAGGCGTCTCAGTCACTGCCGCTGTCGATTGGGGGGTCTGCTGCCTTCTCTATGTCAATATCTACCCGTATCTGCCTCAGTCGGCGTCTCAGTCGCTGCCGCTATCGATTGGGGGGTCTGCTGGCTTCTGTATGTCTATATCTACCCTTATCTGCCTCAGTCGGCATCTCATTTGGCGTCGCAGCCTCTGTCAGCGTCTCTCTTGGCGTCTCAGTCGCTGACGCTGTCGATTGGGGGGTCTGCTGCATTCTCTATGCCTATATTTACCCCTATCTGCCTCAGTCGGCGTCTCAGACGGCGTCGCAGCCTCTGTCAGCGGCTCTGAAAGGCGTCTCAGTCACTGCCGCTATCGATTGAGGGGTCTGCTGCCTTCTCTATGCCTATATCTACCCCTACCTGTTTCAGTCGGCATCTCAGTCGGCGTCGCAGCCTCTGTCAGCATCTCTGTAGGCGTCTCAGTTGCTGCCGCTGTCGATTGGGGGTCTGCTGCCTTCTCTATTCCTATGTCTACCCCTCTCTGCCTCAGTCGGCGTCTTAGTCGGCTTCGCAGCCTCTGTCTGCATCTCTGTAGGCGTCTCAGTCGCTGCCGCTGTCGATTGGGGGATCTGCTGCTTTCTCTATGCCTATATATAATCCTATCTGCCTCAGTCGGCGTCGCAGCCTATGTCAGCGTCTCTGTAGGCGTCTCAGCCGCTGGCGCTGTCGATTGGGGGGTCTGCTGCCTTTTCTATGCCTATTTCTACCTCTATCTGCCTCAGTTGGCGTCTCAGTCGGCGTCGCAGCCTCTGTCAGCATCTCTGTAAGCGTCTCAGTCGCTGCCGCCGTCGATTGAGGGGTCTGCTGCCTTCTCTATGCCTATGTCTACCCCTCTCTGCCTCAGCCGGCGTCTCAGTTGGCGTCGCAGCATCTGTCAGCGTCGCAGCCTCTGTCAGCGTCTCTGTAGGCGTCTCAGTCGCTGCCGCTGTCGATTGGGGGGTCTGATGCCTTCTCTATGCCTATATCTACCCCTCTCTGCCTCAGCTGGCGTCTCAGTCGGCGTCGCAGCATCTGTCAGCGTCGCAGCCTCTGTCAGCGTCTCTGTAGGCATCTCAGTCGCTGCCGCTGCTGATTGGGGGGGTCTGCTGCCTTCTCTATTCCTATATCTACCCTTATATGCCTCAGTCGGCGTCTCAGTCAGCATCGCAGCCATTATCAGCGTCTATGTAGGCGTCTCAGTTGCTGCCGCTGTTGATTGGGGGGTCTGATGCCTTCTCTATGCCTATATCTAACCCTCTCTGCCTCAGCCGGCGTCTCAGTCGGCGTCGCAGCATCTGTCAGCGTCGCAGCCTCTGTCAGCGTCTCTGAGGGCATCTCAGTCGCTGCCGCTGCTGATTGGGGGGGTCTGCTGCCTTCTCTATGCCTATATCTACCCCTACCTACCTCAGTCGGTATCTCAGTCGGCGTCGCAGCCTCTGTCAGCGTCTCTGTAGGCATCTCAGTCGCTGCCGCTGCTGATTGGGGGGGTCTGCTGCCTTCTCTATGCCAATATCTACCCTTATATGCCTCAGTCGGCGTCTCAGTCGGCATCGCAGCCATTGTCAGCGTCTATGTAGGCGTCTCAGTTGCTGCCGCTGTCGATTGGGGGGTCTGATGCCTTCTCTATGCCTATATCTACCCCTATCTGCCTCAGTCGACAACTCAGTCGGCGCCGCAGCCTCTTGTCAGCGTCTCTGTAGGCATCTCAGTCGCTGCGGCTGTCGATTGGGGGGTCTGCTGCCTTCTTTATGGCTATATCTAAACCTATTCGCATCATACGGCGTCGCAGCCTCTCTCAGCGTCTCTGTAGGCGTCTCAGTAGCTGCCGCTGTCGATTGGGGGGTCTGCTGCATTCTCTATGAATAAATCTACCCGTATCTGCCGCAGTCGGCGTCTCAATCGGCGTCGCAGCCCCTGTCAACGTCTCTGTAGGCGTCTCAGTCGCTGCCGCTGTCGATTTAGGGGTCTGCTGCCTTCTCTATGCCTATGTCTACCCCTCTCTGTCTCAGTCGGCGTCGCAGATTCTGTCAGCGTCGCAGCCTCTGTCAGATTCTCTCTAGGCGTCTCAGTCGCTGCCGCCGTCGATTGGGGGGGTCTGCGGCATTCTCTATGCCAATATATACCCCTATCAGTCGGCGTCGCAGGCTCTGTCAGCGTCTTTGTAGGCGTCTCAGTCGCTGCCGCTGTCGATTGAAGTGTCTGCTGCCTTCTGTATGCCTATATTTACCCCTATCTGCCGCAGTCGGCAACTCAGTGGGCGTAGCAGCCTCTGTCGGCGTCGCAGCCTCTTGTCAGCGTCTCTGTAGGCATCTCAGTCGCTGCCGTTGTCGATTGGGGGATCTGCTGCCTTCTCTATGGCTATATCTACCCGTATCCGCATCAGTCGGCGTCGCAGCCTCTCTCAGCGTCTCTGTAGGCGTCTCAGTTCCTGACGCTGTCGATTGGGGGGTCTGCTGCATTCTCTATGCCTATATCTACCCCTATCTGCCTCAGTTGGCGTCTCACACGGCGTCGCAGCCTCTGTCAGCGTCTCTGTAGGCGTCTCAGTCGCTGCCGCTGTCGATTGGGGGGTCTGGTGCCTTCTCTATGTCAATATCTACCCGTATCTGCCTCAGTCGGTGTCTCAGCCTCTGTCAGAGTCTCTGGAGGCGTCTCAGTCGCTGCCGCTGTCGATTGGGGGTCTGCTGGCTTCTGTATGCCTATATCTACCCTTATCTGCCTCAATCGGCATCTCAGTCGGCGTCGCAGCCTCTGTCAGCGTCTCTCTTGGCGTCTCAGTCGCTGCCGCCGTCAATTGGAGGGTCTGCTGCATTCTCTATGCAAATATCTACCCGTATCTGCCTCAGTCGGCGCCGCAGCCTCTGTCAGCGTCTCTGTAGGCGTCTCAGTCGCTGCCGCTGTCGATTGGGGGGTCTGCTGCCTTCTCTATGTCAATATCTACCCGTATCTGACTCAGTCGGCGTCTCAGCCTCTCTCAGAGTCTCTGTAGGCGTCTCAGTCGCTGCCGCTGTCGATTGGGGGTCTGCTTGCTTCTGTATGCCTATATCTACCCTTATCTGCCTCAGTCGGCATCTCAGTCGGCGTCGCAGCCTCTGTCAGCATCTCTCTTGGCGTCTCAGTCGCTGCCGCCGTCGATTGGGCGGTCTGCTGCATTCTCTATGCAAATATCTACCCCTATCTGCCTCAATCGGCGTCGCAGCCTCTGTCAGCGTCTCTGTAGGCGTCTCAGTACCTGACGCTATCGATTGGGGGGTCTGCTGCATTCTCTATGCCTATATCTACCCCTATCTGCCTCAGTCGGCGTCTCAGACGGCGTCGCAGCCTCTGTCAGCGTCTCTGTAGGCGTCTCAGTCGCTGCCGCTGTCGATTGGGGGGTCTGCTGCCTTCTCTATGTCAATATCTACCCGTATCTGACTCAGTCGGCGTCTCAGCCTCTGTCAGAGTCTCTGTAGGCGTCTCAGTCGCTGCCGCTGTCGATTGGGGGGTCTGCTGGCTTCTGTATGCCTATATCTACCCTTATCTGCCTCAGTCGGCATCTCATTTGGCGTCGCAGCCTCTGTCAGCGTCTCTCTTGGCGTCTCAGTCGCTGCCGCCTTCGATTGGGCGGTCTGCTGCATTCTCTATGCAAATATCTACCCCTATCTGCCTCAATCGGCGTCGCAGCCTCTGTCAGCGTCTCTGTAGGCGTCTCAGTACCTGACGCTATCGATTGGGGGGTCTGCTGCATTCTCTATGCCTATATCTACCCCTATCTGCCTCAGTCGGCGTCTCAGACGGCGTCGCAGCCTCTGTCAGCGTCTCTGTAGGCGTCTCAGTCACTGCCGCTGTCGATTGGGGGGTCTGCTGCCTTCTCTATGTCAATATCTACCCGTATCTGCCTCAGTCGGCGTCTCAGCCTCTGTCAGAGTCTCTGTAGGCGTCTCAGTCGCTGCCGCTGTCGATTGGGGGGTCTGCTGGCTTCTGTATGTCTATATCTACCCTTATCTGCCTCAGTCGGCATCTCATTTGGCGTCGCAGCCTCTGTCAGCGTCTCTCTTGGCGTCTCAGTCGCTGACGCTGTCGATTGGGGGGTCTGCTGCATTCTCTATGCCTATATTTACCCCTATCTGCCTCAGTCGGCGTCTCAGACGGCGTCGCAGCCTCTGTCAGCGTCTCTGTAGGCGTCTCAGTCGCTGCCGCTGTCGATTGGGGGGTCTGCTGCCTTCTCTATGTCAATATCTACCCGTATCTGCCTCAGTCGGCGTCTCAGCCTCTGTCAGAGTCTCTGTAGGCGTCTCAGTCGCTGCCGCTGTCGATTGGGGGTCTGCTGGCTTCTGTATGCCTATATCTACCCTTATCTGCCTCAATCGGCATCTCAGTCGGCGTCGCAGCCTCTGTCAGCGTCTCTCTTGGCGTCTCAGTCGCTGCCGCCGTCAATTGGAGGGTCTGCTGCATTCTCTATGCAAATATCTACCCGTATCTGCCTCAGTCGGCGTCGCAGCCTCTGTCAGCGTCTCTGTAGGCGTCTCAGTCGCTGCCGCTGTCGATTGGGGGGTCTGCTGCCTTCTCTATGTGAATATCTACCCGTATCTGACTCAGTCGGCGTCTCAGCCTCTGTCAGAGTCTCTGTAGGCGTCTCAGTCGCTGCCGCTGTCCATTGGGGGTCTGCTGGCTTCTGTAAGCCTACATCTACCCTTATCTGCCTCAGTCGGCATCTCAGTCGGCGTCGCAGCCTCTGTCAGCGGCTCTGAAAGGCGTCTCAGTCACTGCCGCTATCGATTGAGGGGTCTGCTGCCTTCTCTATGCCTATATATACCCCTACCTGTTTCAGTCGGCATCTCAGTCGGCGTCGCAGCCTCTGTCAGCATCTCTGTAGGCGTCTCAGTTGTTGCCGCTGTCGATTGGGGGTCTGCTGCCTTCTCTATTCCTATATCTACCCCTCTCTGCCTCAGTCGGCGTCTTAGTCGGCTTCGCAGCCTCTGTCAGCATCTCTGTAAGCGTCTCGATCGCTGCCGCCGTCGATTGGGGGGTCTGCTGCATTCTTATGCCAATATCTACCCCTATCTGCCTCAGTCGGCGTCGCAGCCTCTGTCAGCGTCTCTGTAGGCGTCTCAGTCGCTGCTGCTGTCGATTGGGGGGTCTGCTGCCTTCTCTATGCCTATATCTACCTCTATCTGCCTCAGTCGGCGTCTCAGCCTCTGTCAGAGTCTCTGTAGGCATCTCAGTCGCTGCCGCTGTCGAATGGGGGGTTCTGCTGCCTTATGTATACCTATATCTACCCCTATCTGCCTCAGTCGACAACTCACTCGGCGCCGCAGCCTCTTGTCAGCGTCTCTCTTGGCGTCTTAGTCGCTGCCGCTGTCGATTGGGGGGTCTGCTGCCTTCTCTATGGCTATATCTAAACCTATATTCGTATCAGTCTTCGTCGCAGCCTCTCTCAGCGTCTCTGTAGGCGTCTCAGTAGCTGCCGCTGTCGATTGGGGGGGTCTGCGGCATTCTCTATGCCAATATATACCCCAATCTGCCTCAGTCGGCGTCGCAGCCTCTGTCAACGTCTCTGTAGGCGTCTCAGTCGCTTCCGCTGTCGATTGAGGGGTCTGCTGCCTTCTCTATGCCTATATATACCCCTATCTGCTTCAGTCGGCATCTCAGTCGGCGTCGCAGCCTCTGTCAGCGTCTCTGTAGGCGTCCCAGTTGTTGCCGCTGTCGATTGGGGGTCTGCCTCCTTCTCTATGCCTATGTCAGTCCCACTCTGCCTCAGTCGGCGTCTTAGTCGGCGTCGCAGCCTCTGTCAGCGTCTCTCTAGGCGTCTCAGTCGCTGCCGCCGTCGATTGGGGTGTCTGCGGCATTCTCTATGCCAATATATACCCCTATCTGCCTCAGTCGGCGTCGCAGCCTCTGTCAGCGGCTCTATAGACGTCTCAGTTGTTGCCGCTGTCGATTGGGGGTCTGCTGCCTTCTCTATGCCTATGTCTACCCCTCTCTGCCTCAGTCGGCGTCTCAGTCGGCGTCGCAGCAACTGTCAGCGTCGCAGCCTCTGTCAAGGTCTCTCTAGGCGTCTCAGTCGCTGCCGCCGTCGATTGGGGTGTCTGCGGCATTCTCTATGCCAATATATACCCCTATCTGCCTCAGTCGGCGTCGCAGCCTCTGTCAGCGTCGCTGTAGGCGTCTCAGTCGCTGCCGCTGTCGATTGGGGAGTCTGCTGCCTTCTGTATGCCTATATCTACCCCTATCTGCCTCAGTCGGCAACTCAGTGGGCGTCGCAGCCTCTTTCGGCGTCGCAGCCTCTGCCAGCATCTCTGTAAGCGTCTCAGTCGCTGCCGCTGTCGATTGGGGGGGTCTGCTGCCTTCTCTATGCCTATGTCTACCCTTATCTGCCTCAGTCGGCGTCTCAGTCAGCGTCGCAACCTCTGTCAGGATCTCTGAATGCGTCTCAGTCGCTGACGCTGTCGATTGGGGGGTCTGCTGCCTTGTCTATGCCTATATCTACCCCTATCTGCCTCAGTCGGTGTCTCAGTCGGCTTCGCAGCCTCTGTCAGCGTCTCTGTAGGTGTCTCAGTCGCTGCCGCTGTCGATTGGGGGGGTCTGCTGCCTTCTCTATGCCAATATCTACCCTTTTCTGCCTCAGTCGGCGTGTCAGTCGGCGTCGCAGCCTCTGTCAGCGTCTCTGTAGGCGTCTCAGTCGCTGCCGCTGTTGATTGGGGGGTCTGCTGCCTTCTCTATGCCAACCCCTATCTGCCTTCTCTATGCCAACCCCTATCTGCTACCCCTATCTGCCTCAGTCGGCGTCGCATCCTCTGTGAGCGTCTCGGTAGGCATCTCATTCGCTGCCGTTGTCGATTGGGGGGTCTGCTGCCTTGTCTATGCCTATATCTACCCCTATCTGCCTCAGTCGGCGTCGCAGCCTCTGTCAGCGTCGCAGCCTCTGTCAGCGTCTCTGTAGGCGTCTCAGTCGCTGCCGCTGTCGATTGGGGGGTATGCTGCCTATTGTATGCCTATGTCTACCCTTATCTGCCTCAGTCGGCAGCTCATTGGGCGTCGCAGCCTCTGTCAGCATCTCTGTAAGCGTCTCAGTCGCTGCCGCTGTCGATTGGGGGGGTCTGCTGCCTTCTCTATGCCTATGTCTACCCTTATCTGCCTCAGTCTGCTGCATTATCTAAGCCAATATCTACCCCTATCTGCCTCAGTCGGCAACTCAGTGGGCGTCGCAGCCTCTGTCAGCGTCTCTGTAAGCGTCTCACTTGTTGCCGCTGTCGATTGGGGGTCTGCTGCCTTCTCTATGCCTATGTCTACCCCTCTCTGCCTCAGACGGCGTCTTAGTCGGCGTCGCAGCCTCTGTCAGCGTCTCTGTAGGCGTCTCAGTCGCTGCCGCTGTTGATTGGGGGGTCTGCTGCCTTCTCTATGCCTATGTCTACCCCTCTCTGCCTCAGACGGCGTCTTAGTCGGCGTCGCAGCCTCTGTCAGCGTCTCTGTAGGCGTCTCAGTCGGTGCCGCTGTTGATTGGGGGGTCTGCTGCCTTCTCTATGCCAACCCCTATCTGCCTTCTCTATGCCAACCCCTATTTGCTACCCCTATCTGCCTCAGTCGGCGTCGCATCCTCTGTGAGCGTCTCGGTAGGCATCTCATTCGCTGCCGTTGTCGATTGGGGGGTCTGCTGCCTTGTCTATGCCTATATCTACCCCTATCTGCCTCAGTCGGCGTCGCAGCCTCTGTCAGCGTCGCAGCCTCTGTCAGCGTCTCGGTAGGCATCTCAGTCGCTGCCGTTGTCGATTGGGGGGTCTGCTGCCTTGTCTATGCCTATATCTACCCCTATCTGCCTCAATCGGCGTCGCAGCCTCTGTCAGCGTCTCTGTAGGCGTCTCAGTCGCTGCCGCTGTCGATTGGGGGGTCTGCTGCCTTCTGTATGTCTATATCTACCCCTATCTGCCTCAGTCGGCAACTCAGTCGGCGTCGCAGACTCTGTCAGCGTCGCAGCCTCTGTCAGCGTCTCAGTAGCCGTCTCAGTCGCTGTCGATTGGGGGGTCTGCTGCCTTCTCTATGCCTATATCTACCCTTATCTGCCTCAGACGGCGTCTTAGTCGGCGTCGCAGCCTCTGTCAGCGTCTCTGTAGGCGTCTCAGTCGCTGCCGCTGTCGAATGGGGGTCTGCTGCCTTCTGTATACCTATATCTACCCCTATCTGCCTCAGTCGACAACTCAGTCGGCGTCGCAGCCTCTTGTCAGCGTCTCTGTAGGCATCTCAGTCGCTGCCGCTGTCGATTGGGGGGTTTGATGCCTTCTCTATGGCTATATCTAAACCTATATTCGTATCAGTCTTCGTCGCAGCCTCTCTCAGCGTCTCTGTAGGCGTCTCAGTAGCTGCCGCTCTCGATTGGGGGGTCTGCTGCATTCTCTATGAATAAATCTACCCCTATCTACCTCAGTCGGCGTCGCAGCCTCTGTCAACGTCTGTGTAGGCGTCTCAGTCGCTTCCACTGTCGATTGAGGGGTCTGCTGCCTTCTCTATGCCTATATATACCCCTATCTGCTTCAGTCGGCATCTCAGTCGGCGTCGCAGCCTCTGTCAGCGTCTCTGTAGGCGTCCCAGTTGTTGCCGCTGTCGATTGGGGGTCTGCCTCCTTCTCTATGCCTATGTCAGTCCCTCTCTGCCTCAGTCGGCGTCTTAGTCGGCGTCGCAGCCTCTGTCAGCGTCTCTCTAGGCGCCTCAGTCGCTGCGGCCGTCGATTGGGGGGGTCTGCGGCATTCTCTATGCCAATATATACCCCTATCTGCCTCAGTCGGCGTCGCAGCCTCTGTCAGCGTCTCTG
This sequence comes from Clusia tigrina, assembly GCA_920105625.2. Lineage (NCBI taxonomy): Eukaryota > Metazoa > Arthropoda > Insecta > Diptera > Clusiidae > Clusia > Clusia tigrina. The sequence goes on along the minus strand of OV050031.1, from coordinate 71,697,554 downwards.
TAGGCGTCTCAGTCGCTGCCGCCGTCGATTGGGGGGTCTGCGGCATTCTCTATGCCAATATATACCCCTATCTGCCTCAGTCGGCGTCGCAGCCTCTGTCAGCGGCTCTATAGACGTCTCAGTTGTTGCCGCTGTCGATTGGGGGTCTGCTGCCTTCTCTATGCCTATGTCTACCCCTCTCTGCCTCAGTCGGCGTCTCAGTCGGCGTCGCAGCATCTGTCAGCGTCGCAGCCTCTGTCAAGGTCTCTCTAGGCGTCTCAGTCGCTGCCGCCGTCGATTGGGGTGTCTGCGGCATTCTCTATGCCAATATATACCCCTATCTGCCTCAGTCGGCGTCGCAGCCTCTGTCAGCGTCTCTGTAGGCGTCTCAGTCGCTGCCGCTGTCGATTGGGGAGTCTGCTGCCTTCTGTATGCCTATATCTACCCCTATCTGCCTCAGTCGGCAACTCAGTGGGCGTCGCAGCCTCTGTCGGCGTCGCAGCCTCTGTCAGCATCTCTGTAAGCGTCTCAGTCGCTGCCGCTGTCGATTTGGGGGGGTCTGCTGCCTTCTCTATGCCTATGTCTACCCTTATCTGCCTCAGTCGGCGTCTCAGTCAGCGTCGCAGCCTCTGTCAGCCTCTCTGAATGCGTCTCAGTCGCTGCCGCTGTCGATTGGGGGGTCTGCTGCCTTGTCTATGCCTATATCTACCCCTATCTGCCTCAGTCGGCGTCTCAGTCGGCTTCGCAGCCCCTGTCAGCGTCTCTGTAGGTATCTCAGTCGCTGCCGCTGTCGATTGGGGGGGTCTGCTGCCTTCTCTATGCCAATATCTACCCTTTTCTGCCTCAGTCGGCGTGTCAGTCGGCTTCGCAGCCTCTGTCAGCGTCTATGTAGGCGTCTCATTTGTTGCCGCTGTCGATTGGGTTGTCTGCTGCCTTCTCTATGCCTATGTCTACCCCTCTCTGCCTCAGTCGGCGTCTCAGTCGGCGTCGCAGCCTCTGTCAGCGTCTCTGTAGGCGTCTCAGTCGCTGCCGCTGTTGATTGGGGGGTCTGCTGCCTTCTCTATGCCAATATCTACCCCTATCTGCCTCAGTCGGCGTCGCAGCCTCTGTGAGCGTCTCGGTAGGCATCTCAGTCGCTGCCGTTGTCGATTGGGGGGTCTGCTGCCTTGTCTATGCCTATATCTACCCCTATCTGCCTCAGTCGGCGTCGCAGCCTCTGTCAGCGTCTCTGTAGGCGTCTCAGTCGCTGCCGCTGTCGATTGGGGGGTCTGCTGCCTTCTGTATGTATATATCTACCCCTATCTGCCTCAGTCGGCAACTCAGTCGGCGTCGCAGACTCTGTCAGCGTCGCAGCCTCTGTCAGCGTCTCTGTAGCCGTCTCAGTCGCTGTCGATTGGGGGGTCTGCTGCCTTCTCTATGCCTATATCTACCCTTATCTGCCTCAGACGGCGTCTTAGTCGGCGTCGCAGCCTCTGTCAGCGTCTCTGTAGGCGTCTCAGTCGCTGCCGCTGTCGAATGGGGGTCTGCTGCCTTCTGTATACCTATATCTACCTCTATCTGCCTCAGTCGACAACTCAGTCGGCGTCGCAGCCTCTTGTCAGCGTCTCTGTAGGCATCTCAGTCGCTGCCGCTGTCGATTGGGGGGGTCTGCTGCCTTCTCTATGCCAATATCTACCCTTTTCTGCCTCAGTCGGCGTGTCAGTCGGCTTCGCAGCCTCTGTCAGCGTCTATGTAGGCGTCTCATTTGTTGCCGCTGTCGATTGGGTTGTCTGCTGCCTTCTCTATGCCTATGTCTACCCCTCTCTGCCTCAGTCGGCGTCTCAGTCGGCGTCGCAGCCTCTGTCAGCGTCTCTGTAGGCGTCTCAGTCGCTGCCGCTGTTGATTGGGGGGTCTGCTGCCTTCTCTATGCCAATATCTACCCCTATCTGCCTCAGTCGGCGTCGCAGCCTCTCTCAGCGTCTCTGTAGGCGTCTCAGTAGCTGCCGCTGTCGATTGGGGGGTCTGCTGCATTCTCTATGAATATCTACCTCAGTCGGCGTCGCAGCCTCTGTCAACGTCTCTGTAGGCGTCTCACTTGCTTCCGCTGTCGATTGAGGGGTCTGCTGCCTTCTCTATGCCTATATATACCCCTATCTGCTTCAGTCGGCATCTCAGTCGGCGTCGCAGCCTCTGTCAGCGTCTCTGTAGGCGTCCCAGTTGTTGCCGCTGTCGATTGGGGGTCTGCCTCCTTCTCTATGCCTATGTCAGTCCCTCTCTGCCTCAGTCGGGGTCTTAGTCGGCGTCGCAGCCTCTGTCAGCGTCTCTCTAGGCGTCTCAGTCGCTGCCGCCGTCGATTGGGGGTTCTGCGGCATTCTCTATGCCTATATCTACCCCTATCTTCCTCAGTCGGCGTCTCAGTCGGCCTTGCAGCCATTGTTAGCGTCTATGTAGGCGTCTCAGTCGATGCCGCTGTCGATTGGGGGGTCTGCTGCCTTCTCTATGCCTATATCTACCCCTACCTGCCTCAGTCGGCAACTCAGTCGGCATCGCAGCCTCTATCGGCGTCTCTGTAGGCGTCTCAGTTGTTGCCGCTGTCGATTGGTGGGTCTGCTGCCTTCTCTATGCCTATATCTACCCCTACGCACCTCAGTCGGCGTCACAGTCGGCTTCGCAGCCTCTGTCAGCGTCTCTGTAGGCGCCTCAGTCGCTGCCGCTGTCGATTGGGGGGTCTGCTGCCTTCTCTATGCCAATATGTACCCCTATCTGCCGCTGTCGGCATCTCAGTCGGCGTCGCAGCCTCTATCAGCGTCTCTGTATGCGTCTCAGCTGTTGCCGTTGTCGATCTGCGGGGTCTGCTGAATTCTCTATGCCTATAGCTACCCCTATCTGCCTCAGGCGGCGGTTCAGTCGGCGTCGTAGCTTCTGACAGCGTATCTGTACGCCTCTCAGTCGCTGCCGCTGTCGATTGGTGGTCTGCTGCCTTCTCTATGCCTAAAGCTATCCCTATCTGCCTCAGTCGGCGACTCAGTCGGCGTCGCAGTATCTGTCAGCGTCTCTGTAGGCGTCTCAGTCGTTGCCGCTGTCAATTGGGGGGTCTGCTGCCTTCTCTATGCCTATATCTACTCCTCTCTGACTCAGTCGGCGTCTCAGTCGGCTTCGCAGCCTCTGTCAGCGTCTCTGTAGGCGTCTCAGTCGTTGCCGCTGTCGATTGGAGGGGAGACTGCTGCCGTCTCTATGCCTATATCTACCCATCTCTGCCTCAGTCGACGTCTCAGTTGGCGTCGCAGCCTCTGTCAGCGTCTCTATAGGCGTCTCAGTCGCTGCCGCTGTCGATTGGGGGGTCTGCTGCCATCTCTATGCCTATATCTACCCCTATCCGCCTCAGTCGGCGACGTTGCCTCTGTAAGCGTCTTTGTAGGCGTTTCAGTCGCTGCCGCTGTCGATTGGGGGGTCTGCTGACTTCTCCATGCCTATATCTACCCCTATCTGCCTCAGTCGGCGTCTCAGTCGGCGTCGCAGCCTCTTGTCAGCGTCTCTGTCAGCATCTCAGTCGCTGCCGTTGTCGATTGGGGGGTCTGCTGCCTTCTCTAAGCCTATATCTACCCCTATCTGCCTCAGTCGGCGCTCAGTCGGCATCGCAGCCTATGTCAGCGTCTCAGAATGCATCTCAGTCGCTGCCGCTGTCGATTGGGGTGTCTGCTGCCTTCTCTAAGCCTATATCTACCCCTATCTGCCTCAGTCGGCGCTCAGTCGGCATCGCAGCCTATGTCAGCGTCTCTGTAGGCGTCTCAGTCGCTGCCGCTGTCGATTGCGGGGTCTGCTGACTTCTCCATGCCTATATCTACCCCTACCTGCCTCATTTGGCGTCTCAGTCGGCGTCGCAGCCTCTATCAGCGCCTCTGTATGCGCCTCAGTTGTTGCCGCTGTCGATTGGGTTGTCTGCTGCATTCTCTATGTCTATGTCTAACCCTCTCTGCCTCAGTCGGCTTCTCAGTCGGCGTCGCAGATTCTGTCAGCGTCTCTGTAGGCGTCTCAGTCGCTGCCGCTGTCGATTGGGGGTCTGCTGCCTTCTCTATGCCTATATCTACCCCTATCTGCCTCAGTCGGCGTCTCAGTCGGCGTCGCAGCCTCTTGTCAGCGTCTCTGTCAGCATCTCAGTCGCTGCCGTTGTCGATTGGGGGGTCTGCTGCCTTCTCTATGCCTATATCTACCCCTATCTGCCTCAGTCGGCGCTCAGTCGGCATCGCAGCCTATGTCAGCGTCTCTGTAGGCGTCTCAGTCGCTGCCGCTGTCGATTGCGGGGTCTGATGCCTTCTCTTTGCCTATATCTACCCATATCTGCCTCAGTCGGCATCGCAGCCTCTGTAAGCGTCTTTGTAGGCGTTTCAGTCGCTGCCGCTGTCGATTGGGGGGTCTGCTGACTTCTCCATGCCTATATCTACCCCTACCTGCCTCATTTGGCGTCTCAGTCGGCGTCGCAGCCTCTATCAGCGCCTCTGTATGCGCCTCAGTTGTTGCCGCTGTCGATTGGGTTGTCTGCTGCATTCTCTATGTCTATGTCTAACCCTCTCTGCCTCAGTCGGCTTCTCAGTCGGCGTCGCAGATTCTGTCAGCGTCTCTGTAGGCGTCTCAGTCGCTGCCGCTGTCGATTGGGGGTCTGCTGCCTTCTCTATGCCTATATCTACCCCTATCTGCCTCAGTCGGCGTCTCAGTCGGCGTCGCAGCCTCTTGTCAGCGTCTCTGTCAGCATCTCAGTCGCTGCCGTTGTCGATTGGGGGGTCTGCTGCCTTCTCTATGCCTATATCTACCCCTATCTGCCTCAGTCGGCGTCTCAGCCTCTCTCAGCGTCTCTGTAGGCGACTCAGTAGCTGTCGCTGTCGATTGTGGGTCTGCTGCCTTCTCTATGCCAATATCTACCCCTATCTGCCTCAGTCGGCATCTCAGTCGGCGTCGCAGCCTCTGTCAGCGTCTCTGTAGGCGTCTCAGTCGCTGCCAGTATCGATTGGGGGATCTGCTGCCTTCTCTACTCCTATATCTACCCATATCTGCCTCAGTCAGCGTCTCAGTCGGCGTCGCAGCCTATGTCAGCGTCTCTGTAGGCGTCTCAGTCGCTGCCGCTGTTGATTGGGGGGTCTACTGCCTTCTCTATGCCTATATCTACCCCTATCTGCCTCAGTCGGTGTCAGAGTCGGCTTCGCAGTCTCTATCAGCGTCTCTGTAGGCGTCTCAGTTGTTGACGCTGTTCATTGAGGGGTCTGCTGCGTTCTCTTTGCCTATGTCTAACCCTCTCTGCCTCAGTCGGCGTCTCAGTCGTCGGCACAGCCTCAGTCAACTTCGCAGCCTTTGTCAGCGTCTCTGTAGGCGTCTTAGTCGCTGCCGCTGTCGATTGGGGGCTCTGTTGCCTTCTCTATGCCTATATCTACACCTATCTGGCTCAGTCGGCGTCGCAGTTGGCGTCAAAGCCTCTGTTAGCGTCTCTGTAGGCGTCTCAGTCGCTGCCGCTGTCGATTTTGTCTGCTGCCTTCTCTATGCTTATATCTACCCCTACCTGCCTCAGTCAGCGTCACAGTCGGCGTAGCAGCTTCGATTGTGTGGTCCGCTGCCTTCTCTATGTCAATCTCTACCCCTATCTGCCTCAGTCGGCATCGCAGCCTCTCTCAGCGTCTCTGAATAAGTCTCAGTCGCTGCCGCTGTCGATTGGGGGGTCTGCTGCCTTCTCTATGCCTATATCTACCCCTATCTGCCTCAGTCGGCGTCGCATCCTCTGTCAGCGTCTCTGTAGTCGTCTCAGTCGGTGCCGCTGTCGATTGGGGGGTCTGCTGCCTCTCTATGCCAATATCTACCCCTCTCTGCCTCAGTCGGGGTCTCAGTCGGCGTCGCAGCCTCTGTCAGCCTCTCTGTAGGCGTCTCAGTTGTTGCCGCTGTCCATTGGGTAGTCTGCTGTCTTCTCTATGTCTATGTCTAACCATCTCTGCCTCAGTCGGCGTCTCAGTCGGCGTCGCAGCCTCTGTCAGCGTCGCAGCCTCCGTGAGCGTCTCTGTAGGCATCTCAGTCGCTGTTGCTGTCGATTGGGGGTCTGCTGCCAACTCTATGCCTATATCTACCTCTATCTGCCTCAGTCGGTGTCTCAGTCGGCGTCGCAGCCTCTTGTCAGCGTCTCTGTCAGCATCTCAGTCGCTGCCGTTGTCGATTGGGGGGTCTGCTGCCTTCTCTATGCCTATATCTACCCCTATCTGCCTCAGTCGGCGTCTCAGCCTCTCTCAGCGTCTCTGTTGGCGACTCAGTAGCTGCCGCTGTCGATTGTGGGTCTGCTGCCTTCTCTATGCCTATATCTACCCCTATCTGCCTCAGTCGGCATCTCAGTCGGCGTCGCAGGCTCTGTCAGCGTCTCTGTAGGCGTCTCAGTCGCTGCCAGTGTCGATTGGGTGATCTGCTGCCTTCTCTGCGCCTATATCTAGCCCTATCTGCCTCAGTCAGCGTCTCAGTCGGCGTCGCAGCCTATGTCAGCGTCTCTGTAGGCGTCTCAGTCGCTGCCGCTGTTGATTGGGGGGTCTGCTGCCTTCTCTATGCCTATATCTACCCCTATCTGCCTCAGTCGGTGTCACAGTCGGCTTCGCAGTCTCTATCAGCGTATCTGTAGGCGTCTCAGTTGTTGACGCTGTCCATTGAGGGGTCTGCTGCCTTCTCTTTGCCTATGTCTAACCCTCTCTGCCTCAGTCGGCGTCTCAGTCGTCGGCGCAGCCTCAGTCAACTTCGCAGCCACTGTCAGCGTCTCTGTAGGCATCTCAGTCGCTGCCGCTGTCGATTGGGGGGTTTGATGCCTTCTCTATGGCTATGTCTACCCTTATCTGCCTCAGTCGGCGTCTCAGTCAGCGTCGCAGCCTCTGTCAGCCTCTCTGAATGCGTCTCAGTCGCTGCCGCTGTCGATTGGGGGGTCTGCTGCCTTGTCTATGCCTATATCTGCCCCTATCTGCCTCAGTCGGTGTCACAGTCGGCTTCGCAGTCTCTATCAGCGTATCTGTAGGCGTCTCAGTTGTTGACGCTGTCCATTGAGGGGTCTGCTGCCTTCTCTTTGCCTACGTCTAACCCTCTCTGCCTCAGTCGGCGTCTCAGTCGTCGGCGCAGCCTCAGTCAACTTCGCAGCCACTGTCAGCGTCTCTGTAGGCATCTCAGTCGCTGCCGCTGTCGATTGGGGGGTTTGATGCCTTCTCTATGGCTATATCTAAACCTATATTCGTATCAGTCTTCGTCGCAGCCTCTCTCAGCGTCTCTGTAGGCGTCTCAGTAGCTGCCGCTGTCGATTGGGGGGTCTGCTGCATTCTCTATGAATAAATCTACCCCTATCTACCTCAGTCGGCGTCGCAGCCTCTGTCAACGTCTCTGTAGGCGTCTCAGTCGCTTCCACTGTCGATTGAGGGGTCTGCTGCCTTCTCTATGCCTATATATACCCCTATCTGCTTCAGTCGGCATCTCAGTCGGCGTCGCAGCCTCTGTCAGCGTCTCTGTAGGCGTCCCAGTTGTTGCCGCTGTCGATTGGGGGTCTGCCTCCTTCTCTATGCCTATGTCAGTCCCTCTCTGCCTCAGTCGGCGTCTTAGTCGGCGTCGCAGCCTCTGTCAGCGTCTCTCTAGGCGTCTCAGTCGCTGCCGCCGTCGATTGGGGGGGTCTGCGGCATTCTCTATGCCAATATATACCCCTATCTGCCTCAGTCGGCGTCGCAGCCTCTGTCAGCGTCTCTGTAGGCGTCTCAGTCGCTGCCGCCGTCGATTGGGGGGTCTGCGGCATTCTCTATGCCAATATATACCCCTATCTGCCTCAGTCGGCGTCGCAGCCTCTGTCAGCGGCTCTATAGACGTCTCAGTTGTTGCCGCTGTCGATTGGGGGTCTGCTGCCTTCTCTATGCCTATGTCTACCCCTCTCTGCCTCAGTCGGCGTCTCAGTCGGCGTCGCAGCATCTGTCAGCGTCGCAGCCTCTGTCAAGGTCTCTGTTAGCGTCTCAGTCGCTGCCGCTGTCGATTTGGGGGGGTCTGCTGCCTTCTCTATGCCTATGTCTACCCTTATCTGCCTCAGTCGGCGTCTCAGTCAGCGTCGCAGCCTCTGTCAGCCTCTCTGAATGCGTCTCAGTCGATGCCGCTGTCGATTGGGGGGTCTGCTGCCTTGTCTATGCCTATATCTACCCCTATCTGCCTCAGTCGGCGTCTCAGTCGGCTTCGCAGCCTCTGTCAGCGTCTCTGTAGGCGTCCCAGTTGTTGCCGCTGTCGATTGGGGGTCTGCCTCCTTCTCTATGCCTATGTCAGTCCCTCTCTGCCTCAGTCGGGATCTTAGTCGGCGTCGCAGCCTCTGTCAGCGTCTCTCTAGGCGTCTCAGTCGCTGCCGCCGTCGATTGGGGGGTCTGCGGCATTCTCTATGCCTATATCTACCCCTATCTTCCTCAGTCGGCGTCTCAGTCGGCCTTGCAGCCATTGTTAGCGTCTATGTAGGCGTCTCAGTCGATGCCGCTGTCGATTGGGGGGTCTGCTGCCTTCTCTATGCCTATATCTACCCCTACCTGCCTCAGTCGGCAACTCAGTCGGCATCGCAGCCTCTATCGGCGTCTCTGTAGGCGTCTCAGTTGTTGCCGCTGTCGATTGGTGGGTCTGCTGCCTTCTCTATGCCTATATCTACCCCTACGCACCTCAGTCGGCGTCACAGTCGGCTTCGCAGCCTCTGTCAGCGTCTCTGTAGGCGCCTCAGTCGCTGCCGCTGTCGATTGGGGGGTCTGCTGCCTTCTCTATGCCAACATGAACCCCTATCTGCCGCTGTCGGCATCTCAGTCGGCGTCGCAGCCTCTATCAGCGTCTCTGTATGCGTCTCAGCTGTTGCCGTTGTCGATCTGCGGGGTCTGCTGAATTCTCTATGCCTATAGCTACCCCTATCTGCCTCAGGCGGCGGTTCAGTCGGCGTCGTAGCTTCTGACAGCGTATCTGTACGCCTCTCAGTCGCTGCCGCTGTCGATTGGTGGTCTGCTGCCTTCTCTATGCCTAAAGCTATCCCTATCTGCCTCAGTCGGCGACTCAGTCGGCGTCGCAGTATCTGTCAGCGTCTCTGTAGGCGTCTCAGTTGTTGACGCTGTCGATTGGGGGTCTGCTGCCTTCTCTATGCCTATGTCTACCCCTCTCTGCCTCAGTCGGCGTCTCAGTCGGCGTCGCAGCATCTGTCAGCGTCGCAGCCTCTGTCAAGGTCTCTCTAGGCGTCTCAGTCGCTGCCGCCGTCGATTGGGGTGTCTGCGGCATTCTCTATGCCAATATATACCCCTATCTGCCTCAGTCGGCGTCGCAGCCTCTGTCAGCGTCTCTGTAGGCGTCTCAGTCGCTGCCGCTGTCGATTGGGGAGTCTGCTGCCTTCTGTATGCCTATATCTACCCCTATCTGCCTCAGTCGGCAACTCAGTGGGCGTCGCAGCCTCTGTCGGCGTCGCAGCCTCTGTCAGCGTCTATGTAGGCGTCTCATTTGTTGCCGCTGTCGATTGGGTTGTCTGCTGCCTTCTCTATGCCTATGTCTACCCCTCTCTGCCTCAGTCGGCGTCTCAGTCGGCGTCGCAGCCTCTGTCAGCGTCTCGGTAGGCATCTCAGTCGCTGCCGTTGTCGATTGGGGGGTCTGCTGCCTTGTCTATGCCTATATCTACCCCTATCTGCCTCAGTCGGCGTCGCAGCCTCTGTCAGCGTCGCAGCCTCTGTCAGCATCTCTGTAGGCGTCTCAGTCGCTGCCGCTGTCGATTGGGGGGTATGCTGCCTATTGTATGCCTATGTCTACCCTTATCTGCCTCAGTCGGCAGCTCATTGGGCGTCGCAGCCTCTGTCAGCATCTCTGTAAGCGTCTCAGTCGCTGCCGCTGTCGATTGGGGGGGTCTGCTGCCTTCTCTATGCCTATGTCTACCCTTATCTGCCTCAGTCTGCTGCATTATCTAAGCCAATATCTACCCCTATCTGCCTCAGTCGGCAACTCAGTGGGCGTCGCAGCCTCTGTCAGCGTCTCTGTAAGCGTCTCACTTGTTGCCGCTGTCGATTGGGGGTCTGCTGCCTTCTCTATGCCTATGTCTACCCCTCTCTGCCTCAGACGGCGTCTTAGTCGGCGTCGCAGCCTCTGTCAGCGTCTCTGTAGGCGTCTCAGTCGCTGCCGCTGTTGATTGGGGGGTCTGCTGCCTTCTCTATGCCAATATCTACCCCTATCTGCCTCAGTCGGCGTCGCAGCCTCTGTCAGCGTCTCGGTAGGCATCTCAGTCGCTGCCGTTGTCGATTGGGGGGTCTGCTGCCTTATCTATGCCTATATCTACCCCTATCTGCCTCAGTCGGCGTCGCAGCCTCTGTCAGCGTCTCTGTAGGCGTCTCAGTCGCTGCCGCTGTCGATTGGGGGGTCTGCTGCCTTCTGTATGTATATATCTACCCCTATCTGCCTCAGTCGGCAACTCAGTCGGCGTCGCAGACTCTGTCAGCGTCGCAGCCTCTGTCAGCGTCTCTGTAGCCGTCTCAGTCGCTGTCGATTGGGGGGTCTGCTGCCTTCTCTATGCCTATATCTACCCTTATCTGCCTCAGACGGCGTCTTAGTCGGCGTCGCAACCTCTGTCAGCGTCTCTGTAGGCGTCTCAGTCGCTGCCGCTGTCGAATGGGGGTCTGCTGCCTTCTGTATACCTATATCTACCCCTATCTGCCTCAGTCGACAACTCAGTCGGCGTCGCAGCCTCTTGTCAGCGTCTCTGTAGGCATCTCAGTCGCTGCCGCTGTTGGATGGGGGCTTTGATGCCTTCTATATGGCTATATCTAAACCTATATTCGTATCAGTCGGCGTCGCAGCCTCTCTCAGCGTCTCTGTAGGCGTCTCAGTAGCTGCCGCTGTCGATTGGGGGGTCTGCTGCATTCTCTATGAATATCTACCTCAGTCGGCGTCGCAGCCTCTGTCAACGTCTCTGTAGGCGTCTCACTTGCTTCCGCTGTCGATTGAGGGGTCTGCTGCCTTCTCTATGCCTATATATATACCCTTATCTGCTTCAGTCGGCATCTCAGTCGGCGTCGCAGCCTCTGTCAGCGTCTCTGTAGGCGTCCCAGTTGTTGCCGCTGTCGATTGGGGGTCTGCCTCCTTCTCTATGCCTATGTCAGTCCCTCTCTGCCTCAGTCGGGGTCTTAGTCGGCGTCGCAGCCTCTGTCAGTGTCTCTCTAGGCGTCTCAGTCGCTGCCGCCGTCGATTGGGGTGTCTGCGGCATTCTCTACGATTATATCTACCCCTATCTGCCTCAGTCGGCATCTCAGACGGCGTCGCAGCCTCTGTCAGCGGCTCTGAAAGGCGTCTCAGTCGCTGCCGCTGTCTATTGGGGGTTCTGCTGCCATCTCTATGCCTATATCTACCCCTATCTGCCTCAGTCGGCGACGTAGCCTCTGTCAGTATCTCTTTAGGCGTCTCAGTCACTGCCGCTGTCGATTGGGGGATCTGCTGCCTTCTCTACGATTATATCTACCCCTATCTGCCTCAGTCGGCGTCTCAGTCGGCGTCGCAGCCTCTGTCAGCCTCTCAGAATGCATCTCAGTCGCTGCCGCTGTCGATTGGGGTGTCTGCTGCCTTCTCTAAGCCTATATCTACCCCTATCTGCCTCAGTCGGCGCTCAGTCGGCATCGCAGCCTATGTCAGCGTCTCTGTAGGCGTCTCAGTCGCTGCCGCTGTCGATTGCGGGGTCTGATGCCTTCTCTTTGCCTATATCTACCCATATCTGCCTCAGTCGGCATCGCAGCCTCTGTAAGCGTCTATGTAGGCGTTTCAGTCGCTGCCGCTGTCGATTGGGGGGTCTGCTGACTTCTCCATGCCTATATCTACCCCTAACTGCCTCATTCGGCGTCTCAGTCGGCGTCGCAGCCTCTATCAGCGCCTCTGTATGCGCCTCAGTTGTTGCCGCTGTCGATTGGGTTGTCTGCTGCATTCTCTATGTCTATGTCTAACCCTCTCTGCCTCAGTCGGCTTCTCAGTCGGCGTCGCAGATTCTGTCAGCGTCTCTGTAGGCGTCTCAGTCGCTGCCGCTGTCGATTGGGGGTCTGCTGCCAACTCTATGCCTATATCTACCTCTATCTGCCTCAGTCGGTGTCTCAGTCGGCGTCGCAGCCTCTTGTCAGCGTCTCTGTCAGCATCTCAGTCGCTGCCGTTGTCGATTGGGGGGTCTGCTGCCTTCTCTATGCCTATATCTACCCCTATCTGCCTCAGTCGGCGTCTCAGCCTCTCTCAGCGTCTCTGTAGGCGACTCAGTAGCTGTCGCTGTCGATTGTGGGTCTGCTGCCTTCTCTATGCCAATATCTACCCCTATCTGCCTCAGTCGGCATCTCAGTCGGCGTCGCAGCCTCTGTCAGCGTCTCTGTAGGCGTCTCAGTCGCTGCCAGTATCGATTGGGGGATCTGCTGCCTTCTCTACTCCTATATCTACCCATATCTGCCTCAGTCAGCGTCTCAGTCGGCGTCGCAGCCTATGTCAGCGTCTCTGTAGGCGTCTCAGTCGCTGCCGCTGTTGATTGGGGGGTCTGCTGCCTTCTCTATGCCTATATCTACCCCTATCTGCCTCAGTCGGCGTCGCAGCCTCTGTCAGCGTCTCTGTAGTCGTCTCAGTCGGTGCCGCTGTCGATTGGGGGGTCTGCTGCCTCTCTATGCCAATATCTACCCCTCTCTGCCTCAGTCGGGGTCTCAGTCGGCGTCGCAGCCTCTGTCAGCCTCTCTGTAGGCGTCTCAGTTGTTGCCGCTGTCGATTGGGTAGTCTGCTGTCTTCTCTATGTCTATGTCTAACCATCTCTGCCTCAGTCGGCGTCTCAGTCGGCGTCGCAGCCTCTGTCAGCGTCGCAGCCTCCGTGAGCGTCTCTGTAGGCATCTCAGTCGCTGTTGCTGTCGATTGGGGGTCTGCTGCCAACTCTATGCCTATATCTACCTCTATCTGCCTCAGTCGGTGTCTCAGTCGGCGTCGCAGCCTCTTGTCAGCGTCTCTGTCAGCATCTCAGTCGCTGCCGTTGTCGATTGGGGGGTCTGCTGCCTTCTCTATGCCTATATCTACCCCTATCTGCCTCAGTCGGCGTCTCAGCCTCTCTCAGCGTCTCTGTTGGCGACTCAGTAGCTGCCGCTGTCGATTGTGGGTCTGCTGCCTTCTCTATGCCTATATCTACCCCTATATGCCTCAGTCGGCATCTCAGTCGTCGGCGCAGCCTCAGTCAACTTCGCAGCCACTGTCAGCGTCTCTGTAGGCGTCTCAGTCGCTGCAGCTGTCGATTTTGTCTGCTGCCTTCTCTATGTTTATATCTACCCCTACCTGCCTCAGTCAGCGTCACAGTCGGCGTAGCAGCTTCGATTGTGGGGTCCGCTGCCTTCTCTATGTCAATCTCTACCCGCTGTAGCGCTGGTCAAAGAAGTCGCCACCTATAGGCGCGTTTGCGCTGTTGCACGCAGCTTTGAATGGCAACCATAAACCGTCAGTATGATCGGACGGTCTATGTATGTTCATCCTAGCTGTGAGGATTTTTTTTTAGGGGACTTGTGTTTGTTTGTCGGTAGGGACATTTATACGATTCAATTTATATTGTTTTGAAATCAAAATAAAGATTGATTTAAATATTTGGCATTTTGAGTTTAGGGTATTAGGTGAAGAGGTGCAGACAAAACGTGTTGTTGCATCAACGTTTTTTGTAGTTCGGAAACTACGATTTGCGTAGCAATGTTGTAGAAAACATTTAAATGCTATTATCATGTGGCGCATACGTTACGGGTTTATTTTTAAATATGGATTCAAATTTCCGGGAATGAATCAAGACACTTTTGCCGGTAAATCCAATTTCGGTTTTTACAAACATATGGCCTTTTCTATGGATTCTTGGGAGAATTAAAAGATGGTGAGAGGAAATCAAGGAATATCTGTGAGGAAGCCAAGGACCAATTTGCATTGATGGAAGGACTTAATGGACGCTGGTAGACAGCGGAACTTTGTGATGGAATACAAGTATAGCAGAATATGTATATAAATATAGAATTTACGGTGGAATGTTTTTTTTTTTAATAACTCTGTTTTGAATCATTAAGTAAGATCGAATAAAATATTGTAACAAGTTTTAACAAATATTGGATTTTTATTTGTAATTGGGATACGCCATCTGTTCTGGCATTTGGTATATGACGAAGGAAGCGCAATGATTACTGCTGATGCAGGAGCAAATTGGCGAAGCGATTGACAAATTGGTCCGTAATTTTAAGAAAGACGGCAGTTTACATAAGGACAACGTGTATTACCGCAAGCGAATAACACAGTTGCAAAATCTAGGGAGAGAGTTCAACAATAATCAAGGACTGTTGTTGCCTCACGCAGTTGAGTACAGCAAGGGAAAATATATTGCGGAAAATTACGCAGACTACATAAATAGTCTGGTCAACGAATGGGCAGATACATTTAGTTCTGAATTAGAAGGACTAGCGCAACAAACAGTGAGTTTGGTTTCGCCAGACGAGGAAGTAAGGAACAGATTGAAATCTATGCAGTCAGAGGTGGAACTGTTTACTGGGAAAATAATTGACAAGTTCGAAGCGAGTACGAGCAGGGAAGAAGCTCAGGAATTGTGGAAGCAGGCGAACGCCGGAGGCGCTGTGTCACCATTAGAGGTAGCGCATCAAGCCTTGACGGCAATCCAAAAAAGAACAGAAGAAAAGTTGTTCAGTTTTCATAAGAAAGCAGAAGATTGGAGAGCACAAAAAGAGTATCTGGAGAAGAAGGTAAAGGAACTTTCTCAGAGATTGACGGAAACAGAGGAAGCAGCAACGCTGTTGGAGAAGGAGTGTGCAGGATTGAAAAGAGGACGGGCGACCAATAGCAACCCACATAGAAAGGAGAGATCAAAATCAGCATCGGTTTCATTTTCACAGACAGTATTGACATTGCCTCCTGAAGTTCGCTGGCCGGAGTATTTAACACCAGAAGGGATAAGCCGCATGGTAAAGCCAAAATTAGTACTTAATGAAGAAAGGCAAGCGGAATTTTTGTTTGGCGCATCTGAAATCGGTGTCGAGCCTTTTTCTCCGGGAGGCCCGATAAATAATAAAAATCAGGGATATCCGCCAAAGGAGCCGGAAGCAGTACCCGTGCAGCAAAGTTCCGATACTGTGGGCAATATTTCGCCTGCACGAACAAACGATCGAAGACTAATTAGTTTGAGTCCGTCACTGGCCAATTACCTCTCAGATCCGGGAGAAGAGAATTTGGAAACTCCCAAAGAGATTAATAAAGCTAGCTAAGGTTTTGCCAGCAATTGAGAAAACACAAAGGAATAAAATGGGCATTCTGGAAGTTGCTCATGCGGTGGAGAAGTTGGTGCCCATGTTCTCAGGAGTCGAGTTGTATGATCTGAGAACTGAGATCCGGCGCTTCAAAGAAGGTTGTGAGCTAGCACAGCAGAGTGTTCCGGAAGCGGACGGGGAACACTTAATAAAGTGTATTAGGCAAAGAACCGCAGGTGATGCGTTTGATTTACTAGCGCATAGCTCAGTAAGCGCCCTGCCGGAATTATACGCACTTTTGGATCGGACATATTTGAAACAAAAGTCATACAACTGTCTCGTTCGGGAAATTCAGGAATCAACTCAGACACCGGGGGAGGAATTGAGAGCCTGGGGACGAAGGCTCCAGTCTCTGGGGAACGCTGCTGAGACGGAAGCCAACAGGCAGTTTCCAGAAAATGTTGCAGCTTACAAGGCTCAAGTAGAACGGACTATGATTTCTGTGTTCAAGGCAGGCCTGATAAATAGGGATTTAGCTAATTATACTCTTACTCTCACGCCGAGGAGTATGGTAGAGCTAGTGGAAGCGGTCTCGTCCGCTGAAGCAGCAATTCAACAACGAACGACAACAGGTGGAATCTGCTGGACTGATGCTCCTGCAGAGGTAGGAACAGTACAGCAGCAAAACAGATGTGGAGTCGGTAGATTGATGGGCCAATTTCCGCAACAAAGAGACCAAGAATTCTTGGTTGAGAGGTTCCAGCCGAGGAAACCCATTTGCTCATTCTGTCATAAGCCAAGGCATACAAGTGATGAATGTGTTACACGCAAAAACACGCCCTACTGTATGGAGTGCCAAACAAATGGTCATGAGGCAAGTAGACAGTGCCAAGGAGACACAGAATGGAATCAAAGTAGAAGGCAGCCAGCTACGAGGCGCCCGGTTCCACCCTTGAGGGACAGCAGGGGTAACTTCAGTAGTCCCCGAGTTAATTCAACAGAAGGAATTAACAAAGGAAGAAATCCTTTCAAAACTGGGAGTGGACAGCAGCGACCAAACTGGGATTCCAGAAGTGAACAAAGGATAAGCACCACCAAACAGGGGTTAAGATGCTTCTCATGTGGACAGATGGGACATCGGGCAGCGGAATGCAGGGATAGACAATCCCAACAAAGGAACCAGGGAAACTTCCAGCGGCCCAGTCGAAGCCAATAGACTGGAAAGCCAAAAGAAAGAGAGTAATAATAAGGCCGGAAGTACGTGGGACTAGTAATGTAGGAACTACATTGCAGGAGAAGGAGGAGCAGGAGGCTCTCCAGTATCACGAAGAGTTAGGGAATGGATACACGTCCATATTGGGAACAAAAGGAGGTTGCTTCGCTATGAGCAGGATTGGTGATGCCTTCATCGAGATACCCTGCGAGGAGGCAGCGAGTGGAAAGCTAGTGCAATTAGTAGATTCAGGGGCGGACACTAGCCTCGTAAAATCTAGTGTTTTACGGAAGGGGCTAGACATTAATCGAATGGACTTAAGAACGCTTATCGGAGCGTTTGGAGGGTGCATTAGGACATTGGGGTCGCTCAGAATAGGGCACAGTAGAGTTAAGGGTATAAGTTTTAGAGTGCATGCAGTGGAAGTGGATAGGAAAGGTATCCCGGCTGATGGGATAATTGGCCGCGATAATCTTTGGGGACGCACCATACTGGATGCGCTCGACAAGAAGTTATCATTCTATGATAATAATAAGAATAGAATCCTCACTCTTCCATTAAAGTCATGGCAGGAAGGAACTGTGAGTAAGGTTAAGAATAGTATTAAGGTAGTAAATGCAAGGTCAACCAGAGTAGTTACTATGCATGTAAATACGAAACTTAGGACTGTTGTTTTGCACAAGCAGCAGCTAGCGGAGGGCGTATATATGGGAGAAACCATAACGCACGTTGACAAGGGTAAGGTGTACGCTTGTGTACTCAACGCCTCAGAAAGGGACTATCTGATGGATGAGGAGTTTAGGCCAAAGTTCACTAGTTATGATAATTTTAAAGAACCGAATTATAGATCGGTTAATCAAATTAAGCAAGTAGATATAAGAAAAAGAATGGAGAGAGTGCTAGAATCACTGAAGTTAGACCCAAGCGTAAAATCAGAGGAGAAGGCATCAATAGAAACCATTTGTGCGTCATTCCATGACATATTTTTGCTGGAAGGAGACCAGTTGACATATACACCAGAGGTAGAGCATGAAATACCGACTAGAGTGGATCAACCACCAATAAATCAGAAGCAATACAGATTGCCACAAGCTTACAAAGATGAGGTAAATAGGCAAGTGGAAGGGATATTGAAAGATAACATAATTTCACCGAGTATCTCGCCTTGGAACTTGGAACCAATAATTTTGGTACCAAAGAAGGGAGGTGCTCAGGGTCAGAAGAAGTGGAGAATGGTCGTCGATTTTAGGAAATTGAACGACGCCACTATCAAGTAGGTGTTCCCGATACCAAGGATAGAAGAGATTCTGGATCAATTGGGGCATAGTAGATATTTTTCTACGTTTGATTTAGCGAGTGGCTACCACCAAGTTCTGGTGGATACCCAAGATAAGCAGAAAACCGCGTTCAGCACCGGTTTAGGCCATTATGAGTTTAATAGAATGCCGTTTGGATTAACAGGAGCACCGGCTACCTTTCAACGGCTAATGAACCATGTGCTAACAGGCTTACAAGGGTTAGATTGTTTTGTGTATCTGGATGATATTGTAATTTATGGCAAGAACTTGCAGCAGCATTCGCAACGCTTGTGCAAGGTGCTCCAGAAATTACGAGAACACAATTTGAAATTGAACACGGAGAAGTGTCAATTTTTGCGAAAAGAGGTGGTTTATTTAGGCCATCGTTGCTCAGAGGCAGGAGCACTGCCTGACCCGCAGAAGGTGGAATGCGTTAAGAATTTAGCAGTTCCAAGAAATAGAAAAGAAGTGCAGCATTCCTAGGACTAGTGAACTATTATAGAAAGTTCGTGGAAGGACTAGCCGGAATTGCGTTGCCAGTGAATAAGTTGCTACGAAAAGAAGCAAAGTTCGAATGGACAGAGAGCTGTCAGCAAGCATTCGAGAGGCTAAAATAAATAATTAGCTCGCCACCAACTTTGGCGCACCCCGACTTTGAGCAATCTTTTTTGTTGACCACTGATGCTAGCAATGAAGCATTAGGGGCAGTATTGTCACAAGGGGAAGTCGGTAATGGCCGACCAATAGCATTCGCAAGCAGAGCGCTTAGCGACACGGAAAAGAGATACTCCACAATAGAAAAGGAATTTCTAGCCATAGTGTGGGCTACAAAGAATTTTAGGGCATATCTGCTAGGACGCCCATTCAAGATATACACTGATCACCAGCCGTTGAGAGGCATAGCCAACTTGAAAGATCAAACGTCTAGGCTAGCCAGGTTCAGACACAAATTGTCTGAGTATGATTTTGAAATCATATACAAACCTGGAAAGAAGAATCTAAATGCGGACGCACTCAGCAGAGTACCGCAGGCACAGAAGGTATCAGTAGTGCAAACGAGGGCCAAAGCACGGTCAGATAAGGAGAAGACCGAGAGAATTGAAGGGGATAAAATTGATGCAACAGGAAATGTTAGCAATGCGGGTGACGCTTTTAATGAACAAAGAGCCAGTAGTGTGGAATGGCTGAAGGATATAAAGGATATCCGGGCTGTGTTAAAGGGTTTCCATGATTCACCTCTAGGTGGACACCAGGGATTCTGGAAAACCCATGACAGAATTAGGCGAGTATACGGATGGAAAGGTATGCTCAAAGACATAAAAAAATATGTAAAGAGTTGCCCAAAATGCCAGGCCAACAAAAGTTCAAGGCTAACAAAGATGCCCATGGTGTTAACTGACACACCAAAGCAACCATTTGATAAAGTTCATATGGATATTGTAGGTATTTTACCTGAGACTGTTTCGGGCAATAAATACATCTTGACGTTCCAAGATGATTTCTCAAAGTATATGGCGTGCGTGGCTATACCTGATGCGGAAGCAGGTACGGTTGCCAAAGCATTCTTTGATTAAATTATAGCACGTTACAACATACCTAAGGTTTTTATAACCGACAATGGTTCAAATTTCGTATCAAAACTATTCTCAGAAACGTGTAAAATGCTGGGAATCAAGAAGTTGCACATAACACCTTATCATCCACAGGCGAATGGCTAATTGGAACGTAGTCATCGACCTTTGGCCGAGTACTTGCTCAGTTTTGCCAAAGAAGACGGCTCGAATTGGGATCAATGGTTGACCACTGGAATGCATGTACACAATAATACAGTACATGTATCAACGAAGCAAACTCCGTTTAGAACACTCTACGGGTTTGACTTCAACATGCCAGCGAATTTGAAGCGCAAATGTGCGCCTGTATACAATGCTGATGACCCGAATAAAGTGCAAAAGTATCAGTTACAACGAGCGCACGAATTGGTCAGAGAAAACCAGGATTGTACTAAACGAGTGGCCAGGGAAGCCTATAACAAGTTACTAAACCCAGTAGTTTTTCATGTGGGTGATCAAGTACTGATGAAGAATCAGGCTAGGAGAAACAAATTCTCTCCTGTGTGGATAGGTCCGTATGTAGTAGCAGAGATCCGAAGCCCAGTTACAACAGTCGTAACGATTAAGGGAAAAAATAAAAAGCTACATAATAATTTGTTGAAATTATTCCACATTAGACCACACAACTAAAGACATGTGTTAGCAGTGTTCTACAAGTGTAAACACAGGAATAACAACGTAAACATGTACGTGTGCGTATCAAATAACACACACAGCTCCGATTTTCAAAGTCAAGACCAGCAGAAGTGTGCCAATTAAACTCGAGCAAGTAAAGTTGACGTAATAAAAATGTGCTTATTATGCACTATGGCCGAACGAAGCACAGTAGGGAAAAATATATTTTTTAAATATTAAATGATAAATATTGCACGTAATTAAAAAATAAAATAAGATAGTAAGACAGTCGTGGGTAAGCAATATAAAAGTTCGAATATGTACATACATACATACGGCAGTGTATGCACTGAAATTCGATGCATGAGCGTTAACGCCAGGCAACGGAACTGCTGGTGAAGTAAGTACATATATATACGAGTATGTATATATGTGTATAGGATAAAGAATGAATGTACGAATGTATATTTAAAGAAGTAAGTATTCTAGTTAAGAGGAATGGGTATATGCGTATGTATATTTTTGCAGATACTGCAGTCGGCTATATGTAAATATACTCGTACATAGGTTTTTACAGTTTATTGATTAGGAAATTAGCGTATGGAAATTTGAATAAATGTATATGTCGGGATATAAAAAATAAATGTATAGTTAATTGGGAAAATAACGTTAGTAATTAATTCTAGGTAATTTAAAGCGCCTCGAATGTATGTATGTAGCCATATACGAGCTAATTACAGGATGGAAAATACAAACGTTAATGGATATATACATATCAGGCTAGAACTAAATTTAAATAAAAAGTAATTGTATGCGATGAAAGATATAGTCATGCAATGGACAAAGTTTTGACACAAACGGGATTATTTTATATAATCTGGTTTTACTCGGAGGACCAATGAATTGGTTCAAAACTGAAATGAGTGATAACTCACGTGTTGAAAAAGAGCACAAAAAATTAATCGAAGCGAAACAAATGCCCTATATGGCTATGAAAACACATAGTCCAGTCCTCTTTTCCTCTAGGATACGGTAGCGAATCCGATAATGTAAGGGGAAAAGACGAGTGGATGCAAATTGAATGATATAGCATTCAATTATAGAATAAGCATGTTGTATAAATATTGTTTTGTTTATGTATATTCAGGAATAGCGTATGTTTAAGAAAAGTTAAAATTAAAAAAAAAAATTATAATCTGTGCAAAGTGCACATTAGAAACAAAAGTAATTTAGAAAAAATTAGAGTTAAAAATTAATTGTTTAAAATCTAACTTTATAATGAAATAAGTGTTAAAAATCATACTAAATTGGGAAATTATACCCAAGAGTATATATAGTACTTATAGTGTATTTATTTAAAATTCATTTATTAAATTGACTTATGAAAGGTTCGACAAAATTAAACATAGAAGAAATATCAAACTAAAATATATACTAGGAAATTAAGAAAATTATAATAGGTGTTCTCTATATAGCTCTGATGATCTGAAGCGAAGCAGGAAGTTCCGGGAAGAACGGATATTGGAATACGGTGCGGACTAAGGGACCAACATAGTATTCGGAAAGATGCGTTTTTGGAAAACAGAGATTTTTGGCAGTTATCTAAGGTTTGTGACCCCAAAGATGCCAACATATTAGCTTGGGGATGAATGGCGACGGATGTAATTTTAATTTTGCGAAACGGCATATGGCCGCAGCATTTGAACGCGTGTGGATGAGTTATTGACAAGCAACGAAAAATAAACAAGTTTCCTTGAGGAGTCATTTTTTGAATTGGACAATTTTATAGTACAATGTCCACCCAGTGTATCACAATCTCAACAGAATCGATTTTGGATAAGTTGAAGATGGGTAAAAGCTTAAGGAGGGTGACTGAAACCACCACCAAATATAATAAGCAGAAGAAATTTGGCTCACGGAAGTTAATTGCTTCATTGAAGTATATGTCCAAGCTAGAGTATGAACATATGAAACGTTATTTACATATGTATGAAATATGATTTAATACAAGAGGACACAGAGACTAGTAACCGATCAGAGTACACAAATTACATCATTAAACGTGTATCTCAGAAAAATACCTATTGTCTCCACATCAAAGCCTAACGATGTCAAATACCATTATGCGGAAGCTCAAGAGAAATACTTCCACCATAAAACGTATTGCTGCAAAGTAAGACGGAGTATTGTAATCTCTCATGTATTCCAAATGTTTTTTACAAGTTGAATACTATAAGCAGAGGCAGTACCACCTACAGCCGTGGGGCACACTATATAAATGGAAAGAAGATGGCCACTAAAAGCAAAGTTTTAATGGAAAACCAGATCGCCAACCTATAACATCTTTGTACGTACCGATCCAGAAAGAAGGGAGGGGTATGCAGAGTTCATCGAGGGACTTCACTCCGACGACGGCCGTCAACTGGACCAGCAGGTAGCAGAGGGCGCAGTATAATATAAGGTTTTAGGTATAGAATAGCATTGTGTTATTGTTTAGATATTTGTATATACGCCAATGAGAAAAATGTCAATTAAAGACCAAATTTAAAAAAAAAAAAAAAAAAAGAAGATGGAAACAAAAGAACAAGATAAAACAAAAGAAAAAAAAGAAAATAAAAAGAATAGAAACAAAAGGACAAGATAAAACAAAAGAGAAAAAAAGGCACACAAAAGTAAAAAGAACATAATACAACTATCGAACCCAAATAAGGCGAATTGAAAAAAGAAAAACTATACATATGTACTATAGGATTAAGAAAATGCACAGATTGTTTAAAGGGCAGAAAAGAGAAAAATGCTGTAAGATTCATTAGAAGTTAGTTGCACTAACTTCTTTTAGAAAGAGGGGAGGGATGTTGTGAGTTAGAATCAAGCTACTTACGCGCAGTTGACTCACAGCACCGGCTCCTATTAAACTCATTAAGAATGCACATAATTTTAGGGTGGAAATATTGTAAATGAGTAGTATTTATGCACTAATTATGATGTAAACTTTTAGGGTGTCACAGTTCCGCAGTCAAGCTGACGAGGGGCATTTAGAATGCACCGACGACACTTTTACTTTCAGTAGGTCAGTTGGCTTGAGCAACTGACACCAAATAACAATTGCGTAACTGGAACACCAGAAAAGTCAAGACGTAGACTGTAATGTTTATTGGTAAATAGTATATAAGAACTAGTATTTTTAAGAATAAAGCTCTCTTGTGATTTTGACTTCTGAACGAAAAGTGTCTGTGAGTTTTATTTGTAACAAAAGTGGTGTAGGTTTACAGGTTCCCGCGACAGGACATTCCAGAGGACGTCCCTCGCCGACAAGCAGATAAGGACCCCAACACTCAGTCGGCGCCACAGTCAGCTTCGCAGCCTCTGTCAGCGTCTCTGTAGGTGTCTCAGTCGCAGCCGCTGTCGATTGGGGCGTCTGCTGCCTTCTCTATGCCAATATCTACGCTTATCTGCCTCAGTCGGCGTCTCAGTCGGCGTCGCAGCCTCTGTCAGCCTCTCTGAATGCGTCTCAGTCGCTGCCGCTGTCGATTGGGGGCTCTGCTGACATATCTATGCCTATATCTACCCCTATCTGCCTCAGTCGGCGTCTCAGTCGGCGTCGCAGCCTATGTCAGCGTCTCTGAATGCGTCTTAGTTGTTGCCGCTGTCGCTTGCGGGGTCTGAAGCCTTCTCTTTGCCTATATCTACCCATATCTGCCTCAGTCGGCGTCTCAGTCGGCATCGCAGCCTCTGTCAGCGTTTCTGTAGGTGTCTCAGTCGCTGCCGCTGTCGATTGGGGGGTCTGCTGCCTTCTCCATGCCTATATCTACCTCTATCTGCGTCAGTCGGCTTCTCAGTCGGCGTCGGAGCCTCTTGTCAGCGTCTCTGTCAGCATCTCAGTCGCTGCCGTTGTCGATTGGGGGGTCTGCTGCCTTCTCTATGCCTATATCTACCCCTATCTGCCTCAGTCGGCGTCTCAGTCTCTCTCAGCGTCTCTGTAGGCGACTCAGTAGCTGCGGCTGTCGATTGTGGGTCTGCTGCCTTCTCTATGCCTATATCTACCCCTATCTGCCTCAGTCGGCATCTCAGTCGGCTTGGCAGTCTCTATCAGTGTCTCTGTAGGCGTCTCAGTTGTTGACGCTGTCCATTGAGGGGTCTGCTGCCTTCTCTTTGCCTATGTCTAACCCTCTCTGCCTCAGTCGGCGTCTCAGTCTCTCTCAGCGTCTCTGTAGGCGACTCAGTAGCTGCGGCTGTCGATTGTGGGTCTGCTGCCTTCTCTATGCCTATATCCACCCCTATCTGCCTCAGTCAGCGTCTCAGTCGGCGTCGCAGCCTATGTCAGCGTCTCTGTAGGCGTCTCAGTCGCTGCCGCTGTTGATTGGGGGGCTGCTGCCTTCTCTATGCCTATATCTACCCCTATCTGCCTCAGTCGGCGTCTCAGTTGGCGTCGCAGCCTCTCTCAGCGTCTCTGTAGGCGACTCAGTAGCTGCCGCTGTCGATTGTGGGTCTGCTGCCTTCTCTATGCCTATATCTATCCCTATCTGCCTCAATCGGCGTCTCAGTTGGCGTCGCAGCCTCTGTCAGCGTCTCTGTAGGCGTCTCAGTCGCTGCCGCTGTCGATTGGGGAGGGTCTGCTGCCTTCTCTACGCCTATATCTACCCCTACCTGCCTCAGTCGGCGTCGCAGCCTCTATTGGGGGTCTGCTGCCTTCTCTATGTCAGTATCTACCCCTATCCGGCTCAGTCGGCGTCGCAGCCTCTCTCAGCATTTCTGAATAAGTCTCAGTCGCTGCCGCTGTCGACTGGGGGGTCTGCTGCCTTCTCTATGCCTATGTCTAACCATCTCTGCCTCAGTCGGCGTCTCAGTCAGCATCGCAGCCTCTGTCAGCGTCGCAGCCTCTTTGAGCGTCTCTGTAGGCGTCTCAGTCGCTGTCGATTGGGGGGTCTGCTGCCTTCTATATGCCTATATTTACCTCTATCTGCCTGAATCGGCATCTCAGTCGGCGTCGCAGCCTCTATCAGCGTCTCTGTAATCGTCTCAGTTGTTTCCGCTGTCGATTGGGTTGTCTGCTGCCTTCTCTATGCCTATGTCTAACCATCTCTGCCTCAGTCGGCGTCTCAGTCAGCATCGCAGCCTCTGTCAACGTCGCAGCCTTTTTGAGCGTCTCTGTAGGCGTCTCAGTCGCTGCCGCTGTCGATTGGGGGGTCTGCTGCCTTCTCTATGCCTATATCTACCCATATCTGCCTCAGTTGGCGTCTTAGTTGGCGTCGCAGCCTCTGTCAGTGTCTCTGTATGCGTCTCAGTCGCTGCCGCTCTCGATTGGGGGGTCTGCTGCCTTCTCTATGCCTATATCTACCGTTATCTACCTCAGTCGGCGTCTCAGTCGGCGTCGCAGCCTCTGTCAGCGTCTCTGTAGCCGTCTCATTTGTTGCCGCTGTCGATTGGGGGGTCTGCTGCCTTCTCTATGCCTATATCGACCCCTATCTGCCTCAGTCGGCGTCTCAGTCGGCGTCGCAGCCTATGTCAGCGTGTCTGTAGGCGTCTCAGTCGCTGCCGCTGTTGATTGGGGGGTCTGGTGACTTCTCTATGCCTACTCTTCCCCTATCTGCCTCAGTCGGCGCCACAGTCAGCTTCACAGCCTCTGTCAGCGTCTCTGTAGGTGTCTTAGTCGCTGCCGCTGTCGATTGGGGCGTCTCCTGCCTTCTCTATGCCAATATCTACCCTTATCTGCCTCAGTCGGCGTTTCAGTCGGCGTCGCAGCTACTGTCAGCATCTCTGAGTGCGTCTCAGTCGCTGCCGCTGTCAATTGGGGGGTCTGCTGCCTTCTCTATGCCTATATCTAACCCTCTCTGCCTCAGTCGGAGTCTCAGTCGGCGTTGCAGCCTCTGTCAGCGTCTCTGTAGGCGTCTCAGTCGCTGCCGCTGTCGATTGGTGGTCTGCTGCCAACTCTATTCCTATATCTACCCCTATCTGCCTCAGTCGGGTCTCAGTCGGCGTCGCAGCCTCTGTCAGCGTCTCTGTAGGCGTCTCAGTCGCTGCCGCTGTCGATTGGGGGGTCTGCTGCCTGCTCTACGCCTGTATCTACCCCTACCTGCCTCAGTCGGCGTCGCAGCCTCGATTGGGGGTCTGCTGCCTTCTCTATGTCAATATCTACCCCTGTCTGCCTCAGTCGGCGTCGCAGCTTCTGTCAGCATCTCTGAATGCGTCTCAGTCGCTGCCGCTGTCGATTGGGGGTCTGCTGCCTTCTCTATGCCTATATCTACCCATATCTGTCTCAGTCGGCGTCTTTTTTTTTTTTTTTTTTTTTTTTTTGTCGGAACAATCTAGTAAGCGCAGCACTCAGACAAAGTATATATCCATTGTACTGCACTTAAGGTTCCCTTTTACTCTGTTTTAAATCTACCCGACCTCCGAAGAAGTAGAAGTAGATCCTGTGGTGCCAAGGAGCCAAGTTGGTTACTCCTCAGCACATCAGTGCCAAAAATCCCGAACCTGATTCGAGCAAAGGCAGGGCAGACGCGAAGAAAATGGTCCGCCGTCTCGTCTTCCTCTCCACAGGCTGGGCACAGCGCACTGTCTGATATGCCAATCCTTTCCATGTGCCTAGCCCATAGAAAGTGCCCTGTCATCACGCCAACCAACAGCCTGCAGTCCCTCCTACCTAAAGATAGAAGGAACCGTGACCATCGGTCAGAGAAACCAGGTAGCATAATTTTCGTCCATCCGCAGCCTCTCTCAGCCCGCCATGCTCGCTTGTGGGTCGAAACAACCCACTTGTTTGGAGTGGCTTTGATGGCAGCGGAAGGGAGTGGCAGAACAGGCTCAGGGCCAATAAAAACAGCCTCGGAGCCCATCTCGGCCAAGGAGTCAGAGGTCTCGTTACCCGCAATGCCAGCGTGTCCCGGGACCCAAGTCAACGTCAGACTATTATGTTTTCCAACACAATTTAGCCTGGATTTACAGGACCTGACTATCGTGGAAGTGGTGGTCGGACTATCCAAGGCCATGAGCGCAGCTTGGCTGTCACTGCAGACACAAATAGATTTGCCTTTCCACCTGTTTTCCACAACAAAGTCCATCGCCTCAAGTATCGCATACACCTCCGCCTGAAACACAGACGCATGCAGACCAAGGGCAAAGAACCGACGGGTCCCACAGGATTCCACGAAGACACCAGAACCTGAACCTTCTTCGGTCCTGGAGCCATCAGTGAAAATACGGCAGCAGTGTTTGCCGGGCTCGTTATCGGGATCTAACCATGAACGAGCCTCTGGCAGCAACACATTGTACCGCTTTTCTAGTATGACGGTTGACAACATGGAGTCCGGGGGCATAGACAGGATTGCAGAATCGATGTCAGTGCCTGCGCCGTCGTCCAACATCGAGCACACCCCATACCAGTGGCCACTATGTTTCACTCTGCAGATGGCCTTAATGGCCTCTCCGCGGATGAAGACATCTAGTGGCGGGAGATTCACCAAAGCATCAAGTGCCGGGCCTGGAGTAGTCGGAAATGCTCCGGTACAACATATGGCCACAGCACGTTGTAGTTTTGATAGAGCTTTTTTGACCCCTACAAGAGAGAGTCTGCTCATCCAAACTATCGATGCATAGGTGATAATAGGTCTTACCATAGCTGTATAGATCCATAGGACCTTACTAGGGGAAAGACCCCATGTCTTACCAAATATACCCTTACACTGCCAAAAAACTGACAGTGCTTTGGATGTCTTCAGTTCGACATGTGTTTTCCAAAGAAGTTTGTTATCAAGGATGACTCCAAGATATTTGATTCCCTTGGATAGCTGGATAGTGACTCCTTTCAGTGTAGGCAGAATAAGTCCATCAAGCTTTCTCCTTCTGGTAAAGAGGACAATTGCAGTCTTGACAGGATTAGCCGATAGCCCATTCGCACTGCACCAAGTGTCAATCATATCCAGAGTTCTCTGCACCCTTCTGCAGACAATCATAAGGGATGGACCTGTCACAAGACAGCCAACATCATCCGCATATGCCTGAGCGTATACCCCCGAGTCATTAATGGCGTTAAGCAGGGGATCGATTACCATGCACCAGAGCAATGGAGACAGTACCCCACCTTGGGGACAGCCTCTATTAACCCCAGACGACACCAGCAAATCTTCCTCCGCCCGCACCGTTATGATACTCTGGGCCAGCAATGAACGTATCCAATTTACTAGGACCCGGTCTACGCCATGCCGCCTAGCAGAGCCGCACATACTGTCGAAAGTAGCATTGTCAAACGCACCCTCTATGTCCACAAAGACGCCTATTGCGTATTCTTTCCTGTCGATGGCTCGCTCTATCTTTCCAACAAGGTTTTGCAGAGCCGTCTCGCAGGATTTTCCGCTTTGATAGGCATGCTGAAATGGAGATAGTGGATGCTTCTTCAGAGACTCCCTACGCATGCGAAGCTCAACCAGCCGTTCTAAACTTTTTAGCATGAACGAGGTCATACTAATAGGTCTGAAGCTCTTGGGATTGGTGTAGTCGTCTCTTCCAACCTTAGGAATGAAGGCAACCCTCACCATCCTCCAAGAGCGTGGTACATAGGCCAGTGCGAGACATGCAGTGAAGATCTTCTTCAGTGTTGCCATCACTAGCTCAATGCCTTCCTTCAACACAATCGGATATATGCCATCCAGTCCGGGCGACTTGAAGTTGTCAAAGGATTTGATAGCAAATCCAATAGCAGTCTCATTCGCCACAGTTCTGGCGACATACCAATCATGTGGAGAGGGCGCAGCTGCCCTGACAACATTTCCGACCAAAGGTGGTTGTTGACGGGCTATGCTTACCTGATTTCCTGGAAAGTGTGACTCCAACAGCAAGCTGAGTGTCTCACTTTGCCTCTCCGTATAGGAGCCATCAGGTTTCCTGAGCGACCCCAGCTTAGCGGTTTGGTCCTTTTTCAGGACTTTCACCAGTTTTGCCGTGTCACTCAGGGATTCGATATCACTGCAGAAGTCTCTAAAAGAAGTCCTTTTCGAGTCCCGAATTAGCTTCTTGTAGTCCCTCTGAACACGTCGATATCGTTTCCAGTCCTCGTCAAGATTCGTCTTGAGGGCCCGGTTGAGGAGTTTTCTAGACTCACGCCTCAGCACCTGAAGCTCTCGGTTCCACCATGGAACAGGAGTCCGGCTAAGAGGAGGTCTAATTGGGCAGGCTAGCTCGAAGCAGTTTGTTAGAGCGGAGTTGAGATGCTCAACAGCAGCCTCAATGTTCTGCTACTTGCGAAGTCTCAGTGGCGTCACGTGATTGCTACGCAGTGCTTCCCTGGACTTCGGCCAGTCTGTTTTTCTTGGGTTTCTGGTGGGCAATGGCATCTGCGCCCGCTCGCCACACTGAAACTCAATGTATCTGTGGTCCGAGCACGAGTCTTCGGCGAGGACCCTCCAGTTGTTGATCGACCACCCCAGTCTTGGATTTGACAGGGTGACGTCAATTACCTCCTGCCTTCTCGCAGTCACAAAAGTAGGCTGCCTGCCTACATTGTGGATGCTCAGGCTGGAGGAGGCAATATACTCGAAAAGTCGAGAGCCCCGCCCATTGCACTTGCTGCTGCCCCAGATCGTATGCTGGGCATTAGCATCGCAGCAAAGAACCAGGCCAAGACCGCGCCGCTCACAGAACCCTACGAGAGTAGCGACCTTCCCAGGTGGTGGCGCCTCCAAAGCATCGTAAGGAAAGTAAGCAGATGCAATCACAAACCTCGACCATCCGTGCATACTCTTAAAACTAATCTCGCCGCAACCAGATCCTGACAACAGAATGCGTCAAGGCAGGTCGCTGCGAGATGGGATGATATTATAAGGCCGGCTCTTGGTCTAATCGAGATTCTGTCATATAATATCGTGGCCCCTTTCAACAAGCCAAGGCCACAGAGGCGACCCCTAAAGACCCAGGGCTCTTGTACTGTTGTAATGTGAGGTGATGTGTGCAGCTGGGTGAGTCGTCTACTTAGGAGTACAGTAGCGGCTTTAGAATGCTGCAAGTTGATCTGCGTTACCGTCAAAGGACGATAGCTACGAGAATCGTCCGAGCCACTCATCTGGGAAAGACATGAAAGGTCACAGTCCCAAAGAAGAGACTCAGACGGCTCCGGTACCGAGAAACCATGACATCAACAGTGGCCTCGTCCACTCGCACCACAAGACTAGCACCTTCTTTACCATCCCGGTTGCTACCCCTGGTGTGCGAAAGAACTCTCCAAAGCCTCGTGTTGATGCCAGGGTTCTGAGCACGCAGACAAGAAAGGACATCTGTGGTCGTCAGATCGGGATCCGGAATCCAGCAGATGGCCTTCCTGAGGGACACGCCTGCTTCGCTATAGACCGCGAAGCGAGTGGTCCCCATGGGGGGCACGTCCTTGACTGCACCCCTGAGCCAATCAAAGTTGGCCTGAGACGCGCACGACACCTGTAGAGTGCCGTCCTTTGTCTCATAGCCCCTCGCATTATCTTCAGGACCGGAGGCAATGACGCGACGCATCAGATGACCTTTGCAGTGTTTTATTTCTGCATCAGTCAGCTGATGGTCAGGCCCCAGCTTCCCAATCACCGCTATTGGTTGCGGGCCGTTAGCCTTCTCGCTGTACGATGGCTTGGCTGCACCTTTGGAAGTGCTTTGGCGAAAGTCCAGCTCACCACCCGCCACTGGCAGAGATTTCGCCGGGCAGATGGTTTTGCTGGATACGAGGGGCTGGGCAAGTTGCAGCTTATTGGCAACATTCTTCCCCGCCACATTAGCCGCCACCGAGGTTTCGCTCGTACCCTTTGGGGTCGTGGCGCCACCAGCAGTAACAGCTGCAGGGCAGGTGGGAATGCTGTTTTCAGCAACAATCTTCCGCCGCTTACCTCGCGAGCGAGCTTTCGGAGCGGTCAATCCCTCCGCAGGCTCGGTGGCTTCCGTGGGTGTCACTTCCGCCAGCCTGGGCCTTTTGGAGGGAGTCGACACAGAAGGGCCGGCAGAGCCACGTGAGGATTTCTCCTGCACGAGCCTATCAAGCCGCTTCTTTCTCTGTCTCCTCGCTTGTGTTCTCGTTACCCTAGAACCATTGGTAGGTCGTTCCGCCACTGTGGTGACTTCCCGACGCAGGCCCTCTGGATCCAGGGTACGTTCCTCCGTCTCTGAAGAAGAAGAGATTGCGGTAACAATCCCCGTCTCCTCCAGGATGCGCTCTCGCTGATAAAGGCGAGAGACTTTAGCGATGGTTGGGACCTCCAGAATCCGTGCCCCTGCCGCCGAAGCGGGTGGATTTCCACATGCGTGGGTTCCACCTGGAGTAATAAATCTTTTTTTGTCCATCGCCAGACAGTGGTTTTTGTTCGGGACTCCTCCCTAGCCAGTTTGGTCCGCGGATGGTACCCATTCTCTATACCATCATTGTGATAGACAGACAGCTATAACTCCCGCCCCTCCTAAGAGGTTCAGAAGTAATGTCATTTGCCTACCAAAGGTCCCCCTATCCGCCACCTGGGGACGCGTCCGATGGGATGTCAGGCAAATCCAACACGGCGTCTTAGTCGGCGTCGCAGCCTCTGTCAGCCTTTCTGAATGCGTCTCAGTCGCTGCCGCTGTCGATTGGGGGCTCTGCTGCCATCTCTATGCCTGTATCTACCCCTATCTGCCTCAGTCGGCATCTCAGTCGGCGTCGCAGCCTCTGTCAGCATCTCTGTAGGCGTCTCATTTGTAACCGCTGTCGATTGGGGGATCTACTGCCTTCTCTATGCCTATATCTACCCCCATCTGCCTCAGTCGGCGTCTCAGTCGGCGTCGCAGCCTATGTCAGCGTCTCTGAATGCGTCTTAGTTGTTGCCGCTGTCGATTGCGGGGTCTAATGCCTTCTCTTTGCCTATATCTACCCATATCTGCCTCAGTCGGCGTCTCAGTCGGCATCGCAGCCTCTGTCAGCGTCTATGTAGGCGTTTCAGTCGCTGCCGCTGTCGATTGGGGGGTCTGCCGCCTTCTCCATGCCTATATCTACCCCTACTTGCCTCAGTCGGCATCTCAGTCGGCGTCGCAGCCTCTGTCAGCATCTCTGTAGACGTCTCATTTGTTACCGCTGTCGATTGGGGGATCTGCTGCCTTCTCTATGCCTATATCTACCCCTATCTGCCTCAGTCGGCGGGTCAGTCGGCGTCGCAGCCTCTATCAGCGTCTCTCTATGCTTCTCAGTTGTTGCCGCTGTCGATTGGGTTGTCTGCTGCATTCTCTATGTCTATGTCTAACAATCTCTGCCTCAGTCGGCGTCTCAGTCGGCGTCGCAGATTCTGTCAGCGTTCCTGTAGGTGTCTCAGTCGCTGTCGATTGGCGGTCTGCTGTCAACTCTATGCCTATATCTACCTCTATCTGCCACAGTCGGCTTCTCAGTCGGCGTCGCAGCCTCTTGTCAGCGCCTCTGTCAGCATCTCAGTCGCTGCCGTTGTCGATTGGGGGGTCTGCTGCCTTCTCTATGATTATATCTGCCCCTATCTGCCTCAGTCGGCGTCTCAGTCTCTCTCAGCGTCTCTGTAGGCGACTCAGTAGCTGCGACTGTCGATTGTGGGTCTGCTGCCTTCTCTATGCCTATATCTACCCCTATCTGCCTCAGAAAGGCATCTCAGTCGGCTTCGCAGCCTCTGTTAGCGTCTCTGTAGGCGTCTCAGTCGCTGCCACTGTCGATTGGGGGATCTGCTGCCTTCTCTACGCCTATATCTACCCCTATCTGCCTCAGTCAGCGTCTCAGTCGGCGTCGCAGCCTATGTCAGTGTCTCTGTCTCTGTAGGCGTCTCAGTCGCTGCCGCTGTTGATTGGGGGGTCTGCTGCCTTCTTTATGCCTATATCTACCCCTATCTGCCTCAGTCGGCGTCACAGTCGGCTTCGCAGTCTCTATCAGTGTCTCTGTAGGCGTCTCAGTTTTTGACGCTGTCCATTGAGGGGTCTGCTGCCTTCTCTTTGCCTATGTCTAACCCTCTCTGCCTCAGTCGGCGTCTCAGCCATCGGCGCAGCCTCTGTCAACGTCGCAGCCACTGTCAGCGTCTCTGTAGGCGTCTCAGTCGCTGCCGTTGTCGATTGGGGGGTCTGCTGCCTTCTCTATGCCTATATCTACCCCTATCTGCCTCAGTCGGCGTCGCAGCCTCTCTCAGCTTCTCTGTAGGCGACTCAGTAACTGCCGCTGTCGATTGTGGGTCTGCTGCCTTCTCTATGCTTATATCTACCCCTATCTGCCTCAGTCGGCGTCTCACTTGGCGTCGCAGCCTCTGTCAGCGTCTCTGTAGGCGTCTCAGTCGCTGCCGCTGTAGATTGTGGGTCTGCTGCCTTCTCTACGCCTATATCTACCCCTACCTGCCTGAGTCGCCGTCGCAGCCTCGATTGGGGGTCTGCTGCCTTCTCTATGTCAATATCTACCCCTATCTGCCTCAGTCGGCGTCGCAGCCTCTCTCAGCATCTCTGAATAAGTCTCAGTCGCTGCCGCTGTCGATTGGGGGGTCTGCTGCCTTCTCTATACCTATATCGACCCATATCTGCCTCAGTCGGCGTCTTAGTCGGCGTCGCAGCCTCTGTCAGTGTCTCTGTATGCGTCTCAGTCGCTGCCGCTCTCGATTGGGGGATCTGCTGCTTTCTCTATGCCTATATTTACCTCGATCTGCCTGAATCGGCATCTCAGTCGTCGGCGCAGCCTCTGTCAACGTCGCAGCCACTGTCAGCGTCTCTGTAGGTGTCTCAGTCGCTGCCGTTGTCGATTGGGGGTCTGCTGCCTTATCTATGCCTATATCTACCCCTATCTGCCTCAGTCGGCGTCGCAGCCTCTCTCAGCGTCTCTGTAGGCGACTCAGTAGCTGCCGCTCTCGATTGGGGGGTCTGCTGCCTTCTCTATGCCTATATCTACCCTTATCTACCTCAGTCGGCGTCTCAGTCGGCGTCGCAGCCTCTGTCAGCGTCTATGTAGGCGTCTCAGTGGCTGCCGCTGTCGATTGGGGGTCTGCTGACTTCTCCATGCCTATATCTACCCCTACCTGCCTCAGTCGGCATCTCAGTAGGCGTCGCAGCTTTTGTCAGCGTCTCTGTAGGCATCTCATTTGTTGCCGCTACCGATTGGGGGTCTGCTGCCTTCTCTATGCCAATATCTACTCTTATCTGCCTCAGTCGGCGTCTCAGTCGGCGTCGCAGCTTCTGTCAGTATCTCTGAATGCGTCTCAGTCGCTGCCGCTGTCAATTGTGGGGTCTGCTGCCTTCTCTATGCCTATATCGACCCCTATCTGGCTCAGTCGGCGTCTCAGTCGCCGTCGCAGCCTATGTCAGCGTCTCTGTAGGCGTCTCAGTCGCTGCCGCTGTTGATTGGGGGGTCTGCTGACTTCTCTATGCCTACTCTTCCCCTATCTGCCTCAGTCGGCGCCACAGTCAGCTTCGCAGCCTCTGCCAGCGTCTCTGTAGGTGTCTCAGTCGCTGCCGCTGTCAATTGGGGCGTCTGCTGCCTTCTCTATGCCAATATCTACCCCTATCTGCCTCAGTCGGCGTCTCAATCGGCGTCGCAGCCTCTCTCAGCGTCTCTGTAGGCGACTCAGTAGCTGCCGCTGTAGATTGTGGGTCTGCTGCCTTCTCTATGCCTATATATACCCCTATCTGCCTCAGTCGGCGTCTCAGTTGGCGTCGCAGCCTCTGTCAGCGTCTCTGTAGGAGTCTCAGTCGCTGCCGCTGTCGAATGGGGAGGGTCTGCTGCCTTCTCTACGCCTATATCTACCCCTACCTGCCTCAGTCGGCATCTCAGTAGGCGTCGCAGCCTATGTCAGCGTCTCTGAATGCGTCTCAGTTGTTGCCGCAGTCGATTGACTTGTCTGCTGCATTCTCTATGCCTATGTCTAACCCTCTCTGCCTCAGTCGGCGTCTCAGTCGGCGTCGCAGCCTCTGTCAGCGTCTCTGTAGGCGTCTCAGTCGCTGGCGCTGTCGATTGGGGGGGGGGGGGGGTTCTGCTGCTTTCTATACGCCTATATCTACCCCTACCTGCCTCAGTCGGCGTCGCAGCCTCGATTGGGGGTCTGCTGCCTTCTCTATGTCAATATCTACCCCTATCTGCCGCAGTCGGCGTCGCAGCCTCTCTCAGCATCTCTGAATAAGTCTCAGTCGCTGCCGCTGTCGATTGGGGGGTCTGCTGCCTTCTCTATGCCTATATCTACACATATCTGCTGTCTCAGTCGGCGTCTTAGTCGGCGTCGCAGCCTCTGTCAGTGTCTCTGTATGAATCTCAGTCGCTGCCGTTGTCGATTGGGGGTCTGCTGCCTTCTCCATGCCTATATCTACCCCTACCTGCCTCAGTCGGCATCTCAGTAGGCGTCGCAGCCTATGTCAGCGTCTCTGAATGCGTCTCAGTTGTTGCCGCAGTCGATTGGCTTGTCTGCTGCATTCTCTATGCCTATGTCTAACCCTCTCTGCCTCAGTCGGCGTCTCAGTCGGCGTCGCAGCCTCTGTCAGCGTCTCTGTAGGCGTCTCAGTCGCTGGCGCTGTCGATTGGGGGGGGGGGTTCTGCTGCCTTCTATACGCCTATATCTACCCCTATCTGCCTCAGTCGGCGTCTCAGTTGGCGTCGCAGCCTCTATCAGCGTCTCTGTAGGCATCTCAGTTGTTTCCGCTGTCGATTCGGTTGTCTGCTGCCTTCTCTATGCCTATGTCTAACCATCTCTGCCTCAGTCGGCGTCTCAGTCAGCATCGCAGCCTCTGTCAGCGTCGCAGCCTCTGTCAGCATCTCTGAATGCGTCTCAGTCGCTGCCGCTGTTGATTGGGGGTCTGCTGCCTTCTCTATGCCTATATCTACCCATATCTGTCTTAGTCGGTGTCTTAGTCGGCGTCGCAGCCTCTTTGAGCGTCTCTGTAGGCGTCTCAGTCGCTGCCGCTGTCGGTTGGGGGGTCTGCTGCCTTCTCCATGCCTATATCTACCCCTACCTGCCTCAGTCGGCATCTCAGTAGGCGTCGCAGCCTTTGTCAGCGTCTCTGTAGCCGTCTCATTTGTTGCCGCTGTCGATTGGGGGGTCTGCTGCCTTCTCTATGCCTATATCGACCCCTATCTGCCTCAGTCGGCGTCTCAGTCGGCGTCGCAGCCTATGTCAGCGTCTCTGTAGGCGTCTCAGTCGCTGCCGCTGTTGATTGGGGGGCCTGCTGACTTCTCTATGCCTACTCTTCCCCTATCTGCCTCAGTCGGCGCCACAGTCAGCTTCACAGCCTCTGTCAGCGTCTCTGTAGGTGTCCTAGTCGCTGCCGCTGTCGATTGGGGCGTCTCCTGCTTTCTCTATGCCAATATCTACCCTTATCTGCCTCAGTCGGCGTTTCAGTCGGCGTCGCAGCTTCTGTCAGCATCTCTGAATGCGTCTCAGTTGCTGCCGCTGTCAATTGGGGGGTCTGCTGCCTTCTCTATGCCTATATCTACCCCTATCTGTCTCAGTCGGCGTCTCAGTCGGCGTCGCAGCCTATGTCAGCGTCTCTGAATGCGTCTCAGTTGTTGCCGCAGTCGATTGGCTTGTCTGCTGCATTCTCTATGCCTATGTCTAACCCTCTCTGCCTCAGTCGGCGTCTCAGTCGGCGTTGCAGCCTCTGTCAGCGTCTCTGTAGGCGTCTCAGTCGCTGCCGCTGTCGATTGGTGGTCTGCTGCCTACTCTATTCCTATATCTACCCCTATCTGCCTCAGTCGGCGTCTCAGTCGGCGTCGTAGCCTCTGTCAGCGTCTCTGTAGGCGTCTCAGTCGCTGCCGCTGTCGATTGTGGGGGTCTGCTGCCTTCTCTACGCCTATATCTACCCCTACCTGCCTCAGTCGGCGTCGCAGCCTCGATTGGGGGTCTGCTGCCTTCTCTATGTCAATATCTACCCCTGTATGCCTCAGTCGGCGTCGCAGCTTCTGTCAGCATCTCTGTAGGCGTCTCAGTCGCTGCCGCTGTCGATTGGGGGTCTGCTGCCTTCTCTATGCCTATATCTACCCATATCTGTCTGAGTCGGCGTCTTAGTCGGCGTCGCAGCCTCTGTCAGCCTCTCTGAATGCGTCTCAGTCGCTGCCGCTGTCCATTGGGGGCTCTGCTGCCATCTCTATGCCTGTATCTACCCCTATCTGCCTCAGTCGGCATCT
Source organism: Clusia tigrina (assembly GCA_920105625.2). Lineage (NCBI taxonomy): Eukaryota > Metazoa > Arthropoda > Insecta > Diptera > Clusiidae > Clusia > Clusia tigrina. Next base: position 71,660,514 of record OV050031.1, on the reverse strand, counting down.
CAGTCGGCGTCGCAGCCTCTGTCAGCATCTCTGTAGGCGTCTCATTTGTAACCGCTGTCGATTGGGGGATCTACGGCCTTCTCTATGCCTATATCTACCCCTATCTGCCTCAGTCGGCGTCTCAGTCGGCGTCGCAGCCTATGTCAGCGTCTCTGAATGCGTCTTAGTTGTTGCCGCTGTCGCTTGCGGGGTGTAATGCCTTCTCTTTGCCTATATCTACCCATATCTGCCTCAGTCGGCGTCTCAGTCGGCATCGCAGCCTCTGTCAGCGTCTATATAGGCGTTTCAGTCGCTGCCGCTGCCGATTGGGGGGTCTGCCGCCTTCTCCATGCCTATATCTACCCCTACTTGCCTCAGTCGGCGTCGCAGCCTCTGTCAGCATCTCTGTAGGCGTCTCATTTGTTACCGCTGTCGATTGGGGGATCTGCTGCCTTCTCTATGCCTATATCTACCCCTATCTGCCTCAGTCGACGTCTCAGTCGGCGTCACAGCCTCTATCAGCGTCTCTCTATGCGTCTCAGTTGTTGCCGCTGTCGATTGGGTTGTCTGCTGCATTCTCTATGTCTATGTCTAACAATCTCTGCCTCAGTCGGCGTCTCAGTCGGCGTCGCAGATTCTGTCAGCGTTCCTGTAGGTGTCTCAGTCGCTGCCGCTGTCGATTGGGGGTCTGCTGTCAACTCTATGCCTATATCTACCCTTATCTGCCTCAGTCGGCGTCTCAGTCTCTCTCAGCGTCTCTGTAGGCGACTCAGTAGATGCGACTGTCGATTGTGGGTCTGCTGCCTTCTACCCCTATCTGCCTCAGACAGGCATCTCAGTCGGCTTCGCAGCCTCTGTTAGCGTCTCTGTAGGCGTCTCAGTCGCTGCCACTATCGATTGGGGGATCTGCTGCCTTCTCTACGCCTATATCTACCCCTATCTGCCTCAGTCAGCGTCTCAGTCGGCGTCGCAGCCTATGTCAGTGTCTCTGTAGGCGTCTCAGTCGCTGCCGCTGTTGACTGGGGGGTCTGCTGCCTTCTCTATGCATATATCTACCCCTATCTGCCTCAGTCGGCGTCACAGTCGGCTTCGCAGTCTCTATCAGTGTCTCTGTAGGCGTCTCAGTTGTTGACGCTGTCTATTGAGGGGTCTGCTGCCTTCTCTTTGCCTATGTCTAACCCTCTCTGCCTCAGTCGGCGTCTCAGTCATCGGCGCAGCCTCTGTCAACGTCGCAGCCACTGTCAGCGTCTCTGTAGGCGTCTCAGTCGCTGCCGTTGTCGATTGGGGGGTCTGCTGCCTTCTCTATGCCTATATCTACCCCTATCTGCCTCACTTGGCGTCGCAGCCTCTGTCAGCGTCTCTGTAGGCGTCTCAGTCGCTGCCACTGTCGATTGGGGGATCTGCTACCTTCTCTACGCCTATATCTACCCCTATCTGTCTCAGTCGGCGTCTCAATCGGCGTCGCAGCCTCTCTCAGCGTCTCTGTAGGCGACTCAGTAGCTGCCGCTGTAGATTGTGGGTCTGCTGCCTTCTCTATGCCTATATCTACACCTATCTGCCTCAGTCGGCGTCTCAGTTGGCGTCGCAGCCTCTGTCAGCGTCTCTGTAGGCGTCTCAGTCGCTGCCGCTGTAGATTGTGGGTCTGCTGCCTTCTCTACGCCTATATCTACCCCTACCTGCCTCAGTCGGCGTCGCAGCCTCGATTGGGGGTCTGCTGCCTTCTCTATGTAAATATCTACCCCTATCTGCCTCAGTCGGCTTCGCAGCCTCTCTCAGCATCTCTGAATATGTCTCAGTCGCTTCCGCTGTCGATTGGGGGGTCTGCTGCCTTCTCTATACCTTTATCGACCCATATCTGCCTCAGTCGGCGTCTTAGTCGGCGTCGCAGCCTCTGTCAGTGTCTCTGTATGCGTCTCAGTCGCTGCCGCTCTCGATTGGGGGGTCTGCTGTTTTCTCTATGCCTATATTTACCTCTATCTGCCTGAATCGGCATCTCAGTCGTCGGCGCAGACTCTGTCAACGTCGCAGCCACTGTCAGCGTCTCTGTAGGCGTCTCAGTCGCTGCCGTTGTCTATTGGGGGTCTGCTGCCTTATCTATGCCTATATCTACCCCTATCTGCCTCAGTCGGCGTCGCAGCCTCTCTCAGCGTCTCTGTAGGCGACTCAGTAGCTGCCGCTCTCGATTGAGGGGTCTGCTGTTTTCTCTATGCCTATATTTACCTCTATCTGCCTGAATCGGCATCTCAGTCGTCGGCGCAGCCTCTGTCAACGTCGCAGCCTCTGTCAGCGTCTATGTAGGCGTCTCAGTCGCTGCCGCTGTCGATTGGGGGTCTGCTGCCTTCTCCATGACTATATCTACCCCTACCTGCCTCAGTCGGCATCTCAGTAGGCGTCGCAGCCTTTGTCAGCGTCTCTGTAGGCGTCTCATTTGTTGCCGCTGTCGATTGGGGGTCTGCTGCCTTCTCTATGCCAATATCTACCCTTATCTGCCTCAGTCGGCGTGTCAGTCGGCGTCACAGCTTCTGTCAGTATCTCTGAATGCGTCTCAGTCGCTGCCGCTGTCAATTGGGGGGTCTGCTGCCTTCTCTATGCCTATATCGACCCCTATCTGCCTCAGTCGGCGTCTCAGTCGGCGTCGCAGCCTATGTCAGCGTCTCTGTAGGCGTCTCAGTCGCTGCCGCTGTTGATTGGGGGGTCTGCTGACTTCTTTATGCCTACTCTTCCCCTATCTGCCTCAGTCGGCGCCACAGTCAGCTTCGCAGCCTCTGCCAGCGTCTCTGTAGGTGTCTCAGTCGCTGCCGCTGTCGATTGGGGCGTCTGCTGCCTTCTCTATGCCAATATCTACCCCTATCTGCCTCAGTCGGCGTCTCAATCAGCGTCGCAGCCTCTCTCAGCGTCTCTGTAGGCGACTCAGTAGCTGCCGCTGTAGATTGTGGGTCTGCTGCCTTCTCTATTTATTTATTATTTTTATTTTTTTTTATTTTATTTATTATTAATGTTACTAAAGAATATTCTTATTATAATTACAATTAGTTCCAAGTTCATTTTTACATACATTAATTAATAACAATAATGCCACATTCTGTAGTTCCAAAGGAACTAGAGGCGAATGCGGGTTACATATGATGGAAAAGAAAAACAATTATGTTTACAATTATGTATACAAATAAGTTGACATGGGGTCGTTAAAGCAAAGCTTGAACATTAGTTTTAAATTTGATTTTGGGAAACATGGAAAAAAGAAGAAATGAGAAAAATGTATATTTAATATTAATAATAATAATAATTGCAAACTTAGTTTAATTTAAGGAATTATTTATGAGATAGATTTTTATTATTTTTTTTTTTTATAGTAAATAAGTCAATTAAATTACTACATCAATAAGCGTATTAACATTTACATAGGATAACTTTAAGAGCCACGATTTCACTTCTCTTAAAAACACATACTTATTACGAATACATCTAACATAACTAGGAAGACAATTAAACAATCTAGGACCAACCGAGGTATAAAAGTAAAAGAAATGTTGCAAGTTATGCGGTGGAACTAACGCTAAGCATTGATTATTAATCCTTAAGTTATAATTCATATAATTCCTATTGACAAGATAACCAGATCTTACAAAAAACAATTTTAAGACTTTAAAATAATAAAGGTGTTTAAGAGGTAGGATGTTTAAATTTGTATACAGAGGAAGACTACTTTCATGAATACTCTTTTTGCATATAATTCTTATTGCGTGCTTCTGGACCGTTAGTAAAGGTTTAATTTTATTCATATGTGTACCGCCCCAGCAGGTCAGACCATATTCCAGCTTAGAATGAAATATTCCAAAATATATACATTTAAGTAAATTGTTTGAACAATAAGACTTTAAAAGAAAAAATTGTCTTATAGCTGCCATTAAGTATCTTTTTAAAGCAATAGAGTGATCTAACCAATTTAATTTCCAATCCACTATCACACCAAGATATTTAAACGTTTTAACACAATCAATCGGAAAACAGCTTGTGGAACAGGTCTCAAGGGAGTCATATGTATATGTATAGTTCGACGAATTACAGATTTAATGGCAGATGGAATATTTTTTGCAATTTGCAGAGTGAAAATCAAATACAGGAAGTTTGGTTTCTATACCAGCCACATTAAAAAACATAATTTTTGTTTTGTCACTTAGAACAAGTTTGTGTGATGTAAACCAGTGTCTCAAGATTTCCAAATCATGATTTAATTCAAGAACAGCTTCAAAAGTTGAATTGCAGGAAAAAGTGCAAGCCATATCATCAGCAAATGCTATTGTTTTACTAGAAAACTTTTGAGAAAACAGTGAATTTATGAAAATCAAGAATAAGACTGGGCCTAATACTGACCCTTGAGGTACTCCAATGGTTATATTTGCATAATTACTATAAAAAGTATCAATTTTGACTCTTTGTACTCTGTGCGACAAATATGACGAGAACCAATTTAAGACCATGCCACGAAAACCACATTTAAACAATTTATTTAAAAGAATTTGATGATCAACTGTATCAAATGCCTTAGTTATATCCACGAATACAGCCGCGGAGACTTTTTTGCAATTCAAACTATTGTAAATGTTAGTACAAAAACTCATAAGGGCATCTTCAGTGGACAGACTTTGCCTAAAGCCATATTGGCAATCACTAAAAAATTTTGTTTTATTTAAAAAGTCAATCATTCGTGATTTGACAGCTTTTTCAAAAATTTTCGAAAAAGTAGAAAGAATCGAAATCGGTCTGTAATTATTGAGCATCGATCTATTTCCTTTTTTGAAAAGTGGAATAACCTCAGCTTTTTTTAGTCCATCAGGAAAAATTCCAGAATTAATGCTTTTGTTAAACAAATGACAAAGAACATCTGCAACATTGAATACTATTTTCTTTAGAAAATTGCTAGAAAAACCATTTTCAGTGTCGGAATTTGAATTCTTAAGGGACACGATAATTTTATAAACTTCCAAGGAAGATATTTCTTCAAAAAAAAAAAACTCTTAAGGCTTGTATTTTCATTTTCTACGCAATTACAAGAACAATTTACAAGGCCATTATCCAGAACGACATCACTACCAATAGTAGAAAAAAACTTATTAAATAAATTTGCTGGTACGGTTTATTCTAGTCCATGTGACAGACTAGAATAAACCGTACCATCATCTTCAATCTCATGAATAATATTATTTGTGTTAGATTTATTTAAAATGTTGTTTACTAATTGCCATTCCTTTTTAGCATCACCACTGATCTTATTAAATTCATTTTTGAAATATTCACTTTTTACATTGGAGGTTTCGGTTACAATTTCTCTACAGAGTCTATTATAACGGGCTTTTAGATTAGCATTCGAAGGAAATTTTTTAATTTTCTTATAAAGTTTATTTTTAATCTTTATTCTATTAAGCAACTCAGATGTCATCCACTTTTTGAGTCTTTTAGTTTTATTAGGCAACGCTACTGTAACGCTTTTCGAACATCGAGCAGTGTAATGAGATAATGTGTCAATAAAAGTATTAAAAGCAATAGACGGATTTGGTTCAGTATACACATTTACCCAAGACTCATGAAGAAGATAATTATTTAGCTGAATGAAATCGGTTATTAGTTTAAATGAATCAATAGGCGAGTTTGTATTTTTACACAAGACAACATTTTCAAACATTAAACATGTCAGGCAATGGTCGGATAAAGAGAGATTACAGACTGAACTACAGATTGAAATATTTTTTGATTGAGATAACCGCACAAAAATATGGTCAATACAAGTACAAGATTGATTGGTAATACGAGTTGGTTCAATTATACACGATTCAAGACCGTACGAAGCAAGCATAAATAAATAGTTGTCAACAAATACAGAGTCTTGCAAAATATTAAGGTTTATATCACCAAGTAAAATGACATTATTGGATTTTTCCGAATACAATAAATCATTTAAGTCATCCAAAAAAATGTCAAAAGAAGTGTTAACAACGAATCTATAAATACAAATAAATACAAAAGTCTGGTTATCAATTAAACATTTAACTTTAACAACATCCGAACTCATAAGATTATAACCCAAAAACTCACAATTTATGGTATTCGTAACAAAGACGGCCACACCACCAGCTGCATACTGGTCATTGCAATTTGCATAAAACTTGTACCCCGGAATAGCAAAAAGTGACTTTTCAGTATCATAAATCCATGTTTCGGTTAAGAAAATGAAATCAGGCCTATTAATGAAGGATTCAAGATGTAGTAAAAAATTATCAAAATTCTTGCGCATACTTCTAATGTTTTGAGAAATAATATAAAAGCTGTTATTATTGCTTGGGTTAGTTGAAATACTTTGAAAATCTACACTTCTACAATTTGTCAAAGGAAGATCATATAAATTATCACCATGATCTAAGTTAACCATACTATTGAGATTATTCATTATATTTAATTTTTAATTTATAAAACAAGAAAACAAGAGCAATTAAAAATTAATTGACTCTGTTTAGATCATCAAGCGAATTAATAACGATAACAATATCACCCTCCTTTTTACGCATCAAAACTTTACCATTTTTAACCCAAACAAATTTAAAACTTTTTTCTTTTTTTAATTTCTGAGCAGCCTTTAAAAGATTTCTGGTCAACGCGGGCAAGTTATCATTTATATAAATTTTATTGTGACTATTTCCACCAAATAGTTTTGCATTTAGCTTTTTTACGTTAGAAAACTTGTTCCTCATTATTTCTTTCTTCCTATAAAGAGATAGAAACTTTACACATAAAATATTAGGAGAAGAGTTTGATGTTGACGTTTCACTTGTCTTTTTAATAGATTTAACATTACAGTAATCGATTTCTAACTCAGTAATGTTTGAATTTAGGCCCTCACAGAGAACTGTCATTGCTGCGTTGAGTGCGTTGCTGTTGTTTATATTTGGGACACCAACAATTTCTACGCATTTTTCTCTATTTTTATTCTGGAGATAGACAACTTCTTGCTGTAGCTCATTTACCTTGCACTCCAATAACTGTTTTTCCTCTTGCAAAATAGAAATTTGAGCAAGCGCGTCTGCATTCATTTTTTTACGAGCTAGAATTTCGTTGAATACGAGCTCCAATGTGATGGACGACTCATTGGCATGTATGATGTTGTTGTTGTGAAGTTGCGACTGAGCTTGAGTGAGAGTCTCAGCATTACTGTTGTTTCTTGGCAGCTGAGGCTCCGCACGCTGTAAGTCCGGTTGATAGTGTTGATGAGTTGGCGCAGTTTCTGCATGTTGAATTTTATTGCATTGTTGCTGTTGCTGTAATTTTGCAGTCTCAGTTGACGAAGAAGCAAGAAGTGGAGAATGAACGGAAAATTGTTTTTGTAGCTGCTGCAGTTTTTGCTCTGGAACAGCCGGCACTGGAGAAGAAGGAGAGAGATTCCCTTTATGAGTTTTTGCGGAGGAATCTGCTACTCTAGTTGCTGAAGTTAAAGATGACGTTGAAGCCAGAGGTGGAGAGCGAAGTGAAGTACGACGCGCAGCCGAACAAGTATTGCAAATAAAGCCTTTGTTGTTAATTTGCATAAATTCGACGTCACTCTGATTTATATTCATACAGCTCCAATGGAAGTATTCATTGCAATTAGTACACTTTATTTTTTGCTGATTTCGCTCAACTTTTTGTTTGCATACACAAGGCATAGTTAAAATATTTAATAATTAGAAATTAACGAAAAAAAACAAAGAAAATCACACTAAAAAAGCGTAGAATTATAAGTACGTGTTGACCCCACGACGAACACCGACAAAAAAACTATGCCTATCTACCTCTATGCCTATATCTACCCCTATCTGCCTCAGTCGGCGTCTCAGTTGGCGTCGCAGCCTCTGTCAGCGTCTCTGTAGGCGTCTCAGTCGCTGCCACTGTTGATTGGGGAGGGTCTGCTGCCTTCTCTACGCCTATATCTACCCCTATCTGCCTCAGTCGTCGTCGCAGCCTCGATTGGGGGTCTGCTGCCTTCTCTATGTCAATATCCACCCCTATCTGCCTCAGTCGGCGTCGCAGCCTCTCTCAGCATCTCTGAATAAGTCTCAGTCGCTGCCGCTGTCGATTGGGGGGTCTGCTGCCTTCTCTATACCTATATAGACCCATATCTGCCCCAGTCGGCGTCTTAGTCGGCGTCGCAGCCTCTGTCAGTGTCTCTGTATGCGTCTCAGTCGCTGCCGCTCTCGATTGGGGGGTCTGCTGTTTTCTCTATGCCTATATTTACCTCTATCTGCCTGAATCGGCATCTCAGTCATCGGCGCAGCCTCTGTCAACGTCGCAGCCACTGTCAGCGTCTCTGTAAGCGTCTCAGTCGCTGCCGTTGTCGATTGGGGGTCTGCTGCCTTCTCCATGCCTATATCTACCCCTACCTGCCTCAGTCGGCATCTCAGTAGGCGTCGCAGCCTATGTCAGCGTCTCTGAATGCGTCTCAGTTGTTGCCGCAGTCGATTGGCTTGTATGCTGCATTCTCTATGCCTATGTCTAACCCTCTCTGCCTCAGTCGGCGTCTCAGTCGGCGTCGCAGCCTCTGTCAGCGTCTCTGTAGGCGTCTCAGTCGCTGCCGCTGTCGATTGGGGGGGGGGGGGGGGGGGTCTGCTGCCTTCTCTACGCCTATATCTACCCCTACCTGCCTCAGTCGGCGTCGCAGCCTCGATTGGGGGTCTGCTGCCTTCTCTATGTCAATATCTACCCCTATCTGCCTCAGTCGGCGTCGCAGCCTCTCTCAGCATCTCTGTAGGCGACTCAGTAGCTGCGACTGTCGATTGTGGGTCTGCTGCCTTCTCTATGCCTATATCTACCCCTATCTGCCTCAGACAGGCATCTCAGTCGGCTTCGCAGCCTCTGTTAGCGTCTCTGTAGGCGTCTCAGTCGCTGCCACTGTCGATTGGGGGATCTGCTGCCTTCTCTACGCCTATATCTACCCCTATCTGCCTCAGTCAGCGTCTCAGTCGGCGTCGTAGCCTATGTCAGTGTCTCTGTAGGCGTCTCAGTCGCTGCCGCTGTTGACTGGGGGGTCTGCTGCCTTCTCTATGCATATATCTACCCCTATCTGCCTCAGTCGGCGTCACAGTCGGCTTCGCAGTCTCTATCAGTGTCTCTGTAGGCGTCTCAGTTGTTGACGCTGTCTATTGAGGGGTCTGCTGCCTTCTCTTTGCCTATGTCTAACCCTCTCTGCCTCAGTCGGCGTCTCAGTCATCGGCGCAGCCTCTGTCAACGTCGCAGCCACTGTCAGCGTCTCTGTAGGCGTCTCAGTCGCTGCCGTTGTCTATTGGGGGGTCTGCTGCCTTCTCTATGCCTATATCTACCCCTATCTGTCTCAGTCGGCGTCTCAATCGGCGTCGCAGCCTCTCTCAGCGTCTCTGTAGGCGACTCAGTAGCTGCCGCTGTAGATTGTGGGTCTGCTGCCTTCTCTACGCCTATATCTACCCCTAGCTGCCTCAGTCGGCGTCGCAGCCTCGATTGGGGGTCTGCTGCCTTCTCTATGTAAATATCTACCCCTATCTGCCTCAGTCGGCGTCGCAGCCTCTCTCAGCATCTCTGAATATGTCTCAGTCGCTTCCGCTGTCGATTGGGGGGTCTGCTGCCTTCTCTATACCTATATCGACCCATATCTGCCTCAGTCGGCGTCTTAGTCGGCGTCGCAGCCTCTGTCAGTGTCTGTGTATGCGTCTCAGTCGCTGCCGCTCTCGATTGGGGGGTCTGCTGTTTTCTCTATGCCTATATTTACCTCTATCTGCCTGAATCGGCATCTCAGTCGTCGGCGCAGCCTCTGTCAACGTCGCAGCCTCTGTCAGCGTCTATGTAGGCGTCTCAGTCGCTGCCGCTGTCGATTGGGGGTCTGCTGCCTTCTCCATGCCTATATCTACCCCTACCTGCCTCAGTCGGCATCTCAGTAGGCGTCGCAGCCTTTGTCAGCGTCTCTGTAGGCGTCTCATTTGTTGCCGCTGTCGATTGGGGGTCTGCTGCCTTCTCTATGCCAATATCTACCCTTATCTGCCTCAGTCGGCGTCTCAGTCGGCGTCACAGCTTCTGTCAGTACCTCAGAATGCGTCTCAGTCGCTGCCGCTGTCAATTGGGGGGTCTGCTGCCTTCTCTATGCCTATATCGACCCCTATCTGCCTCAGTCGGCGTCTCAGTCGGCGTCGCAGCCTATGTCAGCGTCTCTGTAGGCGTCTCAGTCGCTGCCGCTGTTGATTGGGGGGTCTGCTGACTTATTTATGCCTACTCTTCCCCTATCTGCCTCAGTCGGCGCCACAGTCAGTTTCGCAGCCTCTGTCAGCGTCTCTGTAGGTGTCTCAGTCGCTGCCGCTGTCGATTGGGGCGTCTGCTGCCTTCTCTATGCCAATATCTACCCCTATCTGCCTCAGTCGGCGTCTCAATCAGCGTCGCAGCCTCTCTCAGCGTCTCTGTAGGCGACTCAGTAGCTGCCGCTGTAGATTGTGGGTCTGCTGCCTTCTCTATTTATTTATTATTTTTATTTTTTTTTATTTTATTTATTATTAATGTTACTAAAGAATATTCTTATTATAATTACAATTAGTTCCAAGTTCATTTTTACATACATTAATTAATAACAATAATGCCACATTCTGTAGTTCCAAAGGAACTAGAGGCGAATGCGGGTTACATATGATGGAAAAGAAAAACAATTATGTTTACAATTATGTATACAAATAAGTTGACATGGGGTCGTTAAAGCAAAGCTTGAACATTAGTTTTAAATTTGATTTTGAGAAACATGGAAAAAAGAAGAAATGAGAAAAATGTATATTTAATATTAATAATAATAATAATTGCAAACTTAGTTTAATTTAAGGAATTATTTATGAGATAGATTTTTATTATTTTTTTTTTTATAGTAAATAAGTCAATTAAATTACTACATCAATAAGCGTATTAACATTTACATAGGATAACTTTAACAGCCACGATTTCACTTCTCTTAAAAAAACATACTTATTACGAATACATCTAACATAACTAGGAAGACAATTAAACAATCTAGGACCAACCGAGGTATAAAAGTAAAAGAAATGTTGCAAGTTATGCGGTGGAACTAACGCTAAGCATTGATTATTAATCCTTAAGTTATAATTCATATAATTCCTATTGACAAGATAACCAGATCTTACAAAAAACAATTTTAAGACTTTAAAATAATAAAGGTGTTTAAGAGGTAGGATGTTTAAATTTTTATACAGAGGAAGACTACTTTCATGAATACTCTTTTTGCATATAATTCTTATTGCGTGCTTCTGGACCGTTAGTAAAGGTTTAATTTTATTCATATGTGTACCGCCCCAGCAGGTCAGACCATATTCCAGCTTAGAATGAAATATTCCAAAATATATACATTTAAGTAAATTGTTTGAACAATAAGACTTTAAAAGAAAAAATTGTCTTATAGCTGCCATTAAGTATCTTTTTAAAGCAATAGAGTGATCTAACCAATTTAATTTCCAATCCACTATCACACCAAGATATTTAAACGTTTTAACACAATCAATCGGAAAACAGCTTGTGGAACAGGTCTCAAGGGAGTCATATGTATATGTATAGTTCGACGAATTACAGATTTCATGGCAGATGGAATATTTTTTGCAATTTGCAGAGTGAAAATCAAATACAGGAAGTTTGGTTTCTATACCAGCCACATTAAAAAACATAATTTTTGTTTTGTCACTTAGAACAAGTTTGTGTGATGTAAACCAGTGTCTCAAGATTTCCAAATCATGATTTAATTCAAGAACAGCTTCAAAAGTTGAATTGCAGGAAAAAGTGCAAGCCATATCATCAGCAAATGCTATTGTTTTACTAGAAAACTTTCGAGAAAACAGTGAATTTATGAAAATCAAGAATAAGACTGGGCCTAATACTGACCCTTGAGGTACTCCAATGGTTATATTTGCATAATTACTATAAAAAGTATCAATTTTGACTCTTTGTACTCTGTGCGACAAATATGACGAGAACCAATTTAAGACCATGCCACGAAAACCACATTTAAACAATTTATTTAAAAGAATTTGATGATCAACTGTATCAAATGCCTTAGTTATATCCACGAATACAGCCGCGGAGACTTTTTTGCAATTCAAACTATTGTAAATGTTAGTACAAAAACTCATAAGGGCATCTTCAGTGGACAGACTTTGCCTAAAGCCATATTGGCAATCACTAAAAAATTTTGTTTTATTTAAAAAGTCAATCATTCGTGATTTGACAGCTTTTTCAAAAATTTTCGAAAAAGTAGAAAGAATCGAAATCGGTCTGTAATTATTGAGCATCGATCTATTTCCTTTTTTGAAAAGTGGAATAACCTCAGCTTTTTTTAGTCCATCAGAAAAAATTCCAGAATTAATGCTTTTGTTAAACAAATGACAAAGAACATCTGCAACATTGAATACTATTTTCTTTAGAAAATTGCTAGAAAAACCATTTTCAGTGTCGGAATTTGAATTCTTAAGGGACACGATAATTTTATAAACTTCCAAGGAAGATATTTCTTCAAAAAAAAAAAACTCTTAAGGCTTGTATTTTCATTTTCTACGCAATTACAAGAACAATTTACAAGGCCATTATCCAGAACGACATCACTACCAATAGTAGAAAAAAACTTATTAAATAAATTTGCTTTGTCACATGGACTAGAATAAACCGTACCATCATCTTCAATCTCATGAATAATATTATTTGTGTTAGATTTATTTAAAATGTTGTTTACTAATTGCCATTCCTTTTTAGCATCACCACTGATCTTATTAAATTCATTTTTGAAATATTCACTTTTTACATTGGAGGTTTCGGTTACAATTTCTCTACAGAGTCTATTATAACGGGCTTTTAGATTAGCATTCGAAGCATTTTTTTAAATTTTCTTATAAAGTTTATTTTTAATCTTTATTCTATTAAGCAACTCAGATGTCATCCACTTTTTGAGTCTTTTAGTTTTATTAGGCAACGCTACTGTAACGCTTTTCGAACATCGAGCAGTGTAATGAGATAATGTGTCAATAAAAGTATTAAAAGCAATAGACGGATTTGGTTCAGTATACACATTTACCCAAGACTCATGAAGAAGATAATTATTTAGCTGAATGAAATCGGTTATTAGTTTAAATGAATCAATAGGCGAGTTTGTATTTTTACACAAGACAACATTTTCAAACATTAAACATGTCAGGCAATGGTCGGATAAAGAGAGATTACAGACTGAACTACAGATTGAAATATTTTTTGATTGAGATAACCGCACAAAAATATGGTCAATACAAGTACAAGATTGATTGGTAATACGAGTTGGTTCAATTATACACGATTCAAGACCGTACGAAGCAAGCATAAATAAATAGTTGTCAACAAATACAGAGTCTTGCAAAATATTAAGGTTTATATCACCAAGTAAAATGACATTATTGGATTTTTCCGAATACAATAAATCATTTAAGTCATCCAAAAAAATGTCAAAAGAAGTGTTAACAACGAATCTATAAATACAAATAAATACAAAAGTCTGGTTATCAATTAAACATTTAACTTTAACAACATCCGAACTCATAAGATTATAACCCAAAAACTCACAATTTATGGTATTCGTAACAAAGACGGCCACACCACCAGCTGCATACTGGTCATTGCAATTTGCATAAAACTTGTACCCCGGAATAGCAAAAAGTGACTTTTCAGTATCATAAATCCATGTTTCGGTTAAGAAAATGAAATCAGGCCTATTAATGAAGGATTCAAGATGTAGTAAAAAATTATCAAAATTCTTGCGCATACTTCTAATGTTTTGAGAAATAATATAAAAGCTGTTATTATTGCTTGGGTTAGTTGAAATACTTTGAAAATCTACACTTCTACAATTTGTCAAAGGAAGATCATATAAATTATCACCATGATCTAAGTTAACCATACTATTGAGATTATTCATTATATTTAATTTTTAATTTATAAAACAAGAAAACAAGAGCAATTAAAAATTAATTGACTCTGTTTAGATCATCAAGCGAATTAATAACGATAACAATATCACCCTCCTTTTTACGCATCAAAACTTTACCATTTTTAACCCAAACAAATTTAAAACTTTTTTCTTTTTTTAATTTCTGAGCAGCCTTTAAAAGATTTCTGGTCAACGCGGGCAAGTTATCATTTATATAAATTTTATTGTGACTATTTCCACCAAATAGTTTTGCATTTAGCTTTTTTACGTTAGAAAACTTGTTCCTCATTATTTCTTTCTTCCTATAAAGAGATAGAAACTTTACACATAAAATATTAGGAGAAGAGTTTGATGTTGACGTTTCACTTGTCTTTTTAATAGATTTAACATTACAGTAATCGATTTCTAACTCAGTAATGTTTGAATTTAGGCCCTCACAGAGAACTGTCATTGCTGCGTTTTTGGGACACCAACAATTTCTACGCATTTTTCTCTATTTTTATTCTGGAGATAGACAACTTCTTGCTGTAGCTCATTTACCTTGCACTCCAATAACTGTTTTTCCTCTTGCAAAATAGAAATTTGAGCAAGCGCGTCTGCATTCATTTTTTTACGAGCTAGAATTTCGTTGAATACGAGCTCCAATGTGATGGACGACTCATTGGCATGTATGATGTTGTTGTTGTGAAGTTGCGACTGAGCTTGAGTGAGAGTCTCAGCATTACTGTTGTTTCTTGGCAGCTGAGGCTCCGCACGCTGTAAGTCCGGTTGATAGTGTTGATGAGTTGGCGCAGTTTCTGCATGTTGAATTTTATTGCATTGTTGCTGTTGCTGTAATTTTGCAGTCTCAGTTGACGAAGAAGCAAGAAGTGGAGAATGAACGGAAAATTGTTTTTGTAGCTGCTGCAGTTTTTGCTCTGGAACAGCCGGCACTGGAGAAGAAGGAGAGAGATTCCCTTTATGAGTTTTTGCGGAGGAATCTGCTACTCTAGTTGCTGAAGTTAAAGATGACGTTGAAGCCAGAGGTGGAGAGCGAAGTGAAGTACGACGCGCAGCCGAACAAGTATTGCAAATAAAGCCTTTGTTGTTAATTTGCATAAATTCGACGTCACTCTGATTTATATTCATACAGCTCCAATGGAAGTATTCATTGCAATTAGTACACTTTATTTTTTGCTGATTTCGCTCAAGGCATAGTTAAAATATTTAATAATTAGAAATTAACGAAAAAAAAAACAAAGAAAATCACACTAAAAGTGCGTAGAATTATAAGTACGTGTTGACCCCACGACGAACACCGACAAAAAAACTATGCCTATCTACCTCTATGCCTATATCTACCCCTATCTGCCTCAGTCGGCGTCTCAGTTGGCGTCGCAGCCTCTGTCAGCGTCTCTGTAGGCGTCTCAGTCGCTGCCGCTGTTGATTGGGGAGGGTCTGCTGCCTTCTCTACGCCTATATCTACCCCTATCTGCCTCAGTCGTCGTCGCAGCCTCGATTGGGGGTCTGCTGCCTTCTCTATGTCAATATCTACCCCTATCTGCCTCAGTCGGCGTCGCAGCCTCTCTCAGCATCTCTGAATAAGTCTCAGTCGCTGCCGCTGTCGATTGGCTAGTCTGCTGCCTTCTCTATACCTATATAGACCCATATCTGCCCCAGTCGGCGTCTTAGTCGGCGTCGCAGCCTCTGTCAGTGTCTCTGTATGCGTCTCAGTCGCTGCCGCTCTCGATTGGGGGGTCTGCTGTTTTCTCTATGCCTATATTTACCTCTATCTGCCTGAATCGGCATCTCAGTCATCGGCGCAGCCCCTGTCAACGTCGCAGCCACTGTCAGCGTCTCTGTAAGCGTCTCAGTCGCTGCCGTTGTCGATTGGGGGTCTGCTGCCTTCTCCATGCCTATATCTACCCCTACCTGCCTCAGTCGGCATCTCAGTAGGCGTCGCAGCCTATGTCAGCGTCTCTGAATGCGTCTCAGTTGTTGCCGCAGTCGATTGGCTTGTCTGCTGAATTCTCTATGCTTATGTCTAACCCTCTCTGCCTCAGTCGGCGTCTCAGTCGGCGTCGCAGCCTCTGTCAGCGTCTCTGTAGGCGTCTCAGTCGCTGCCGCTGTCGATTGGGGGGGGGTCTGCTGCCTTCTCTACGCCTATATCTACCCCTACCTGCCTCAGTCGGCGTCGCAGCCTCGATTGGGGGTCTGCTGCCTTCTCTATGTCAATATCTACCCCTATCTGCCTCAGTCGGCGTCGCAGCCTCTCTCAGCATCTCTGAATAAGGCTCAGTCGCTGCCGCTGTCTATTGGGGGGTCTGCTGCCTTCTCTATGCCTATATCTACACATATCTGCTGTCTCAGTCGGCGTCTTAGTCGGCGTCTTAGTCGGCGTCGCAGCCTCTGTCAGCGTCTCTGTAGGCGTCTCAGTCGCTGCCGCTCTCGATTGGGGGGTCTGCTGTTTTCTCTATGCCTATATTTACCTCTATCTGCCTGAATCGGCATCTCAGTCATCGGCGCAGCCTCTGTCAACGTCGCAGCCACTGTCAGTGTCTCTGTATGCATCTCAGTCGCTGCCGCTCTCGATTGGGGGGTCTGCTGCCTTCTCTATACCTATATTTACCTCTATCTGCCTGAATCGGCATCTCAGTCGGCGTCGCAGCCTCTATCAGCGTCTCTGTAGGCATCTCAGTTGTTTCCGCTGTCGACTGGGTTGTCTGCTGCCTTCTCTATGCCTTTGTCTAACCATCTCTGCCTCAGTCGGCATCTCAGTCAGCATCGCAGCCTCTGTCAGCGTCGCAGCCTCTTTGAGCGTCTCTGTAGGCGTCTCAGTCGCTGCCGCTATCGATTGGGGGGTCTGCTGCCTTCTCTATGCCTATATCTACCCTTATCTACCTCAGTCGGCGTCTCAGTCGGCGTCGCAGCCTCTGTCAGCGTGTATGGAGGCGTCTCAGTCGCTGCCGCTGTCGATTGGGGGCTCTGCTGCCATCTCTATGCCTGTATCTACCCCTATCTGCCTCAGTCGGCATCTCAGTCGGCGTCGCAGCCTCTGTCAGCATCTCTGTAGGCGTCTCATTTGTAACCGCTGTCGATTGGGGGAGCTTGCGGGGTGTAATGCCTTCTCTTTGCCTATATCTACCCATATCTGCCTCAGTCGGCGTCTCAGTCGGCATCGCAGCCTCTGTCAGCGTCTATATAGGCGTTTCAGTCGCTGCCGCTATCGATTGGGGGGTCTGCCGCCTTCTCCATGCCTATATCTACCCCTACTTGCCTCAGTCGGCATCTCAGTCGGCGTCGCAGCCTCTGTCAGCATCTCTGTAGGCGTCTCATTTGTTACCGCTGTCGATTGGGGGATCTGCTGCTTTCTCTATGCCTATATCTACCCCTATCTGCCTCAGTCGACGTCTCAGTCGGCGTCGGAGCCTCTATCAGCGTCTCTCTATGCGTCTCAATTGTTGCCGCTGTCGATTGGGTTGTCTGCTGCATTCTCTATGTCTATGTCTAACAATCTCTGCCTCAGTCGGCGTCTCAGTCGGCGTCGCAGATTCTGTCAGCGTTCCTGTAGGTGTCTCAGTCGCTGCCGCTGTCGATTGGGGGTCTGCTGTCAACTCTATGCCTATATCTACCAATATCTGCCACAGTCGGCTTCTCAGTCGGCGTCGCAGCCTCTTGTAAGCGTCTCTGTCAGCATCTCAGTCGCTGCCGTTGTCGATTGGGGGGTCTGCTGCCTTCTATATGCCTATATCTACCCCTATCTGCCTCAGACAGGCATCTCAGTCGGCTTCGCAGCTTCTGTTAGCGTCTCTGTAGGCGTCTCAGTCGCTGCCACTGTCGATTGGGGGATCTGCTGCCTTCTCTACGCCTATATCTACCCCTATCTGCCTCAGTCAGCTTCTCAGTCGGCGTCGCAGCCTATGTCAGTGTCTCTTTAGGCGTCTCAGTCGCTGCCGCTGTTGACTGGGGGGTCTGCTGCCTTCTCTATGCATATATCTACCCCTATCTGCCTCAGTCGGCGTCACAGTCGGCTTCGCAGTCTCTATCAGTGTCTCTGTAGGCGTCTCAGTTGTTGACGCTGTCTATTGAGGGGTCTGCTGCCTTCTCTTTGCCTATGTCTAACCCTCTCTGCCTCAGTCGGCGTCTCAGTCATCGGCGCAGCCTCTGTCAACGTCGCAGCCACTGTCAGCGTCTCTGTAGGCGTCTCAGTCGCTGCCGTTGTCGATTGGGGGGTCTGCTGCCTTCTCTATGCCTATATCTACCCCTATCTGCCTCACTTGGCGTCGCAGCCTCTGTCAGCGTCTCTGTAGGCGTCTCAGTCGCTGCCACTGTCGATTGGGGGATCTGCTACCTTCTCTACGCCTATATCTACCCCTATCTGTCTCAGTCGGCGTCTCAATCGGCGTCGCAGCCTCTCTCAGCGTCTTTGTAGACTCAGTAGCTGCCGCTGTAGATTGTGGGTCTGCTGCCTTCTCTATGCCTATATCTACACCTATTTGCCTCAGTCGGCGTCTCAGTTGGCGTCGCAGCCTCTGTCAGCGTCTCTGTAGGCGTCTCAGTCACTGCCGCTGTAGATTGTGGGTCTGCTGCCTTCTCTACGCCTATATCTACCCCTACCTGCCTCAGTCGGCGTCGCAGCCTCGATTGGGGGTCTGCTGCCTTCTCTATGTAAATATCTACCCCTATCTGCCTCAGTCGGCGTCGCAGCCTCTCTCAGCATCTCTGAATATGTCTCAGTCGCTTCCGCTGTCGATTGGGGGGTCTGCTGCCTTCTCTATACCTATATCGACCCATATCTGCCTCAGTCGGCGTCTTAGTCGGCGTCGCAGCCTCTGTCAGTGTCTCTGTATGCGTCTCAGTCGCTGCCGCTCTCGATTGGGGGGTCTGCTGTTTTCTCTATGCCTATATTTACCTCTATCTGCCTGAATCGGCATCTCAGTCGTCGGCGCAGCCTCTGTCAACGTCGCAGCCACTGTCAGCGTCTCTGTAGGCGTCTCAGTCGCTGCCGTTGTCGATTGGGGGTCTGCTGCCTTATCTATGACTATATCTACCCCTATCTGCCTCAGTCGGCGTCGCAGCCTCTCTCAGCGTCTCTGTAGGCGACTCAGTAGCTGCCGCTCTCGATTGGGGGGTCTGCTGCCTTCTCTATGCCTATATCTACCCTTATCTACCTCAGTCGGCGTCTCAGTCGGCGTCGCAGCCTCTGTCAGCGTCTATGTAGGCGTCTCAGTCGCTGCCGCTGTCGATTGGGGGTCTGCTGCCTTCTCCATGCCTATATCTACCCCTACCTGCCGCAGTCGGTATCTCAGTAGGCGTCGCAGCCTTTGTCAGCGTCTCTGTAGGCGTCTCATTTGTTGCCGCTGTTGATTGGGGGTCTGCTGCCTTCTCTATGCCAATATCTACCCTTATCTGCCTCAGTCGGCGTCACAGCTTCTGTCAGTATCTCTGAATGCGTCTCAGTCACTGCCGCTGTCAATTGGGGGGTCTGCTGCCTTCTCTATGCCTATATCGACCCCTATCTGCCTCAGTCGGCGTCTCAGTCGGCGTCGCAGCCTATGTCAGCGTCTCTGTAGGCGTCTCAGTCGCTGCCGCTGTTGATTGGGGGGTCTGCTGACTTCTTTATGCCTACTCTTCCCCTATCTGCCTCAGTCGGCGCCACAGTCAGCTTCGCAGCCTCTGTCAGCGTCTCTGTAGGTGTCTCAGTCGCTGCCGCTGTCGATTGGGGCGTCTGCTGCCTTCTCTATGCCAATATCTACCCCTATCTGCCTCAGTCGACGTCTCAATCGGCGTCGCAGCCTCTCTCAGCGTCTCTGTAGGCGACTCAGTAGCTGCCGCTGTAGATTGTGGGTC
This sequence comes from Clusia tigrina, assembly GCA_920105625.2. NCBI lineage: Eukaryota > Metazoa > Arthropoda > Insecta > Diptera > Clusiidae > Clusia > Clusia tigrina. The sequence goes on along the minus strand of OV050031.1, from coordinate 71,640,722 downwards.
TGCTGCCTTCTCTATGCCTATATCTACCCCTATCTGCCTCAGTCGGCGTCTCAGTTGGCGTCGCAGCCTCTGTCAGCGTATCTGTAGGCGTCTCAGTCGCTGCCGCTGTTGATTGGGGAGGGTCTGCTGCCTTCTCTACGCCTATATCTACCCCTATCTGCCTCAGTCGGCGTCGCAGCCTCGATTGGGGGTCTGCTGCCTTCTCTATGTCAATATCTACCCCTATCTGCCTCAGTCGGCGTCGCAGCCTCTCTCAGCATTTCTGAATAAGTCTCAGTCGCTGCCGCTGTCGATTGGGGGGTCTGCTGCCTTCTCTATACCTATATCGACCCATATCTGCCCCAGTCGGCGTCTTAGTCGGCGTCGCAGCCTCTGTCAGTGTCTCTGTATGCGTCTCAGTCGCTGCCGCTCTCGATTGGGGGGTCTGCTGTTTTCTCTATGCCTATATTTACCTCTATCTGCCTGAATCGGCATCTCAGTCATCGGCGCAGCCTCTGTCAACGTCGCAGCCACTGTCAGCGTCTCTGTAAGCGTCTCAGTCGCTGCCGTTGTCGATTGGGGGTCTGTTGCCTTCTCCATGCCTATATCTACCCCTACCTGCCTCAGTCGGCATCTCAGTAGGCGTCGCAGCCTATGTCAGCGTCTCTGAATGCGTCTCAGTTGTTGCCGCAGTCGATTGGCTTGTCTGCTGCATTCTCTATGCCTATGGCTAACCCTCTCTGCCTCAGTCGGCGTCTCAGTCGGCGTCGCAGCCTCTGTCAGCGTCGCAGCCTCTGTGAGCGTCTCTGTAGGCATCTCAGTCGCTGCGCTGTCGATTGGGGGGCTGCTGCCTTCTCTATGCCTATATCTTCCCCTATCTGCCTCAGTCGGCGCCACAGTCAGCTTCGCAGCCTCTGTCAGCGTCTCTGTAGGTGTCTCAGTCGCTGCCGCTGTCGATTGGGACGTCTTCTGCCTTCTCTATGCCAATATCTACCCTTATCTGCCTCAGTCGGCGTCTCAGTCGGCGTCGCAGCCTCTGTCAGCCTCTCTGAATGCGTCATAGGCGCTGCCGAAGTCGATTGGGGGCTCTGCTGCCATCTCTATGCCGATATCTACCCCTATCTGCCTCAGTCGGCGTCTCAGTCGGCGTCGCAGCCAATGTCAGCGTCTCTGATTGCGTCTTAGTTGCTGCCGCTGTCGATTGCGGGGTCTGATGCCTTCTCTTTGCCTATGTCTAACCCTCTCTGCCTCAGTCGGCGTCTCAGTCGGCGTCGCAGCCTCTGTCAGCATCTCTGTAGGCGGCTCATTTGTTACCGCTGTCGATTGGGGGATCTGCTGCCTTCTCTATGCCTATATCTACCCCTATCTGCCTCAGTCGGCTTCTCAGTCGGCGTCGCAGCCTCTATCAGCGTCTCTGTATGCGTCTCAGTTGTTGCCGCTGTCGATTGGGTTCTCTGCTGCATTCTCTATGTCTATGTCTAACCCTCTCTGCCTCAGTCGGCGTCTCAGCCTCTCTCAGCGTCTCTGTAGGCGACTCAGTAGCTGCCGCTGTCGATTGTGGGTCTGCTGTTTTCTCTATGCCTATATCTACCCTATCTGCCTCAGTCGGCATCTTAGTCGGTGTCGCAGCCTCTGCCAGCGTCCCTGTAGGCGTGTCAGTCGCTGCCACTGTCGATTGGGGGATCTGCTGCCTTCTCTACGCCTATATCTACCCCTATCTACCTCAGTCAGCGTCTCAGTCGGCGTCGCAGCCTATGTCAGCGTCTCTGTAGGCATCTCAGTCGCTGCCGCTGTTGATTGGGGGGTCTGCTGCCTTCTCTATGCCTATATCTACCCTTATCTGCCTCAGTCGGCTTCGCAGTCTCTATCAGCGTCTCTGTAGGCGTCTCAGTTGTTGACGCTGTCCATTGAGGGGTCTGCTGCCTTCTCTTTGCCTATGTCTAACCCTCTCTGCCTCAGTCGGCGTCTCGGTCGGCGTCGCAGCCTCTGTCAGCGTCTCTGTAGGCGTCTCAGTCGCTGCCGCTGTCGATTGGGGGGGGGGTCTGCTGCCTTCTCTACGCCTATATCTACCCCTACCTGCCTCAGTCGGCGTCGCAGCCTCGATTGGGGGTCTGCTGCTTTCTCTATGTCAATATCTACCCCTATCTGCCTCAGTCGGCGTCGCAGCCTCTCTCAGCATCTCTGAATAAGTCTCAGTCGCTGCCGCTGTCTATTGGGGGGTCTGCTGCCTTCTCTATGCCTATATCTACACATATCTGCTGTCTCAGTCGGCGTCTTAGTCGGCGTCGCAGCCTCTGTCAGTGTCGCTGTATGCATCTCAGTCGCTGCCGCTCTCGATTGGGGGGTCTGCTGCCTTCTCTATACCTATATTTACCTCTATCTGCCTGAATCGGCATCTCAGTCGGCGTCGCAGCCTCTATCAGCGTCTCTGTAGGCATCTCAGTTGTTTCCGCTGTCGATTGGGTTGTCTGCTGCCTTCTCTATGCCTATGTCTAACCATCTCTGCCTCAGTCGGCGTCTCAGTCAGCATCGCAGCCTCTGTCAGCGTCGCAGCCTCTTTGAGCGTCTCTGTAGGCGTCTCAGTCGCTGCCGCTATCGATTGGGGGGTCTGCTGCCTTCTCTATGCCTATATCTACCCTTATCTACCTCAGTCGGCGTCTCAGTCGGCGTCGCAGCCTCTGTCAGCGTGTATGTAGGCGTCTCAGTCGCTGCCGCTGTCGATTGGGGGGTCTGCTGCCTTCTCCATGCCTATATCTACCCCTACCTGCCTCAGTCGGCATCTCAGTAGGCGTCACAGCCTCTGTCAGCGTCTCTGTAGGCGTCTCATTTGTTGCCGCTGTCGATTGGGGGGTCTGCTGCCTTCTCTATGCCTATATCGACCCCTATCTGCCTCAGTCGGCGTCTCAGTCGGCGTCGCAGACTATGTCAGCGTCTCTGTAGGCGTCTCAGTCGCTGCCGCTGTTGATTGGGGGGTCTGCTGACTTCTCTATGCCTACTCTTCCCCTATCTGCCTCAGTCGGCGCCACAGTCAGCTTCGCAGCCTCTGTCAGCGTCTCTGTAGGTGTCTCAGTCGCTGCCGCTGTCGATTGGGGCGTCTGCTGCCTTCTTTATGCCAATATCTACCCTTATCTGTCTCAGTCGGCGTCTCAGTCGGCGTCGCAGACTCTCTGAATGCGTCTCAATCGCTGCCGCTGTCAATTGGGGGGGCCGCTGCCTTCTCTATGCCTATATCCACCCCTATCTGCCTCAGTCGGCGTCTCAGTCGGCGTCGCAGCCTATGTCAGCGTCTCTGAATGCGTCTCAGTTGTTGCCGCAGTCGATTGGCTTGTCTGCTGCATTCTCTATGCCTATGTCTAACCCTCTCTGCCTCAGTCGGCGTCTCAGTCGGCGTCTCAGTCGGCGTTGCAGCCTCTGTCAGCGTCTCTGTAGGCGTCTCAGTCGCTGCCGCTGTCGATTGGGGGTCTGCTGCCTACTCTATGCCTATATCTACCCCTATCTGCCTCAGTCGGCGTCTCAGTCGGCGTCGCAGACTCTTGTCAGCGTCTCTGTCGGCATCTCAGTCGTTGCCGTTGTCGATTGGGGGGTCTGCTGCCTTCTCTATGCCTATATCTACCCCTATCTGCCTCAGTCGGCGTCGCAGCCTCTCTCAGCGTCTCTGTAGGCGACTTAGTAGCTGCCGCTGTCGATTGTGGGTCTGCTGTCTTCTCTATGCCTATATCTACCCCTATCTGCCTCAGTCGGCGTCTCAGTTGGCGTCGCAGCCTCTGTCAGCGTCTCTGTAGGCGTCTCAGTCGCTGCCACTGTCGATTGGAGGATCTGCTGAATTCTCTACGCCTATATCTACCCCTATCTGCCTCAGTCGGCGTCTCAGTCGGCGTCGCAGCCTATGTCAGCGTCGCTGTAGGCGTCTCAGTCGCTGCCGCTGTTGATTGGGGGGGTCTGCTGCCTTCTCTATGCCTATATCTACCCCTATCTGCCTCAGTCGGCGTCACAGTCGGCTTCGCAGTCTCTCGCAGCGTCTCTGTAGGCGTCTCAGTTGTTGCCGCTGTCCATTGAGGGGTCTGCTGCCTTATCTATGCCTATGTCTAACCCTCTCTGCTTCAGTCGGCGTCTCAGTCGTCGGCGCAGCCTCTGTCAACGTCGCAGCCACTGTCAGCGTCTCTGTAGGCGTCTTAGTCGCTGCCGATGTCGATTGGGGTTTCCGCTGCCTTCTCTATGCCTATATCTACCCCTATCTGCCTCAGTCGGCGTCTCAGCTGGCGTCAACGCCTGTGGTAGCGTCTATGTAGGCGTCTCAGTCGCTGCTGCTGTCGATTGGGGGGTCTGCTGCCTTCTCTATGTTTATATTTACCTCTATCTGCCTGAATCGGCATCTCAGTCGGCGTCGCAGCGTCTATCAGCGTCTCTGTAGGCGTCTCAGTTGTTTCCGCTGTCGATTGGGTTGTCTGCTGCCTTCTCTGTGCCTATGTCTAACCATCTCTGCCTCAGTCGGCGTCTCAGTCAGCATCGCAGCCTCTGTCAGCGTCGCAGCCTCTGTGAGCGTCTCTGTAGGCGTCTCAGTCGCTGCCGCTGTCGATTGGGGGGTCTGCTGCCTTTTCCATGCCTATATCTACCCCTACCTGCCTCAGTCGGCATCTCAGTAGGCGTCGCAGCCTCTGTCAGCATCTATGTAGGCGTCTCAGTCGCTGCCGCTGTCGATTGGGGGGTCTGCTGCCTTCTCTACGCCTATTTCTACCCCTATCTGCCTCAGTCGGCGTCTCACTCGGTGTCGCAGCCTATGTCAGCGTCTCTGTAGGCGTCTCAGTCGCTGCCGCTGTTGATTGGTTGGTCTGCTGCCTTCTCTATGCCTATATCTACCCTTATCTACCTCAGTCGGCGTCTCAGTCGGCGTCGCAGCCTCTGTCAGCATCTATGTAGGCGTCTCAGTCGCTGCCGCTGTCGATTGGGGGGGTCTGCTGCCTTCTCCATGCCTATATCTACCCCTACCTGCCTCAGTCGGCATCTCAGTAGGCATCGCAGCCTCTGTCAGCGTCTCTGTAGGCGTCTCATTTGTTGCCGCTGTCGATTGGGGGGTCTGCTGCCTTCTCTATGCCTATATCGACCCCTATCTGCCTCAGTCGGCGTCTCAGTCGGCGTCGCAGACTATGTCAGCGTCTCTGTAGGCGTCTCAGTCGCTGCCGCTGTTGATTGGGGGGTCTGCTGACTTCTCTATGCCTACTCTTCCCCTATCTGCCTCAGTCGGCGCCACAGTCAGCTTCGCAGCCTCTGTCAGCGTCTCTGTAGGTGTCTCAGTCGCTGCCGCTGTCGATTGGGGCGTCTGCTGCCTTCTTTATGCCAATATCTACCCTTATCTGTCTCAGTCGGCGTCTCAGTCGGCGTCGCAGCCTCTCTGAATGCGTCTCAATCGCTGCCGCTGTCAATTGGGGGGGCCGCTGCCTTCTCTATGCCTATATCCACCCCTATCTGCCTCAGTCGGCGTCTCAGTCGGCGTCGCAGCCTATGTCAGCGTCTCTGAATGCGTCTCAGTTGTTGCCGCAGTCGATTGGCTTGTCTGCTGCATTCTCTATGCCTATGTCTAACCCTCTCTGCCTCAGTCGGCGTTGCAGCCTCTGTCAGCGTCTCTGTAGGCGTCTCAGTCGCTGCCGCTGTCGATTGGGGGTCTGCTGCCTACTCTATGCCTATATCTACCCCTATCTGCCTCAGTCGGCGTCTCAGTCGGCGTCGCAGACTCTTGTCAGCGTCTCTGTCGGCATCTCAGTCGTTGCCGTTGTCGATTGGGGGGTCTGCTGCCTTCTCTATGCCTATATCTACCCCTATCTGCCTCAGTTGGCGTCGCAGCCTCTGTCAGCGTCTCTGTAGGCGTCTCAGTCGCTGCCACTGTCGATTGGAGGATCTGCTGAATTCTCTACGCCTATATCTACCCCTATCTGCCTCATTCGGCGTCTCAGTCGGCGTCGCAGCCTATGTCAGCGTCGCTGTAGGCGTCTCAGTCGCTGCCGCTGTTGATTGGGGGGGTCTGCTGCCTTCTCTATGCCTATATCTACCCCTATCTGCCTCAGTCGGCGTCACAGTCGGCTTCGCAGTCTCTCGCAGCGTCTCTGTAGGCGTCTCAGTTGTTGCCGCTGTCCATTGAGGGGTCTGCTGCCTTATCTATGCCTATGTCTAACCCTCTCTGCTTCAGTCGGCGTCTCAGTCGTCGGCGCAGCCTCTGTCAACGTCGCAGCCACTGTCAGCGTCTCTGTAGGCGTCTTAGTCGCTGCCGATGTCGATTGGGGTTTCTGCTGCCTTCTCTATGCCTATATCTACCCCTATCTGCCTCAGTCGGCGTCTCAGCTGGCGTCAACGCCTGTGGTAGCGTCTATGTAGGCGTCTCAGTCGCTGCTGCTGTCGATTGGGGGGTCTGCTGCCTTCTCTATGCCTATATCTACCCCTATCTGCCTCAGTCGGCGTCTCAGCTGGCGTCAACGCCTATGTCAGCGTCTCTGTAGGCGTCTCAGTCGCTGCCGCTGTTGATTGGGGGGTCTGCTGACTTCTTTATGCCTACTCTTCCCCTATCTGCCTCAGTCGGCGCCACAGTCAGCTTCGCAGCCTCTGTCAGCGTCTCTGTAGGTGTCTCAGTCGCTGCCGCTGTCGATTGGGGCGTCTGCTGCCTTCTCTATGCCAATATCTACCCCTATCTGCCTCAGTCGACGTCTCAATCGGCGTCGCAGCCTCTCTCAGCGTCTCTGTAGGCGACTCAGTAGCTGCCGCTGTAGATTGTGGGTCTGCTGCCTTCTCTATGCCTATATCTACCCCTATCTGCCTCAGTCGGCGTCTCAGTTGGCGTCGCAGCCTCTGTCAGCGTCTCTGTAGGCGTCTCAGTCGCTGCCGCTGTTGATTGGGGAGGGTCTGCTGCCTTCTCTACGCCTATATCTACCCCTATCTGCCTCAGTCGGCGTCGCAGCCTCGATTGGGGGTCTGCTGCCATCTCTATGTCAATATCTACCCCTATCTGCCTCAGTCGGCGTCGCAGCCTCTCTCAGCATTTCTGAATAAGTCTCAGTCGCTGCCGCTGTCGATTGGGGGGTCTGCTGCCTTCTCTATACCTATATCGACCCATATCTGCCCCAGTCGGCGTCTTAGTCGGCGTCGCAGCCTCTGTCAGTGTCTCTGTATGCGTCTCAGTCGCTGCCGCTCTCGATTGGGGGGTCTGCTGTTTTCTCTATGCCTATATTTACCTCTATCTGCCTGAATCGGCATCTCAGTCATCGGCGCAGCCTCTGTCAACGTCGCAGCCACTGTCAGCGTCTCTGTAAGCGTCTCAGTCGCTGCCGTTGTCGATTGGGGGTCTGCTGCCTTCTCCATGCCTATATCTACCCCTACCTGCCTCAGTCGGCATCTCAGTAGGCGTCGCAGCCTATGTCAGCGTCTCTGAATGCGTCTCAGTTGTTGCCGCAGTCGATTGGCTTGTCTGCTGCATTCTCTATGCCTATGTCTAACCCTCTCTGCCTCAGTCGGCGTCTCAGTCGGCGTCGCAGCCTCTGTCAGCGTCGCAGCCTCTGTGAGCGTCTCTGTAGGCATCTCAGTCGCTGCGCTGTCGATTGGGGGGCTGCTGCCTTCTCTATGCCTATATCTTCCCCTATCTGCCTCAGTCGGCGCCACAGTCAGCTTCGCAGCCTCTGTCAGCGTCTCTGTAGGTGTCTCACTCGCTGCCGCTGTCGATTGGGACGTCTTCTGCCTTCTCTATGCCAATATCTACCCTTATCTGCCTCAGTCGGCGTCTCAGTCGGCGTCGCAGCCTCTGTCAGCCTCTCTGAATGCGTCTCAGGCGCTGCCGAAGTCGATTGGGGGCTCTGCTGCCATCTCTATGCCGATATCTACCCCTATCTGCCTCAGTCGGCGTCTCAGTCGGCGTCGCAGCCAATGTCAGCGTCTCTGTAGGCGGTTCATTTGTTACCGCTGTCGATTGGGGGATCTGATGCCTTCTCTATGCCTATATCTACCCCTATCTGCCTCAGTCGGCTTCTCAGTCGGCGTCGCAGCCTCTATCAGCGTCTCTGTATGCGTCTCAGTTGTTGCCGCTGTCGATTGGGTTCTCTGCTGCATTCTCTATGTCTATGTCTAACCCTCTCTGCCTCAGTCGGCGTCTCAGCCTCTCTCAGCGTCTCTGTAGGCGACTCAGTAGCTGCCGCTGTCGATTGTGGGTCTGCTGTTTTCTCCATGCCTATATCTACCCTATCTGCCTCAGTCGGCATCTTAGTCGGTGTCGCAGCCTCTGCCAGCGTCTCTGTAGGCGTGTCAGTCGCTGCCACTGTCGATTGGGGGATCTGCTGCCTTCTCTACGCCTATATCTAACCCTATCTACCTCAGTCAGCGTCTCAGTCAGCGTCGTAGCCTATGTCAGCGTCTCTGTAGGCATCTCAGTCGCTGCCGCTGTTGATTGGGGGTCTGCTGCCTTCTCTATGCCTATATCTACCCTTATCTGCCTCAGTCGGCTTCGCAGTCTCTATCAGCGTCTCTGTAGGCGTCTCAGTTGTTGACGCTGTCCATTGAGGGGTCTGCTGCCTTCTCTTTGCCTATGTCTAACCCTCTCTGCCTCAGTCGGCGTCTCGGTCGGCGTCGCAGCCTCTGTCAGCGTCTCTGTAGGCGTCTCAGTCGCTGCCGCTGTCGATTGGGGGGGGGGGGGGTCTGCTGCCTTCTCTACGCCTATATCTACCCCTACCTGCCTCAGTCGGCGTCGCAGCCTCGATTGGGGGTCTGCTGCTTTCTCTATGTCAATATCTACCCCTATCTGCCTCAGTCGGCGTCGCAGCCTCTCTCAGCATCTCTGAATAAGTCTCAGTCGCTGCCGCTGTCTATTGGGGGGTCTGCTGCCTTCTCTATGCCTATATCTACACATATCTGCTGTCTCAGTCGGCGTCTTAGTCGGCGTCGCAGCCTCTGTCAGTGTCTCTGTATGCATCTCAGTCGCAGCCGCTCTCGATTGGGGGGTCTGCTGCCTTCTCTATACCTATATTTACCTCTATCTGCCTGAATCGGCATCTCAGTCGGCGTCGCAGCCTCTATCAGCGTCTCTGTAGGCATCTCAGTTGTTTCCGCTGTCGATTGGGTTGTCTGCTGCCTTCTCTATGCCTATGTCTAACCATCTCTGCCTCAGTCGGCGTCTCAGTCAGCATCGCAGCCTCTGTCAGCGTCGCAGCCTCTTTGAGCGTCTCTGTTTGCGTCTCAGTCGCTGCCGCTATCGATTGGGGGGTCTGCTGCCTTCTCTATGCCTATATCTACCCTTATCTACCTCAGTCGGCGTCTCAGTCGGCGTCGCAGCCTCTGTCAGCGTGTATGTAGGCGTCTCAGTCGCTGCCGCTGTCGATTGGGGGGTCTGCTGCCTTCTCCATGCCTATATCTACCCCTACCTGCCTCAGTCGGCATCTCAGTAGGCGTCACAGCCTCTGTCAGCGTCTCTGTAGGCGTCTCATTTGTTGCCGCTGTCGATTGGGGGGTCTGCTGCCTTCTCTATGCCTATATCGACCCCTATCTGCCTCAGTCGGCGTCTCAGTCGGCGTCGCAGACTCTCTGAATGCGTCTCAATCGCTGCCGCTGTCAATTGGGGGGGCCGCTGCCTTCTCTATGCCTATATCCACCCCTATCTGCCTCAGTCGGCGTCTCAGTCGGCGTCGCAGCCTATGTCAGCGTCTCTGAATGCGTCTCAGTTGTTGCCGCAGTCGATTGGCTTGTCTGCTGCATTCTCTATGCCTATGTCTAACCCTCTCTGCCTCAGTCGGCGTCTCAGTCGGCGTTGCAGCCTCTGTCAGCGTCTCTGTAGGCGTCTCAGTCGCTGCCGCTGTCGATTGGGGGTCTGCTGCCTACTCTATGCCTATATCTACCCCTATCTGCCTCAGTCGGCGTCTCAGTCGGCGTCGCAGACTCTTGTCAGCGTCTCTGTCGGCATCTCAGTCGTTGCCGTTGTCGATTGGGGGGTCTGCTGCCTTCTCCATGCCTATATCTACCCCTATCTGCCTCAGTCGGCGTCGCAGCCTCTCTCAGCGTCTCTGTAGGCGACTTAGTAGCTGCCGCTGTCGATTGTGGGTCTGCTGTCTTCTCTATGCCTATATCTACCCCTATCTGCCTCAGTCGGCGTCTCAGTTGGCGTCGCAGCCTCTGTCAGCGTCTCTGTAGGCGTCTCAGTCGCTGCCATTGTCGATTGGAGGATCTGCTGAATTCTCTACGCCTATATCTACCCCTATCTGCCTCAGTCGGCGTCTCAGTCGGCGTCGCAGCCTATGTCAGCGTCGCAGTAGGCGTCTCAGTCGCTGCCGCGGTTGATTGGGGGGGGGTCTGCTGCCTTCTCTATGCCTATATCTACCCCTATCTGCCTCAGTCGGCGTCACAGTCGGCTTCGCAGTCTCTCGCAGCGTCTCTGTAGGCGTCTCAGTTGTTGCCGCTGTCCATTGAGGGGTCTGCTGCCTTATCTATGCCTATGTCTAACCCTCTCTGCTTCAGTCGGCGTCTCAGTCGTCGGCGCAGCCTCTGTCAACGTCGCAGCCACTGTCAGCGTCTCTGTAGGCGTCTTAGTCGCTGCCGATGTCGATTGGGGTTTCTGCTGCCTTCTCTATGCCTATATCTACCCCTATCTGACTCAGTCGGCGTCTCAGCTTTCGTCAACGCCTGTGGTAGCGTCTATGTAGGCGTCTCAGTCGCTGCTGCTGTCGATTGGGGAGTCTGCTGCCTTCTCTATGTTTATATTTACCTCTATCTGCCTGAATCGGCATCTCAGTCGGCGTCGCAGCGTCTATCAGCGTCTCTGTAGGCGTCTCAGTTGTTTCCGCTGTCGATTGGGTTGTCTGCTGCCTTCTCTGTGCCTATGTCTAACCATCTCTGCCTCAGTCGGCGTCTCAGTCAGCATCGCAGCCTCTGTCAGCGTCGCAGCCTCTGTGAGCGTCTCTGTAGGCGTCTCAGTCGCTGCCGCTGTCGATTGGGGGGTCTGCTGCCTTCTCCATGCCTATATCTACCCCTACCTGCCTCAGTCGGCATCTCAGTAGGCGTCGCAGCCTCTGTCAGCATCTATGTTGGCGTCTCAGTCGCTGCCGCTGTCGATTGGGGGGTCTGCTGCCTTCTCTACGCCTATTTCTACCCCTATCTGCCTCAGTCGGCGTCTCACTCGGTGTCGCAGCCTATGTCAGCGTCTCTGTAGGCGTCTCAGTCGCTGCCGCTGTCGATTGGGGGGTCTGCTGCCTTCTCTATGCCTATATCTACCCCTACCTGCCTCAGTCGGCGTCACAGTCGGCGTCGCAACCTCCATTGTGGGGTCTGCTGCCTTCTCTATGTCAATATCTACCCCTATCTGCCTCAGTCGCTGTCGCAGCCTCTCTCAGCGTCTCTGAATAAGTCTCAGTCGCTGCCGCTGTCGATTGGGGGTCTGCTGCCTTCTCTATGCCTATATCTACCCCTATCTGCCTCAGTCGGCGTCGCAGCCTCTGTCAGCGTCTCTGTAGGCGTCTCAGTCGCTGCCGCTGTCGATTGGGGGTCTGCTGCCTTCTCTATGCCAATATCTATCCCTCTCTGCCTCAGTCGGGGTCTCAGTTGGCGTCGCAGCCTCTGTCAGCGTCTCTGTAGGCGTCTCAGTCGCTGCCGCTGTCGATTTAGGGGTCTGCTGCCTTCTCTATACCTATATTTACCTCTATCTGCCTCTGTCGGCATCTCAGTCGGCGTCGCAGCCTCTATCGTCGTCTCTGTAGGCGTCTCAGTTGTTGCCGCTGTCGATTGGGTAGTCTGCTGTCTTCTCTATGTATATGTCTAACCATCTCTGCCTCAGTCGGCGTCTCAGTCGGCGTCGCAGCCTCTGTCAGCGTCGCAGCCTCTGTGAGCGTCTCTGTAGGCATCTCAGTCGCTGCGCTGTCGACTGGGGGGCTGCTGCCTTCTCTATGCCTATATCTTCCCCTATCTGCCTCAGTCGGCGCCACAGTCAGCTTCGCAGCCTCTGTCAGCGTCTCTGTAGGTGTCTCAGTCGCTGCCGCTGTCGATTGGGGCGTATTCTGCCTTCTCTATGCCAATATCTACCCTTATCTGCCTCAGTCGGCGTCTCAGTCGGCGTCGCAGCCTCTGTCAGCCTCTCTGAATGCGTCTCAGGCGCTGCCGAAGTCGATTGGGGGCTCTGCTGCCATCTCTATGCCGATATCTACCCCTATCTGCCTCAGTCGGCGTCTCAGTCGGCGTCGCAGCCTATGTCAGCGTCTCTGAATGCGTCTTAGTTGCTGCCGCTGTCGATTGCGGGGTCTGATGCCTTCTCTTTGCCTATATCTACCCATATCTGCCTCAGTCGGCGTCTCAGTCGGCATCGCAGCCTCTGTCAGCGTCTATGTAGGCGTTTCAGTCACTGCCGCTCTCGATTGGGGGGTCTGCTGCCTTCTCCATGCCTATATCTGCCCCTACCTGCCTCAGTCGGCATCTCAGTCGGCGTCGCAGCCTCTGTCAGCATCTCTGTATGCGTCTCAGTTGTTGCCGCTGTCGATTGGGTTGTCTGCTGCATTCTCTATGTCTATGTCTAACCCTCTCTGCCTCAGTCGGCGTCTCAGCCTCTCTCAGCGTCTCTGTAGGCGACTCAGTAGCTGCCGCTGTCGATTGTGGGTCTGCTGTTTTCTCTATGCCTATATCTACCCTATCTGCCTCAGTCGGCATCTTAGTCGGCGTCGCAGCCTCTGTCAGCGTCTCTGTAGGCGTGTCAGTCGCTGCCACTGTCGATTGGGGGATCTGCTGCCTTCTCTACGCCTATATCTACCCTTATCTACCTCAGTCAGCGTCTCAGTCGGCGTCGCAGCCTATGTCAGCGTCTCTGTAGGCATCTCGGTCGCTGCCGCTGTTGATTGGGGGGTCTGCTGCCTTCTCTATACCTATATCTACCCTTATCTGCCTCAGTCGGCTTCGCAGTCTCTATCAGCGTCTCTGTAGGCGTCTCAGTTGTTGACGCTGTCCATTGAGGGGTCTGCTGCCTTCTCTTTGCCTATGTCTAACCCTCTCTGCCTCAGTCGGCGTCTCATTCGTCGACGCAGCCTCAGTCAATGTCGCAGCCACTGTCAGCGTCTCTGTAGGCGTCTGAGTCGCTGCCGCTGTCGATTGGAGGTTCTGTTGCCTTCTCTATGCCTATATCTACCCCTATCTGCCTCAGTCGGCATCTCAGTTGGCGTCAAAGCCTCTGTTAGCGTCTCTGTAGGCGTCTCAGTCGCTGCCGCTGTCGATTGGGGGTCTGCTGCCTTCTCTATGCCTATATTTACCTCTATCTGCCTCTGTCGGCATCTCAGTCGGCGTCGCAGCCTCTATCATCGTCTCTGTAGGCGTCTCAGTTGTTGCCGCTGTCGATTGGGTAGTCTGATGTCTTCTCTATGTCTATGTCTAACCATCTCTGCCTCAGTCGCCGTCTCAGTCTGCGTCGCAGCCTCTGTCAGCGTCGCAGCCTCTGTGAGCGTCTCTGTAGGCATCTCAGTCGCTGCCGCTGTCAATTGGGGGGCTGCTGCCTTCTCTATGCCTATATCTACCCCTATCTGCCTCAGTCGGTGTCTCAGTCGGTGTCGCAGCCTCTGTCAGCCTCTCTGTAGGTGTCTCAGTCGCTGCCACTGTCGATTGGGGGATCTGCTGCCTTCTCTACGCCTATATCTACCCCTATCTGCCTCAGTCAGCGTCTCAGTCGGCGTCGCAGCCTATGTCAGCGTCTGTGTAGGCGTCTCAGTCGCTGCCGCTGTTGATTGGGGGGTCTGCTGCCTTCTCTATGCTTATATCTACCCTTATCTGCCTCAGTCGGCTTCGCAGTCTCTATCAGCGTCTCTGTAGGCGTCTCAGTTGTTGACGCTGTCCATTGAGGGGTCTGCTGCCTTCTCTTTGCCTATGTCTAACTCTCTCTACCTCAGTCGGCGTCTCATTCGTCGACGCAGCCTCAGTCAATTTCGCAGCCACTGTCAGCGTCTCTGTAGGCGTCTTAGTCGCTGCCGCTGTCGATTGGGGGGGGTCGGCTGCCTTCTCTAAGCCTATATCTACCCTTATCTGCCTCAGTCGGTGTCTCAGTCGGCGTCGCAGTCCCTGTCAGCCTCTCTGAATGCATCTCAGTCGCTGCCGCTGTCGATTGGGGGGTCTGCTGCCTTCTCTAAGCCTATATCTACACCTATCTGCCTCAGTCGGCGCTCAGTCGGCATCGCAGCCTATGTCAGCGTCTCTGTAGCCGTCTCAGTCGCTGCCACTGTTGATTGGGGGGTCTGCTGACTTCTCTATGCATATATCTTCCCCTATCTGCCTCAGTCGGCGCCACAGTCAGCTTCGCAGCCTCTGTCAGCGTCTCTGTAGGTGTCTCAGTCGCTGCCGCTGTCGATTGGGGCGTCTGCTGCCTTCTCTATGCCAATATCTACCCTTATCTGCCACAGTCGGCGTCTCAGTCGGCGTCGCAGCCTCTGTCAGCCTCTCTGAATGCGTCTCAGTCGCTGCCGCTGTCGATTGGGGGCTCTGCTGCCATCTCTATGCTTATATCTACCCCTATCTGCCTCAGTCGGCGTCTCAGTCGGCGTCGCAGCCTCTGTCAGACTCTCTGTAGGCGGCTCATTTGTTACCGTTGTCGATTGGGGGATATGCTGCCTTCTCTATGCCTATATCTACCCCTGTCTGCCTCAATCGGTATCTCAGTTGGCGTCAAAGCTTCTCAGCGTCTCTGTAGGCGTCTCAGTCGCTGCCGCTGTCGATTGGGGGCTCTGCTGCCATCTATATGCTTATGTCTACCCCTACCTGCCTCAGTCGGCGTCACAGTCGGCGTAGCAGCTTCGATTGTGGGGTCTGCTGCCTTCTCTATGTCAATATCTACCCCTATCTGCCTCAGTCGGCATCGCAGCCTCTCTCAGCGTCTCTGAATAAGTCTCAGTCGCAGCCGCTGTCGATTGGGGGGTCTGCTGCCTTCTCTATGCCCATATCTACCCCTATCTGCCTCAGTCGGCGTCGCAGCCTCTGTCAGCGTCTCTGTAGGCATCTCATTTGTGTCCGCTGTCGATTGGGTAGTCTGCTGCCTTCTCTATGTCTATGTCTAACCATCTCTGCCTCAGTCGGCGTCTCAGTCGGCGTCGCAGCCTCTGTCAGCGTCGCAGCCTCTGTGAGCGTCTCTGTAGGCATCTCAGTCGCTGCCGCTGTCGATTGGGGGGCTGCTGCCTTCTCTATGCCTATATCTACCCCTATCTGCCTCAGTCGGTGTCTTAGTCGGCGTCGCAGCCTCTGTCAGCCTCTCTGAATGCATCTCAGTCGCTGCCGCTGTCGATTGGGGGGTCTGCTGCCTTCTCTAAGCCTATATCTATCCTTATCTGCCTCAGTCGGTGTCTCAGTCGGCGTCGCAGTCTCTGTCAGCCTCTCTGAATGCATCTCAGTCGCTGCCGCTGTCGATTGGGGCGTCTGCTGCCTTCTCTATGCCAATATCTACCCTTATCTGCCACAGTCGGCGTCTCAGTCGGCGTCGCAGCCTCTGTCAGCCTCTCTGAATGAGTCTCAGTCGCTGCCGCTGTCGATTGGGGGTCTGCTGCCAACTCTATGTCTATATCTACCTCTATCTGCCTCAGGCGGCGTCTCAGTCGGCGTCGCAGCCTCTTGTCAGCGTCTCTGTCAGCATCTCAGTCGCTGCCGCTGTCGATTCGGGGGTCTGCTGCCTTCTCTATGGCTATATCTACCCCTGTCTGCCTCAGTCGGCGTCTCAGCCTCTCTCAGCGTCTCTGTAGGCGACTCAGTAGCTGCGGCTGTCGATTGTGGGTCTGCTGCCTTCTCTATGCCTATATCTACCCCTATCTGCCTCAGTCGGCATCTCAGTCGGCGTCGCAGCCTCTGTGAGCGTCTCTGTAGGTGTCTCAGTCGCTGCCACTGTCGATTGGGGGATCTGCTGCCTTCTCTACGCCTATATCTACCCCTATCTGCCTCAGTCAGCGTCTCAGTCGGCGTCGCAGCCTATGTCAGCGTCTCTGTAGGCGTCTCAGACGCTGCCGCTGTTGATTGGGGGGTCTGCTGCCATCTCTATGCCTATATCTACCCCTATCTGCCTCAGTCTGCGTCACAGTCGGTTTCGCAGTCTCTATCAGCGTCTCTGTAGGCGTCTCAGTTGTTGACGCTGTCCATTGAGGGGTCTGCTGCCTTCTCTTTGCCTATGTCTAACCCTCTCTGCCTCAGTCGGCGTCTCAGTCGTCGGCGCAGCCTCTGTCAACGTCGCAGCCACTGTCAGCGTCTCTGTAGGCGTCTTAGTCGCTGCCGCTGTCGATTGGGGGTTCTGTTGCCTTCTCTATGCCTATATCTACCCCTATCTGCCTCAATCGGCGTCTCAGTTGGCGTCAAAGCCTCTGTTAGCGTCTCTGTAGGCGTCTCAGTCGCTGCCGCTGCCGATTGGGGGGTCTGCTGCCTTCTCTATGCCTATATCTACCCCTACCTGCCTCAGTCGGGGTCTCAGTCGGGGTCTCAGTCGGCGTCGCAGCCTCTGTCAGCGTCTCTGTAGGCGTCTCAGTCGCTGCCGCCGTCGATTGGGGGTCTGCTGCATTCTCTATGCCAATATCTACCCCTATATACCTCAGTTGGCGTCGCAGCCTCTGTCAGCGTCTCTGTAGGCGTCTCAGTAGCTGCCGCCGTCGATTGGGGGTCTGCTGCATTCTCTATGCCAATATCTACCCCTATCTGCCTCAGTCGGCGTCGCAGCCACTTTGAGCGTCTCAGTCGCTGCCGCTGTCGATTGGGGGGTCTGCTGCCTTCTCTATGCCTGTATTTACCTCTATCTGCCCCAGTCGGCATCTCAGTCGGCGTCGCAGCCTCTATCAGCGTATGTGTTGGCGTCTTAGTTGTTGCCGCTGTCGATTGGGTTGTGTGCTGCCTTCTCTATGCCTATGTCTAACCATCTCTGAATCAGTCGGCGTCTCAGTCGGCGTCGCAGCCTCTGTCAGCGTCGCAGCCTCTGTAAGCGGCTCTGTAGGCGTCTCAGCCGCTGCCGCTGTCGATTGGGGGGTCTGCTGCCTTCTCTATGCCTATATCTATTCCTATCTGCCTCAGTCGGCATCTCAATCGGAGTCGCAGCCTCTATCAGCGTCTCTGTAAGCGTCTCACTTGTTGCCGCTGTCGATTGGGTTGTCTGCTGCCTTCTCTATTTCAATATCTACCGCTATCTGCCTCAGTCGGCATCGCAGCCTCTCTCAGCGTCTCTGAATGCGTCTCAGTCGCTGCCGATGTCGATTGGGGGGGTCTGCTGCCTTCTCTATGCCAATATCTACCCTTATCTGCCTCAGTCGGCGCCTCAGTCGGCGCCTCAGTCGGCGCCGCAGCCTCTGTCAGCGTGTCTGTAGGCGTCAAAGTTGTTGCCGCTGTCAATTGGTGGGCTACCTTCTCTATGCCTATATCTACCCCTATCTGCTTCAGTCGGCATCTCAATCGGAGTCGCAGCCTCTCTCAGCGTCTCTGTAAACGTCTCAGTTGTTGCCGCTGTCGATTGGGTTGTCTGCTGCCTTCTCTATGCCAATATCTACCCTTATCTGCCTCAGTCGGCGTCGCAGCCTCTGTCAGCCTCTCTGAATGCGTCTCAGTCGCTGCCGCTGTCGATTGGGGGCTCTGCTGCCATCTCTATGCCTATATCTAGCCCTATCTGCCTCAGTCGGCGTCGCAACCTATATCAGCGTCTCTGAATGAGTCTTAGTTGTTGCCGCTGTCGATTGCGAGGTCTGATGCCTTCTCTTTGCCTATATCTACCCATATCTGCCTCAGTCGGCGTCTCAGGCGGCATCGCAGCCTCTGTCAGCGTCTATGTAGGCGTTTCAGTCAGTGCCGCTGTCGATTGGGGGGTCTGCTGCCTTCTCCATGCCTATATCTACCCCTACCTGCCTCAGTCGGCATCTTAGTCGGCATCGCAGCCTCTGTCAGACTCTCTGTAGGCGGCTCATTTGTTACCGCTGTCGATAGGGGGATCTGCTGCCTTCTCTATGCCTATATCTACCCCTATCTGCCTCAGTCGGCGTCGCTGCCTCTATCAGCGTTTCTGTATGCGTCTCAGTTGTTGCCGCTGTCGATTAGGTTGTCTGCTGCATTCAATATGTCTATGTCTAACCCTCTCTGCCTCAGTCGGCGTCTCAGTCGGCGTCGCAGATTCTGTCAGCGTCTCTGTAGGCGTCTCAGTCGCTGCCGCTGTCGATTGGGGGTCTGCTGCCAACTCTATGTCTATATCTACCTCTATCTGCCTCAGGCGGCGTCTCAGTCGGCGTCGCAGCCTCTTGTCAGCGTCTCTGTCAGCATCTCAGTCGCTGCCGCTGTCGATTGGGGGGTCTGCTGCCTACTCTGTGCCTATATCTACCCCTATCTGCCTCAGTCGGCGTTTCTGACGCCGTCGCAGCCTCTGTCAGCGTCTCTGTAGGCGTCTCAGTCGCTGCCGCTGTCGATTGGGGGGTCTGCTGCCTTCTCTATGCCGATATCTACCCCTCTCTTCCTCAGTCGGCGGTTCAGTCGGCGTCGTAGCTTGTGTCAGCGTATCTGTAGGCGTCTCAATCGCTGCCGCTGTCGATTGGGGGTCTGCTCCCTTCTCTATGCCTATATCTACCCCTATCTGCCTCAGTCGGCGTCTCAGTCGGCGTCGCAGCATCTGTCAGCGTCTCTGTAGGCGTCTCAGTCGTTGGCGCTATCGATTGGGGGGTCAGCTGCCTTCTCTATGCCTATATCTACTCCTCTCTGCCTCAGTCGGAGTCTCAGTCGGCTTCGCAGCCTCTGTCAGCGTCTCAGTAGGCGTCTCAGTCGTTGCCGCTGTCGTTTGGAGGGGTGGACTGCTGCCTTCTCTATGTCTATGTCTACCCATCTCTGCCTCAGTCGGCGTCTCAGTTGGCATCGCAGCCTCTGTCAGCGTCTCTGTAGGCATCTCAGTCGCTGCCGCTTTCGATTGGGTGGTCTGCTGCGTTCTCTATGCCTATATCTACCCCTATCTGCCTCAGTCGGCGTCTCAGTTGGCGTTGCAGCCTCTATCAGCGTCTCTGTATGCGTCTCAGTTGCTGCCGCTGTCGATTGAGTTGTCTGCTGCATTCTCTATGCCTATGTCTAACCCTCTCTGCTTCAGTCGGCGTCTCAGTCGGCGTCGCAGCCTCTGTCAGCGTATCTGTAGGCGTCTCAGTCGCTGCCGTTGTCTATTGCTCCTTTCTCTATGCCTATATCTACCCCTATCTGCCTCAGTCCGCGTCGCAGCCTCTCTCATCGTCTCTGTAGGCGACTCAGTAGCTGCCGCTGTCGATTGGGGGTCTGCTGCATTCTCTATGCCTATATCTACCCCTATCTGCCTCAGTCGGCGTCTCAGTCGGCGTCGCAGCCTCTGTCAGCGTCTCTGTAAGCCTCTCAATCGCTGCCGCTCTCGATTGGGGGGTCTGCTGCCTTCACTATGTCAATATCTACCCGTATCTGCCTCAGTCGGCGTCTCAGCCTCTGTCAGAGTCTCTGTAGGAGTCTCAGTCGCTGCCGCTGTCGATTGGGGGGTCTGCTGCCTTCTGTATGCCTATATCTACCGTTATCTGCCACAGTCGGCGTCTCAGTCACCGTCGCAGCCTCTGTCAGCCTCTCTGAATGCGTCTCAGTCGCTGCCGCTGTCGATTGGGGTGTCTGATACCTTCTCTATGCCTATATCTATCCCTATCTGCCTCAGTCGGCGTCTCAGTGGGCGTCGCAGCCTCTGTCAGCGCCTCTGAAAGCGTCTCAGTTGTTGCCGCTCTCGATTGATGGGTCTGCCGCCTTGTCTATGCCTAAGTCTAACCCTATCTGCCTCAGTCAGCATCGCAGCCTCTCTCAGCCTCTGTCAGAGTCTCTGTAGGGGTCTCAGTCGCTGCCGCTGTCGATTAGGGGGGTCTGCTGCCTTCAATATGTCAATATCTACCCGTATCTGCCTCAGTCGGCGTCTCAGCCTCTGTCAGAGTCTCTGTAGGAGTCTCAGTCGCTGCCGCTGTCGATTGGGGGGTCTGCTGCCTTCTGTATGCCTATATCTACCGTTATCTGCCACAGTCGGCGTCTCAGTCACCGTCGCAGCCTCTGTCAGCCTCTCTGAATGCGTCTCAGTCGCTGCCGCTGTCGATTGGGGTGTCTGATACCTTCTCTATGCCTATATCTATCCCTATCTGCCTCAGTCGGCGTCTCAGTGGGCGTCGCAGCCTCTGTCAGCGCCTCTGAAAGCGTCTCAGTTGTTGCCGCTCTCGATTGATGGGTCTGCCGCCTTGTCTATGCCTAAGTCTAACCCTATCTGCCTCAGTCAGCATCGCAGCCTCTCTCAGCGTCTCTGTAGGCGTCTCAGTTGTTGCCGCTGTCGATTGGGGGGTCTGCTGCCTTCTCTATGCCTATATCTACCCCTATCTGCCTCAGTCGGCGTCTCAGTCGCCGTCGCAGCCTCTTGTCACCGTCTCTGTAGGCGTCTCAGTCGCTGCCGCTGTCGATTGGGGTGTCTGATACCTTCTCTATGCCTATATCTACCCTTATCTGCCTCAGTCAGCGTCGCAGCTTCTGTCAGCGTCTCTGTAGGCATCTCAGTCGCTGCCGCTGTTGATTGGGGGGGTCTGCTGCCTTCTCTATGCCTATATCTACTCCTCTCTGCCGCAGTCGGCGTCTCAGTCGGTTTCGCAGCCTCTGTCAGCGTCTCTGTAGTCGTCTCAGTCTTTGCCGCTGTCGATTGGAGGAGGGGACTGCTACCTTCTCTATGCCTATATCTACCAATCTCTGCCTCATTCGGCGTCTCAGTTGGCGTCGCAGCCTCTGTCAGCGTCTCTGTAGGCGTCTCAGTCGCTGCCGCTGTCGATTGGGTTGTCTGCTGCATTCTCTATGCCTATGTCTAACCCTCTCTGCCTCAGTCGGCGTCTCAGTCGGCGTCTCAGTCGGCGCCGCAGCCATTGTCAGCATCGCAGCCTCTGTCAGCGTCTCTGTAGGCGTCACAGTCGCTGCCGTTGTCGATTGGGGGTCTGCTGCCTTCTGTATGCCTATATCTACCCTTATCTGCCTCAATCGGCATCTCAGTCGGCGTCGCAGCCTCTGTCAGCGTCTCTCTTGGCGTCTCAGTCGCTGCCGCCGTCAATTGGAGGGTCTGCTGCATTCTCTATGCAAATATCTACCCGTATCTGCCTCAGTCGGCGTCGCAGCCTCTGTCAGCGTCTCTGTAGGCGTCTCAGTCGCTGCCGCTGTCGATTGGGGGGTCTGCTGCCTTCTCTATGTCAATATCTACCCGTATCTGATTCAGTCGCGTCTCAGCCTCTGTGAGAGTCTCTGTAGGCGTCTCAGTCGCTGCCGCTGTCGATTGGGGGGTCTGCTGGCTTCTGTATGCCTATATCTACCCTTATCTGCCTCAGGCGGCATCTCAGTCGGCGTCGCAGCCTCTGTCAGCGTCTCTCTTGGCGTCTCAGTCGCTGCCGCAGTCGATTGGGGGGTCTGCTGCATTCTCTATGCAAATATCTACCCCTATCTGCCTCAATCGGCGTCGCAGCCTCTGTCAGCCTCTCTGAATGCATCTCAGTCGCTGCCGCTGTCGATTGGGGGGTCTGCTGCCTTCTCTAAGCCTATATCTACCCTTATCTGCCTCAGTCGGTGTCTCAGTCGGCGTCGCAGTCTCTGTCAGCCTCTCTGAATTCATCTCAGTCGCTGCCGCTGTCGATTGGGGCGTCTGCTGCCTTCTCTATGCCAATATCTACCCTTATCTGCCACAGTCGGCGTCTCAGTCGGCGTCGCAGCCTCTGTCAGCCTCTCTGAATGCGTCTCAGTAGCTGCCGCTGTCGATTGGGGGCTCTGCTGCCATCTCTATGCTTATATCTACCCCTATCTGCCTCAGTCGGCGTCTCAGTCGGCGTCGCAGCCTCTGTCAGACTCTCTGTAGGCGGCTCATTTGTTACCGTTGTCGATTGGGGGATATGCTGCCTTCTCTATGCCTATATCTACCCCAATCTGCCTCAATCGGCATCGCAGCCTCTCTCAGCGTCTCTGAATAAGTCTCAGTCGCAGCCGCTGTCGATTGGGGGGTCTGCTGCCTTCTCTATGCCTATATCTACCCCTATCTGCCTCAGTCGGCGTCGCAGCCTCTGTCAGCGTCTCTGTAGGCATCTCATTTGCGTCCGCTGTCGATTGGGTAGTCTGCTGCCTTCTCTATGTCTATGTCTAACCATCTCTGCCTCAGTCGGCGTCTCAGTCGGCGTCGCAGCCTCTGTCAGCGTCGCAGCCTCTGTCAGCGTCGCAGCCTCTGTCAGCGTCGCAGCCTCTGTCAGCGTCGCAGCCTCTGTGAGCGTCTCTGTAGGCATCTCAGTCGCTGCCGCTGTCGATTGGGGGGCTGCTGCCTTCTCTATGCCTATATCTACCCCTATCTGCCTCAGTCGGTGTCTCAGTCGGCGTCGCAGCCTCTATCAGCCTCTCTGAATGCATCTCAGTCGCTGCCGCTGTCGATTGGGGGGTCTGCTGCCTTCTCTAAGCCTATATCTACCCTTATCTGCCTCAGTCGGTGTCTCAGTCGGCGTCGCAGTCTCTGTCAGCCTCTCTGAATGCATCTCAGTCGCTGCCGCTGTCGATTGGGGCGTCTGCTGCCTTCTCTATGCCAATATCTACCCTTATCTGCCACAGTCGGCGTCTCAGTCGGCGTCGCAGCCTCTGTCAGCCTCTCTGAATGCGTCTCAGTCGCTGCCGCTGTCGATTGGGGGCTCTGCTGCCATCTCTATGCTTATATCTACCCCTATCTGACTCAGTCGGCGTCTCATTCGGCGTCGCAGCCTCTGTCAGACCCTCTGTAGGCGGCTCATTTGTTACCGTTGTCGATCGTGGGATCTGCTGCCTTCTCTATGCCTATATCTACCCCTATCTGCTTCAATCGGCGTCTCAGTTGGCGTCAGAGCCTCTAAGCGTCTCTGTAGGCGTCTCAGTCGCTGCCGCTGTCGATTGGGGGGGGTCTGCTGCCTTCTCTATGCCTATATCTACCCCTATCTGCCTCAGTCGGCGTCACAGTCGGCGTAGCAGCTTCGATTGTGGGGTCTGCTGCCTTCTCTATGTCAATATCTACCCCAATCTGCCTCAGTCGGCATCGCAGCCTCTCTCAGCGTCTCTGAATAAGTCTCAGTCGCAGCCGCTGTCGATTGGGGGGGGGTCTGCTGCCTTCTCTATGCCTATATCTACCCCTATCTGCCTCAGTCGGCGTCGCAGCCTCTGTCAGCGTCTCTGTATACGTCTCATTTGTGTCCGCTGTCGATTGGGTAGTCTGCTGCCTTCTCTATGTCTATGTCTAACCATCTCTGCCTCAGTCGGCGTCTCAGTCGGCGTCGCAGCCTCTGTCAGCGTCGCAGCCTCTGTCTGTAGGCGTCTCAGTCGCTGCCGCTGTCGATTGGGGCGTCTGCTGCCTTCTCTATGCCAATATCTACCCTTATCTGCCTCAGTCGGCGTCGCAGCCTCTGTCAGCCTCTCTGAATGCGTCTCAGTCGCTGCCGCTGTCGATTGGGGGCTCTGCTGCCATCTCTATGCCTATATCTACCCCTAACTGCCTCAGTCGGCGTCGCAACCTATATCAGCGTCTCTGAATGAGTCTTAGTTGTTGCCGCTGTCGATTGCGAGGTCTGATGCCTTCTCTTTGCCTATATCTACCCATATCTGCCTCAGTCGGCGTCTTAGGCGGCATCGCAGCCTCTGTCAACGTCGCAGCCACTGTCAGCGTCTCTGTAGGCGTCTTAGTCGCTGCCGCTGTCGATTGGGGGTTCTGTTGCCTTCTCTATGCCTATATCTACCCCTATCTGCCTCAATCGGCGTCTCAGTTGGCGTCAAAGCCTCTGTTAGCGTCTCTGTAGGCGTCTCAGTCGCTGCCGCTGCCGATTGGGGGGTCTGCTGCCTTCTCTATGCCTATATCTGCCCCTACCTGCCTCAGTCGGGGTCTCAGTCGGCGTCGCAGCCTCTGTCAGCGTCTCTGTAGGCGTCTCAGTCGCTGCCGCTGTCGATTGGGAGGTCTGCTGCATTCTCTATGCCAATATCTACCCCTATATACCTTAGTCAGCGTCACAGTCAGTTTCGCAGTCTCTATCAGCGTCTCTGTAGGCGTCTCAGTTGTTGACGCTGTCCATTGAGGGGTCTGCTGCCTTCTCTTTGCCTATGTCTAACCCTCTCTGCCTCAGTCGGCGTTTCAGTCCGTGCCGCTGTCGATTGGGGGGTCTGCTGCCTTCTCCATGCATATATCTACCCCTACCTGCCTCAGTCGGCATCTTAGTCGGCATCGCAGCCTCTGTCAGACTCTCTGTAGGCGGCTCATTTGTTACCGATGTCGATAGGGGGATCTGCTGCCTACCTGCCTCAGTCGGCGTCACAGTCGGCGTCGCAACCTCCATTGTGGGGTCTGCTGCCTTCTCTATGTCAATATCTACCCCTATCTGCCTCAGTCGCTGTCGCAGCCTCTCTCAGCGTCTCTGAATAAGTCTCAGTCGCTGCCGCTGTCGATTGGGGGTCTGCTGCCTTCTCTATGCCTATATCTACCCCTATCTGCCTCAGTCGGCGTCGCAGCCTCTGTCAGCGTCTCTGTAGGCGTCTCAGTCGCTGCCGCTGTCGATTGGGGGTCTGCTGCCTTCTCTATGCCAATATCTATCCCTCTCTGCCTAAGTCGGGGTCTCAGTTGGCGTCGCAGCCTCTGTCAGCGTCTCTGTAGGCGGCTCAGTCGCTGCCGCTGTCGATTTAGGGGTCTGCTGCCTTGTCTATGCCTATATTTACCTCTATCTGCCTCTGTCGGCATCTCAGTCGGCGTCGCAGCCTCTATCATCGTCTCTGTAGGCGTCTCAGTTGTTGCCGCTGTCAATTGGGTAGTCTGCTGTCTTCTCTATGTATATGTCTAACCATCTCTGCCTCAGTCGGCGTCTCAGTCGGCGTCGCAGCCTCTGTCAGCGTCTCTGTAGGTGTCTCAGTCGCTGCCGCTTTCGATTGGGGAGTCTTCTGCCTTCTCTATGCCTATATCTTCCCCTATCTGCCTCAGTCGACGCCACAGTCAGCTTCGCAGCCTCTGTCAGCGTCTCTGTAGGTGTCTCAGTCGCTGCCGCTTTCGATTGGGGAGTCTTCTGCCTTCTCTATGCCAATATCGACCCTTATCTGCCTCAGTCGGCGTCTCAGTCGGCGTCGCAGCCTCTGTCAGCCTCTCTGAATGCGTCTCAGGCGCTGCCGAAGTCGATTGGGGGCTCTGCTGCCATCTCTATGCCGATATCTACCCCTATCTGCCTCAGTCGGCGTCTCAGTCGGCGTCGCAGCCTATGTCAGCGCCTCTGAATGCGTCTTAGTTGCTGCCGCTGTCGATTGCGGGGTCTGATGCCTTCTCTTTGCCTATATCTACCCATATCTGCCTCAGTCGGCGTCTCAGTCGGCATCGCAGCCTCTGTCAGCGTCTATGTAGGCGTTTCAGTCGCTGCCGCTGTCGATTGGGGGGTCTGCTGCCTTCTCCATGCCTATATCTACCCCTACCTGCCTCAGTCGGCATCTCAGTCGGCGTCGCAGCCTCTGTCAGCATCTCTGTAGGCGGCTCATTTGTTACCGCTGTCGATTGGGGGATCTGCTGCCTTCTCTATGCCTATATCTACCCCTATCTGCCTCAGTCGGCTTCTCAGTCGGCGTCACAGCCTCTATCAGCGTCTCTGTATGCGTCTCAGCTGTTGCCGCTGTCGATTGGGTTGTCTGCTGCATTTTCTATGTCTATGTCTAACCCTCTCTGCCTCAGTCGGCGTCTCAGCCTCTCTCAGCGTCTCTGTAGGCGACTCAGTAGCTGCCGCTGTCGATTGTGGGTCTGCTGTTTTCTCTATGCCTATATCTACCCTATCTGCCTCAGTCGGCATCTTAGTCGGCGTCGCAGCCTCTGTCAGCGTCTCTGTAGGCGTGTCAGTCGCTGCCACTGTCGATTGGGGGATCTGCTGCCTTCTCTACGCCTATATCTACCCCTATCTACCTCAGTCAGCGTCTCAGTCGGCGTCGCAGCCTCTATCAGCGTCTCTGTATGCGTCTCAGTTGTTGCCGCTGTCGATTGGGTTGTCTGCTGCATTCTCTATGTCTATGTCTAACCCTCTCTGCCTCAGTCGGCGTCTCATTCGTCGACGCAGCCTCAGTCAATGTCGCAGCCACTGTCAGCGTCTCTGTAGGCGTCTGAGTCGCTGCCGCTGTCGATTGGAGGTTCTGTTGCCTTCTCTATGCCTATATCTACCCCTATCTGCCTCAGTCGGCATCTCAGTTGGCGTCAAAGCCTCTGTTAGCGTCTCTGTAGGCGTCTCAGTCGCTGCCGCTGTCGATTGGGGGGTCTGCTGCCTTCTCTATACATATATCTACCCCTACCTGCCTCAGTCGGCGTCACAGTCGCCGTAGCAGCTTCGATTGTGGGGTCTGCTGCCTTCTCTATGTCAATATCTACCCCTACCTGCCTCAGTCGGCGTCACAATCGGCGTAGCAGCTTCGATTGTGGGGTCTGCTGCCTTCTCTATGATAATATCTACCCCTCTCTGCCTCAGTCGGGGTCTCAGTTGGCGTCGCAGCCTCTGTCAGCGTATCTGTAGGCATCTCAGTCGCTGCCGCTGTTGATTGGGGGGTCTGCTGCCTTCTCTATGCCTATATCTACCCTTACCTGCCGCAGTCGGCTTCGCAGTCTCTATCAGCGTCTCTGTAGGCGTCTCAGTTGTTGACGCTGTCCATTGAGGGGTCTGCTGCCTTCTCTTTGCCTATGTCTAACCCTCTCTGCCTCAGTCGGCGTCTCATTCGTCGACGCAGCCTCAGTCAATGTCGCAGCCACTGTCAGCGTCTCTGTAGGCGTCTCAGTCGCTGCCGCTGTCGATTGGGGGGTCTGCTGCCTTCTCTATACATATATCTACCCCTACCTGCCTCAGTCGGCGTCACAGTCGCCGTAGCAGCTTCGATTGTGGGGTCTGCTGCCTTCTCTATGTCAATATCTACCCCTATCTGCCTCAGACGGCATCGCAGCCTCTCTCAGCGTCTCTGAATAAGTCTCAGTCGCTGCCGCTGTCGATTGGGGGGTCTGCTGCCTTCTCTATGCCTATATCTACCCCTACCTGCCTCAGTCGGCGTCACAGTCGGCGCAGCAGCTTCGATTGTGGGGTCGCTGCCTTCTCTATGCCTATATCTACCCCTATCTGCCTCAGTCGGCGTCACAGTCGGCGTAGCAGCTTCGATTGTGGGGTCTGCTGCCTTCTCTATGTCAATATCTACCCCAATCTGCCTCAGTCGGCGTCGCAGCCTCTGTCAGCGTCTCTGTAGGCATCTCATTTGTGTCCGCTGTCGATTGGGTAGTCTGCTGCCTTCTCTATGTCTATGTCTAACCATCTCTGCCTCAGTCGGCGTCTCAGTCGGCGTCGCAGCCTCTGTCAGCGTCGCAGCCTCTGTGAGCGTCTCTGTAGGCATCTCAGTCGCTGCCGCTGTCGATTGGGGGGCTGCTGCCTTCTCTATGCCTATATCTACCCCTATCTGCCTCAGTCGGTGTCTCAGTCGGCGTCGCAGCCTCTGTCAGCCTCTATGAATGCATCTCAGTCGCTGCCGCTGTCGATTGGGGGGTCTGCTGCCTTCTCTAAGCCTATATCTACCCTTATCTGCCTCAGTCGGTGTCTCAGTCGGCGTCGCAGTCTCTGTCAGCCTCTCTGAATGCATCTCAGTCGCTGCCGCTGTCGATTGGGGCGTCTGCTGCCTTCTCTATGCCAATATCTACCCTTATCTGCCACAGTCGGCGTCTCAGTTGGCGTCAAAGCCTCTAAGCGTCTCTGTAGGCGTCTCAGTCGCTGCCGCTGTCGATTGGGGGGGTCTGCTGCCTTCTCTATGCCTATATCTACCCCTATCTGCCTCAGTCGGCGTCACAGTCGGCGTAGCAGCTTCGATTGTGGGGTCTGCTGCATTCTCTATGTCAATATCTACCCCAATCTGCCTCAGTCGGCATCGCAGCCTCTCTCAGCGTCTCTGAATAAGTCTCAGTCGCAGCCGTTGTCGATTGGGGGGGGGGTCTGCTGCCTTCTCTATGCCTATATCTACCCCTATCTGCCTCAGTCGGCGTCGCAGCCTCTGTCAGCGTCTCTGTAGGCGTCTCATTTGTGTCCGCTGTCGATTGAGTAGTCTGCTGCCTTCTCTATGTCTATGTCTAACCATCTCTGCCTCAGTCGGCGTCTCAGTCGGCGTCGCAGCCTCTGTCAGCGTCGCAGCCTCTGTCTGTAGGCGTCTCAGTCGCTGCCGCTGTCGATTGGGGGGTCTGCTGCCTTCTCTATGCCTATATCTTCCCCTATCTGCCTCAGTCGGTGCCACAGTCAGCTTCGCAGCCTCTGTCAGCGTCTCTGTAGGTGTCTCAGTCACTGCCGCTGTCGATTGGGGCGTCTGCTGCCTTCTCTATGCCAATATCTACCCTTATCTGCCTCAGTCGGCGTCGCAGCCTCTGTCAGCCTCTCTGAATGCGTCTCAGTCGCTGCCGCTGTCGATTGGGGGCTCTGCTGCCATCTCTATGCCTATATCTACCCCTATCTGCCTCAGTCGGCGTCGCAACCTATATCAGCGTCTCTGAATGAGTCTTAGTTGTTGCCGCTGTCGATTGCGAGGTCTGATGCCTTCTCTTTGCCTATATCTACCCATATCTGCCTCAGTCGGCGTCTCAGGCGGCATCGCAGCCTCTGTCAGACTCTCTTTAGGCGGCTCATTTGTTACTGCTGTCGATAGGGGGATCTGCTGCCTTCTCTATGCCTATATCTACCCCTATCTGCCTCAGTCGGCGTCGCTGCCTCTATCAGCGTTTCTGTATGCGTCTCAGTTGTTGCCGCTGTCGACTAGGTTGTCTGCTGCATTCAATATGTCTATGTCTAACCCTCTCTGCCTCAGTCGGCGTCTCAGTCGGCGTCGCAGATTCTGTCAGCGTCTCTGTAGGCGTCTCAGTCGCTGCCGCTGTCGATTGGGGGTCTGCTGCCAACTCTATGTCTATATCTACCTCTATCTGCCTCAGGCGGCGTCTCAGTCGGCGTCGCAGCCTCTTGTCAGCGTCTCTGTCAGCATCTCAGTCGCTGCCGCTGTCGATTCGGGGGTCTGCTGCCTTCTCTATGGCTATATCTACCCCTGTCTGCCTCAGTCGGCGTCTCAGCCTCTCTCAGCGTCTCTGTAGGCGACTCAGTAGCTGCGGCTGTCGATTGTGGGTCTGCTGCCTTCTCTATGCCTATATCTACCCCTATCTGCCTCAGTCGGCATCTCAGTCGGCGTCGCAGCCTCTGTGAGCGTCTCTGTAGGTGTCTCAGTCACTGCCACTGTCGATTGGGGGATCTGCTGCCTTCTCTACGCCTATATCTACCCCTATCTGCCTCAGTCAGCGTCTCAGTCGGCGTCGCAGCCTATGTCAGCGTCTCTGTAGGCGTCTCAGACGCTGCCGCTGTTGATTGGGGGGTCTGCTGCCATCTCTATGCCTATATCTACCCCTATCTGCCTCAGTCTGCGTCACAGTCAGTTTCGCAGTCTCTATCAGCGTCTCTGTAGGCGTCTCAGTTGTTGACGCTGTCCATTGAGGGGTCTGCTGCCTTCTCATTGCCTATGTCTAACCCTCTCTGCCTCAGTCGGCGTCTCAGTCGTCGGCGCAGCCTCTGTCAACGTCGCAGCCACTGTCAGCATCTCTGTAGGCGTCTTAATCGCTGCCGCTGTCGATTGGAGGTTCTGTTGCCTTCTCTATGCCTATATCTACCCCTATCTGCTTCAGTCGGCATCTCAATCGGAGTCGCAGCCTCTCTCAGCGTCTCTGTAAACGTCTCAGTTGTTGCCGCTGTCGATTGGGTTGTCTGCTGCCTTCTCTATTTCAATATCTACCCCTTTCTGCCTCAGTCGGCAGCGCAGCCTCTCTCAGCGTCTCTGAATGCGTCTCAGTCGCTGCCGATGTCGATTGGGGGGGGTCTGCTGCCTTCTCTATGCCAATATCTACCCTTATCTGCCTCAGTCGGCGTCGCAGCCTCTGTCAGCGTGTCTGTAGGCGTCAAAGTTGTTGCCGCTGTCGATTGGTGGGTCTGCTGCCTTCTCTATGCCTATATCTACCCCTATCTGCTTCAGTCGGCATCTCAATCGGAGTCGCAGCCTCTCTCAGCGTCTCTGTAAACGTCTCAGTTGTTGCCGCTGTCGATTGGGTTGTCTGCTGCCTTCTCTATGTCAATATCTACCCCTATTTGCGTCAGTCGGCATCGCAGCCTCTCTCAGCGTCACTGAATGCGTCTCAGTCGCTGCCGCTGTCGATTGGGGGGTCTGCTGCCTTCTCTATGCCTGTATCTACCCCTATCTGCCTCAGTCGGCGTCTCTGACGCCGTCGCAGCCTCTGTCAGCGTCTCTGTAGGCGTCTCAGTCGCTGCCGCTGTCGATTGGGGGGTCTGCTGCCTTCTCTATGCCGATATCTACCCCTCTCTTCCTCAGTCGGCGGTTCAGTCGGCGTCGTAGCTTGTGTCAGCGTATCTGTAGGCGTCTCAATCGCTGCCGCTGTCGATTGGGGGTCTGCTCCCTTCTCTATGCCTATATCTACCCCTATCTGCCTCAGTCGGCGTCTCAGTCGGCGTGGCAGCATCTGTCAGCGTCTCTGTAGGCGTCTCAGTCGTTGCCGCTGTCGTTTGGAGGGGTGGACTGCTGCCTTCTCTATGTCTATGTCTACCCATCTCTGCCTCAGTCGGCGTCTCAGTTGGCATCGCAGCCTCTGTCAGCGTCTCTGTAGGCATCTCAGTCGCTGCCGCTTTCGATTGGGTGGTCTGCTGCGTTCTCTATGCCTATATCTACCCCTATCTGCCTCAGTCGGCGTCTCAGTTGGCGTTGCAGCCTCTATCAGCGTCTCTGTATGCGTCTCAGTTGCTGCCGCTGTCGATTGGGTTGTCTGCTGCATTCTCTATGCCTATGTCTAACCCTCTCTGCTTCAGTCGGCGTCTCAGTCGGCGTCGCAGCCTCTGTCAGCGTATCTGTAGGCGTCTCAGTCGCTGCCGTTGTCTATTGCTGCTTTCTCTATGCCTATATCTACCCCTATCTGCCTCAGTCGGCGTCGCAGCCTCTCTCATCGTCTCTGTAGGCGACTCAGTAGCTGCCGCTGTCGATTGGGGGTCTGCTGCATTCTCTATGCCTATATCTACCCCTATCTGCCTCAGTCGGCGTCTCAGTCGGCGTCGCAGCCTCTGTCAGCGTCTCTGTAAGCCTCTCAATCGCTGCCGCTCTCGATTGGGGGGTCTGCTGCCTTCACTATGTCAATATCTACCCGTATCTGCCTCAGTAGGCGTCTCAGCCTCTGTCAGAGTCTCTGTAGGAGCCTCAGTCGCTGCCGCTGTCGATTGGGGGGGTCTGCTGCCTTCAATATGTCAATATCTACCCGTATCTGCCTCAGTCGGCGTCTCAGCCTCTGTCAGAGTCTCTGTAGGAGTCTCAGTCGCTGCCGCTGTCGATTGGGGGGTCTGCTGCCTTCTGTATGCCTATATCTACCGTTATCTGCCACAGTCGGCGTCTCAGTCACCGTCGCAGCCTCTGTCAGCCTCTCTGAATGCGTCTCAGTCGCTGCCGCTGTTGATTGGGGGTCTGATGGCTTCTCTATGCCTATCTCTTCCCCTATCTGCCTCAGTCGGCGCCACAGTCGGCTTCGCAGCCTCTGTCAGCGTCTCTGTAGGTGTCTCAGTCGCTGCCGCTGTCGATTGGGGGGTCTGCTGCCTTCTCTATGCCTCTATCTATCCCTATCTGCCTCAGTCGGCGTCTCAGTGGGCGTCGCAGCCTCTGTCAGCGCCTCTGAAAGCGTCTCAGTTGTTGCCGCTCTCGATTGGTGGGTCTGCCGCCTTCTCTATGCCTAAGTCTACCCCTATCTGCCTCAGTCAGCATCGCAGCCTCTCTCTGCGTCTCTGTAGGCGTCTCAGTTGTTGCCGCTGTCGATTGGGGGGTCTGCTGCCTTCTCTATGGCTATATCTACCCCTATCTGCCTCAGTCGGCGTCTCAGTCGCCGTTGCAGCCTCTTGTCACCGTCTCTGTAGGCGTCTCAGTCGCTGCCGCTGTCGATTGGGGTGTCTGATGCCTTCTCTATGCCTATATCTACCCTTATCTGCCTCAGTCAGCGTCGCAGCTTCTGTCAGCGTCTCTGTAGGCATCTCAGTCGCTGCCGCTGTTGATTGGGGGGTCTGCTGCCTTCTCTATGCCTATATCTACCCCTATCTGCCTCAGTCGACGGGTCAGTCGGCTTCGCAGCCTCTGTCAGCGTCTCCGTAGGCGTCTCAGTCGTTGCCGCTATTGATTGGGGTGTCTGCTGCCTTCTCTATGCCTACATCTACCCCTCTACTCCTCTGTCGACGGTTCAGTCGGCGTCGTAGCGTCTGTCAGCGCATCTGTAGGCCTCTCAGTCGCTGCCGCTGTCGATTGGGGGTCTGCTGCCTTCTCTATGCCTCTATCTATCCCTATCTGCCTCAGTCGGCGTCTCAGTCGGCGTCGCAGCATATGTCAGATTCTCTGCAGGCGTCTCAGTCGTTGCCGCTGTCGATTGGGGGGTCTGCTGCCTTCTCTATGCCTATATCTACTCCTCTCTGCCGCAGTCGGCGTCTCAGTCGGTTTCGCAGCCTCTGTCAGCGTCTCTGTAGGCGTCTCAGTCTTTGCCGCTGTCGATTGGAGGGGGGGACTGCTACCTTCTCTATGCCTATATCTACCAATCTCTGCCTCAGTCGGCGTCTCAGTTGGCGTTGCAGCCTCTGTCAGCGTCTCTGTAGGCGTATCAGTCGCTGCCGCTGTCGATTGGGTTGTCTGCTGCATTCTCTATGCCTATGTCTAACCCTCTCTGCCTCAGTCGGCGTCTCAGTCGACGTCTCAGTCGGCGCCGCAGCCATTGTCAGCATCGCAGCCTCTGTCAGCGTCTCTGTAGGCGTCACAGTCGCTGCCGTTGTCGATTGGGGGTCTGCTGCCTTCTGTATGCCTATATCTACCCTTATCTGCCTCAATCGGCATCTCAGTCGGCGTCGCAGCCTCTGTCAGCGTCTCTCTTGTTCTCTCAGTCGCTGCCGCCGTCAATTGGAGGGTCTGCTGCATTCTCTATGTAAATATCTACCCGTATCTGCCTCAGTCGGCGTCGCAGCCTCTGTCAGCGTCTTGTAGGCGTCTCAGTCGCTGCCGCTGTCGATTGGGGGGTCTGCTGCCTTCTCTATGTCAATATCTACCCGTATCTGATTCAGTCGCGTCTCAGCCTCTGTGAGAGTCTCTGTAGGCGTCTCAGTCGCTGCCGCTGTCGATTGGGGGGTCTGCTGGCTTCTGTATGCCTATATCTACTCTTATCTGCCTCAGTCGGCATCTCAGTCGGCGTCGCAGCCTCTGTCAGCGTCTCTCTTGGCGTCTCAGTCGCTGCCGCCGTCGATTGGGGGGTCTGCTGCATTCTCTATGCAAATATCTACCCCTATCTGCCTCAATCGGCATCGCAGCCTCTGTCAGCGTCTCTGTAGGCGTCTCAGTACCTGACGCTATCGATTGGGGGGTCTGCTGCATTCTCTATGCCTATATCTACCCCTATCTGCCTCAGTCGGCGTCTCAGATGGCGTCGCAGCCTCTGTCAGCGTCTCTGTAGGCGTCTCAGTCACTGCCGCTGCCGATTGGGGGGTCTGCTGGCTTCTGTATGCCTATATCTACCCTTATCTGCCTCAGTCGGCATCTCATTTGGCGTCGCAGCCTCTGTCAGCGTCTCTCTTGGCGTCTCAGTCGCTGAAGCTGTCGATTGAGGGGTCTGCTGCCTTCTCTATGCCTATATCTACCCCTACCTGTTTCAGTCGGCATCTCAGTCGGCGTCGCAGCCTCTGTCAGCATCTCTGTAGGCGTCTCAGTTGCTGCCGCTGTCGATTGGGGGTCTGCTGCCTTCTCTATTCCTATGTCTACCCCTCTCTGCCTCAGTCGGCGTCTTAGTCGGCTTCGCAGCCTCTGTCTGCATCTCTGTAGGCGTCTCAGTCGCTGCCGCTGAAGATTGGGGGATCTGCTGCCTTCTCTATGCCTATATCTAATCCTATCTGCCTCAGTCGGCGTCGCAGCCTATGTCAGCGTCTCTGTAGGCGTCTCAGCCGCTGCCGCTGTCGATTGGGGGGTCTGCTGCCTTTTCTATGCCTATATCTACCTCTATCTGCCTCAGTTGGCGTCTCAGTCGGCGTCGCAGCCTCTGTCAGCATCTCTGTAAGCGTCTCAGTCGCTGCCGCCGTCGATTGGGGGGTCTGCTGCCTTCTCTATGCCTATGTCTACCCCTCTCTGCCTCAGCCGGCGTCTCAGTTGGCGTCGCAGCATCTGTCAGCGTCGCAGCCTCTGTCAGCGTCTCTGTAGGCGTCTCAGTCGCTGCCGCTGTCGATTGGGGGGTCTGATGCCTTCTCTATGCCTATATCTACCCCTCTCTGCCTCAGCCGGCGTCTCAGTCGGCGTCGCAGCATCTGTCAGCGTCTCTGTAGGCATCTCAGTCGCTGCCGCTGCTGATTGGGGGGGTCTGCTGCCTTCTCTATGCCAATATCTACCCTTATATGCCTCAGTCGGCGTCTCAGTCGGCATCGCAGCTATTGTCAGCGTCTATGTAGGCGTCTCAGTTGCTGCCGCTGTCGATTGGGGGGTCTGATGCCTTCTCTATGCCTATATCTACCCCTCTCTGCCTCAGCCGGCGTCTCAGTCGGCGTCGCAGCATCTGTCAGCGTCGCAGCCTCTGTCAGCGTCTCTGTAGGCATCTCAGTCGCTGCCGCTGCTGATTGGGGGGGTCTGCTGCCTTCTCTATGCCTATATCTACCCCTACCTACCTCAGTCGGTATCTCAGTCGGCGTCGCAGCCTCTGGCAGCGTCGCAGCCTCTGTCAGCGTCTCTGTAGGCATCTCAGTCGCTGCCGCTGCTGATTGGGGGGGGTCTGCTGCCTTCTCTATGCCAATATCTACCCTTATATGCCTCAGTCGGCGTCTCAGTCGGCATCGCAGCCATTGTCAGCGTCTATGTAGGCGTCTCAGTTGCTGCCGCTGTCGATTGGGGGGTCTGATGCCTTCTCTATGCCTATATCTACCCCTATCTGCCTCAGTCGACAACTCAGTCGGCGCCGCAGCCTCTGTCGGCGTCGCAGCCTCTTGTCAGCGTCTCTGTAGGCATCTCAGTCGCTGCCGTTGTCGATTGGGGGGTCTGCTGCCTTCTCTATGGCTATATCTACCCGTATCCGCATCAGTCGGCGCCGCAGCCTCTCTCAGCGTCTCTGTAGGCGTCTCAGTACCTGACGCTGTCGATTGGGGGGTCTGCTGCATTCTCTATGCCTATATCTACCCCTATCTGCCTCAGTTGGCGTCTCACACGGCGTCGCAGCCTATGTCAGCGTCTTTTTTAGGCGTCTCAGTCGCTGCCGCTGTCGATTGAAGTGTCTGCTGCCTTCTGTATGCCTATATCTACCCCTATCTGCCTCAGTCGGCAACTCAGTGGGCGTCGCAGCCTCTGTCGGCGTCGCAGCCTCTTGTCAGCGTCTCTGTAGACATCTCAGTCGCTGCTGTTGTCGATTGGGGGGTCTGCTGCCTTCTCTATGGCTATATCTACCCGTATCCGCATCAGTCGGCGCCGCAGCCTCTCTCAGCGTCTCTGTAGGCGTCTCAGTACCTGACGCTGTCGATTGGGGGTCTGATGCCTTCTCTATGCCTATATCTACCCCTCTCTGCCTCAGCCGGCGACTCAGTCGGCGTCGCAGTATCTGTCAGCGTCGCAGCCTCTGTCAGCGTCTCTGTAGGCATCTCAGTCGCTGCCGCTGCTGATTGGGGGGGGTCTGCTGCCTTCTCTATGCCTATATCTACCCCTACCTACCTCAGTCGATATCTCAGTCGGCGTCGCAGCCTCTGTCAGCGTCTGTCTAGGCGTCTCAATCGCTGCCGCCGTCGATTGGGGGGTCTGCTGCATTCTTATGCCAATATCTACCCCTATCTGCCTCAGTCAGCGTCGCAGCCTCTGTCAGCGTCTCTGCAGGCGTCTCAGTCGCTGCTGCTGTCGATTGGGGGTCTGCTGCCTTCTCTATGTCAATATCTACACGTATCTGCTTCAGTCGGCGTCTCAGCCTCTGTCAGAGTCTCTGTAGGCGGCTCAGTCGCTGCCGCTGTCGATTGGGGTGTCTGCTGCCTTCTGTATACCTATATCTACCCCTATCTGCCTCAGTCGACAACTCACTCGGCGTCGCAGCCTCTTGTCAGCGTCTCTGTAGGCATCTCAGTCGCTGCCGCTGTCGATTGGGGGGTCTGCTGCCTTCTCTATGGCTATATCTAAACCTATATTCGTATCAGTCTTCGTCGCAGCCTCTCTCAGCGTCTCTGTAGGCGTCTCAGTAGCTGCCGCTGTCGATTGGGGGGTCTGCTGCATTCTCTATGAATAAATCTATCCCTATCTGCTTCAGTCGGCATCTCAGTCGGCGTCGCAGCCTCTGTCAGCGTCTCTGTAGGCGTCCCAGTTGTTGCCGCTGTCGATTGGGGGTCTGCCTCCTTCTCTATGCCTATGTCAGTCCCTCTCTGCCTCAGTCGGCGTCTTAGTCGGCGTCGCAGCCTCTGTCAGCGTCTCTCTAGGCGTCTCAGTCGCTGCCGCCGTCGATTGGGGGGGGTCTGCGGCAATCTCTATGCCAATATATACACCTATCTGCCTCAGTCGGCGTCGCAGCCTCTGCCAGCGTCTCTGTAGGCGTCTCAGTCGCTGCCGCCGTCGATTGGGGGGTCTGCGGCATTCTCTATGCCAATATATACCCCTATCTGCCTCAGTCGGCGTCGCAGCCTCTGTCAGCGGCTCTATAGACGTCTCAGTTGTTGCCGCTGTCGATTGGGGGTCTGCTGCCTTCTCTATGCCTATGTCTACCCCTCTCTGCCTCAGTCGGCGTCTCAGTCGGCGTCGCAGCATCTGTCAGCGTCGCAGCCTCTGTCAAGGTCTCTCTAGGCGTCTCAGTCGCTGCCGCCGTCGATTGGGGTGTCTGCGGCATTCTCTATGCCAATATATACCCCAATCTGCCTCAGTCGGCGTCGCAGCCTCTGTCAGCGTCTCTGTAGGCGTCTCAGTCGCTGCCGCTGTCGATTGGGGGGTCTGCTGCTTTCTGTATGCCTATATCTACCCCTATCTGCCTCAGTCGGCAACTCAGTGGGCGTCGCAGCCTCTGTCGGCGTCACAGCCTCTGTCAGCATCTCTGTAAGCGTCTCAGTCGCTGCC
The DNA here is from genome assembly GCA_920105625.2 of Clusia tigrina. Taxonomy (NCBI): domain Eukaryota; kingdom Metazoa; phylum Arthropoda; class Insecta; order Diptera; family Clusiidae; genus Clusia; species Clusia tigrina. Next base: position 71,603,642 of record OV050031.1, on the reverse strand, counting down.
GCTGTCGATTGGGGGCGTCTGCTGCCTTCTCTATGCCTATGTCTACCCTTATCTGCCTCAGTCGGCGTCTCAGTCAGCGTCGCAGCCTCTGTCAGCCTCTCTGTAGGTGTCTCAGTCGCTGCCGCTGTCGATTGGGGGGTCTGCTGCCTTCTCTATGCCAATATCTACCCTTTTCTGCCTCAGTCGGCGTGTCAGTCGGCTTCGCAGCCTCTGTCAGCGTCTATGTAGGCGTCTCATTTGTTGCCACTGTCGATTGAGTTGTCTGCTGCCTTCTCTATGCCTATGTCTACACCTCTCTGCCTCAGTCGGCGTCTCAGTCGGCGTCGCAGCATCTGTCAGCGTCGCAGCCGCTGTCAGCGTCTCTGTAGGCGTCTCAGTCGCTGCCGCTGTCGATTGGGGGGGTATGCTGCCTATTGTATGCCTGTGTCTACCCTTATCTGCCTCAGTCGGCAGCTCATTGGGCGTCGCAGCCTCTGTCGGCGTCGCAGCCTCTGTCAGCATCTCTGTAAGCGTCTCAGTCGCTGCCGCTGTCGATTGGGGGGTCTGCTGCCTTCTCTATGCCTATGTCTACCCTTATCTGCCTCAGTCTGCTGCATTATCTATGCCAATATCTACCCCTATCTGCCTCAGTCGGCAACTCAGTGGGAGTCGCAGCCTCTGTCAGCGTCTCTGTAAGCGTCTCACTTGTTGCCGCTGTCGATTGGGGGTCTGCTGCCTTCTCTATGCCTATGTCTACCCCTATCTGCCTCAGACGGCTTCTTAGTCGGCGTCGCAGCCTCTGTCAGCGTCTCTGTAGGCGTCTCAGTCGCTGCCGCTGTTGATTGGGGGGTCTGCTGCCTTCTCTATGCCAATATCTACCCCTATCTGCCTCAGTCGGCGTCGCAGCCTCTGTCAGCGTCTCGGTAGGCATCTCAGTCGCTGCCGTTGTCGATTGGGGGGTCTGCTGCCTTGTCTATGCCTATATCTACCCCTATCTGCCTCAGTCGGCATCGCAGCCTCTGTCAGCATCTCTGTAGGCGTCTCAGTCGCTGCCGCTGTCGATTGGGGGGGTATGCTGCCTATTGTATGCCTGTGTCTACCCTTATCTGCCTCAGTCGGCAGCTCATTGGGCGTCGCAGCCTCTGTCGGCGTCGCAGCCTCTGTCGGCGTCGCAGCCTCTGTCAGCATCTCTGTAAGCGTCTCAGTCGCTGCCGCTGTCGATTGGGGGGTCTGCTGCCTTCTGTATGCCTATATCTACCCCTATCTGCCTCAGTCGGCAACTCAGTCGGCGTCGCAGCCTCTGTCAGCGTCTCTGTAGCCGTCTCAGTCGCTGTCGATTGGGGGGTCTGCTGCCTTCTCTATGTCTATATCTACCCTTATCGGCCTCAGTCGGCATCTCAGTCGGCGTCGCAGCCTCTGTCAGCGTCTCTCTTGGCGTCTCAGTCGCTGCCGCCGTCGATTGGGTGGTCTGCTGCATTCTCTATGCCAATATCTACCCCTATCTGCCTCAGTCGACGTCGCAGCCTCTGTCAGCGTCTCTGTAGGCATCTCAGTCGCTGCCGCTGTCGAATGGGGGTCTGCTGCCTTCTGTATACCTATATCTGCCCCTATCTGCCTCAGTCGACAACTCAGTCGGCGTCGCAGCCTCTTGTCAGCGTCTCTGTAGGCATCTCAGTCGCTGCCGCTGTCGATTGGGGGGTTTGCTGCCTTCTCTATGGCTATATCTAAACCTATATTCGTATCAGTCGGCGTCGCAGCCTCTCTCAGCGTCTCTGTAGGCGTCTCAGTAGCTGCCGCTGTCGATTGGGGGTTCTGCTGCATTCTCTATGAATATCTACCTCAGTCGGCATCTCAGTCGGCGTCGCAGCCTCTGTCAACGTCTCTGTAGGCGTCTCACTTGCTTCCGCTGTCGATTGAGGGGTCTGCTGCCTTCTCTATGCCTATATATGCCCCTATCTGCTTCAGTCGGCATCTCAGTCGGCGTCGCAGCCTCTGTCAGCGTCTCTGTAGGTGTCCCAGTTGTTGCCGCTATCGATTGGGGGTCTGCCTCCTTCTCTATGCCTATGTCAGTCCCTCTCTGCCTCAGTCGGGGTCTTAGTCGGCCTCGCAGCCTCTGTCAGCGTCTCTCTAGGCGTCTCAGTCGCTGCCGCCGTCGATTGGGGGGGTTCTGCGGCATTCTCTATGCCAATATATACCCCTATCTGCCTCAGTCGGCGTTGCAGCCTCTGTCAGCGGCTCTATAGACGTCTCAGTTGTTGCCGCTGTCGATTGGGGGTCTGCTGCCCTCTCTATGCCTATGTCTACCCCTCTCTGCCTCAGTCGGCGTCTCAGTCGGCGTCGCAGCATCTGTCAGCGTCGCAGCCTCTGTCAGCGTCTCTGTAGGCGTCTCAGTCGTTGTCGCTGTCGATTGGGGTGTCAGCTGCCTTCTCCATGCCTACATCTACCCCTCTCTGCCTCAGTCGGCGGTTCAGTCGGCGTCTTAGCTTCTGACAGCGTATCTGTAGGCCTCTCAGTCGCTACCGCCATCGATTGGGGGTCTGCTGCCTTCTCTATGCCTATATCTACCCCTATCTACCTCAGTCGACGTCTCAGTCGGCGTCGCAGCCTCTATCAGCGTCTCTGTAGGCGTCTCAGTTGTTGCCGCTGTCGATTGGGGGGTCTGCTGCCTTCTGTAAGCCTATATCTAACCATCTCTGCCTCAGTCGGCGTGTCAGTGGGCGTCGCAGCCTCTGTCAGCATCTCTGTAAGCGTCTCAGTCGCTGCCGCTGTCGATTGGGGGGGTCTGCTGCCTTGTCTATGCCTATATCTACCCCTATCTGCCTCAGTCGGCGTCTCAGTCGGCTTCGCAGCCTCTGTCAGCGTCTCTGTAGGTGTCTCAGTCGCTGCCGCTGTCGATTGGGGGGGTCTGCTGCCTTCTCTATGCCAATATCTAAACTTCTCTGCCTCAGTCGGCGTGTCAGTCGGCTTCGCAGCCTCTGTCAGCGTCTATGTAGGCGTCTCATTTGTTGCCGCTGTCGATTGGGTTGTCTGCTGCCTTCTCTATGCCTATGTCTACCCCTCTCTGCCTCAGTCGGCGTCTCAGTCGGCGTCGCAGCATCTGTCAGCGTCTCTGTAGGCGTCTCAGTCGTTGTCGCTGTCGATTGGGGTGTCAGCTGCCTTCTCCATGCCTACATCTACCCCTCTCTGCCTCAGTCGGCGGTTCAGTCGGCGTCTTAGCTTCTGACAGCGTATCTGTAGGCCTCTCAGTCGCTACCGCCATCGATTGGGGGTCTGCTGCCTTCTCTATGCCTATATCTACCCCTATCTACCTCAGTCGACGTCTCAGTCGGCGTCTCAGTTGGTGTCGCAGCCTCTTTCAGCGTCTCTGTAGGTGTCCCAGTCGCTGCCGCCGTCGATTGGGGGGTCTGCTGCTTTCTCTATGCCTATATTTACCTCTATCTGCCTCAGTCGGCATCTCAGTCGGCGTCGCAGCCTCTATCAGCGTCTCTGTAGGCGTCTCAATTGTTGCCGCTTTCGATTGGGCTGTCTGCTGCCTTCTCTATGCCTATGTCTAACCATCTCTGCCTCAGTCGGCGTGTCAGTCGGCGTAGCAGCCTCTGTCATCGTTTCTGTAGGCGTGTCAGTGGCTGCCGCTGTCGATTGGGGGGGTCTGCTGCCTTCCGTATGCCACAGTCGGCGTCTTAGTCGGCGTCGCAGCTTCTGTCAGCGTCTCTGTAGGCGTCTCAGTCGCTGCCGCTGTCGATTGGGGGGGTCTGCTGCCTTCTCTATGCCACTATCTACCCCTATCTGCCTCAGTCGGCGTCGCAGCCTCTGTCAGCCTCTCTGAATGTGTCTCAGTCGCTGCCGCTTTCGATTGGGCTGTCTGCTGCCTTCTCTATGCCTATGTCTAACCATCTCTGCCTCAGTCGGCGTGTCAGTCGGCGTAGCAGCCTCTGTCATCGTTTCTGTAGGCGTGTCAGTGGCTGCCGCTGTCGATTGGGGGGTCTGCTGCCTTCCGTATGCCACAGTCGGCGTCTTAGTCGGCGTCGCAGCCTCTGTCAGCGTCTCTGTAAGCGTCTCACTTGTTGCCGCTGTCGATTGGGGGTCTGCTGCCTTCTCTATGCCTATGTCTACCCCTATCTGCCTCAGACGGCTTCTTAGTCGGCGTCGCAGCCTCTGTCAGCGTCTCTGTAGGCGTCTCAGTCTCAGTCGCTGCCGCTGTTGATTGGGGGGTCTGCTGCCTTCTCTATGCCAATATCTACCCCTATCTGCCTCAGTCGGCGTCGCAGCCTCTGTCAGCGTCTCGGTAGGCATCTCAGTCGCTGCCGTTGTCGATTGGGGGGTCTGCTGCCTTGTCTATGCCTATATCTACCCCTATCTGCCTCAGTCGGCATCTCAGTCGGCGTCGCAGCCTCTGTCAGCGTCTCTCTTGGCGTCTCAGTCGCTGCCGCCGTCGATTGGGGGGGTTCTGCGGCATTCTCTATGCCAATATATACCCCTATCTGCCTCAGTCGGCGTTGCAGCCTCTGTCAGCGGCTCTATAGACGTCTCAGTTGTTGCCGCTGTCGATTGGGGGTCTGCTGCCCTCTCTATGCCTATGTCTACCCCTCTCTGCCTCAGTCGGCGTCTCAGTCGGCGTCGCAGCATCTGTCAGCGTCGCAGCCTCTGTCAGCGTCTCTGTAGGCGTCTCAGTCGTTGTCGCTGTCGATTGGGGTGTCAGCTGCCTTCTCCATGCCTACATCTACCCCTCTCTGCCTCAGTCGGCGGTTCAGTCGGCGTCTTAGCTTCTGACAGCGTATCTGTAGGCCTCTCAGTCGCTACCGCCATCGATTGGGGGTCTGCTGCCTTCTCTATGCCTATATCTACCCCTATCTACCTCAGTCGACGTCTCAGTCGGCGTCGCAGCCTCTATCAGCGTCTCTGTAGGCGTCTCAGTTGTTGCCGCTGTCGATTGGGGGGTCTGCTGCCTTCTGTATGCCTATATCTACCCCTATCTGCCTCAGTCGGCAACTCAGTCGGCGTCACAGCCTCTGTCAGCGTCGCAGCCTCTGTCAGCGTCTCTGTAGCCGTCTCAGTCGCTGTCGATTGGGGGGTCTGCTGCCTTCTCTATGTCTATATCTACCCTTATCGGCCTCAGTCGGCATCTCAGTCGGCGTCGCAGCCTCTTTCAGCGTCTCTCTTGGCGTCTCAGTCGCTGCCGCCGTCGATTGGGGGGGTTCTGCGGCATTCTCTATGCCAATATATACCCCTATCTGCCTCAGTCGGCGTTGCAGCCTCTGTCAGCGGCTCTATAGACGTCTCAGTTGTTGCCGCTGTCGATTGGGGGTCTGCTGCCCTCTCTATGCCTATGTCTACCCCTCTCTGCCTCAGTCGGCGTCTCAGTCGGCGTCGCAGCATCTGTCAGCGTCGCAGCCTCTGTCAGCGTCTCTGTAGGCGTCTCAGTCGTTGTCGCTGTCGATTGGGGTGTCAGCTGCCTTCTCCATGCCTACATCTACCCCTCTCTGCCTCAGTCGGCGGTTCAGTCGGCGTCTTAGCTTCTGACAGCGTATCTGTAGGCCTCTCAGTCGCTACCGCCATCGATTGGGGGTCTGCTGCCTTCTCTATGCCTATATCTACCCCTATCTACCTCAGTCGACGTCTCAGTCGGCGTCGCAGCCTCTATCAGCGTCTCTGTAGGCGTCTCAGTTGTTGCCGCTGTCGATTGGGGGGTCTGCTGCCTTCTGTAAGCCTATATCTAACCATCTCTGCCTCAGTCGGCGTGTCAGTGGGCGTCGCAGCCTCTGTCAGCATCTCTGTAAGCGTCTCAGTCGCTGCCGCTGTCGATTGGGGGGTCTGCTGCCTTGTCTATGCCTATATCTACCCCTATCTGCCTCAGTCGGCGTCTCAGTCGGCTTCGCAGCCTCTGCCAGCGTCTCTGTAGGTGTCTCAGTCGCTGCCGCTGTCGATTGGGGGGGTCTGCTGCCTTCTCTATGCCAATATCTAAACTTCTCTGCCTCAGTCGGCGTGTCAGTCGGCTTCGCAGCCTCTGTCAGCGTCTATGTAGGCGTCTCATTTGTTGCCGCTGTCGATTGGGTTGTCTGCTGCCTTCTCTATGCCTATGTCTACCCCTCTCTGCCTCAGTCGGCGTCTCAGTCGGCGTCGCAGCATCTGTCAGCGTCTCTGTAGGCGTCTCAGTCGTTGTCGCTGTCGATTGGGGTGTCAGCTGCCTTCTCCATGCCTACATCTACCCCTCTCTGCCTCAGTCGGCGGTTCAGTCGGCGTCTTAGCTTCTGACAGCGTATCTGTAGGCCTCTCAGTCGCTACCGCCATCGATTGGGGGTCTGCTGCCTTCTCTATGCCTATATCTACCCCTATCTACCTCAGTCGACGTCTCAGTCGGCGTCTCAGTTGGTGTCGCAGCCTCTTTCAGCGTCTCTGTAGGTGTCCCAGTCGCTGACGCCGTCGATTGGGGGGTCTGCTGCTTTCTCTATGCCTATATTTACCTCTATCTGCCTCAGTCGGCATCTCAGTCGGCGTCGCAGCCTCTATCAGCGTCTCTGTAGGCGTCTCAATTGTTGCCGCTTTCGATTGGGCTGTCTGCTGCCTTCTCTATGCCTATGTCTAACCATCTCTGCCTCAGTAGGCGTGTCAGTCGGCGTAGCAGCCTCTGTCATCGTTTCTGTAGGCGTGTCAGTGGCTGCCGCTGTCGATTGGGGGGTCTGCTGCCTTCCGTATGCCACAGTCGGCGTCTTAGTCGGCGTCGCAGCTTCTGTCAGCGTCTCTGTAGGCGTCTCAGTCGCTGCCGCTGTCGATTGGGGGGGTCTGCTGCCTTCTCTATGCCACTATCTACCCCTATCTGCCTCAGTCGGCGTCGCAGCCTCTGTCAGCCTCTCTGAATGTGTCTCAGTCGCTGCCGCTTTCGATTGGGCTGTCTGCTGCCTTCTCTATGCCTATGTCTAACCATCTCTGCCTCAGTCGGCGTGTCAGTCGGCGTAGCAGCCTCTGTCATCGTTTCTGTAGGCGTGTCAGTGGCTGCCGCTGTCGATTGGGTGGTCTGCTGCCTTCCGTATGCCACAGTCGGCGTCTTAGTCGGCGTCGCAGCCTCTGTCAGCGTCTCTGTAAGCGTCTCACTTGTTGCCGCTGTCGATTGGGGGTCTGCTGCCTTCTCTATGCCTATGTCTACCCCTATCTGCCTCAGACGGCTTCTTAGTCGGCGTCGCAGCCTCTGTCAGCGTCTCTGTAGGCGTCTCAGTCTCAGTCGCTGCCGCTGTTGATTGGGGGGTCTGCTGCCTTCTCTATGCCAATATCTACCCCTATCTGCCTCAGTCGGCGTCGCAGCCTCTGTCAGCGTCTCGGTAGGCATCTCAGTCGCTGCCGTTGTCGATTGGGGGGTCTGCTGCCTTGTCTATGCCTATATCTACCCCTATCTGCCTCAGTCGGCGTCGCAGCCTCTGTCAGCATCTCTGTAGGCGTCTCAGTCGCTGCCGCTGTCGATTGGGGGGTCTGCTGCCTTCTGTATGCCTATATCTACCCCTATCTGCCTCAGTCGGCAACTCAGTCGGCGTCGCAGCCTCTGTCAGCGTCGCAGCCTCTGTCAGCGTCTCTGTAGCCGTCTCAGTCGCTGTCGATTGGGGGGTCTGCTGCCTTCTCTATGTCTATATCTACCCTTATCGGCCTCAGTCGGCATCTCAGTCGGCGTCGCAGCCTCTGTCAGCGTCTCTCTTGGCGTCTCAGTCGCTGCCGCCGTCGATTGGGTGGTCTGCTGCATTCTCTATGCCAATATCTACCCCTATCTGCCTCAGTCGACGTCGCAGCCTCTGTCAGCGTCTCTGTAGGCATCTCAGTCGCTGCCGCTGTCGAATGGGGGTCTGCTGCCTTCTGTATACCTATATCTGCCCCTATCTGCCTCAGTCGACAACTCAGTCGGCGTCGCAGCCTCTTGTCAGCGTCTCTGTAGGCATCTCAGTCGCTGCCGCTGTCGATTGGGGGGTTTGCTGCCTTCTCTATGGCTATATCTAAACCTATATTCGTATCAGTCGGCGTCGCAGCCTCTCTCAGCGGCTCTGTAGGCGTCTCAGTAGCTGCCGCTGTCGATTGGGGGTTCTGCTGCATTCTCTATGAATATCTACCTCAGTCGGCATCTCAGTCGGCGTCGCAGCCTCTGTCAACGTCTCTGTAGGCGTCTCACTTGCTTCCGCTGTCGATTGAGGGGTCTGCTGCCTTCTCTATGCCTATATATGCCCCTATCTGCTTCAGTCGGCATCTCAGTCGGCGTCGCAGCCTCTGTCAGCGTCTCTGTAGGCGTCCCAGTTGTTGCCGCTATCGATTGGGGGTCTGCCTCCTTCTCTATGCCTATGTCAGCCCCTCTCTGCCTCAGTCGGGGTCTTAGTCGGCCTCGCAGCCTCTGTCAGCGTCTCTCTAGGCGTCTCAGTCGCTGCCGCCGTCGATTGGGGGGGGTCTGCGGCATTCTCTATGCCAATATATACCCCTATCTGCCTCAGTCGGCGTTGCAGCCTCTGTCAGCGGCTCTATAGACGTCTCAGTTGTTGCCGCTGTCGATTGGGGGTCTGCTGCCCTCTCTATGCCTATGTCTACCCCTCTCTGCCTCAGTCGGCGTCTCAGTCGGCGTCGCAGCATCTGTCAGCGTCGCAGCCTCTGTCAGCGTCTCTGTAGGCGTCTCAGTCGTTGTCGCTGTCGATTGGGGTGTCAGCTGCCTTCTCCATTCCTACATCTACCCCTCTCTGCCTCAGTCGGCGGTTCAGTCGGCGTCTTAGCTTCTGACAGCGTATCTGTCGGCCTCTCAGTCGCTACCGCCATCGATTGGGGGTCTGCTGCCTTCTCTATGCCTATATCTACCCCTATCTGCCTCAGTCGGCGTCTCAGTCGGCTTCGCAGCCTCTGTCAGCGTCTCTGTAGGTGTCTCAGTCGCTGCCGCTGTCGATTGGGGGGTCTGCTGCCTTCTCTATGCCAATATCTACCCTTCTCTGCCTCAGTCGGCGTGTCAGTCGGCTTCGCAGCCTCTGTCAGCGTCTATGTAGGCGTCTCATTTGTTGCCGCTGTCGATTGGGTTGTCTGCTGCCTTCTCTATGCCTATGTCTACCCCTCTCTGCCTCAGTCGGCGTCTCAGTCGGCGTCGCAGCATCTGTCAGCGTCTCTGTAGGCGTCTCAGTCGTTGTCGCTGTCGATTGGGGTGTCAGCTGCCTTCTCCATGCCTACATCTACCCCTCTCTGCCTCAGTCGGCGGTTCAGTCGGCGTCTTAGCTTCTGACAGCGTATCTGTAGGCCCCTCAGTCGCTACCGCCATCGATTGGGGGTCTGCTGCCTGCTCTATGCCTATATCTACCCCTATCTACCTCAGTCGACGTCTCAGTCGGCGTCTCAGTTGGCGTCGCAGCCTCTTTCAGCGTCTCTGTAGGTGTCCCAGTCGCTGCCGCCGTCGATTGGGGGGTCTGCTGCTTTCTCTATGCCTATATTTACCTCTATCTGCCTCAGTCGGCATCTCAGTCGGCGTCGCAGCCTCTATCAGCGTCTCTGTAGGCGTCTCAATTGTTGCCGCTTTCGATTGGGCTGTCTGCTGCCTTCTCTATGCCTATGTCTAACCATCTCTGCCTCAGTCGGCGTGTCAGTCGGCGTAGCAGCCTCTGTCATCGTTTCTGTAGGCGTGTCAGTGGCTGCCGCTGTCGATTGGGGGGTCTGCTGCCTTCCGTATGCCACAGTCGGCGTCTTAGTCGGCGTCGCAGCTTCTGTCAGCGTCTCTGTAGGCGTCTCAGTCGCTGCCGCTGTCGATTGGGGGGGTCTGCTGCCTTCTCTATGCCACTATCTACCCCTATCTGCCTCAGTCGGCGTCGCAGCCTCTGTCAGCCTCTCTGAATGTGTCTCAGTCGCTGCCGCTGTCAATTGGGCGGTCTGCTGCCTTCTCCATGCCTATATCTACCCCTATCTGCCTCAGTCGGCAACTCAGTCGGCGTCGCAGCCTCTATCGGCGTCTCTGTAGGCGTCTCAGTTGTTGCCGCTGTCGATTGGTGGGTCTGCTGCCTTCTCTATGCCTACATCTACCCCTCTCTGCCTCAGTGGGCGGTTCAGTCAGCGTCGTAGCTTCTGACAGCGTATCTGTAGGCCTCTCAGTCGCTACCGCTGTCGATTGGGGGTCTGCTGCCTTCTCTATGCCTATATCTACCCCTATCTACCTCAGTCGTCGTCTCAGTCGGCGTCTCAGTCGGCGTCGCAGCCTATGTCAGCGTCCCTGTATGCGTCTCAGTCGCTGCTGCTGTCGATTTGGGGGTCTGCTGCTTTCTCTATGCCTATATTTACCTCTATCTGCCTCAGTCGGCATCTCAGTCGGTGTCGCAGCCTCTATCAGCGTCTCTGTAGGCATCTCAATTGTTGCCGCTGTCGATTGGGTTGTCTGGTGCCTTCTCTATGCCTATGTCTAACCATCTCTGCCTCAGTCGGTGTGTCAGTCGGCGTCGCAGCCTCTGTCAGCGTTTGTGTAGGCGTCTCAGTCGCTGCCGCTGTCGATTGGGGGGTCTGCTGCCTTCTCTATGCCTATATCTACCCCTTTCTGCCTCAGTCGGCATCTCAGTCGGCGTCGCAGCCTCTATCAACATCTCTGTAAGCGTCTCAGTCGCTGCCGCTGTCGATTGGGGGGTCTGCTGCCTTCTCTATGCCTATGTCTAACCTTATCTGCCTCAGTCTGCGCCACAGTCGGCTTCGCAGCCTCTGTCAGCGTCTCTGTAGGTGTCTCAGTCGCTGCCGCTATCGATTGGGGGGTCTGCTGCCTTCTCTATACAAATATCTACCCTTATCTGCCTCAGTCGGCGGTTCAGTCGGCGTCGCAGCCTATGTCAGCGTCTCTGTAGGCGTCTCAGTCGCTGCCGCTGTCGATTGGGGGCTCTGCTGCCATCTCTATGCCTATATCTACCCCTATCTGCCTCAGTCGGCGTCTCAGTCGGCGTCGCAGCATATGTCAGCGTCTCTGAATGCGTCTTAGTTGCTGCCGCTGTCGATTGCGGGGTCTGATGCCTTCTCTTTGCCTATATCTACCCATATCTGCCTCAGTCGGCATCGCAGCCTCTGTAAGCGTCTATGTAGGCGTTTCAGTCGCTTCCGCTGTCGATTGGGGGGTCTGCTGACTTCTCCATGCCTATATCTACCCCTACCTGCCTCATTCGGCGTCTCAGTCGGCGTCGCAGCCTCTATTAGCGCCTCTGTATGCGTCTCAGTTGTTGCCGCTGTCGATTGGGTGTCAGCTGCCTTCTCCATGCCTACATCTACCCCTCTCTGCCTCAGTCGGCTGTTCAGTCGGCGTCTTAACTTCTGACAGCGTATCTGTAGGCCTCTCAGTCGCTACCGCCATCGATTGGGGGTCTGCTGCCTTCTCTATGCCTATATCTACCCCTATCTACCTCAGTCGACGTCTCAGTCGGCGTCTCAGTCGGCGTCGCAGCCACTTTCAGCGTCTCTGTAGGTGTCCCAGTCGCTGCCGCCGTCGATTGGGGGGGTCTGCTGCTTTCTCTATGCCTATATTTACCTCTATCTGCCTCAGTCGGCATCTCAGTCGGCGTCGCAGCCTCTATCAGCGTCTCTGTAGGCGTCTCAATTGTTGCCGCTTTCGATTGGGCTGTCTGCTGCCTTCTCTATGCCTATGTCTAACCATCTCTGCCTCAGTCGGCGTGTCAGTCGGCGTAGCAGCCTCTGTCATCGTTTCTGTAGGCGTCTCAGTGGCTGCCGCTGTCGATTGGGGGGTCTGCTGCCTTCCGTATGCCACAGTCGGCGTCTTAGTCGGCGTCGCAGCTTCTGTCAGCGTCTCTGTAGGCGTCTCAGTCGCTGCCGCTGTCGATTGGGGGGTCTGCTGCCTTCTCTATGCCAATATCTACCCCTATCTGCCTCAGTCGGCGTCGCAGCCTCTGTCAGCCTCTCTGAATGTGTCTCAGTCGCTGCCGCTGTCAATTGGGCGGTCTGCTGCCTTCTCCATGCCTATATCTACCCCTATCTCCCTCAGTCGGCAACTCAGTCGGCGTCGCAGCCTCTATCGGCGCCTCTGTAGGCGTCTCAGTTGTTGCCGCTGTCGATTGGTGGGTCTGCTGCCTTCTCTATGCCTACATCTACCCCTCTCTGCCTCAGTGGGCGGTTCAGTCAGCGTCGTAGCTTCTGACAGCGTATCTGTAGGCCTCTCAATCGCTACCGCTGTCGATTGAGGGTCTGCTGCCTTCTCTATGCCTATATCTACCCCTATCTACCTCAGTCGACGTCTCAGTCGGCGTCTCAGTCGGCGTCGCAGCCTATGTCAGCGTCCCTGTATGCGTCTCAGTCGCTGCTGCTGTCGATTTGGGGGTCTGCTGCTTTCTCTATGCCTATATTTACCTCTATCTGCCTCAGTCGGTATCTCAGTCGGTGTCGCAGCCTCTATCAGCGTCTCTGTAGGCGTCTCAATTGTTGCCGCTGTCGATTGGGTTGTCTGGTGCCTTCTCTATGCCTATGTCTAACCATCTCTGCCTCAGTCGGTGTGTCAGTCGGCGTCGCAGCCTCTGTCAGCGTTTCTGTAGGCGTCTCAGTCGCTGCCGCTGTCAATTGGGGGGTCTGCTGCCTTCTCTATGCCTATGTCTACCCCTCTCTGCCTCAGTCGGCGTCTTAGTCGGCGTAGCAGCCTCTGTCAGCGTCTCTGTAGGCGTCTCAGTCGCTGCCGCTGTCGATTGGGGAGTCTGCTGCCTTCTCTATGCCGATATCTACCCCTTTCTGCCTCAGTCGGCATCTCAGTCGGCGTCGCAGCCTCTATCAACATCTCTGTAAGCGTCTCAGTCGCTGCCGCTGTCGATTGGGGGGTCTTCTGCCTTCTCTATGCCTATGTCTAACCTTATCTGCCTCAGTCGGCGCCACAGTCGGCTTCGCAGCTTCTGTCAGCGTCTCTGTAGGTGTCTCAGTCGCTGCCGCTATCGACTGGGGGGGTGTGCTGCCTTCTCTATACAAATATCTACCCTTATCTGCCTCAGTCGGCGGTTCAGTCGGCGTCGCAGCCTATGTCAGCGTCTCTGTAGGCGTCTCAGTCGCTGCCGCTGTCGATTGGGGGCTCTGCTGCCATCTCTATGCCTATATCTACCCCTATATGCCTCAGTCGGCGTCTCAGTCGGCGTCGCAGCATATGTCAGCGTCTCTGAATGCGTCTTAGATGCTGCCGCTGTCGATTGCGGGGTCTGATGCCTTCTCTTTGCCTATATCTACCCATATCTGCCTCAGTCGGCATCGCAGCCTCTGTAAGCGTCTATGTAGGCGTTTCAGTCGCTGCCGCTGTCGATTGGGGGGTCTGCTGACTTCTCCATGCCTATATCTACCCCTACCTGCCTCATTCGGCGTCGCAGTCGGCGTCGCAGCCTCTATTAGCGCCTCTGTATGCGTCTCAGTTGTTGCCGCTGTCGATTGGGTGTCAGCTGCCTTCTCCATGCCTACATCTACCCCTCTCTGCCTCAGTCGGCGGTTCAGTCGGCGTCTTAGCTTCTGACAGCGTATCTGTAGGCCTCTCAGTCGCTACCGCCATCGATTGGGGGTCTGCTGCCTTCTCTATGCCTATATCTACCCCTATCTACCTCAGTCGACGTCTCATTCGGCGTCTCAGTCGGCGTCGCAGCCTCTGTAAGCGTCTATGTAGGCGTTTCAGTCGCTGCCGCTGTCGATTGGGGGGTCTGCTGACTTCTCCATGCCTATATCTACCCCTACCTGCCTCATTCGGCGTCTCAGTCGGCGTCGCAGCCTCTATTAGCGCCTCTGTATGCGTCTCAGTTGTTGCCGCTGTCGATTGGGTTGTCTGCTGCATTCTCTATGTCTATGTCTAACCCTCTCTGCCTCAGTCGGCTTCTCAGTCGGCGTCGCAGATTCTGTCAGCGTCTCTGTAGGCGTCTCAGTCGCTGCCGCTGTCGATTGGGGGTCTGCTGCCAACTCTATGCCTATATCTACCTCTATCTGCCTCAGTCGGTGTCTCAGTCGGCGTCGCAGCCTCTTGTCAGCGTGTCTGTCAGCATCTCAGTCGCTGCCGTTGTCGATTGGGGGGTCTGCTGCCTTCTCTATGCCTATATCTACCCCTATCTGCCTCAGTCGGCGTCTCAGTCTCTCTCAGCGTCTCTGTAGGCGACTCAGTAGCTGTCGCTGTCGATTGTGGGTCTGCTGCCTTCTCTATGCCTATATCTACCCCTATCTGCCTCAGTCGGCATCTCAGTCGGCGTCGCAGCCTCTGCCAGCGTCTCTGTAGGCATCTCAGTCGCTGCCACTATCGATTGGGGGATCTGCTGCCTTCTCTACTCCTATATCTACCCCTATCTGCCTCAGTCGGCGTCTCAGTCTCTCTCAGCGTCTCTGTAGGCGACTCAGTAGCTGTCGCTGTCGATTGTGGGTCTGCTGCCTTCTCTATGCCTATATCTACACCTATCTGGCTCAGTCGGCGTCGCAGTTGGCGTCAAAGCCTCTGTTAGCGTCTCTGTAGGCGTCTCAGTCGCTGCCGCTGTCGATTTTGTCTGCTGCCTTCTCTATGCTTATATCTACCCCTACCTGCCTCAGTCAGCGTCACAGTCGGCGTAGGAGCTTCGATTGTGGGGTCCGCTGCCTTCTCTATGTCAATCTCTACCCCTATCTGCCTCAGTCGGCATCGCAGCCTCTCTCAGCGTCTCTGTAGTCGTCTCAGTCGGTGCCGATGTCGATTGGGGGGTCTGCTGCCTCTCTATGCCAATATCTACCCCTCTCTGCCTCAGTCGGGGTCTCAGTCGGCGTCGCAGCCTCTGTCAGCCTCTCTGTAGGCGTCTCAGTTGTTGCCGCTGTCGATTGGGTAGTCTGCTGTCTTCTCTATGTCTATGTCTAACCATCTCTGCCTCAGTCGGCGTCTCAGTCGGCGTCGCAGCCTCTTGTCAGCGTCTCTGTCAGCATCTCAGTCGCTGCCGTTGTCGATTGGGGGGTCTGCTGCCTTCTCTATGCCTATATCTACCCCTATCTGCCTCAGTCGGCGTCTCAGCCTCTCTCAGCGTCTCTGTTGGCGACTCAGTAGCTGCCGCTGTCGATTGTGGGTCTGCTGCCTTCTCTATGCCTATATCTACCCCTATCTGCCTCAGTCGGCATCTCAGTCGGCGTCGCAGGCTCTGTCAGCGTCTCTGTAGGCGTCTCAGTCGCTGCCAGTGTCGATTGGGTGATCTGCTACCTTCTCTGCGCCTATATCTACACCTATCTGCCTCAGTCAGCGTCTCAGTCGGCGTCGCAGCCTATGTCAGCGTCTCTGTAGGCGTCTCAGTCGCTGTCGCTGTTGATTGGGGGGCCTGCTGCCTTCTCTATGCCTATATCTACCCCTATCTGCCTCAGTTGGTGTCACAGTCGGCTTCGCAGTCTCTATCAGCGTCTCTGTAGGCGTCTCAGTTGTTGACGCTGTCCATTGAGGGGTCTGCTGCCTTCTCTTTGCCTATGTCTAACCCTCTCTGCTTCAGTCGGCGTCTCAGTCGTCGGCGCAGCCTCAGTCAACTTCGCAGCCACTGTCAGCGTCTCTGTAGGCGTCTTAGTCGCTGCCGCTGTCGATTGGGGTCTCTGTTGCCTTCTCTATGCCAATATCTACACCTATCTGGCTCAGTCGGCGTCGCAGTTGGCGTCAAAGCCTCTGTTAGCGTCTCTGTAGGCGTCTCAGTCGCTGCAGCTGTCGATTTTGTCTGCTGCCTTCTCTATGCTTATATCTACCCCTACCTGCCTCAGTCAGCGTCACAGTCGGCGTAGCAACTTCGATTGTGGGGTCCGCTGCCTTCTCTATGTCAATCTCTACCCGCTGTAGCGCTGGTCAAACAAGTCGCAACCTATAGGCGCGTTTGCGCTGTTGCACGCAGCTTTGAATGGCAACCATAAACCGTCAGTATGATCGGACGGTCTATGTATGTTCATCCTAGCTGTGAGGATTTTTTTTTAGGGGACTTGTGTTTGTTTGTCGGTAGGGACATTTATACGATTCAATTTATATTGTTTTGAAATCAAAATAAAGATTGATTTAAATATTTGGCATTTTGAGTTTAAGGTATTAGGTGAAGAGGTGCAGACAACACGTGTTGTTGCATCAAAGTTTTTTGTAGTTCGGAAACTACGATTTGCGTAGCAATGTTGAAGAAAACATTTAAATGCTATTATTATGTGGCGCATACGTTACGGGTTTATTTTTAAATCTGGATTCAAATTTCCGGGAATGAATCAAGACACTTTTGCCGGTAAATCCAATTTCGGTTTTTACAAACATATGGCCTTTTCTATGGATTCTTGGGAGAATTAAAAGATGGTGAGAGGAAATCAAGGAATATCTGTGAGGAAGCCAAGGACCAATTTGCATTGATTTAAGGACTTAATGGACGCTGGTAGACAGCGGAACTTTGTGATGGAAAACAAGTACATATAGCAGAATATGTATATAAAGATAGAATTTACGGTGGAATGTTTTTTTTTTTAATAACTCTGTTTTGAATCATTAAGTAAGATCGAATAAAATATTGTAACAAGTTTTAACAAATATTGGATTTTTATTTGTAATTGGGATACGCCATCTGTTCTGGCATTTGGGATATGACGAAGGAAGCGCAATGATTACTGCTGATGCAGGAGCAAATTGGCGAAGCGATTGACAAATTGGTCCGTAATTTTAAGAAAGACGGCAGTTTACGTAAGGACAACGTGTATTACCGCAAGCGAATAACACAGTTGCAAAATCTAGGGAGAGAGTTCAACAATAATCAAGGACTGTTGTTGCCTCACGCAGTTGAGTACAGCAAGGGAAAATATATTGCGGAAAATTACGCAGACTACATAAATAGTCTGGTCAACGAATGGGCAGATACATTTAGTTCTGAATTAGAAGGACTAGGGCAACAAACAGTGAGTTTGGTTTCGCCAGACGAGGAAGTAAGGAACCGATTGAAATCAATGCAGTCAGAGGTGGAACTGTTTACTGGGAAAATAATTGACAAGTTCGAAGCGGGTACGAGCAGGGAAGAAGCTCAGGAATTGTGGAAGCAGGCGAACGCCGGAGGCGCTGTGTCACCATTAGAGGTAGCGGATCAAGCCTGGACGGCAATCCAAAAAAGAACAGAAGAAAAGTTGTTCAGTTTTCATAAGAAAGCAGAAGATTGGAGAGCACAAAAAGAGTATCTGGAGAAGAAGGTAAAGGAACTTTCTCAGAGATTGACGGAAACAGAGGAAGCAGCAACGCTGTTGGAGAAGGAGTGTGCAGGATTGAAAAGAGGACGGGCGACCAAAAACAACCGACATAGAAAGGAGAAATCAAAATCAGCATCGGCTGGATTTTCACAGACAGTATTGACATTGCCTCCTGAAGTTCGCTGGCCGGAGTATTTGACACCAGAAGGGATAAGCCGCATGGTAAAGCCAAAATTAGTACTTAATGAAGAAAGGCAAGCGGAATTTTTGTTTGGCGCATCTGAAATCGGTGTCGAGCCTTTTTCTCCGGGAGGCCCGATAAATAATAAAAATCAGGGATATCCGCCAAAGGAGCCGGAAGCAGTACCCGTGCAGCAAAGTTCCGATACTGTGGGCAGTATTTCGCCTGCACGAACAAACGATCGAAGACTAATTAGTTTGAGTCCGTCACTGGCCAATTACCTCTCAGATCCGGGAGAAGAGAATTTGGAAACTCCCAAAGAGATTAATAAAGCTAAGGTTTTACCAGCAATTGAGAAAACACAAAGGAATAAAATGGGCATTCTGGAAGTTGCTCATGCGGTGGAGAAGTTGGTGCCCATGTTCTCAGGAGTCGAGTTGTATGATCTGAGAACTGAGATCCGGCGCTCCAAAGAAGGTTGTGAGCTAGCACAGCAGAGTGTTCCGGAAGCGGACGGGGAACACTTAATAAAGTGTATTAGGCAAAGAACCACAGGAGATGCGTTTGATTTACTAGCGCATAGCTCAGTAAGCGCCCTGCCGGAGTTATACGCACTTTTGGATCGGACATATTTGAAACAAAAGTCATACGACTGTCTCGTTCGGGAAATTCAGGAATCAACTCAGACACCGGGGGAGGAATTGAGAGCCTGGGGACGAAGGCTCCAGTCTCTGGGGAACGCTGCTGAGACGGAAGCCAACAGGCAGTTTCCAGAAAATGTTGCAGCTTACAAGGCTCAAGTAGAACGGACTATGATTTCTGTGTTCAAGGCAGGCCTGATAAATAGGGATTTAGCTCATTATACTCTTACTCTCACGCCGAGGAGTATGGCAGAGCTAGTGGAAGCGGTCTCGTCCGCTGAAGCAGCAATACAACAATGAACGACAACAGGTGGAATCTGCTGGACTGATGCTCCTGCAGAGGTAGGAACAGTACAGCAGCAAAACAGATGTGGAGTCGGTAGATTGATGGGCCAATTTCCGCAACAAAGAGAACAAGAATTCTTGGTTGAGAGGTTCCAGCCAAGGAAACCCATTTGCTCATTCTGTCATAAGCCAGGGCATACTAGGGATGAATGCGTTACACGCAAAAGCACGCCCTACTGTATGGAGTGCCAAACATATGGTCATGAGGCAAGTAGACAGTGCGAAGGAGACACAGAATGGAATCAAAGTGGAAGGCAGCTAGCTACGAGGCGCCCGGTTCCACCCTTGAGGGACAGCAGGGGTAACTTCAGTAGTCACCGAGTTAATTCAACGGAAGGAATTAACAAAGGAAGAAATCCTTTCAAAACTGGGAGTGGACAGCAGCGACCAAACTGGGATTCCAGAAGTGAACAAAGGATAAGCACCACCAAACAGGGGTTAAGATGCTTCTCATGTGGACAGATGGGACATCGGGCAGCGGAATGCAGGGATAGGCAATCCCAACAAAGGAACCAGGGAAACTTCCAGCGGCCCAGTCGAAGCCAATAGACTGGAAAGCCAAAAGAAAGAGAGTAATAATAAGGCCGGAAGTACGTGGGACTAGTAATGTAGGAACTACATTGCAGGAGAAGGAGGAGCAGGAGGCTCTCCAGTATCACGAAGAGTTAGGGAATGGATACACGTCCATATTGTTAACAAAAGGAGGTTGCTTCGCTATGAGCAGGATAGGTGATGCCTTCATCGAGATACCCTGCGAGGAGGCAGCGAGTGGAAAGCTAGTGCAATTAGTAGATTCAGGGGCGGACACTAGCCTCGTAAAATCTAGTGTTTTACGGAAGGGGCTAGACATTAATCGAATGGACTTAAGAACGCTTATCGGAGCGTTTGGAGGGTGCATTAGGACATTGGGGTCGCTCAAAATAGGGCACAGTAGAGTTAAGGGTATAAGTTTTAGAGTGCATGCAGTGGAAGTGGATAGGAAAGGTATCCCGGCTGATGGGATAATTGGCCGCGATAATCTTTGGGGACGCACCATACTGGATGCGCTCGACAAGAAGTTATCATTCTATGATAATAATAAGAATAGAATCCTCACTCTTCCATTAAAGTCATGGCAGGAAGGAACTGTGAGTAAGGTTAAGAATAGTATTAAGGTAGTAAATGCAAGGTCAACCAGAGTAGTTACTATGCGTGTAAATACGAAACTTAGGACTGTTGTTTTGCACAAGCAGCAGCTAGCGGAGGGCGTATATATGGGAGAAACCATAACGCACGTTGACAAGGGTAAGGTGTACGCTTGTGTACTCAACGCCTCAGAAAGGGACTATCTGATGGATGAGGAGTTTAGGCCAAAGTTCACTAGTTATGATAATTTTAAAGAACCGAATTATAGATCGGTTAATCAAATTAAGCAAGTAGATATAAGAAAAAGAATGGAGAGAGTGCTAGAATCACTGAAGTTAGACCCAAGCGTAAACTCAGAGGAGAAGGCATCAATAGAAGCCATTTGTGCGTCATTCCATGACATATTTTTGCTGGAAGGAGACCAGTTGACGTATACACCAGAGGTAGAGCATGAAATACCTACTAGAGTGGATCAACCACCAATAAACCAGAAGGAATACAGATTGCCACAAGCTTACAAAGATGAGGTAAATAGGCAAGTGGAAGGGATATTGAAAGATAACATAATTTCACCGAGTATCTCGCCTTGGAACTCACCAATAATTTTGGTACCAAAGAAGGGAGGTGCTCAGGGTCAGAAGAAGTGGAGAATGGTCGTCGATTTTAGGAAATTGAACGACGCCACTATCAAGCAGGTGTTCCCGATACCAAGGATAGAAGAGATTCTGGATCAATTGGGGCATAGTAGATATTTTTCTACGTTTGATTTAGCGAGTGGCTACCACCAAGTTCTGGTGGATACCCAAGATAAGCAGAAAACCGCGTTCAGCACCGGTTTAGGCCATTATGAGTTTAATAGAATGCCGTTTGGATTAACAGGAGCACCGGCTACCTTTCAACGGCTAATGAACCATGTGCTAACAGGCTTACAAGGGTTAGATTGTTTTGTGTATCTGGATGATATTGTAATTTATGGGAAGAACTTGCAGCAGCATTCGCAACGCTTGTGCAAGGTGCTCCAGAAATTACGAGAACACAATTTGAAATTGAACACGGAGCAGTGTCACTTTTTGCGAAAAGAGGTGGTTTATTTAGGCCATCGTTGCTCAGAGGCAGGAGCACTGCCTGACCCGCAGAAGGTGGAATGCGTTAAGAATTTAGCAGTTCCAAGAAATAGAAAAGAAGTGCAGCATTCCTACGACTAGTGAACTATTATAGAAAGTTCGTGGAAGGACTAGCCGGAATTGCGTTGCCAGTGAATAAGTTGCTACGAAAAGAAGCAAAGTTCGAATGGACAGAGAGCTGTCAGCAAGCATTCGAGAGGCTAAAAGAAATAATTAGCTCGCCACCAATTTTGGCGCACAACGACTTTGAGCAATCTTTTTTGTTGACCACTGATGCTAGCAATGAAGCATTAGGGGCAGTATTGTCACAAGGGGAAGTCGGTAATGACCGACCAATAGCATTCGCAAGCAGAGCGCTTAGCGACACGGAAAAGAGATACTCCACAATAGAAAAGGAATTTCTAGCCATAGTGTGGGCTACAAAGAATTTTAGGGCATATCTGCTAGGACGCCCATTCAAGATATACACTGATCACCAGCCGTTGAGAGGCATAGCCAACTTGAAAGATCAAACGTCTAGGCTAGCCAGGTTCAGACACAAATTGTCTGAGTATGATTTTGAAATCATATACAAACCTGGAAAGAAGAATCTAAATGCGGACGCACTCAGCAGAGTACCGCAGGCACAGAAGGTATCAGTAGTGCAAACGAGGGCCAAAGCACGGTCAGATAAGGAGAAGACCGAGAGAATTCAAGGGGATAAAATTGATGCAACAGGAAATGTTAGCAATGCGGGTGACGCTGCTAATGAACAAAGAGCCAGTAGTGTGGAATGGCTGAAGGATATAAAGGATATCCAGGCTGTGTTAAAGGGTTTCCATGATTCACCTCTAGGTGGACACCAGGGATTCTGGAAAACCCATGACAGAATTAGGCGAGTATACGGATGGAAAGGTATGCTCAAAGACATAAAAAATATGTAAAGAGTTGCCCAAAGTGCCAGGCCAACAAAAGTTCAAGGCTAACAAAGATGCCAATGGTGTTAACTGACACACCAAAGCAACCATTTGATAAAGTTCATATGGATATTGTAGGTATTTTACCTGAGACTGTTTCGGGCAATAAATACATCTTGACGTTCCAAGATGATTTCTCAAAGTATATGGCGTGCGTGGCTATACCTGATGCGGAAGCAGGTACGGTAGCCAAAGCATTCTTTGATGAAATTATAGCACGTTACAACATACCTAAGGTTTTTATAACCGACAATGGTTCAAATTTCGTATCAAAACTATTCTCAGAAACGTGTAAAATGCTGGGAATCAAGAAGTTGCACATAACACCATATCATCCACAGGCGAATGGCTCATTGGAACGTAGTTATCGACCTTTGGCCGAGTACTTGCGCAGTTTTGCCAAAGAAGACGGCTCGAATTGGGATCAATGGTTGACCACTGCAATGCATGTACACAATAATACGGTACATGTATCAACGAAGCAAACTCCGTTTAGAACACTCTACGGGTTTGACTTCAACATGCCAGCGAATTTGAAGCGCAAATGTGCGCCTGTATACAATGCTGATGACCCGAATAAAGTGGAAAAGTATCAGTTACAACGAGCGCACGAATTGGTCAGAGAAAACCAGGATTGTGCTAAACGAGTGGCCAGGGAAGCCTATAACAAGGTACTAAACCCAGTAGTTTTTCATGTGGGTGATCAAGTACTGATGAAGAATCAGGCTAGGAGAAACAAATTCTCACCTGTGTGGATAGGTCCGTATGTAGTAGCAGAGATCCGAAGCCCAGTTACAACAGTCGTAACGATTAAGGGAAAAAATAAAAAGCTACATAATAATTTGTTGAAATTATTCCACATTAGACCACACAACTAAAGACATGTGTTAGCAGTGTTCTACAGGTGTAAACACAGGAATAACAACGTAAACATGTACGTGTGCGTATCAAATTACACACACAGCTCCGATTTTCAGAGTCAAGACCAGCAGAAGTGTGCCAATTAAACTCGAGCAAGTAAAGTTGACGTAATAAAAATGTGCTTATTATGCACTATGGCCGAACGAAGCACAGTAGGGAAAAATATATTTTTTAAATATTAAATGATAAATATTGCACGTAATTAAAAAATAAAATAAGATAGTAAGACAGTCGTGGGTAAGCAATATAAAGCTTCGAATATGTACATACATACATACGGCAGTGTATGCACTGAAATTCGATGCATGAGCGTTAACGCCGGGCAACGGAACTGCTGGTGAAGTAAGTACATATATATACGAGTATGTATATATGTGTATAGGATAAAGAATGAATGTACGAATGTATATTTAAAGAAGTAAGTATTCTAGTTAAGAGGAATGGGTATATGCGTATGTATATTTTTGCAGATACTGCAGTCGGCTATATGTAAATATACTCGTACATAGGTTTTTACTGTTTATTGATTAGGAAATTAGCGTATGGAAATTTGAATAAATGTATATGTCGGGATATAAAAAATAAATGTATAGTTAATTGGGAAAATAACGTTAGTAATTAATTCTAGGTAATTTAAAGCGCCTCGAATGTATGTATGTAGCCATATACGAGCTAATTACAGGATGGAAAATACAAACGTTAATGGATATATACATATCAGGCTAGAAGTAAATTTAAATAAAAAGTAATTGTATGCGATGAAAGATATAGTCATGCAATGGACAAAGTTTTGACACAAACGGGATTATTTTATATAATCTGGTTTTACTCGGAGGACCAATGAATTGGTTCAAAACTGAAATGAGTGATAACTCACGTGTTGAAAAAGAGCACGAAAAATTAATCGAAGCGAAACAAATGCCCTATATGGCTATGAAAACACATAGTCCAGTCCTCTTTTCCTCTAGGATACGGTAGCGAATCCGATAATGTAAGGGGAAAAGACGAGTGGATGCAAATTGAATGATATAGCATTCAATTATAGAATAAGCATGTTGTATAAATATTGTTTTGTTTATGTATATTCAGGAATAGCGTATGTTTAAGAAAAGTTAAAATTTAAAAAAAAAATTATAATCTGTGCAAAGTGCACATTAGAAACAAAAGTAATTTAGAAAAAATTAGAGTTAAAAATTAATTGTTTAAAATCTAACTTTATAATGAAATAAGTGTTAAAAATCATACTAAATTGGGAAATTATACCCAAGAGTATATATAGTACTTATAGTGTATTTATTTAAAATTCATTTATTAAATTGACTTATGAAAGGTTCGACAAAATTAAACATAGAAGAAATATCAAACTAAAATATATACTAGGAAATTAAGAAAATTATAATAGGTGTTCTCTATATAGCTCTGATGATCTGAAGCGAAGCAGGAAGTTCCGGGAAGAACGGATTCGGAATACGGTGCGGACTAAGGGACCAACATAGTATTCGGAAAGATGCGTTTTTGGAAAACAGAGATTTTTGGCAGTTATCTAAGGTTTGTGACCACAAAGATGCCAACATATTAGCTTGGGAATGAATGGCGACGGATGTAATTTTAATTTTGCGAAACGGCATATGGCCGCAGCATTTGAACACGTTGTAGATGAGTTATTGGCAAGCAACGAAAAATAAACAAGTTTCCTTGAGGAGTCATTTTTTGAATTGGCCAATTTTATAGTACAATGTCCACCCAGTGTATCACAATCTCAACAGAATCGATTTTGGATAAGTTGAAGATGGGTAAAAGCTTAAGGAGGGTGACTGAAACCACCACCAAATATAATAAGCAGAAGAAATTTGGCTCACGGAAGTTAATTGCTTCATTGAAGTATATGTCCAAGCTAGAGTATGAACATATGAAACGTTATTTACATATGTATGAAATATGATTTAATACAAGAGGACACAGAGACTAGTAACCGATCAGAGTACACAAATTACATCATTAAACGTGTATCTCAGAAAAATACCTATTGTCTCCACATCAAAGCCTAACGATGTCAAATACCATTATGCGGAAGCTCAAGAGAAATACTTCCACCATAAAACGTATTGCTGCAAAGTAAGACGGAGTATTGTAATCTCTCATGTATTCCAAATGTTTTTTACAAGTTGAATACTATAAGCAGAGGCAGTACCACCTACAGCCGTGTGGCACACTATATAAATGGAAAGAAGAAGGCCACTAAAAGCAAAGTTTTAATGGAAAACCAGATCGCCAACCTATAACATCTTTGTACGTACCGATCCAGAAAGAAGGGAGGGGTATGCAGAGTTCATCGAGGGACTTCACTCCGACGACAGCCGTCAACTGGACCAGCAGGTAGCAGAGGGCGCAGTATAATATAAGGTTTTAGGTATAGAATAGCATTGTGTTATTGTTTAGATATTTGTATATACGCCAATGAGAAAAGAGTCAATTAAAGACCAAATTTAAAAAAAAAAAAATAAAAAGAAGATGGAAACAAAAGAACAAGATAAAACAAAAGAAAAAAAAGAAAATAAAAAGAATAGAAACAAAAGAACAAGATAAAACAAAAGAGAAAAAAAAGGCACACAAAAGTAAAAAGAACACAATACAACAATCGAACCCAAATAAGGCGAATTGAAAAAAGAAAAACTATACTAAAAATTATATATATATAGCTGACGAGGGGCATTTAGAATGCACCGACGACACTTTTACTTTCAGTAGGTCAGTTGGCTTGAGCAACTGACACCAAATAACAATTGCGTAACTGGGACACCAGAAAAGTCAAGACGTAGACTGTAATGTTTATTGGTAAATAGTATATAAGAACTAGTATTTTTAAGAATAAAGCTCTCTTGTGATTTTGACTTCTGAACGAAAAGTGTCTGTGAGTTTTATTTGTAACAAAAGTAGTGTAGGTTTACAGGTTCCCGCGACAGGACATTCCAGAGGACGTCCCTCGCCGACAAGCAGATAAGGACCCCAACACTCAGTCGGCGCCACAGTCAGCTTCGCAGCCTCTGTCAGCGTCTCTGTAGGTGTCTCAGTCGCTGCCGCTGTCGATTGGGGCGTCTGCTGCCTTCTCTATGCCAATATCTACGCTTATCTGCCTCAGTCGGCGTCTCAGTCGGCGTCGCAGCCTCTGTCAGCCTCTCTGAATGCGTCTCAGTAGCTGCCGCTGTCGATTGGGGGCTCTGCTGCCATATCTATGCCTATATCTACCCCTATCTATGCCTATGCCTATATCTACCCCGATCTGCCTCAGTCGGCGTCTCAGTCGGCGTCGCAGCCTCTATCAGCGTCTCTGTATGCTTCTCAGTTGTTGCCGCTGTCGGTTGGGTTGTCTGCTGCATTCTCTATGTCTATGTCTAACCCTCTCTGCCTCAGTCGGCGTCGCAGATTCTGTCAGCGTTTCTGTAGGTGTCTCAGTCGCTGCCGCTGTCGATTGGGGGTCTGCTGCCAACTCTATGCCTATATCTACCTCTATCTGCGTCAGTCGGCTTCTCAGTCGGCGTCGGAGCCTCTTGTCAGCGTCTCTGTCAGCATCTCAGTCGCTGCCGTTGTCGATTGGGGGGTCTGCTGCCTTCTCTATGCCTATATCTACCCCTATCTGCCTCAGTCGGCGTCTCAGTCTCTCTCAGCGTCTCTGTAGGCGACTCAGTAGCTGCGGCTGTCGATTGTGGGTCTGCTGCCTTCTCTATGCCTATATCTACCCCTATCTGCCTCAGTCGGCATCTCAGTCGGCATCTCAGTCGGCTTGGCAGTCTCTATCAGTGTCTCTGAAGGCGTCTCAGTTGTTGACGCTGTCCATTGAGGGGTCTGCTGCCTTCTCTTTGCCTATGTCTAACCCTCTCTGCCTCAGTCGGCGTCTCAGTCTCTCTCAGCGTCTCTGTAGGCGACTCAGTAGCTGCGGCTGTCGATTGTGGGTCTGCTGCCTTCTCTATGCCTATATCCACCCCTATCTGCCTCAGTCAGCGTCTCAGTCGGCGTCGCAGCCTATGTCAGCGTCTCTGTAGGCGTCTCAGTCGCTGCCGCTGTTGATTGGGGGTCTGCTGGCTGCTCTATGCCTATATCTACCCCTATCTGCCTCAGTCGGCGTCTCAGTTGGCGTCGCAGCCTCTCTCAGAGTCTCTGTAGGCGACTCAGTAGCTGCCGCTGTCGATTGTGGGTCTGCTGCCTTCTCTATGCCTATATCTATCCCTATCTGCCACAATCGGCGTCTCAGTTGGCGTCGCAGCCTCTGTCAGCGTGTCTGTAGGCGTCTCAGTCGCTGCCGCTGTCGATTGGGGAGGGTCTGCTACCTGCTCTACGTCTATATCTACCCCTACCTGCCTCAGTCGGCGTCGCAGCCTCTATTGGGGGTCTGCTGCCTTCTCTATGTCAATATCTACCCCTATCGGCCTCAGTCGGCGTCGCAGCCTCTCTCAGCATTTCTGAATAAGTCTCAGTCGCTGCCGCTGTCGATTGGGGGGTCTGCTGCCTTCTCTATGCCTATGTCTAACCATCTCTGCCTCAGTCGGCGTCTCAGTCAGCATCGCAGCCTCTGTCAGCGTCGCAGCCTCTTTGAGCGTCTCTGTAGGCTTCTCAGTCGCTGTCGATTGGGGGGTCTGCTGCCTTCTATATGCCTATATTTGCCTCTATCTGCCTGAATCGGCATCTCATTCGGCGTCGCAGCCTCTATCAGCGTCTCTGTAGGCGTCTCAGTTGTTTCCGCTGTTGATTGGGTTGTCTGCTGCCTTCTCTATGCCTATGTCTAACCATCTCTGCCTCAGTCGGCGTCTCAGTCAGCATCGCAGCCTCTGTCAACGTCGCAGCCTCTTTGAGCGTCTCTGTAGCCGTCTCATTTGTTGCCGCTGTCGATTGGGGGTCTGCAGCCTTCTCTATGCCTATATCGACCCCTATCTGCGTCAGTCGGCGTCTCAGTCGGCGTCGCAGCCTATGTCAGCGTCTCTGTAGGCGTTTCAGTCGCTGCCGCTGTTGATTGGGGGTCTGCTGACTTCTCTGTGCCTACTCTTCCCCTATCTGCCTCAGTCGGCGCCACAGTCAGCTTCACAGCCTCTGTCAGCGTCTCTGTAGGTGTCTTAGTCGCTGCCGCTGTCGATTGGGGCGTCTCCGGCCTTCTCTATGCCAATATCTACCCTTATCTGCCTCAGTCGGCGTTTCAGTCGGCGTCGCAGCTTCTGTCAGCATCTCTGAATGCGTCTCAGTCGCTGCCGCTGTCGATTGGGGGTCTGCTGCCTTCTCTACGCCTATATCTACCCCTACCTGCCTCAGTCGGCGTCGCAGCCTCGATTGGGGGTCTGCTGCCATCTCTATGTCAATATCTACCCCTGTCTGCCTCAGTCGGCGTCGCAGCTTCTGTCAGCATCTCTGAATGCGTCTCAGTCGCTGCCGCTGTCGATTGGGGGTCTGCTGCCTTCTCTATGCCTATATCTACCCATATCTGTCTCAGTCGGCGTCTTAGTCGGCGTCGCAGCCTCTGTCAGCCTCTCTGAATGCGTCTCAGTCGCTGCCGCTGTCGATTGGGGGCTCTGTTGCCATCTCTATGCCTGTATCTACCCCTATCTGCCTCAGTCGGCATCTCAGTCGGCGTCGCAGCCTCTGTCAGCATCTCTGTAGGCGTCTCATTTGTAACCGCTGTCGATTGGGGGATCTACTGCCTTCTCTATGCCTATATCTACCCCTATCTGCCTCAGTCGGCGTCTCAGTCGGCGTCGCAGCCTATGTCAGCGTCTCTGAATGCGTCTTAGTTGTTGCCGCTGTCGCTTGCGGGTCTAATGCCTTCTCTTTGCCTATATCTACCCATATCTGCCTCAGTCGGCGTCTCAGTCGGCATCGCAGCCTCTGTCAGCGTCTATGTAGGCGTTTCAGTCGCTGCCGCTGTCGATTGGGGGGTCTGCCGCCTTCTCCATGCTTATATCTACCCCTACTTGCCTCAGTCGGCATCTCAGTCGGCGTCGCAGCCTCTGTCAGCATCACTGTAGGCGTCTCATTTGTTACCGCTGTCGATTGGGGGATCTGCTGCCTTCTCTATGCCTATATCTACCCCTATCTGCCTCAGTCGGCGTCTCAGTCGGCGTCGCAGCCTCTATCAGCGCCTCTCTATGCGTCTCAGTTGTTGCCGCTGTCGATTGGGTTGTCTGCTGCATTCTCTATGTCTATGTCTAACAATCTCTGCCTCAGTCGGCGTCTCAGTCGGCGTCGCAGATTCTGTCAGCGTTCCTGTAGGTGTCTCAGTCGCTGCCGCTGTCGATTGGGGGTCTGCTGTCAACTCTATGCCTATATCTACCTCTATCTGCCACAGTCGGCTTCTCAGTCGGCGTCGCAGCCTCTTGTCAGCGTCTCTGTCAGCATCTCAGTCGCTGCCGTTGTCAATTGGGGGGTCTGCTGCCTTCTCTATGATTATATCTACCCCTATCTGCCTCAGTCGGCGTCTCAGTCTCTCTCAGCGTCTCTGTAGGCGACTCAGTAGCTGCGACTGTCGATTGTGGGTCTGCTGCCTTCTCTATGCCTATATCTACCCCTATCTGCCTCAGACAGGCATCTCAGTCGGCTTCGCAGCCTCTGTTAGCGTCTCTGTAGGCGTCTCAGTCGCTGCCACTGTCGATTGGGGGATCTGCTGCCTTCTCTACGCCTATATCTACCCCTATCTGCCTCAGTAAGCGTCTCAGTCGGCGTCGCAGCCTCTGTCAGTGTCTCTGTAGGCGTCTCAGTCGCTGCCGCTGTTGATTGGGGGGTCTGCTGCCTTCTTTATGCCTATATCTACCCCTATCTGCCTCAGTCGGCGTCACAGTCGGCTTGGCAGTCTCTATCAGTGTCTCTGTAGGCGTCTCAGTTGTTGACGCTGTCCATTGAGGGGTCTGCTGCCTTCTCTTTGCCTATGTCTAACCCTCTCTGCCTCAGTCGGCGTCTCAGTCATCGGCGCAGCCTCTGTCAACGTCGCAGCCACTGTCGGCGTCTCTGTAGGCGTCTCAGTCGCTGCCGTTGTCGATTGGGGGGTCTGCTGCCTTCTCTATGCCTATATCTACCCCTATCTGCCTCAGTCGCCGTCGCAGCCTCTCTCAGCGTCTCTGTAGGCGACTCCGTAACTGCCGCTGTCGATTGTGGGTCTGCTGCCTTCTCTATGCCTATATCTACCCCTATCTGCCTCAGTCGGCGTCTCACTTGGCGTCGCAGCCTCTGTCAGCGTCTCTGTAGGCGTCTCAGTCACTGCCACTGTCGATTGGGGGATCTGCTACCTTCTCTACGCCTATATCTACCCCTATCTGTCTCAGTCGGCGTCTCAATCGGCGTCGCAGCCTCTCTCAGCGTCTCTGTAGGCGACTCAGTAGCTGCCGCTGTAGATTGTGGGTCTGCTGCCTTCTCTATGCCTATATATACCCCTATCTGCCTCAGTCGGCGTCTCAGTTGGCGTCGCAGCCTCTGTCAGCGTCTCTGTAGGCGTCTCAGTCGCTGCCGCTGTATATTGTGGGTCTGCTGCCTTCTCTACGCCTATATCTACCCCTACCTGCCTGAGTCGGCGTCGCAGCCTCGATTGGGGGTCTGCTGCCTTCTCTATGTCAATATCTACCCCTATCTGCCTCAGTCGGCGTCACAGCCTCTCTCAGCATCTCTGAATAAGTCTCAGTCGCTGCCGCTGTCGATTGGGGGGTCTGCTGCCTTCTCTATACCTATATCGACCCATATCTGCCTCCGTCGGCGTCTTAGTCGGCGTCGCAGCCTCTGTCAGTGTCTCTGTATGCGTCTCAGTCGCTGCCGCTCTCGATTGGGGGGTCTGCTGTTTTCTCTATGCCTATATTTACCTCTATCTGCCTGAATCGGCATCTCAGTCGTCGGCGCAGCCTCTGTCAACGTCGCAGCCACTGTCAGCGTCTCTGTAGGCATCTCATTTGTTGCCGCTGTCGATTGGGGGTCTGCTGCCTTCTCTATGCCAATATCTACCCTTATCTGCCTCAGTCGGCGTCTCAGTCGGCGTCGCAGCTTCTGTCAGTATCCCTGAATGCGTCTCAGTCGCTACCGCTGTCAATTGGGGGGGTCTGCTGCCTTCTCTATGCCTATATCGACCCCTATCTGCGTCAGTCGGCGTCTCAGTCGCCGTCGCAGCCTATGTCAGCGTCTCAGTAGGCGTCTCAGTCGCTGCCGCTGTTGATTGGGGGGTCTGCTGACTTCTCTATGCCTACTCTTCCCCTATCTGCCTCAGTCGGCGCCACAGTCAGCTTCGCAGCCTCTGTCAGCGTCTCTGTAGGTGTCTCAGTCGCTGCCGCTGTCGATTGGGGCGTCTGCTACCTTCTCTATGCCAACATCTACCCCTATCTGCCTCAGTCGGCGTCTCAATCGGCGTCGCAGCCTCTCTTAGCGTCTCTGTAGGCGACTCAGTAGCTGCCGCTGTAGATTGTGGATCTGCTGCCTTCTCTATGCCTATATCTACCCCTATCTGCCTCAGTCGGCGTCTCAGTTGGCGTCGCAGCCTCTGTCAGCGTCTCTGTAGGAGTCTCAGTCGCTGCCGCTGTCGATTGGGGAGGGTCTGCTGCCTTCTCTACGCCTATATCTACCCCTATCTGCCTCAGTCGGCGTCGCAGCCTCGATTGGGGGTCTGCTGCCTTCTCTATGTCAATATCTACCCCTATCTGCCACAGTCGGCGTCGCAGCCTCTCTCAGCATCTCTGAATAAGTCTCAGTCGCTGCCGTTGTCGATTGGGGGTCTGCTGCCTTCTCCATGCCTATATCTACCCCTACCTGCCTCAGTCGGCATCTCAGTAGGCGTCGCAGCCTATGTCAGCGTCTCTGAATGCGTCTCAGTTGTTGCCGCAGTCGATTGGCTTGTCTGCTGCATTCTCTATGCCTATGTCTAACCCTCTCTGCCTCAGTCGGCGTCTCAGTCGGCGTCGCAGCCTCTCTCAGCGTCTCTGTAGGCGTCTCAGTCGCTGCCGCTGTCGATTGGGGGGGTCTGCTGCCTTCTCTATGCCTATATCTACCCCTACCTGCCTCAGTCGGCGTCGCAGCCTCGATTGGGGGTCTGCTGCCTTCTCTATGTCAATATCTACCCCTATCTGCCTCAGTCGGCGTCGCAGCCTCTCTCAGCATCTCTGAATAACTCTCAGTCGCTGCCGCTGTCTATTGGGGGGTCTGCTGCCTTCTCTATGCCTATATCTACGCATATCTGCCTCAGTCGGCGTCTCAGTTGGCGTCGCAGCCTCTTTCAGCGTCTCTGTAGGAGTCTCAGTCGCTGCCGTTGTCGATTGGGGAGGGTCTGCTGCCTTCTCTACGCCTATATCTACCCCTATCTGCCTCAGTCGGCGTCGCAGCCTCTCTCAGCATCTCTGAATAAGTCTCAGTCGCTGCCGTTGTCGATTGGGGGTCTGCTGCCTTCTCCATGCCTATATCTACCCCTACCTGCCTCAGTCGGCATCTCAGTAGGCGTCGCAGCCTATGTCAGCGTCTCTGAATGCGTCTCAGATGTTGCCGCAGTCGATTGGCTTGTCTGCTGCATTCTCTATGCCTATGTCTAACCCTCTCTGCCTCAGTCGGCGACTCAGTCGGCGTCGCAGCCTCTGTCAGCGTCTCTGTAGGCGTCTCAGTCTCAGTCGCTGCCGCTGTCGATTGGGGGGGGGGGGGGGTCTGCTGCCTTCTCTACGCCTATATCTACCCCTACCTGCCTCAGTCGGCGTCGCAGCCTCGATTGGGGGTCTGCTGCCTTCTCTATGTCAATATCTACCCCTATCTGCCTCAGTCGGCGTCGCAGCCTCTCTCAGCATCTCTGAATAAGTCTCAGTCGCTGCCACTGTCTATTGGGGGGTCTGCTGCCTTCTCTATGCCTATATCTACACATATCTGCTGTCTCAGTCGGCGTCTTAGTCGG
This sequence comes from Clusia tigrina, assembly GCA_920105625.2. Classification (NCBI taxonomy): domain Eukaryota; kingdom Metazoa; phylum Arthropoda; class Insecta; order Diptera; family Clusiidae; genus Clusia; species Clusia tigrina. Next base: position 71,571,375 of record OV050031.1, on the reverse strand, counting down.
CGTCGCAGCCTCTGTCAGTGTCTCTGTATGCATCTCAGTCGCTGCCGCTCTCGATTGGTTGGTCTGCTGCCTTCTCTATGCCTATATTTACCTCTATCTTCCTGAATCGGCATCTCAGTCAGCGTCGCAGCCTCTATCAGCGTCTCTGTAGGCATCTCAGTTGTTTCCGCTGTCGATTGGGTTGTCTGCTGCCTTCTCTATGCCTATGTCTAACCATCTCTGCCTCAGTCGGCGTCTCAGTCAGCATCGCAGCTTCTGTCAGCGTCGCAGCCTCTTTGAGCGTCTCTGTAGGCGTATCAGTCGCTGCCGCTGTCGATTGGGGGGTCTGCTGCCTTCTCTATGCCTATATCTACTCTTATGTACGTCAGTCGGCGTCTCAGTCGGCGTCGCAGCCTCTGTCAGCGTATTGTTAGGTGTCTCAGTCGCTGCCGCTGTCGATTGGGGGGTCTGCTGCCTTCTCCATGCCTATATCTACCCCTACCTGCCTCAGTCGGCATCTCAGTAGGCGTCACAGCCTCTGTCAGCGTCTCTGTAGGCGTCTCATTTGTTGCCCCTGTCGATTGGGGGGTCTGCTGCCTTCTCTATGCCTATATCGACCCCTATCTGCCTCAGTCGGCGTCTCAGTCGGCGTCGCAGACTATGTCAGCGTCTCTGTAGGCGTCTCAGTCGCTGCCGCTGTTGATTGGGGGGTCTGCTGACTTCTCTATGCCTACTCTTCCCCTATCTGCCTCAGTCGGCGCCACAGTCAGCTTCGCAGCCTCTGTCAGCGTCTCTGTAGGTGTCTCAGTCGCTGCCGCTGTCGATTGGGGCGTCTGCTGCCTTCTTTATGCCAATATCTACCCTTATCTGTCTCAGTCGGCGTCTCAGTCGGCGTCGCAGCTTCTGTCAGCTTCTCTGAATGCGTCTCAATCGCTGCCGCTGTCAATTGGGGGGGCCGCTGCCTTCTCTATGCCTATATCCACCCCTATCTGCCTCAGTCGGCGTCTCAGTCGGCGTCGCAGCCTATGTCAGCGTCTCTGAATGCGTCTCAGTTGTTGCCGCAGTCGATTGGCTTGTCTGCTGCATTCTCTATGCCTATGTCTAACCCTCTCTGCCTCAGTCGGCGTCTCAGTCGGCGTTGCAGCCTCTGTCAGCGTATCTGTAGGCGTCTCAGTCGCTGCCGCTGTCGATTGGGGGGTCTGCTGCCTTCTCTAAGCCTATATCTACCCCTATCTGCCTCAGTCGGCGTCGCAGCCTCTCTCAGCGTCTCTGTAGGCGACTTAGTAGCTGCCGCTGTCGATTGTGGGTCTGCTGTCTTCTCTATGCCTATATCTACCCCTATCTGCCTCAGTCGGCGTCTCAGTCGGCATCGCAGCCTCTGTCAGCGTCTCTGTAGGCGTCTCAGTCGCTGCCGCTGTCGATTGGAGGATCTGCTGCCTCTCTACGCCTATATCTACCCCTATCTGCCTCAGTCGGCGTGTCATTCGCGTCGCAGCCTATGTCAGCGTCGCTGTAGGCGTCTCAGTCGCTGCCGCTGTTGATTGGGGGGGTCTGCTGCCTTCTCTATGCCTATATCTACCCCTATCTGCCTCAGTCGGCGTCACAGTCGGCTTCGCAGTCTCTCGCAGCGTCTCTGTAAGCGTCTCAGTTGTTGCCGCTGTCCATTGAGGAGTCTGCTGCATTATCTATGCCTATGTCTAACCCTCTCTGCTTCAGTCGGCGTCTCAGTCATCGGCGCAGCCTCTGTCAACGTCGCAGCCACTGTCAGCGTCTCTGTAGGCGTCTCAGTCGCTGCTGCTGTCGATTGGGGGGTCTGCTGCCTTCTCTATGTTTATATTTACCTCTATCTGCCTGAATCGGCATCTCAGTCGGCGTCGCAGCGTCTATCAGCGTCTCTGTAGGCGTCTCAGTTGTTTCCGCTGTCGATTGGGTTGTCTGCTGCCTTCTCTGTGCCTATGTCTAACCATCTCTGCCTCAGTCGGCGTCTCAGTCAGCATCGCAGCCTCTGTCAGCGTCGCAGCCTCTGTGAGCGTCTCTGTATGCGTCTCAGTCGCTGCCGCTGTCGATTGGGGGGTCTGCTGCCTTCTCCATGCCTATATCTACCCCTACCTGCCTCAGTCGGCATCTCAGTAGGCGTCGCAGCCTCTGTCAGCATCTATGTAGGCGTCTCAGTCGCTGCCGCTGTCGATTGAGGGGTCTGCTGCCTTCTCTACGCCTATTTCTACCCCTATCTGCCTCAGTCGGCGTCTCACTCGGTGTCGCAGCCTATGTCAGCGTCTCTGTAGGCGTCTCAGTCGCTGCCGCTGTTGATTGGGGGGTCTGCTGCCTTCTGTATGCCTATATCTACCTCAGTCGGCGTCTCAGTAGGCGTCGCAGCCTCTGTCAGCATCTATGTAGGCGTCTCAGTCGCTGCCGCTGTCGATTGGGGGGTCTGCTGCCTTCTCCATGCCTATATCTACCCCTACCTGCCTCAGTCGGCATCTCAGTAGGCGTCGCAGCCTCTGTCAGCGTCTCTGTAGGCGTCTCATTTGTTGCCGCTGTCGATTGGGGGGTCTGCTGCCTTCTCTATACCTATATCGACCCCTATCTGCCTCAGTCGGCGTCTCAGTCGGCGTCGCACCCTATGTCAGCGTCTCTGTAGGCGTCTCAGTCGTTGCCGCTGTCGATTGGGGGGTCTGCTGCCTTCTCCATGCCTATATCTACCCCTACCTGCCTCAGTCGGCATCTCAGTAGGCGTCGCAGCATCTGTCAGCATCTATGTAGGCGTCTCAGTCCCTGCCGCTGTCGATTGGGGGGTATGCTGCCTTCTCTATGCCTATATCTACCCCTATATGCCTCAGTCGGCGTCTCAGTCGGCGTCGCAGCCTATATCAGCGTCTCTGAATGCGTCTTAGTCACTGCCGCTGTCGATTGGGGGGTCTGATGCCTTCTCTTTGCCTATATCTACCCCTATCAGCCTCAGTCTGCGTCTCAGTCGGCATCGCAGCCTCTGTCAGCGTCTATGTAGGCGTCTCAGTCGCTGCCGCTGTCGATTGGGGGTCTGCAGCCTTCTCCATGCCTATATCTAAACCTACCTGCCACAGTCGGCATCTCAGTCGGCGTCGCAGCATCTGTCAGCGTCTCTGTATTCGTCTCAGTTGTTGCCGCAGTCGATTGGCTTGTCTGCTGCCTTCTCTAAGCCTATGTCTAACCCTCTCTGCTTCAGTGGCGTCTCAGTCGTCGTCGCAGCCTCTGTCAACGTCGCAGCCACTGTCAGCGTCTCTGTAGGCGTCTTAGTCGCTGCCGCTGTCGATTGGGGGTCTGCTGCCTTCTCTATGCCTATATCTACCCCTATCTGCCTCAATCGGCGTCGCAGCCTCTGTCAGCGTCTCTGTAGGCGTCTCAGTCGCTGCCGCTGTCGATTGGGGGTCTGCTGCCTTCTCTATGCCTATATCTATCCCTCTCTGCCTCAGTCGTGGTCTCAGTTGGCGTCGCAGCCTCTGTCAGCGTCTCTGTAGGCGTCTCAGTCGCTGCCGCTGTCGATTGAGGGGTCTGCTGCCTTCAATATGCCTATATTTACCTCTATCTGCCTCTGTCGGCATCTCAGTCGGCGTCGCAGCCTCTATCATCGTCTCTGTAGGCGTCTCAGTTGTTGCCGCTGTCGATTGGGTAGTCTGCTGTCTTCTCTATGTATATGTCTAACCATCTCTGCCTCAGTCGGCGTCTCAGTCGGCGTCTCAGTCGGCGTCTCAGTCGGCGTCGCAGCCTCTGTCAGTGTCGCAGCCTCTGTGAGCGTCTCTGTAGGCATCTCAGTCGCTGCGCTGTCGATTGGGGGGCTGCTGCCTCCTCTATGCCTATATCTTCCCCTATCTGCCTCAGTCGGCGCCACAGTCAGCTTCGCAGCCTCTGTCAGCGTCTCTGTAGGTGTCTCAGTCGCTGCCGCTGTCGATTGGGGCGTCTTCTGCCTTCTTTATGCCAATATCTACCCTTATCTGCCTCAGTCGGCGTCTCAGTCGGCGTCGCAGCCTCTGTCAGCCTCTCTGAATGCGTCTCAGGCGCTGCCGAAGTCGATTGGGGGCTCTGCTGCCATCTCTATGCCGATATCTACCCCTATCTGCCTCAGTCGGCGTCTCAGTCGGCGTCGCAGCCTATGTCAGCGTCTCTGAATGCGTCTTAGTTGCTGCCGCTGTCGATTGCGGGGTCTGATGCCTTCTCTTTGCCTATATCTACCCATATCTGCCTCAGTCGGCGTCTCAGTCGGCATCGCAGCCTCTGTCAGCGTCTATGTAGGCGTTTCAGTCGCTGCCGCTGTCGATTGGGGGTCTGCTGCGTTCTCCATGCCTATATCTACCCCGACATGCCTCAGTCGGCATCTCAGTCGGCGTCGCAGCCTCTGTCAGCATCTCTGTAGGCGTCTCAGTCTCAGTCGCTGCCGGTGTCGATTGGGGGGGGGGGGGTCTGCTGCCTTCTCTACGCCTATATCTACCCCTACCTGCCTCAGTCGGCATCTCAGTAGGCGTCGCAGCCTATGTCAGCGTCTGTTGCCGCAGTCGATTGGCTGCATTCTCTATGCCTATGTCTAACCCTCTCTGCCTCAGTCGGCGTCTCAGTCGGCGTCGCAGCCTCTGTCAGCGTCTCTGTAGGCGTCTCAGTCTCAGTCGCTGCCTTCTCTACGCCTATATCTACCCCTACCTGCCTCAGTCGGCATCTCAGTAGGCGTCGCAGCCTATGTCAGCGTCTCTGAATGCGTCTCAGTTGTTGCCGCAGTCGATTGGCCGCATTCTCTATGCCTATGTCTAACCCTCTCTGCCTCAGTCGGCGTCTCAGTCGGCGTCGCAGCCTCTGTCAGCGTCTCTGTAGGCGTCTCAGTCTCAGTCGCTGCCGCTGTCGATTGGGGGGGGGGGTCTGCTGCCTTCTCTACGCCTATATCTACCCCTACCTGCCTCAGTCGGCGTCGCAGCCTCGATTGGGGGTCTGCTGCCTTCTCTATGTCAATATCTACCCCTATCTGCCTCAGTCGGCGTCGAAGCCTCTCTCAGCATCTCTGAATAAGTCTCAGTCGCTGCCGCTGTCTATTGGGGGATCTGCTGCCTTCTCTATGCCTATATCTACACATATCTGCCTCAGTCGGCGTCTCAGTTGGCGTCGCAGCCTCTTTCAGCTTCTCTGTAGGAGTCTCAGTCGCTGCCGCTGTCGATTGGGGAGGGTCTGCTGCCTTCTCTACGCCTATATCTACCCCTATCTGCCTCAGTCGGCGTCGCAGCCTCGATTGGGGGTCTGCTGCCTTCTCTATGTCAATATCTACCCCTATCTGCCACAGTCGGCGTCGCAGCCTCTCTCAGCATCTCTGAATAAGTCTCAGTCGCTGCCGTTGTCGATTGGGGGTCTGCTGCCTTCTCCATGCCTATATCTACCCCTACCTGCCTCAGTCGGCATCTCAGTAGGCGTCGCAGCCTATGTCAGCGTCTCTGAATGCGTCTCAGTTGTTGCCGCAGTCGATTGGCTTGTCTGCTGCATTCTCTATGCCTATGTCTAACCCTCTCTGCCTCAGTCGGCGTCTCAGTCGGCGTCGCAGCCTCTCTCAGCGTCTCTGTAGGCGTCTCAGTCGCTGCCGCTGTCGATTGGGGGGTCTGCTGCCTTCTCTACGCCTATATCTACCCCTACCTGCCTCAGTCGGCGTCGCAGCCTCGATTGGGGGTCTGCTGCCTTCTCTATGTCAATATCTACCCCTATCTGCCTCAGTCGGCGTCGCAGCCTCTCTCAGCATCTCTGAATAACTCTCAGTCGCTGCCGCTGTCTATTGGGGGGTCTGCTGCCTTCTCTATGCCTATATCTACGCATATCTGCCTCAGTCGGCGTCTCAGTTGGCGTCGCAGCCTCTTTCAGCGTCTCTGTAGGAGTCTCAGTCGCTGCCGTTGTCGATTGGGGAGGGTCTGCTGCCTTCTCTACGCCTATATCTACCCCTATCTGCCTCAGTCGGCGTCGCAGCCTCTCTCAGCATCTCTGAATAAGTCTCAGTCGCTGCCGTTGTCGATTGGGGGTCTGCTGCCTTCTCCATGCCTATATCTACCCCTACCTGCCTCAGTCGGCATCTCAGTAGGCGTCGCAGCCTATGTCAGCGTCTCTGAATGCGTCTCAGATGTTGCCGCAGTCGATTGGCTTGTCTGCTGCATTCTCTATGCCTATGTCTAACCCTCTCTGCCTCAGTCGGCGACTCAGTCGGCGTCGCAGCCTCTGTCAGCGTCTCTGTAGGCGTCTCAGTCTCAGTCGCTGCCGCTGTCGATTGGGGGGGGGGGGGGTCTGCTGCCTTCTCTACGCCTATATCTACCCCTACCTGCCTCAGTCGGCGTCGCAGCCTCGATTGGGGGTCTGCTGCCTTCTCTATGTCAATATCTACCCCTATCTGCCTCAGTCGGCGTCGCAGCCTCTCTCAGCATCTCTGAATAAGTCTCAGTCGCTGCCACTGTCTATTGGGGGGTCTGCTGCCTTCTCTATGCCTATATCTACACATATCTGCTGTCTCAGTCGGCGTCTTAGTCGGCGTCGCAGCCTCTGTCAGTGTCTCTGTATGCATCTCAGTCGCTGCCGCTCTCGATTGGTTGGTCTGCTGCCTTCTCTATGCCTATATTTACCTCTATCTTCCTGAATCGGCATCTCAGTCAGCGTCGCAGCCTCTATCAGCGTCTCTGTAGGCATCTCAGTTGTTTCCGCTGTCGATTGGGTTGTCTGCTGCCTTCTCTATGCCTATGTCTAACCATCTCTGCCTCAGTCGGCGTCTCAGTCAGCATCGCAGCTTCTGTCAGCGTCGCAGCCTCTTTGAGCGTCTCTGTAGGCGTATCAGTCGCTGCCGCTGTCGATTGGGGGGTCTGCTGCCTTCTCTATGCCTATATCTACTCTTATGTACGTCAGTCGGCGTCTCAGTCGGCGTCGCAGCCTCTGTCAGCGTATTGTTAGGTGTCTCAGTCGCTGCCGCTGTCGATTGGGGGGTCTGCTGCCTTCTCCATGCCTATATCTACCCCTACCTGCCTCAGTCGGCATCTCAGTAGGCGTCACAGCCTCTGTCAGCGTCTCTGTAGGCGTCTCATTTGTTGCCCCTGTCGATTGGGGGGTCTGCTGCCTTCTCTATGCCTATATCTACCCCTATCTGCCTCAGTCGGCGTCTCAGTCGGCGTCGCAGACTATGTCAGCGTCTCTGTAGGCGTCTCAGTCGCTGCCGCTGTTGATTGGGGGGTCTGCTGACTTCTCTATGCCTACTCTTCCCCTATCTGCCTCAGTCGGCGCCACAGTCAGCTTCGCAGCCTCTGTCAGCGTCTCTGTAGGTGTCTCAGTCGCTGCCGCTGTCGATTGGGGCGTCTGCTGCCTTCTTTATGCCAATATCTACCCTTATCTGTCTCAGTCGGCGTCTCAGTCGGCGTCGCAGCTTCTGTCAGCTTCTCTGAATGCGTCTCAATCGCTGCCGCTGTCAATTGGGGGGGCCGCTGCCTTCTCTATGCCTATATCCACCCCTATCTGCCTCAGTCGGCGTCTCAGTCGGCGTCGCAGCCTATGTCAGCGTCTCTGAATGCGTCTCAGTTGTTGCCGCAGTCGATTGGCTTGTCTGCTGCATTCTCTATGCCTATGTCTAACCCTCTCTGCCTCAGTCGGCGTCTCAGTCGGCGTTGCAGCCTCTGTCAGCGTATCTGTAGGCGTCTCAGTCGCTGCCGCTGTCGATTGGGGGGTCTGCTGCCTTCTCTAAGCCTATATCTACCCCTATCTGCCTCAGTCGGCGTCGCAGCCTCTCTCAGCGTCTCTGTAGGCGACTTAGTAGCTGCCGCTGTCGATTGTGGGTCTGCTGCCTTCTCTATGCCTATATCTACCCCTATCTGCCTCAGTCGGCGTCTCAGTCGGCATCGCAGCCTCTGTCAGCGTCTCTGTAGGCGTCTCAGTCGCTGCCGCTGTCGATTGGAGGATCTGCTGCCTCTCTACGCCTATATCTACCCCTATCTGCCTCAGTCGGCGTGTCATTCGCGTCGCAGCCTATGTCAGCGTCTCTGTAGGCGTCTCAGTCGCTGCCGCTGTTGATTGGGGGGTCTGCTGCCTTCTCTATGCCTATATCTACCCCTATCTGCCTCAGTCGGCGTCACAGTCGGCTTCGCAGTCTCTCGCAGCGTCTCTGTAAGCGTCTCAGTTGTTGCCGCTGTCCATTGAGGAGTCTGCTGCATTATCTATGCCTATGTCTAACCCTCTCTGCTTCAGTCGGCGTCTCAGTCATCGGCGCAGCCTCTGTCAACGTCGCAGCCACTGTCAGCGTCTCTGTAGGCGTCTCAGTCGCTGCTGCTGTCGATTGGGGGGTCTGCTGCCTTCTCTATGTTTATATTTACCTCTATCTGCCTGAATCGGCATCTCAGTCGGCGTCGCAGCGTCTATCAGCGTCTCTGTAGGCGTCTCAGTTGTTTCCGCTGTCGATTGGGTTGTCTGCTGCCTTCTCTGTGCCTATGTCTAACCATGTCTGCCTCAGTCGGCGTCTCAGTCAGCATCGCAGCCTCTGTCAGCGTCGCAGCCTCTGTGAGCGTCTCTGTATGCGTCTCAGTCGCTGCCGCTGTCGATTGGGGGGTCTGCTGCCTTCTCCATGCCTATATCTACCCCTACCTGCCTCAGTCGGCATCTCAGTAGGCGTCGCAGCCTCTGTCAGCATCTATGTAGGCGTCTCAGTCGCTGCCGCTGTCGATTGAGGGGTCTGCTGCCTTCTCTACGCCTATTTCTACCCCTATCTGCCTCAGTCGGCGTCTCACTCGGTGTCGCAGCCTATGTCAGCGTCTCTGTAGGCGTCTCAGTCGCTGCCGCTGTTGATTGGGGGGTCTGCTGCCTTCTGTATGCCTATATCTACCCTTATCTACCTCAGTCGGCGTCTCAGTAGGCGTCGCAGCCTCTGTCAGCATCTATGTAGGCGTCTCAGTCGCTGCCGCTGTCGATTGGGGGGTCTGCTGCCTTCTCCATGCCTATATCTACCCCTACCTGCCTCAGTCGGCATCTCAGTAGGCGTCGCAGCCTCTGTCAGCGTCTCTGTAGGCGTCTCATTTGTTGCCGCTGTCGATTGGGGGGTCTGCTGCCTTCTCTATGCCTATATCGACCCCTATCTGCCTCAGTCGGCGTCTCAGTCGGCGTCGCACCCTATGTCAGCGTCTCTGTAGGCGTCTCAGTCGTTGCCGCTGTCGATTGGGGGGTCTGCTGCCTTCTCCATGCCTATATCTACCCCTACCTGCCTCAGTCGGCATCTCAGTAGGCGTCGCAGCATCTGTCAGCATCTATGTAGGCGTCTCAGTCCCTGCCGCTGTCGATTGGGGGGTATGCTGCCTTCTCTATGCCTATATCTACCCCTATATGCCTCAGTCGGCGTCTCAGTCGGCGTCGCAGCCTATATCAGCGTCTCTGAATGCGTCTTAGTCACTGCCGCTGTCGATTGGGGGGTCTGATGCCTTCTCTTTGCCTATATCTACCCCTATCAGCCTCAGTCGGCGTCTCAGTCGGCATCGCAGCCTCTGTCAGCGTCTATGTAGGCGTCTCAGTCGCTGCCGCTGTCGATTGGGGGTCTGCAGCCTTCTCCATGCCTATATCTAAACCTACCTGCCACAGTCGGCATCTCAGTCGGCGTCGCAGCCTCTGTCAGCGTCTCTGTATTCGTCTCAGTTGTTGCCGCAGTCGATTGGCTTGTCTGCTGCCTTCTCTAAGCCTATGTCTAACCCTCTCTGCTTCAGTGGCGTCTCAGTCGTCGGCGCAGCCTCTGTCAACGTCGCAGCCACTGTCAGCGTCTCTGTAGGCGTCTTAGTCGCTGCCGCTGTCGATTGGGGGTCTGCTGCCTTCTCTATGCCTATATCTACCCCTATCTGCCTCAATCGGCGTCGCAGCCTCTGTCAGCGTCTCTGTAGGCGTCTCAGTCGCTGCCGCTGTCGATTGGGGGTCTGCTGCCTTCTCTATGCCAATATCTATCCCTCTCTGCCTCAGTCGTGGTCTCAGTTGGCGTCGCAGCCTCTGTCAGCGTCTCTGTAGGCGTCTCAGTCGCTGCCGCTGTCGATTGAGGGGTCTGCTGCCTTCAATATGCCTATATTTACCTCTATCTGCCTCTGTCGGCATCTCAGTCGGCGTCGCAGCCTCTATCATCGTCTCTGTAGGCGTCTCAGTTGTTGCCGCTGTCGATTGGGTAGTCTGCTGTCTTCTCTATGTATATGTCTAACCATCTCTGCCTCAGTCGGCGTCTCAGTCGGCGTCTCAGTCGGCGTCTCAGTCGGCGTCGCAGCCTCTGTCAGTGTCGCAGCCTCTGTGAGCGTCTCTGTAGGCATCTCAGTCGCTGCGCTGTCGATTGGGGGGCTGCTGCCTTCTCTATGCCTATATCTTCCCCTATCTGCCTCAGTCGGCGCCACAGTCAGCTTCGCAGCCTCTGTCAGCGTCTCTGTAGGTGTCTCAGTCGCTGCCGCTGTCGATTGGGGCGTCTTCTACCTACTCTATGCCAATATCTACCCTTATCTGCCTCAGTCGGCGTCTCAGTCGGCGTCGCAGCCTCTGTCAGCCTCTCTGAATGCGTCTCAGGCGCTGCCGAAGTCGATTGGGGGCTCTGCTGCCATCTCTATGCCGATATCTACCCCTATCTGCCTCAGTCGGCGTCTCAGTCGGCGTCGCAGCCTATGTCAGCGTCTCTGAATGCGTCTTAGTTGCTGCCGCTGTCGATTGCGGGGTCTGATGCCTTCTCTTTGCCTATATCTACCCATATCTGCCTCAGTCGGCGTCTCAGTCGGCATCGCAGCCTCTGTCAGCGTCTATGTAGGCGTTTCAGTCGCTGCCGCTGTCGATTGGGGGTCTGCTGCGTTCTCCATGCCTATATCTACCCCGACATGCCTCAGTCGGCATCTCAGTCGGCGTCGCAGCCTCTGTCAGCATCTCTGTAGGCGTCTCAGTCTCAGTCGCTGCCGGTGTCGATTGGGGGGGGGGGTCTGCTGCCTTCTCTACGCCTATATCTACCCCTACCTGCCTCAGTCGGCATCTCAGTAGGCGTCGCAGCCTATGTCAGCGTCTGTTGCCGCAGTCGATTGGCTGCATTCTCTATGCCTATGTCTAACCCTCTCTGCCTCAGTCGGCGTCTCAGTCGGCGTCGCAGCCTCTGTCAGCGTCTCTGTAGGCGTCTCAGTCTCAGTCGCTGCCTTCTCTACGCCTATATCTACCCCTACCTGCCTCAGTCGGCATCTCAGTAGGCGTCGCAGCCTATGTCAGCGTCTCTGAATGCGTCTCAGTTGTTGCCGCAGTCGATTGGCCGCATTCTCTATGCCTATGTCTAACCCTCTCTGCCTCAGTCGGCGTCTCAGTCGGCGTCGCAGCCTCTGTCAGCGTCTCTGTAGGCGTCTCAGTCTCAGTCGCTGCCGCTGTCGATTGGGGGGGGGGGTCTGCTGCCTTCTCTACGCCTATATCTACCCCTACCTGCCTCAGTCGGCGTCGCAGCCTCGATTGGGGGTCTGCTGCCTTCTCTATGTCAATATCTACCCCTATCTGCCTCAGTCGGCGTCGCAGCCTCTCTCAGCATCTCTGAATAAGTCTCAGTCGCTGCCGCTGTCTATTGGGGGATCTGCTGCCTTCTCTATGCCTATATCTACACATATCTGCCTCAGTCGGCGTCTCAGTTGGCGTCGCAGCCTCTTTCAGCGTCTCTGTAGGAGTCTCAGTCGCTGCCGCTGTCGATTGGGGAGGGTCTGCTGCCTTCTCTACGCCTATATCTACCCCTATCTGCCTCAGTCGGCGTCGCAGCCTCGATTGGGGGTCTGCTGCCTTCTCTATGTCAATATCTACCCCTATCTGCCACAGTCGGCGTCGCAGCCTCTCTCAGCATCTCTGAATAAGTCTCAGTCGCTGCCGTTGTCGATTGGGGGTCTGCTGCCTTCTCCATGCCTATATCTACCCCTACCTGCCTCAGTCGGCATCTCAGTAGGCGTCGCAGCCTATGTCAGCGTCTCTGAATGCGTCTCAGTTGTTGCCGCAGTCGATTGGCTTGTCTGCTGCATTCTCTATGCCTATGTCTAACCCTCTCTGCCTCAGTCGGCGTCTCAGTCGGCGTCGCAGCCTCTGTCAGCGTCTCTGTAGGCGTCTCAGTCTCAGTCGCTGCCGCTGTCGATTGGGGGGGGGGGGTCTGCTGCCTTCTCTACGCCTATATCTACCCCTACCTGCCTCAGTCGGCGTCGCAGCCTCGATTGGGGGTCTGCTGCCTTCTCTATGTCAATATCTACCCCTATCTGCCTCAGTCGGCGTCTCAGCCTCTCTCAGCATCTCTGAATAAGTCTCAGTCGCTGCCGCTGTCTATTGGGGGGTCTGCTGCCTTCTCTATGCCTATATCTACACATATCTGCTGTCTCAGTCGGCGTCTTAGTCGGCGTCGCAGCCTCTGTCAGTGTCTCTGTATGCATCTCAGTCGCTGCCGCTCTCGATTGGGGGGTCTGCTGCCTTCTCTATGCCTATATTTACCTCTATCTGCCTGAATCGGCATCTCAGTCGGCGTCGCAGCCTCTATCAGCGTCTCTGTAGGCATCTCAGTTGTTTCCGCTGTCGATTGGGTTGTCTGCTGCCTTCTCTATGCCTATGTCTAACCATCTCTGCCTCAGTCGGCGTCTCAGTCAGCATCGCAGATTCTGTCAGCGTCGCAGCCTCTTTGAGCGTCTCTGTAGGCGTCTCAGTCGCTGCCGCTGTCGATTGGGGGGTCTGCTGCCTTCTCTATGCCTATATCTACCCTTATCTACCTCAGTCGGCGTCTCAGTCGGCGTCGCAGCCTCTGTCAGCGTCTCTGTAGGTGTCTCAGTCGCTGCCGCTGTCGATTGGGGCGTCTGCTGCCTTCTTTATGCCAATATCTACCCTTATCTGTCTCAGTCGGCGTCTCAGTCGGCGTCGCAGCTTCTGTCAGCCTCTCTGAATGCGTCTCAATCGCTGCCGCTGTCAATTGGGGGGGCCGCTGCCTTCTCTATGCCTATATCCACCCCTATCTGCCTCAGTCGGCGTCTCAGTCGGCGTCGCAGCCTATGTCAGCGTCTCTGAATGCGTCTCAGTTGTTGCCGCAGTCGATTGGCTTGTCTGCTGCATTCTCTATGCCTATGTCTAACCCTCTCTGCCTCAGTCGGCGTCTCAGTCGGCGTTGCAGCCTCTGTCAGCGTCTCTGTAGGCGTCTCAGTCGCTGCCGCTGTCGATTGGGGGGTCTGCTGCCTTCTCTATGCGTATATCTACCCCTATCTGCCTCAGTCGGCGTCGCAGCCTCTCTCAGCGTCTCTGTAGGCGATTTAGTAGCTGCCGCTGTCGATTGTGGGTCTGCTGTCTTCTCTATGCCTATATCTACCCCTATCTGCCTCAGTCGGCGTCTCAGTTGGCGTCGCAGCCTCTGTCAGCGTCTCTGTAGGCGTCTCAGTCGCTGCCGCCGTCGATTGGAGGATCTGCTGCCTTCTCTACGCCTATATCTACCCCTATCTGCCTCAATCGGCGTGTCAGTCGGCGTCGCAGCCTATGTCAGCGTCGCTGTAGGCGTCTCAGTCGCTGCCGCTGTTGATTGGGGGGGGTCTGCTGCCTTCTCTATGCCTATATCTACCCCTATCTGCCTCAGTCGGCATCACAGTCGGCTTCGCAGTCTCTCGCAGCGTCTCTGTAAGCGTCTCAGTTGTTGCCGCTGTCCATTGAGGGGTCTGCTGCCTTATCTATGCCTATGTCTAACCCTCTCTGCTTCAGTCGGCGTCTCAGTCGTCGGCGCAGCCTCTGTCAACGTCGCAGCCACTGTCAGCGTCTCTGTAGGCGTCTTAGTCGCTGCCGCTGTCGATTGGGGGTTCTGCTGCCTTCTCTATGCCTATATCTACCCCTATCTGCCTCAGTCGGCGTCTCAGCTGGCGTCAACGCCTGTGGTAGCGTCTATGTAGGCGTCTCAGTCGCTGCTGCTGTCGATTGGGGGGTCTGCTGGCTTCTCTATGTTTATATTTACCTCTATCTGCCTGAATCGGCATCTCAGTCGGCGTCGCAGCGTCTATCAGCGTCTCTGTAGGCGTCTCAGTTGTTTCCGCTGTCGATTGGGTTGTCTGCTGCCTTCTCTGTGCCTATGTCTAACCATCTCTGCCTCAGTCGGCGTCTCTGTCAGCATCGCAGCCTCTGTCAGCGTCGCAGCCTCTGTGAGCGTCTCTGTAGGCGTCTCAGTCGCTGCCGCTGTTGATTGGGGGGTCTGCTGCCTTCTCTATGCCTATATCTACCCTTATCTACCTCAGTCGGCGTCTCAGTAGGCGTCGCAGCCTCTGTCAGCGTCTCTGTAGGCGTCTCATTTGTTGCCGCTGTCGATTGGGGGGTCTGCTGCCTTCTCTATGCCTATATCGACCCCTATCTGCCTCAGTCGGCGTCTCAGTCGGCGTCGCAGCCTATGTCAGCGTCTCTGTAGGCGTCTCAGTCGTTGCCGCTGTCGATTGGGGGGTCTGCTGCCTTCTCCATGCCTATATCTACCCCTACCTGCCTCAGTCGGCATCTCAGTAGGCGTCGCAGCATCTGTCAGCATCTATGTAGGCGTCTCAGTCGCTGCCGCTGTCGATTGGGGGGTATGCTGCCTTCTCTATGCCTATATCTACCCCTATCTGCCTCAGTCGGCGTCTCAGTCGGCGTCGCAGCCTATATCAGCGTCTCTGAATGCGTCTTAGTCACTGCCGCTGTCGATTGGGGGGTCTGATGCCTTCTCTTTGCCTATATCTACCCCTATCAGCCTCAGTCGGCGTCTCAGTCGGCATCGCAGCCTCTGTCAGCGTCTATGTAGGCGTCTCAGTCGCTGCCGCTGTCGATTGGGGGTCTGCAGCCTTCTCCATGCCTATATCTAAACCTACCTGCCACAGTCGGCATCTCAGTCGGCGTCGCAGCCTCTGTCAGCGTCTCTGTATGCGTCTCAGTTGTTGCCGCAGTCGATTGGCTTGTCTGCTGCCTTCTCTAAGCCTATGTCTAACCCTCTCTGCTTCAGTGGCGTCTCAGTCGTCGGCGCAGCCTCTGTCAACGTCGCAGCCACTGTCAGCGTCTCTGTAGGCGTCTTAGTCGCTGCCGCTGTCGATTGGGGGTCTGCTGCCTTCTCTATGCCTATATCTACCCCTATCTGCCTCAGTCGGCGTCGCAGCCTCTGTCAGCGTCTCTGTAGGCGTCTCAGTCGCTGCCGCTGTCGATTGGGGGTCTGCTGCCTTCTCTATGCCAATATCTATCCCTCTCTGCCTCAGTCGGGGTCTCAGTTGGCTTCGCAGCCTCTGTCAGCGTCTCTGTAGGCGTCTCAGTCGCTGCCGCTGTCGATTGTGGGTCTGCTGCCTTCTCTATGGCTATATCTACCCTATCTGCCTCAGTCGGCATCTTAGTCGGCGTCGCAGCCTCTGTCTGCGTCTCTGTAGGCGTCTCAGTCGCTGCCACTGTCGATTGGGGGATCTGCTGCCTTCTCTACGCCTATATCTACCCCTATCTACCTCAGTCAGCGTCTCAGTCGGCGTCGCAGCCTATGTCAGCGTCTCTGTAGGCGTCTCAGTCGCTGCCGCTGTTGATTGGGGGGTCTGCTGCCTTCTCTATGCCTATATCTACCCTTATCTGCCTCAGTCGGCTTCGCAGTCTCTATCAGCGTCTCTGTATGCGTCTCAGTTGTTGACGCTGTCCATTGAGGGGTCTGCTGCCTTCTCTTTGCCTATGTCTAACCCTCTCTGCCTCCGTCGGCGTCTCATTCATCGACGCAGCCTCAGTCGGCGTCTCAGCCTCTCTCAGCGTCTCTGTAGGCGACTCAGTAGCTGCGGCTGTCGATTGTGGGTCTGCTGCCTTCTCTATGCCTATATCTACCCCTATCTGCCTCAGTCGGCATCTCAGTCGGCGTCGCAGCCTCTGTGAGCGTCTCTGTAGGTGTCTCAGTCGCTGCCACTGTCGATTGGGGGATCTGCTGCCTTCTCTACGCCTATATCTACCCCTATCTGCCTCAGTCAGCGTCTCAGTCGGCGTCGCAGCCTATGTCAGCGTCTCTGTAGGCGTCTCAGTCGCTGCCGCTGTCGATTCGGGGGCTGCTGCCTTCTCTATGCCTATATCTACCCCTATCTGCCTCAGTCGGTGTCTCAGTCGGCGTCGCAGCCTCTGTCAGCCTCTCTGAATGCATCTCAGTCGCTGCCGCTGTCGATTGGGGGGTCTGCTGCCTTCTCTAAGCCTATATCTACACCTATCTGCCTCAGTCGGCGCTCAGTCGGCATCGCAGCCTATGTCAGCGTCTCTGTAGCCGTCTCAGTCGCTGCCCCTGTTGATTGGGGGGGTCTGCTGACTTCTCTATGCCTATATCTTCCCCTATCTGCCTCAGTCGGCGCCACAGTCAGCTTCGCAGCCTCTGTCAGCGTCTCTGTAAGTGTCTCAGTCGCTGCCGCTGTCGATTGGGGCGTCTGCTGCCTTCTCTATGCCAATATCTACCCTTATCTGCCACAGTCGGCGTCTCAGTCGGCGTCGCAGCCTCTGTCAGCCTCTCTAAATGCGTCTCAGTCGCTGCCGCTTTCGATTGGGGGCTCTGCTGCCATCTCTATGCTTATATCTACCTCTATCTGCCTCAGTCGGCGTCTCAGTCGGCGTCGCAGCCTCTGTCAGACTCTCTGTAGGCGGCTCATTTGTTACCGTTGTCGATTGGGGGATCTGCTGCCTTCTCTATGCCTATATCTACCCCTATCTGCCTCAATCGGCGTCTCAGTTGGCGTCAAAGCCTCTAAGCGTCTCAGTCGCTGCCGCTGTCGATTGGTGGGGTCTGCTGCCTTCTCTATGCCTATATCTACCCCCTACCTGCCTCAGTCGGCGTCACAGTCGGCGTCGCAGCTTCGATTGTGGGGTCTGCTGCCTTCTCTATGTCAATATCTACCCCTATCTGCATCAGTCGGCGTCTCAGTCGGCGTCGTAGTCTCTGTAGGCGTCTTAGTCACTGCCGCTGTCGATTGGGAGGCTCTGCTGCCTTCTCTATGCCTATATCTACCCCTACCTGCCTCAGTCGGCGTCTCAGTCGGCGTCGCAGCCTCTGTCAGCGTCTCTGTAGGCATCTCATTTGTGTCCGCTGTCGATTGGGTAGTCTACTGCCTTCTCTATGTCTATGTCTAACCATCTCTGCCTCAGTCGGCGTCTCAGTCGGCGTCGCAGCCTCTGTAAGCGTCGCAGCCTCTGTGAGCGTGACTGTAGGCGTCTCAGTTGTTGCCGCAGTCGATTGGCTTGTCTGCTGCCTTCTCTAAGCCTACGTCTAACCCTCTCTGCTTCAGTGGCGTCTCAGTCGTCGGCGCAGCCTCTGTCAACGTCGCAGCCACTGTCAGCGTCTCTGTAGGCGTCTTAGTCGCTGCCGCTGTCGATTGGGGGTCTGCTGCCTTCTCTATGCCTATATCTACCCCTATCTGCCTCAGTCGGCGTCGCAGCCTCTGTCAGCGTCTCTGTAGGCGTCTCAGTCGCTGCCGCTGTCGATTGGGGGTCTGCTGCCTTCTCTATGCCAATATCTATCCCTCTCTGCCTCAGTCGGGGTCTCAGTTGGCTCCGCAGCCTCTGTCAGCGTCTCTGTAGGCGTCTCAGTCGCTGCCGCTGTCGATTGAGGGGTCTGCTGCCTTCAATATGCCTATATTTACCTCTATCTGCCTCTGTCGGCATCTCAGTCGGCGTCGCAGCCTCTATCATCGTCTCTGTAGGCGTCTCAGTTGTTGCCGCTGTCGATTGGGTAGTCTGCTGTCTTCTCTATGTATATGTCTAACCATCTCTGCCTCAGTCGGCGTCTCAGTCGGCGTCGCAGCCTCTGTCAGCGTCGCAGCCTCTGTGAGCGTCTCTGTAGGCATCTCAGTCGCTGCGCTGGCGATTGGGGGGCTGCTGCCTCCTCTATGCCTATATCTACCCCTATCAGCCTCAGTCGGCGTCTCAGTCGGCATCGCAGCCTCTGTCAGCGTCTATGTAGGCGTCTCAGTCGCTGCCGCTGTCGATTGGGGGTCTGCAGCCTTCTCCATGCCTATATCTAAACCTACCTGCCACAGTCGGCATCTCAGTCGGCGTCGCAGCCTCTGTCAGCGTCTCTGTATGCGTCTCAGTTGTTGCCGCAGTCGATTGGCTTGTCTGCTGCCTTCTCTAAGCCTATGTCTAACCCTCTCTGCTTCAGTGGCGTCTCAGTCGTCGGCGCAGCCTCTGTCAACGTCGCAGCCACTGTCAGCGTCTCTGTAGGCGTCTTAGTCGCTGCCGCTGTCGATTGGGGGTCTGCTGCCTTCTCTATGCCTATATCTACCCCTATCTGCCTCAGTCGGCGTCGCAGCCTCTGTCAGCGTCTCTGTAGGCGTCTCAGTCGCTGCCGCTGTCGATTGGGGGTCTGCTGCCTTCTCTATGCCAATATCTATCCCTCTCTGCCTCAGTCGGGGTCTCAGTTGGCGTCGCAGCCTCTGTCAGCGTCTCTGTAGGCGTCTCAGTCGCTGCCGCTGTCGATTGAGGGGTCTGCTGCCTTCAATATGCCTATATTTACCTCTATCTGCCTCTGTCGGCATCTCAGTCGGCGTCGCAGCCTCTATCATCGTCTCTGTAGGCGTCTCAGTTGTTGCCGCTGTCGATTGGGTAGTCTGCTGTCTTCTCTATGTATATGTCTAACCATCTCTGCCTCAGTCGGCGTCTCAGTCGGCGTCGCAGCCTCTGTCAGCGTCGCAGCCTCTGTGAGCGTCTCTGTAGGCATCTCAGTCGCTGCGCTGGCGATTGGGGGGCTGCTGCCTCCTCTATGCCTATATCTTCCCCTATCTGCCTCAGTCGGCGCCACAGTCAGCTTCGCAGCCTCTGTCAGCGTCTCTGTAGGTGTCTCAGTCGCTGCCGCTGTCGATTGGGGCGTCTTCTGCCTTCTCTATGCCAATATCTACCCTTATCTGCCTCAGTCGGCGTCTCAGTCGGCGTCGCAGCCTCTATCAGCGTCTCTGTATGCGTCTCAGTTGTTGCCGCTGTCGATTGGGTTGTCTGCTGCATTCTCTATGTCTATGTCTAACCCTCTCTGCCTCAGTCGGCGTCTCAGCCTCTCTCAGCGTCTCTGTAGGCGACTCAGTAGCTGCCGCTGTCGATTGTGGGTCTGCTGCCTTCTCTATGGCTATATCTACCCTATCTGCCTCAGTCGGCATCTTAGTCGGCGTCGCAGCCTCTGTCTGCGTCTCTGTAGGCGTCTCAGTCGCTGCCACTGTCGATTGGGGGATCTGCTGCCTTCTCTACGCCTATATCTACCCCTATCTACCTCAGTCAGCGTCTCAGTCGGCGTCGCAGCCTATGTCAGCGTCTCTGTAGGCGTCTCAGTCGCTGCCGCTGTTGATTGGGGGGTCTGCTGCCTTCTCTATGCCTATATCTACCCTTATCTGCCTCAGTCGGCTTCGCAGTCTCTATCAGCGTCTCTGTAGGCGTCTCAGTTGTTGACGCTGTCCATTGAGGGGTCTGCTGCCTTCTCTTTGCCTATGTCTAACCCTCTCTGCCTCCGTCGGCGTCTCATTCATCGACGCAGCCTCAGTCAATGTCGCAGCCACTGTCAGCGTCTCTGTAGGCGTCTGAGTCGCTGCCGCTGTCGATTGGAGGTTATGTTGCCTTCTCTATGCCTATGTCTACCCCTATCTGCCTCAGTCGGCATCTCAGTTGGCGTCAAAGCCTCTGTTAGCGTCTCTGTAGGCGTCTCAGTCGCTGCCGCTGTCGATTGGGGGGTCTGCTGCCTTCTCTATGCATATATCTACCCCTACCTGCCTCAGTCGGCGTCACAGTCGCCGTAGCAGCTTCGATTGTGGGGTCTGCTGCCTTCTCTATGTCAATATCTACCCCTATCTGCCTCAGACGGCATCGCAGCCTCTCTCAGCGTCTCTGAATAAGTCTCAGTCGCTGCCGCTGTCTATATTTACCTCTATCTGCCTCTGTCGGCATCTCAGTCGGCGTCGCAGCCTCTATCATCGTCTCTGTAGGCGTCTCAGTTGTTGCCGCTGTCGATTGGGTAGTCTGCTGTCTTCTCTATGTCTATGTCTAACCATCTCTGCCTCAGTCGGCGTCTCAGTCGGCGTCGCAGCCTCTGTCAGCGTCGCAGCCTCTGTGAGCGTCTCTGTAGGCATCTCAGTCGCTGCCGCTGTCGATTGGGGGGCTGCTGCCTTCTCTATGCCTATATCTACCCCTATCTGCCTCAGTCGATGTCTCAGTCGGCGTCGCAGCCTCTGTCAGCCTCTCTGTAGGTGTCTCAGTCGCTGCCACTGTCGATTGGGGGATCTGCTGCCTTCTCTACGCCTATATCTACCCCTATCTGCCTCAGTCAGCGTCTCAGTCGGCGTCGCAGCCTATGTCAGCGTCTCTGTAGGCGTCTCAGTCGCTGCATTGGGGGGGTCTGCTGCCTTCTCTATGCCTATATCTACCCTTATCTGCCTCAGTCGGCTTCGCAGTCTCTATCAGCGTCTCTGTAGGCGTCTCAGTTGTTGACGCTGTCCATTGAGGGGTCTGCTGCCTTCTCTTTGCCTATGTCTAACTCTCTCTACCTCAGTCGGCGTCTCATTCGTCGACGCAGCCTCAGTCAATTTCGCAGCCACTGCCAGCGTCTCTGTAGGCGTCTTAGTCGCTGCCGCTGTCGATTGGGGGGGGTCTGCTGCCTTCTCTAAGCCTATATCTACCCTTATCTGCCTCAGTCGGTGTCTCAGTCGGCGTCGCAGCCTCTGTCAGCGTCTCTGTAGGCGTCTCAGTCGCTGCCGCTGTCGATTGGGGGTCTGCTGCCTTCTCTATGCCTATATCTACCCCTATCTGCATCAGTCGGCGTCTCAGTCGGCGTCGTAGTCTCTGTAGGCGTCTTAGTCACTGCCGCTGTCGATTGGGGGGTCTGCTGCCTTCTCTATGCCTATATCTACCCTTATCTGCCTCAGTCGGTGTCTCAGTCGGCGTCGCAGTCTCTGTCAGCCTCTCTGAATGCATCTCAGTCGCTGCCGCTGTCGATTGGGGGGTCTGCTGCCTTCTCTAAGCCTATATCTACACCTATCTGCCTCAGTCGGCGCTCAGTCGGCATCGCAGCCTATGTCAGCGTCTCTGTAGCCGTCTCAGTCGCTGCCACTGTTGATTGGGGGGTCTGCTGACTTCTCTATGCCTATATCTTCCCCTATCTGCCTCAGTGGGCGCCACAGTCAGCTTCGCAGCCTCTTTCAGCGTCTCTGTAGGTGTCTCAGTCGCTGCCGCTGTCGATTGGGGCGTCTGCTGCCTTCTCTATGCCAATATCTACCTTTATCTGCCTCAGTCGGCGTCGCAACCTATATCAGCGTCTCTGAATGAGTCTTAGTTGTTGCCGCTGTCGATTGCGGGGTCTGATGCCTTCTCTTTGCCTATATCTACCCATATCTGCCTCAGTCGGCGTCTCAGTCGGCATCGTTGCCTCTGTCAGCGTCTATGTAGGCGTTTCAGTCCGTGCCGCTGTCGATTGGGGGGTCTGCTGCCTTTTCCATGCCTATATCTACCCCTACCTGCCTCAGTCGGCATCTTAGTCGGCATCGCAGCCTCTGTCAGACTCTCTGTAGGCGGCTCATTTGTTACCGCTGTCGATAGGGGGATCTGCTGCCTTCTCTATGCCTATATCTACCCCTATCTGCCTCAGTCGGCGTCGCTGCCTCTATCAGCGTTTCTGTATGCGTCTCAGTTGTTGTTGCTGTCGATTAGGTTGTCTGCTGCATTCAATATGTCTATGTCTAACCCTCTCTGCCTCAGTCGGCGTCTCAGTCGGCGTCGCAGATTCTGTCAGCGTCTCTGTAGGCGTCTCAGTCGCTGCCGCTGTCGATTGGGGGTCTGCTGCCAACTCTATGTCTATATCTACCTCTATCTGCCTCAGGCGGCGTCTCAGTCGGCGTCGCAGCCTCTTGTCAGCGTCTCTGTCAGCATCTCAGTCGCTGCCGCTGTCGATTCGGGGGTCTGCTGCCTTCTCTATGGCTATATCTACCCCTGTCTGCCTCAGTCGGCGTCTCAGCCTCTCTCAGCGTCTCTGTAGGCGACTCAGTAGCTGCGGCTGTCGATTGTGGGTCTGCTGCCTTCTCTATGCCTATATCTACCCCTATCTGCCTCAGTCGGCATCTCAGTCGGCGTCGCAGCCTCTGTCAGCGTCTCTGTAGGTGTCTCAGTCGCTGCCACTGTCGATTGGGGGATCTGCTGCCTTCTCTACGCCTATATATACCCCTATCTGCCTCAGTCAGCGTCTCAGTCGGCGTCGCAGCCTATGTCAGCGTCTCTGTAGGCGTCTCAGTCGCTGCCGCTGTCGATTCGGGGGCTGCTGCTTTCTCTATGCCTATATCTACCCCTATCTGCCTCAGTCGGTGTCTCAGTCGGCGTCGCAGCCTCTGTCAGCCTCTCTGAATGCATCTCAGTCGCTGCCGCTGTCGATTGGGGGGTCTGCTGCCTTCTCTAAGCCTATATCTACACCTATCTGCCTCAGTCGGCGCTCAGTCGGCATCGCAGCCTATGTCAGCGTCTCTGTAGCCGTCTCAGTCGCTTCCCCTGTTGATTGGGGGGGTCTGCTGACTTCTCTATGCCTATATCTTCCCCTATCTGCCTCAGTCGGCGCCACAGTCAGCTTCGCAGCCTCTGTCAGCGTCTCTGTAAGTGTCTCAGTCGCTGCCGCTGTCGATTGGGGCGTCTGCTGCCTTCTCTATGCCAATATCTACCCTTATCTGCCACAGTCGGCGTCTCAGTCGGCGTCGCAGCCTCTGTCAGCCTCTCTGAATGCGTCTCAGTCGCTGCCGCTGTCGATTGGGGGCTCTGCTGCCATCTCTATGCTTATATCTACCTCTATCTGCCTCAGTCGGCGTCTCAGTCGGCGTCGCAGCCTCTGTCAGACCCTCTGTAGGCGGCTCATTTGTTACCGTTGTCGATTGGGGGATCTGCTGCCTTCTCTATGCCTATATCTACCCCTATCTGCCTCAATCGGCGTCTCAGTTGGCGTCAAAGCCTCTAAGCGTCTCAGTCGCTGCCGCTGTCGATTGGTGGGGTCTGCTGCCTTCTCTATGCCTATATCTACCCCTACCTGCCTCAGTCGGCGTCACAGTCGGCGTAGCAGCTTCGATTGTGGGGTCTGCTGCCTTCTCTATGTCAATATCTACCCCTATCTGCATCAGTCGGCGTCTCAGTCGGCGTCGTAGTCTCTGTAGGCGTCTTAGTCACTGCCGCTGTCGATTGGGAGGCTCTGCTGCCTTCTCTATGCCTATATCTACCCCTACCTGCCTCAGTCGGCGTCTCAGTCGGCGTCGCAGCCTCTGTCAGCGTCTCTGTAGGCATCTCATTTGTGTCCGCTGTCGATTGGGTAGTCTACTGCCTTCTCTATGTCTATGTCTAACCATCTCTGCCTGAGTCGGCGTCTCAGTCGGCGTCGCAGCCTCTGTAAGCGTCGCAGCCTCTGTGAGCGTGACTGTAGGCGTCTCAGTCGCTGCCGCTGTCGATTGGGGGGTCTGCTGCCTTCTCTATGCCTATATCTACCCCTATCTGCATCAGTCGGCGTCTCAGTCGGCGTCGTAGTCTCTGTAGGCGTCTTAGTCACTGCCGCTGTCGATTGGGGGGTCTGCTGCCTTCTCTAAGCCTATATCTACACCTATCTGCCTCAGTCGGCGCTCAGTCGGCATCGCAACCTATGTCAGCGTCTCTGTAGCCGTCTCAGTCGCTGCCACTGTTGATTGGGGGGTCTGCTGACTTCTCTATGCCTATATCTTCCCCTATCTGCCTCAGTGTGCGCCACAGTCAGCTTCGCAGCCTCTTTCAGCCTCTCTGTAGGTGTCTCAGTCGCTGCCGCTGTCGATTGGGGCGTCTGCTGCCTTCTCTATGCCAATATCTACCTTTATCTGCCTCAGTCGGCGTCGCAACCTATATCAGCGTCTCTGAATGAGTCTTAGTTGTTGCCGCTGTCGATTGCGGGGTCTGATGCCTTCTCTTTGCCTATATCTACCCATATCTGCCTCAGTCAGCGTCTCAGTCGGCATCGTTGCCTCTGTCAGCGTCTATGTAGGCGTTTCAGTCGCTGCCTCTGTCGATTGGGAGGTCTGCTGCATTCTCTATGCCAAAATCTACCCCTATATACCTCAGTTGGCGTCGCAGCCTCTGTCAGCGTATCTGTTGGCGTCTTAGTTGTTGCTGCTGTCGATTGGGTTGTGTGCTGCCTTCTCTATGCCTATGTCTAACCATCTCTGAATCAGTCGGCGTCTCAGTCGGCGTCGCAGCCTCTGTCAGCGTCGCAGCCTCTGTCAGCGTGTCTGTAGGCGTCAAAGTTGTTGCCGCTGTCGATTGGTGGGTCTGCTGCCTTCTCTATGCCTATATCTACCCCTATCTGCTTCAGTCGGCATTTCAATCGGAGTCGCAGCCTCTCTCAGCGTCTCTGTAAACGTCTCAGTTGTTGCCGCTGTCGATTGGGTTGTCTGCTGCCTTCTCTATGTCAATATCTACCCCTATCTGTCTCAGTCGGCATCGCAGCCTCTCTCAGCGT
This sequence comes from Clusia tigrina, assembly GCA_920105625.2. NCBI lineage: Eukaryota > Metazoa > Arthropoda > Insecta > Diptera > Clusiidae > Clusia > Clusia tigrina. Next base: position 71,546,969 of record OV050031.1, on the reverse strand, counting down.
CACTGAATGCGTCTCAGTCGCTGCCGCTGTCGATTGGGGGGTCTGCTGCCTTCTCTATGCCTATATCTACCCCTATCTGCCTCAGTCGGCGTCTCTGATGCCGTCGCAGCCTCTGTCAGCGTCTCTGTAGGCGTCTCAATCGCTGCCGCTGTCGATTGGGGGTCTGCTCCCTTCTCTATGCCTATATCTACCCCTATCTGCCTCAGTCGGCGGTTTAGTCGGCGTCGTAGCTTGTGTCAGCGTATCTGTAAGCGTCTCAATCGCTGCCGCTGTCGATTGGGGGTCTGCTCCCTTCTCTATGCCTATATCTACCCCTATCTGCCTCAGTCGGCGTCTCAGTCGGCGTCGCAGCATCTGTCAGCGTCTCTGTAGGCGTCTCAGTCGTTGCCGCTATCGATTGGGGGGTCAGCTGCCTTCTCTATGCCTATATCTACTCCTCTCTGCCTCAGTCGGAGTCTCAGTCGGCTTCGCAGCCTCTGTCAGCGTCTCAGTAGGCGTCTCAGTCGTTGCCGCTGTCGTTTGGAGGGGTGGACTGCTGCCTTCTCTATGTCTATGTCTACCCATCTCTGCCTCAGTCGGCGTCTCAGTTGGCATCGCAGCCTCTGTCAGCGTCTCTGTAGGCATCTCAGTCGCTGCCGCTTTCGATTGGGTGGTCTGCTGCGTTCTCTATGCCTATATCTACCCCTATCTGCCTCAGTCGGCGTCTCAGTTGGCGTTGCAGCCTCTATCAGCGTCTCTGTATGCGTCTCAGTTGCTGCCGCTGTCGATTGGGTTGTCTGCTGCATTCTCTATGCCTATGTCTAACCCTCTCTGCTTCAGTCGGCGTCTCAGTCGGCGTCGCAGCCTCTGTCAGCGTATCTGTAGGCGTCTCAGTCGCTGCCGATGTCTATTGCTGCTTTCTCTATGCCTATATCTACCTATATCTGCCTCAGTCGGCGTCGCAGCCTCTCTCATCGTCTCTGTAGGCGACTCAGTAGCTGCGGCTGTCGATTGGGCGTCTGCTGCATTCTCTATGCCTATATCTACCCCTATCTGCCTCAGTCGGCGTCTCAGTCGGCGTCGCAGCCTCTGTCAGCGTCTCTGTAAGCCTCTCAATCGCTGCCGCTCTCGATTGGGGGGTCTGCTGCCTTCACTATGTCAATATCTACCCGTATCTGCCTCAGTCGGCGTCTCAGCCTCTGTCAGAGTCTCTGTAGGAGTCTCAGTCGCTGCCGCTGTCGATTGGGGGGTCTGCTGCCTTCAATATGTCAATATCTACCCGTATCTGCCTCAGTCGGCGTCTCAGCCTCTGTCAGAGTCTCTGTAGGAGTCTCAGTCGCTGCCGCTGTCGATTGGGGGGTCTGCTGCCTTCTGTATGCCTATATCTACCGTTATCTGCCACAGTCGGCGTCTCAGTCACCGTCGCAGCCTCTGTCAGCCTCTCTGAATGCGTCTCAGTCGCTGCCGCTGTTGATTGGGGGGTCTGATGGCTTCTCTATACCTATCTCTTCCCCTATCTGCCTCAGTCGGCGTCTCAGTGGGCGTCGCAGCCTCTGTCAGCGCCTCTGAAAGCGTCTCAGTTGTTGCCGCTCTCGATTGGTGGGTCTGCCGCCTTCTCTATGCCTAAGTCTACCCCTATCTGCCTCAGTCAGCATCGCAGCCTCTCTCAGCGTCTCTGTAGGCGTCTCAGTTGTTGCCGCTGTCGATTGGGGGGTCTGCTGCCTTCTCTATGCCTATATCTACCCCTATCTGCCTCAGTCGGCGTCTCAGTCGCCGTCGCAGCCTCTTGTCACCGTCTCTGTAGGCGTCTCAGTCGCTGCCGCTGTCGATTGGGGTGTCTGATGCCTTCTCTATGCCTATATCTACCCTTATCTGCCTCAGTCAGCGTCGCAGCTTCTGTCAGCGTCTCTGTAGGCGTCTCAGTCGCTGCCGCTGTTGATTGGGGGGCCTGCTGCCTTCTCTATGCCTATATCTACCCCTATCTGCCTCAGTCGACGGGTCAGTCGGCTTCGCAGCCTCTGTCAGCGTCTCTGTAGGCGTCTCAGTCGTTGCCGCTATTGATTGGGGTGTCTGCTGCCTTCTCTATGCCTACATCTACCCCTCTACTCCTCTGTCGGCGGTTCAGTCGGCGTCGTAGCGTCTGTCAGCGCATCTGTAGGCCTCTCAGTCGCTGCCGCTGTCGATTGGGGGTCTGCTGCCTTCTCTATGCCTCTATCTATCCCTATCTGCCTCAGTCGGCGTCTCAGTCGGCGTCGCAGCATATGTCAGAGTCTCTGCAGGCGTCTCAGTCGTTGCCGCTGTCGATTGGGGGGTCTGCTGCCTTCTCTATGCCTATATCTACTCCTCTCTGCCGCAGTCGGCGTCTCAGTCGGTTTCGCAGCCTCTGTCAGCGTCTCTGTAGGCGTCTCAGTCTTTGCCGCTGTCGATTGGAGGGGGGGACTGCTACCTTCTCTATGCCTATATCTACCAATCTCTGCCTTAGTCGGCGTCTCAGTTGGCGTCGCAGCCTCTGTCTGCGTCTCTGTAGGCGTCTCAGTCGCTGCCGCTGTCGATTGGGAGGTCTGCTACCTCCTCTATATCAATATCTACTCCTCTCTGCCTCAGTCGGCGTCTCAGTCGGCTACGCAGCCTCTGCCAGCGTCGCAGCCGCTGTCAGCGTCTCTGTAGGCGTCTCAGTCGCTGCCGCTGTCGATTGAGGGTTCAGTTGCCTTCTCTATGCCTATATCTACCCCTATCTGCCTCTGCCAGCGTCTTAGTCGGCGTCAAAGCATCTGTCAGCGTCTCTGTAGGCACCTCAGTCGCTGCCGCTGTCCATTGGGGGGTCTGCTGCCTTCTCTATGTCTATATCTACCCTTATCTGATTCGGTCGGCATCTCAGTCGGCGTCGCAGCCTCTGTCAGAATCTCTGTAGGCGTCTCAGTCGCTGCTGCTGTCGATTGGGGGGGTCTGCTGCCTTCTGTATGCCTATATCTACCATTATCTGCCTCAGTCGGCGTCGCAGCCTCTGTCAGCGTCTATGTAGGTGTCTCAGTCGCTGCCGCTGTCGATTGGGGGGTCTGCTGCCTTCTCTATGTCAATATCTACCCCTATCTGCCTCAGTCGGCGTCTCAGTCGGCGTCGCAGCCTCTTGTCAGCGTCTCTGTCAGCGTCTCTTTAGGCGTCTCAGTCGCTGCCGCTGTCGATTGGGGAGTCTGCTGCCTTCTCTATGTCAATATCTACCCGTATCTGCCTCAGTCGGCGTCTCAGCCTCTGTCAGAGTCTCTGTAGGCGTCTCAGTCGCTGCCGCTGTCAATTGGGGGGTCTGCTGCCTTCTCTATGCCTATATCTACCCCTATCTGCCTCTGCCAGCGTCTTAGTCGGCGTCAAAGCATCTGTCAGCGTCTCTGTAGGCACCTCAGTCGCTGCCGCTGTCCATTGGGGGGTCTGCTGCCTTCTCTATGCCTATATCTACCCTTATCTGCTTCAGTCGGCATCTCAGTCGGCGTCGCAGCCTCTGTCAGCATCTCTGTAGGCGTCTCAGTCGCTGCCGCTGTCGATTGGGAGGTCTGCTGCCTCCTCTATGTCAATATCTACCCGTATCTGCGTCAGTCGGCGGCTCAGCCTCTGTAAGAGTCTCTGTATGCGTCTCAGTCGCTGCCGCTGTCGATTGGGGGGTCTGCTGCCTTCTGTATGCCTATATCTACCATTATCTGCCTCAGTCGGCGTCGCAGCCTCTGTCAGCGTCTATGTAGGTGTCTCAGTCGCTGCCGCTGTCGATTGGGGGTCTGCTGCCTTCTCTATGTCAATATCTACCCTTATCTGCCTCAGTCGGCATCTCAGTCAGCGTCGCAGCCTCTGTCAGCCTCTCTGAATGCGTCTTAGTCGCTGCCGCTGTCGATTGAGGGGTCTGCTGCCTTCTCTATGCCTACATCTATCCCTATCTGCCTCTGCCGGCGTCTCAGTGGGCGTCGCAGCCTATGTCAGCGACTCTGTAGGCGTCTCAGTCGCTGCCGCTGTCGATTGGGGGGTCTGCTGCCTTCTGTATGCCTATATCTACCCATATCTGCCTCAGTCGGCATCTCAGTCGGCGTCGCAGCGTCTGTCAGCGTCTATGTAGGCGTCTCAGTCGCTACCGCTGTGGATTGGGGGGGTCTGCTTCCTTCTCTATGTCAATATCTACCCTTATCTGCCTCAATCGGCGTCTCAGTCAGCGTCGCAGCCTCTGTCAGCCTCTCTGAATGCGTCTCAGTCGCTGCCGCTGTCGATTGGGGGGTCTGCTGATTTCTCTATGCCCACATCTAGCCCTATTTGCCTCTGTCGTCGTCTCAGAGGGCTTCGCAGCCTATGTAGGCGTCTCAGTCGCTGCCGCTGTAGATTGGGGGGTCTGCTGACTTCTCTATGCCTATCTCTTCCCCTATCTGCCTCAGTCGGCGCCACAGTCGGCGCCACAGTCGGCGCCACAGTCGGCGCCACAGTCGGCGCCACAGTCGGCTTCGCAGCCTCTGTCAGCGTCTCTGTAGGTGTCTCAGTCGCTGCCGCTGTCGATTGGGGGGTCTGCTTCCTTCTCTATGCCAATATCTAACCTTATCTGCCTCAGTTATCGTCTCAGTCGGCGTCGCAGCCTCTGTCAGCGTCTCTTTAGGCGTCTCAGTCGCTGCCGCTGTCGATTGGGGAGTCTGCTGCCTTCTCTATGTCAATATCTACCCGTATCTGCCTCAGTCGGCGTCTCAGCCTCTGTCAGAGTCTCTGTAGGCGTCTCAGTCGCTGCCGCTGTCAATTGGAGGGTCTGCTGCCTTCTTTATGCCAATATCTACCCTTATCTGCCTCAGTCGGCATCTCAGTCGCCGTCGCAGCCTATGTCAGCTTCGCAGCCTCTGTCAGCGTCTCTGTAGGCGTCTCAGTCGCTGCTGCTGTCGATTGGGGGGAATGCTGCCTTCTCTATGCCTATATCTACCCCTATCTGCCTCAGTCGGCGTCTCAGTCGGCGTTGCAGCCTCTTGTCAGCCTCTCTGTCAGCGTCTCTTTAGGCGTCTCAGTCGCTGCCGCTGTCGATTGGGGAGTCTGCTGCCTTCTCTATGTCAATATCTACCCGTATCTGCCTCAGTCGGCGTCTCAGCCTCTGTCAGAGTCTCTGTAGGCGTCTCAGTCGCTGCCGCTGTCAATTGGGGGGTCTGCTGCCTTCTTTATGCCAATATCTACCCTTATCTGCCTCAGTCGGCATCTCAGTCGCCGTCGCAGCCTATGTCAGCTTCGCAGCCTCTGTCAGCGTCTCTGTAGGCGTCTCAGTCGCTGCTGCTGTCGATTGGGGGGAATGCTGCCTTCTCTTTGCCTATATCTACCCATATCTGCCTCAGTCGGCGTCTCAGTCGGCATCGCAGCCTCTGTCAGCGTCTATGTAGGCGTTTCAGTCGCTGCCGCTGTCGATTGGGGGTCTGCTGCGTTCTCCATGCCTATATCTACCCCGACATGCCTCAGTCGGCATCTCAGTCGGCGTCGCAGCCTCTGTCAGCATCTCTGTAGGCGTCTCAGTCTCAGTCGCTGCCGGTGTCGATTGGGGGGGGGGGGTCTGCTGCCTTCTCTACGCCTATATCTACCCCTACCTGCCTCAGTCGGCATCTCAGTAGGCGTCGCAGCCTATGTCAGCGTCTGTTGCCGCAGTCGATTGGCTGCATTCTCTATGCCTATGTCTAACCCTCTCTGCCTCAGTCGGCGTCTCAGTCGGCGTCGCAGCCTCTGTCAGCGTCTCTGTAGGCGTCTCAGTCTCAGTCGCTGCCTTCTCTACGCCTATATCTACCCCTACCTGCCTCAGTCGGCATCTCAGTAGGCGTCGCAGCCTATGTCAGCGTCTCTGAATGCGTCTCAGTTGTTGCCGCAGTCGATTGGCCGCATTCTCTATGCCTATGTCTAACCCTCTCTGCCTCAGTCGGCGTCTCAGTCGGCGTCGCAGCCTCTGTCAGCGTCTCTGTAGGCGTCTCAGTCTCAGTCGCTGCCGCTGTCGATTGGGGGGGGGGGTCTGCTGCCTTCTCTACGCCTATATCTACCCCTACCTGCCTCAGTCGGCGTCGCAGCCTCGATTGGGGGTCTGCTGCCTTCTCTATGTCAATATCTACCCCTATCTGCCTCAGTCGGCGTCGCAGCCTCTCTCAGCATCTCTGAATAAGTCTCAGTCGCTGCCGCTGTCTATTGGGGGATCTGCTGCCTTCTCTATGCCTATATCTACACATATCTGCCTCAGTCGGCGTCTCAGTTGGCGTCGCAGCCTCTTTCAGCGTCTCTGTAGGAGTCTCAGTCGCTGCCGCTGTCGATTGGGGAGGGTCTGCTGCCTTCTCTACGCCTATATCTACCCCTATCTGCCTCAGTCGGCGTCGCAGCCTCGATTGGGGGTCTGCTGCCTTCTCTATGTCAATATCTACCCCTATCTGCCACAGTCGGCGTCGCAGCCTCTCTCAGCATCTCTGAATAAGTCTCAGTCGCTGCCGTTGTCGATTGGGGGTCTGCTGCCTTCTCCATGCCTATATCTACCCCTACCTGCCTCAGTCGGCATCTCAGTAGGCGTCGCAGCCTATGTCAGCGTCTCTGAATGCGTCTCAGTTGTTGCCGCAGTCGATTGGCTTGTCTGCTGCATTCTCTATGCCTATGTCTAACCCTCTCTGCCTCAGTCGGCGTCTCAGTCGGCGTCGCAGCCTCTGTCAGCGTCTCTGTAGGCGTCTCAGTCTCAGTCGCTGCCGCTGTCGATTGGGGGGGGGTCTGCTGCCTTCTCTACGCCTATATCTACCCCTACCTGCCTCAGTCGGCGTCGCAGCCTCGATTGGGGGTCTGCTGCCTTCTCTATGTCAATATCTACCCCTATCTGCCTCAGTCGGCGTCTCAGCCTCTCTCAGCATCTCTGAATAAGTCTCAGTCGCTGCCGCTGTCTATTGGGGGGTCTGCTGCCTTCTCTATGCCTATATCTACACATATCTGCTGTCTCAGTCGGCGTCTTAGTCGGCGTCGCAGCCTCTGTCAGTGTCTCTGTATGCATCTCAGTCGCTGCCGCTCTCGATTGGGGGGTCTGCTGCCTTCTCTATGCCTATATTTACCTCTATCTGCCTGAATCGGCATCTCAGTCGGCGTCGCAGCCTCTATCAGCGTCTCTGTAGGCATCTCAGTTGTTTCCGCTGTCGATTGGGTTGTCTGCTGCCTTCTCTATGCCTATGTCTAACCATCTCTGCCTCAGTCGGCGTCTCAGTCAGCATCGCAGCCTCTGTCAGCGTCGCAGCCTCTTTGAGCGTCTCTGTAGGCGTCTCAGTCGCTGCCGCTGTCGATTGGGGGGTCTGCTGCCTTCTCTATGCCTATATCTACCCTTATCTACCTCAGTCGGCGTCTCAGTCGGCGTCGCAGCCTCTGTCAGCGTCTCTGTAGGTGTCTCAGTCGCTGCCGCTGTCGATTGGGGCGTCTGCTGCCTTCTTTATGCCAATATCTACCCTTATCTGTCTCAGTCGGCGTCTCAGTCGGCGTCGCAGCTTCTGTCAGCCTCTCTGAATGCGTCTCAATCGCTGCCGCTGTCAATTGGGGGGGCCGCTGCCTTCTCTATGCCTATATCCACCCCTATCTGCCTCAGTCGGCGTCTCAGTCGGCGTCGCAGCCTATGTCAGCGTCTCTGAATGCGTCTCAGTTGTTGCCGCAGTCGATTGGCTTGTCTGCTGCATTCTCTATGCCTATGTCTAACCCTCTCTGCCTCAGTCGGCGTCTCAGTCGGCGTTGCAGCCTCTGTCAGCGTCTCTGTAGGCGTCTCAGTCGCTGCCGCTGTCGATTGGGGGGTCTGCTGCCTTCTCTATGCGTATATCTACCCCTATCTGCCTCAGTCGGCGTCGCAGCCTCTCTCAGCGTCTCTGTAGGCGATTTAGTAGCTGCCGCTGTCGATTGTGGGTCTGCTGTCTTCTCTATGCCTATATCTACCCCTATCTGCCTCAGTCGGCGTCTCAGTTGGCGTCGCAGCCTCTGTCAGCGTCTCTGTAGGCGTCTCAGTCGCTGCCGCTGTCGATTGGAGGATCTGCTGCCTTCTCTACGCCTATATCTACCCCTATCTGCCTCAATCGGCGTGTCAGTCGGCGTCGCAGCCTATGTCAGCGTCGCTGTAGGCGTCTCAGTCGCTGCCGCTGTTGATTGGGGGGGGTCTGCTGCCTTCTCTATGCCTATATCTACCCCTATCTGCCTCAGTCGGCATCACAGTCGGCTTCGCAGTCTCTCGCAGCGTCTCTGTAAGCGTCTCAGTTGTTGCCGCTGTCCATTGAGGGGTCTGCTGCCTTATCTATGCCTATGTCTAACCCTCTCTGCTTCAGTCGGCGTCTCAGTCGTCGGCGCAGCCTCTGTCAACGTCGCAGCCACTGTCAGCGTCTCTGTAGGCGTCTTAGTCGCTGCCGCTGTCGATTGGGGGTTCTGCTGCCTTCTCTATGCCTATATCTACCCCTATCTGCCTCAGTCGGCGTCTCAGCTGGCGTCAACGCCTGTGGTAGCGTCTATGTAGGCGTCTCAGTCGCTGCTGCTGTCGATTGGGGGGTCTGCTGCCTTCTCTATGTTTATATTTACCTCTATCTGCCTGAATCGGCATCTCAGTCGGCGTCGCAGCGTCTATCAGCGTCTCTGTAGGCGTCTCAGTTGTTTCCGCTGTCGATTGGGTTGTCTGCTGCCTTCTCTGTGCCTATGTCTAACCATCTCTGCCTCAGTCGGCGTCTCTGTCAGCATCGCAGCCTCTGTCAGCGTCGCAGCCTCTGTGAGCGTCTCTGTAGGCGTCTCAGTCGCTGCCGCTGTTGATTGGGGGGTCTGCTGCCTTCTCTATGCCTATATCTACCCTTATCTACCTCAGTCGGCGTCTCAGTAGGCGTCGCAGCCTCTGTCAGCGTCTCTGTAGGCGTCTCATTTGTTGCCGCTGTCGATTGGGGGGTCTGCTGCCTTCTCTATGCCTATATCGACCCCTATCTGCCTCAGTCGGCGTCTCAGTCGGCGTCGCAGCCTATGTCAGCGTCTCTGTAGGCGTCTCAGTCGTTGCCGCTGTCGATTGGGGGGTCTGCTGCCTTCTCCATGCCTATATCTACCCCTACCTGCCTCAGTCGGCATCTCAGTAGGCGTCGCAGCATCTGTCAGCATCTATGTAGGCGTCTCAGTCGCTGCCGCTGTCGATTGGGGGGTATGCTGCCTTCTCTATGCCTATATCTACCCCTATCTGCCTCAGTCGGCGTCTCAGTCGGCGTCGCAGCCTATATCAGCGTCTCTGAATGCGTCTTAGTCACTGCCGCTGTCGATTGGGGGGTCTGATGCCTTCTCTTTGCCTATATCTACCCCTATCAGCCTCAGTCGGCGTCTCAGTCGGCATCGCAGCCTCTGTCAGCGTCTATGTAGGCGTCTCAGTCGCTGCCGCTGTCGATTGGGGGTCTGCAGCCTTCTCCATGCCTATATCTAAACCTACCTGCCACAGTCGGCATCTCAGTCGGCGTCGCAGCCTCTGTCAGCGTCTCTGTATGCGTCTCAGTTGTTGCCGCAGTCGATTGGCTTGTCTGCTGCCTTCTCTAAGCCTATGTCTAACCCTCTCTGCTTCAGTGGCGTCTCAGTCGTCGGCGCAGCCTCTGTCAACGTCGCAGCCACTGTCAGCGTCTCTGTAGGCGTCTTAGTCGCTGCCGCTGTCGATTGGGGGTCTGCTGCCTTCTCTATGCCTATATCTACCCCTATCTGCCTCAGTCGGCGTCGCAGCCTCTGTCAGCGTCTCTGTAGGCGTCTCAGTCGCTGCCGCTGTCGATTGGGGGTCTGCTGCCTTCTCTATGCCAATATCTATCCCTCTCTGCCTCAGTCGGGGTCTCAGTTGGCTTCGCAGCCTCTGTCAGCGTCTCTGTAGGCGTCTCAGTCGCTGCCGCTGTCGATTGTGGGTCTGCTGCCTTCTCTATGGCTATATCTACCCTATCTGCCTCAGTCGGCATCTTAGTCGGCGTCGCAGCCTCTGTCAGCGTCTCTGTAGGCGTCTCAGTCGCTGCCACTGTCGATTGGGGGATCTGCTGCCTTCTCTACGCCTATATCTACCCCTATCTGCCTCAGTCAGCGTCTCAGTCGGCGTCGCAGCCTATGTCAGCGTCTCTGTAGGCGTCTCAGTCGCTGCCGCTGTTGATTGGGGGGTCTGCTGCCTTCTCTATGCCTATATCTACCCTTATCTGCCTCAGTCGGCTTCGCAGTCTCTATCAGCGTCTCTGTATGCGTCTCAGTTGTTGACGCTGTCCATTGAGGGGTCTGCTGCCTTCTCTTTGCCTATGTCTAACCCTCTCTGCCTCCGTCGGCGTCTCATTCATCGACGCAGCCTCAGTCAATGTCGCAGCCACTGTCAGCGTCTCTGTAGGCGTCTGAGTCGCTGCCGCTGTCGATTGGAGGTTATGTTGCCTTCTCTATGCCTATGTCTACCCCTATCTGCCTCAGTCGGCATCTCAGTTGGCGTCAAAGCCTCTGTTAGCGTCTCTGTAGGCGTCTCAGTCGCTGCCGCTGTCGATTGGGGGGTCTGCTGCCTTCTCTATGCATATATCTACCCCTACCTGCCTCAGTCGGCGTCACAGTCGCCGTAGCAGCTTCGATTGTGGGGTCTGCTGCCTTCTCTATGTCAATATATACCCCTATCTGCCTCAGACGGCATCGCAGCCTCTCTCAGCGTCTCTGAATAAGTCTCAGTCGCTGCCGCTGTCTATATTTACCTCTATCTGCCTCTGTCGGCATCTCAGTCGGCGTCGCAGCCTCTATCATCGTCTCTGTAGGCGTCTCAGTTGTTGCCGCTGTCGATTGGGTAGTCTGCTGTCTTCTCTATGTCTATGTCTAACCATCTCTGCCTCAGTCGGCGTCTCAGTCGGCGTCTCAGTCGGCGTCGCAGCCTCTGTCAGCGTCGCAGCCTCTGTGAGCGTCTCTGTAGGCATCTCAGTCGCTGCCGCTGTCGATTGGGGGGCTGCTGCCTTCTCTATGCCTATATCTACCCCTATCTGCCTCAGTCGATGTCTCAGTCGGCGTCGCAGCCTCTGTCAGCCTCTCTGTAGGTGTCTCAGTCGCTGCCACTGTCGATTGGGGGATCTGCTGCCTTCTCTACGCCAATATCTACCCCTATCTGCCTCAGTCAGCGTCTCAGTCGGCGTCGCAGCCTATGTCAGCGTCTCTGTAGGCGTCTCAGTCGCTGCATTGGGGGGTCTGCTGCCTTCTCTATGCCTATATCTACCCTTATCTGCCTCAGTCGGCTTCGCAGTCTCTATCAGCGTCTCTGTAGGCGTCTCAGTTGTTGACGCTGTCCATTGAGGGGTCTGCTGCCTTCTCTTTGCCTATGTCTAACTCTCTCTACCTCAGTCGGCGTCTCATTCGTCGACGCAGCCTCAGTCAATTTCGCAGCCACTGCCAGCGTCTCTGTAGGCGTCTTAGTCGCTGCCGCTGTCGATTGGGGGGGGTCTGCTGCCTTCTCTAAGCCTATATCTACCCTTATCTGCCTCAGTCGGTGTCTCAGTCGGCGTCGCAGCCTCTGTCAGCGTCTCTGTAGGCGTCTCAGTCGCTGCCGCTGTCGATTGGGGGTCTGCTGCCTTCTCTATGCCTATATCTACCCCTATCTGCATCAGTCGGCGTCTCAGTCGGCGTCGTAGTCTCTGTAGGCGTCTTAGTCACTGCCGCTGTCGATTGGGGGGCTCTGCTGCCTTCTCTATGCCTATATCTACCCTTATCTGCCTCAGTCGGTGTCTCAGTCGGCGTCGCAGTCTCTGTCAGCCTCTCTGAATGCATCTCAGTCGCTGCCGCTGTCGATTGGGGGGTCTGCTGCCTTCTCTAAGCCTATATCTACACCTATCTGCCTCAGTCGGCGCTCAGTCGGCATCGCAGCCTATGTCAGCGTCTCTGTAGCCGTCTCAGTCGCTGCCACTGTTGATTGGGGGGTCTGCTGACTTCTCTATGCCTATATCTTCCCCTATCTGCCTCAGTGGGCGCCACAGTCAGCTTCGCAGCCTCTTTCAGCGTCTCTGTAGGTGTCTCAGTCGCTGCCGCTGTCGATTGGGGCGTCTGCTGCCTTCTCTATGCCAATATCTACCTTTATCTGCCTCAGTCGGCGTCGCAACCTATATCAGCGTCTCTGAATGAGTCTTAGTTGTTGCCGCTGTCGATTGCGGGGTCTGATGCCTTCTCTTTGCCTATATCTACCCATATCTGCCTCAGTCGGCGTCTCAGTCGGCATCGTTGCCTCTGTCAGCGTCTATGTAGGCGTTTCAGTCCGTGCCGCTGTCGATTGGGGGGTCTGCTGCCTTCTCCATGCCTATATCTACCCCTACCTGCCTCAGTCGGCATCTTAGTCGGCATCGCAGCCTCTGTCAGACTCTCTGTAGGCGGCTCATTTGTTACCGCTGTCGATAGGGGGATCTGCTGCCTTCTCTATGCCTATATCTACCCCTATCTGCCTCAGTCGGCGTCGCTGCCTCTATCAGCGTTTCTGTATGCGTCTCAGTTGTTGTTGCTGTCGATTAGGTTGTCTGCTGCATTCAATATGTCTATGTCTAACCCTCTCTGCCTCAGTCGGCGTCTCAGTCGGCGTCGCAGATTCTGTCAGCGTCTCTGTAGGCGTCTCAGTCGCTGCCGCTGTCGATTGGGGGTCTGCTGCCAACTCTATGTCTATATCTACCTCTATCTGCCTCAGGCGGCGTCTCAGTCGGCGTCGCAGCCTCTTGTCAGCGTCTCTGTCAGCATCTCAGTCGCTGCCGCTGTCGATTCGGGGGTCTGCTGCCTTCTCTATGGCTATATCTACCCCTGTCTGCCTCAGTCGGCGTCTCAGCCTCTCTCAGCGTCTCTGTAGGCGACTCAGTAGCTGCGGCTGTCGATTGTGGGTCTGCTGCCTTCTCTATGCCTATATCTACCCCTATCTGCCTCAGTCGGCATCTCAGTCGGCGTCGCAGCCTCTGTGAGCGTCTCTGTAGGTGTCTCAGTCGCTGCCACTGTCGATTGGGGGATCTGCTGCCTTCTCTACGCCTATATCTACCCCTATCTGCCTCAGTCAGCGTCTCAGTCGGCGTCGCAGCCTATGTCAGCGTCTCTGTAGGCGTCTCAGTCGCTGCCGCTGTCGATTCGGGGGCTGCTGCCTTCTCTATGCCTATATCTACCCCTATCTGCCTCAGTCGGTGTCTCAGTCGGCGTCGCAGCCTCTGTCAGCCTCTCTGAATGCATCTCAGTCGCTGCCGCTGTCGATTGGGGGGTCTGCTGCCTTCTCTAAGCCTATATCTACACCTATCTGCCTCAGTCGGCGCTCAGTCGGCATCGCAGCCTATGTCAGCGTCTCTGTAGCCGTCTCAGTCGCTGCCCCTGTTGATTGGGGGGGTCTGCTGACTTCTCTATGCCTATATCTTCCCCTATCTGCCTCAGTCGGCGCCACAGTCAGCTTCGCAGCCTCTGTCAGCGTCTCTGTAAGTGTCTCAGTCGCTGCCGCTGTCGATTGGGGCGTCTGCTGCCTTCTCTATGCCAATATCTACCCTTATCTGCCACAGTCGGCGTCTCAGTCGGCGTCGCAGCCTCTGTCAGCCTCTCTAAATGCGTCTCAGTCGCTGCCGCTGTCGATTGGGTGCTCTGCTGCCATCTCTATGCTTATATCTACCTCTATCTGCCTCAGTCGGCGTCTCAGTCGGCGTCGCAGCCTCTGTCAGACCCTCTGTAGGCGGCTCATTTGTTACCGTTGTCGATTGGGGGATCTGCTGCCTTCTCTATGCCTATATCTACCCCTATCTGCCTCAATCGGCGTCTCAGTTGGCGTCAAAGCCTCTAAGCGTCTCAGTCGCTGCCGCTGTCGATTGGTGGGGTCTGCTGCCTTCTCTATGCCTATATCTACCCCTACCTGCCTCAGTCGGCGTCACAGTCGCCGTAGCAGCTTCGATTGTGGGGTCTGCTGCCTTCTCTATGTCAATATCTACCCCTATCTGCATCAGTCGGCGTCTCAGTCGGCGTCGTAGTCTCTGTAGGCGTCTTAGTCACTGCCGCTGTCGATTGGGAGGCTCTGCTGCCTTCTCTATGCCTATATCTACCCCTACCTGCCTCAGTCGGCGTCTCAGTCGGCGTCGCAGCCTCTGTCAGCGTCTCTGTAGGCATCTCATTTGTGTCCGCTGTCGATTGGGTAGTCTACTGCCTTCTCTATGTCTATGTCTAACCATCTCTGCCTCAGTCGGCGTCTCAGTCGGCGTCGCAGCCTCTGTAAGCGTCGCAGCCTCTGTGAGCGTGACTGTAGGCGTCTCAGTTGTTGCCGCAGTCGATTGGCTTGTCTGCTGCCTTCTCTAAGCCTACGTCTAACCCTCTCTGCTTCAGTGGCGTCTCAGTCGTCGGCGCAGCCTCTGTCAACATCGCAGCCACTGTCAGCGTCTCTGTAGGCGTCTTAGTCGCTGCCGCTGTCGATTGGGGGTCTGCTGCCTTCTCTATGCCTATATCTACCCCTATCTGCCTCAGTCGGCGTCGCAGCCTCTGTCAGCGTCTCTGTAGGCGTCTCAGTCGCTGCCGCTGTCGATTGGGGGTCTGCTGCCTTCTCTATGCCAATATCTATCCCTCTCTGCCTCAGTCGGGGTCTCAGTTGGCTTCGCAGCCTCTGTCAGCGTCTCTGTAGGCGTCTCAGTCGCTGCCGCTGTCGATTGAGGGGTCTGCTGCCTTCAATATGCCTATATTTACCTCTATCTGCCTCTGTCGGCATCTCAGTCGGCGTCGCAGCCTCTATCATCGTCTCTGTAGGCGTCTCAGTTGTTGCCGCTGTCGATTGGGTAGTCTGCTGTCTTCTCTATGTATATGTCTAACCATCTCTGCCTCAGTCGGCGTCTCAGTCGGCGTCGCAGCCTCTGTCAGCGTCGCAGCCTCTGTGAGCGTCTCTGTAGGCATCTCAGTCGCTGCGCTGGCGATTGGGGGGCTGCTGCCTCCTCTATGCCTATATCTACCCCTATCAGCCTCAGTCGGCGTCTCAGTCGGCATCGCAGCCTCTGTCAGCGTCTATGTAGGCGTCTCAGTCGCTGCCGCTGTCGATTGGGGGTCTGCAGCCTTCTCTATGCCTATATCTAAACCTACCTGCCACAGTCGGCATCTCAGTCGGCGTCGCAGCCTCTGTCAGCGTCTCTGTATGCGTCTCAGTTGTTGCCGCAGTCGATTGGCTTGTCTGCTGCCTTCTCTAAGCCTATGTCTAACCCTCTCTGCTTCAGTGGCGTCTCAGTCGTCGGCGCAGCCTCTGTCAACGTCGCAGCCACTGTCAGCGTCTCTGTAGGCGTCTTAGTCGCTGCCGCTGTCGATTGGGGGTCTGCTGCCTTCTCTATGCCTATATCTACCCCTATCTGCCTCAGTCGGCGTCGCAGCCTCTGTCAGCGTCTCTGTAGGCGTCTCAGTCGCTGCCGCTGTCGATTGGGGGTCTGCTGCCTTCTCTATGCCAATATCTATCCCTCTCTGCCTCAGTCGGGGTCTCAGTTGGCGTCGCAGCCTCTGTCAGCGTCTCTGTAGGCGTCTCAGTCGCTGCCGCTGTCGATTGAGGGGTCTGCTGCCTTCTCTATGCCTATATTTACCTCTATCTGCCTCTGTCGGCATCTCAGTCGGCGTCGCAGCCTCTATCATCGTCTCTGTAGGCGTCTCAGTTGTTGCCGCTGTCGATTGGGTAGTCTGCTGTCTTCTCTATGTATATGTCTAACCATCTCTGCCTCAGTCGGCGTCTCAGTCGGCGTCGCAGCCTCTGTCAGCGTCGCAGCCTCTGTGAGCGTCTCTGTAGGCATCTCAGTCGCTGCGCTGGCGATTGGGGGGCTGCTGCCTCCTCTATGCCTATATCTTCCCCTATCTGCCTCAGTCGGCGCCACAGTCAGCTTCGCAGCCTCTGTCAGCGTCTCTGTAGGTGTCTCAGTCGCTGCCGCTGTCGATTGGGGCGTCTTCTGCCTTCTCTATGCCAATATCTACCCTTATCTGCCTCAGTCGGCGTCTCAGTCGGCGTCGCAGCCTCTATCAGCGTCTCTGTATGCGTCTCAGTTGTTGCCGCTGTCGATTGGGTTGTCTGCTGCATTCTCTATGTCTATGTCTAACCCTCTCTGCCTCAGTCGGCGTCTCAGCCTCTCTCAGCGTCTCTGTAGGCGACTCAGTAGCTGCCGCTGTCGATTGTGGGTCTGCTGCCTTCTCTATGCCTATATCTACCCTATCTGCCTCAGTCGGCATCTTAGTCGGCGTCGCAGCCTCTGTCTGCGTCTCTGTAGGCGTCTCAGTCGCTGCCACTGTCGATTGGGGGATCTGCTGCCCTTCTCTACGCCTATATCTACCCCTATCTGCCTCAGTCAGCGTCTCAGTCGGCGTCGCAGCCTATGTCAGCGTCTCTGTAGGCGTCTCAGTCGCTGCCGCTGTTGATTGGGGGGTCTGCTGCCTTCTCTATGCCTATATCTACCCTTATCTGCCTCAGTCGGCTTCGCAGTCTCTATCAGCGTCTCTGTAGGCGTCTCAGTTGTTGACGCTGTCCATTGAGGGGTCTGCTGCATTCTCTATGCCTATGTCTAACCCTCTCTGCCTCCGGGCGGGCGTCTCATTCATCGACGCAGCCTCAGTCAATGTCGCAGCCACTGTCAGCGTCTCTGTAGGCGTCTGAGTCGCTGCCGCTGTCGATTGGAGGTTCTGTTGCCTTCTCTATGCCTATATCTACCCCTATCTGCCTCAGTCGGCATCTCAGTTGGCGTCAAAGCCTCTGTTAGCGTCTCTGTAGGCGTCTCAGTCGCTGCCGCTGTCGATTGGGGGGTCTGCTGCCTTCTCTATGCCTATATCTACCCCTACCTGCCTCAGTCGGCGTCACAGTCGGCGTAGCAGCTTCGATTGTGGGGTCTGCTGCCTTCTCTATGTCAATATCTACCCCTATCTGCCTCAGTCGGCATCGCAGCCTCTCTCAGCGTCTCTGAATAAGTCTCAGTCGCTGCCGCTGTCTATATTTACCTCTATCTGCCTCTGTCGGCATCTCAGTCGGCGTCGCAGCCTCTATCATCGTCTCTGTAGGCGTCTCAGTTGTTGCCGCTGTCGATTGGGTAGTCTGCTGTCTTCTCTATGTCTATGTCTAACCATCTCTGCCTCAGTCGGCGTCTCAGTCGGCGTCGCAGCCTCTGTCAGCGTCGCAGCCTCTGTGAGCGTCTCTGTAGGCATCTCAGTCGCTGCGCTGTCGATTGGGGGGCTGCTGCCTTCTCTATGCCTATATCTACCCCTATCTGCCTCAGTCGGTGTATCAGTCGGCGTCGCAGCCTCTGTCAGCCTCTCTGTAGGTGTCTCAGTCGCTGCCACTGTCGATTGGGGGATCTGCTGCCTTCTCTACGCCTATATCTACCCCTATCTGCCTCAGTCAGCGTCTCAGTCGGCGTCGCAGCCTATGTCAGCGTCTCTGTAGGCGTCTCAGTCGCTGCATTGGGGGGGTCTGCTGCCTTCTCTATGCCTATATCTACCCCTATCTGCCTCAGTCGGCTTCGCAGTCTCTATCAGCGTCTCTGTAGGCGTCTCAGTTGTTGACGCTGTCCATTGAGGGGTCTGCTGCCTTCTCTTTGCCTATGTCTAACTCTCTCTACCCTCAGTCGGCGTCTCATTCGTCGACGCAGCCTCAGTCAATTTCGCAGCCACTGCCAGCGTCTCTGTAGGGCGTCGCTGCCGCTGTCGATTGGGGGGGGTCTGCTGCCTTCTCTAAGCCTATATCTACCCTTATCTGCCTCAGTCGGTGTCTCAGTCGGCGTCGCAGCCTCTGTCAGCGTCTCTGTAGGCGTCTCAGTCGCTGCCGCTGTCGATTGGGGGTCTGCTGCCTTCTCTATGCCTATATCTACCCCTATCTGCATCAGTCGGCGTCTCAGTCGGCGTCGTAGTCTCTGTAGGCGTCTTAGTCACTGCCGCTGTCGATTGGGGGGCTCTGCTGCCTTCTCTATGCCTATATCTACCCTTATCTGCCTCAGTCGGTGTCTCAGTCGGCGTCGCAGTCTCTGTCAGCCTCTCTGAATGCATCTCAGTCGCTGCCGCTGTCGATTGGGGGGTCTGCTGCCTTCTCTAAGCCTATATCTACACCTATCTGCCTCAGTCGGCGCTCAGTCGGCATCGCAGCCTATGTCAGCGTCTCTGTAGCCGCCTCAGTCGCTGCCACTGTTGATTGGGGGGTCTGCTGACTTCTCTATGCCCATATCTTCCCCTATCTGCCTCAGTGGGCGCCACAGTCAGCTTCGCAGCCTCTTTCAGCGTCTCTGTAGGTGTCTCAGTCGCTGCCGCTGTCGATTGGGGCGTCTGCTGCCTTCTCTATGCCAATATCTACCTTTATCTGCCTCAGTCGGCGTCGCAACCTATATCAGCGTCTCTGAATGAGTCTTAGTTGTTGCCGCTGTCGATTGCGGGGTCTGATGCCTTCTCTTTGCCTATATCTACCCATATCTGCCTCAGTCGGCGTCTCAGTCGGCATCGTTGCCTCTGTCAGCGTCTATGTAGGCGTTTCAGTCCGTGCCGCTGTCGATTGGGGGGTCTGCTGCCTTCTCCATGCCTATATCTACCCCTACCTGCCTCAGTCGGCATCTTAGTCGGCATCGCAGCCTCTGTCAGACTCTCTGTAGGCGGCTCATTTGTTACCGCTGTCGATAGGGGGATCTGCTGCCTTCTCTATGCCTATATCTACCCCTATCTGCCTCAGTCGGCGTCGCTGCCTCTATCAGCGTTTCTGTATGCGTCTCAGTTGTTGTCGCTGTCGATTAGGTTGTCTGCTGCATTCAATATGTCTATGTCTAACCCTCTCTGCCTCAGTCGGCGTCTCAGTCGGCGTCGCAGATTCTGTCAGCGTCTCTGTAGGCGTCTCAGTCGCTGCCGCTGTCGATTGGGGGTCTGCTGCCAACTCTATGTCTATATCTACCTCTATCTGCCTCAGGCGGCGTCTCAGTCGGCGTCGCAGCCTCTTGTCAGCGTCTCTGTCAGCATCTCAGTCGCTGCCGCTGTCGATTCGGGGGTCTGCTGCCTTCTCTATGGCTATATCTACCCCTGTCTGCCTCAGTCGGCGTCTCAGCCTCTCTCAGCGTCTCTGTAGGCGACTCAGTAGCTGCGGCTGTCGATTGTGGGTCTGCTGCCTTCTCTATGCCTATATCTACCCCTATCTGCCTCAGTCGGCATCTCAGTCGGCGTCGCAGCCTCTGTGAGCGTCTCTGTAGGTGTCTCAGTCGCTGCCACTGTCGATTGGGGGATCTGCTGCCTTCTCTACGCCTATATATACCCCTATCTGCCTCAGTCAGCGTCTCAGTCGGCGTCGCAGCCTATGTCAGCGTCTCTGTAGGCGTCTCAGTCGCTGCCGCTGTCGATTCGGGGGCTGCTGCTTTCTCTATGCCTATATCTACCCCTATCTGCCTCAGTCGGCGTCTCAGTCGGCGTCGCAGCCTCTGTCAGCCTCTCTGAATGCATCTCAGTCGCTGCCGCTGTCGATTGGGGGGTCTGCTGCCTTCTCTAAGCCTATATCTACACCTATCTGCCTCAGTCGGCGCTCAGTCGGCATCGCAGCCTATGTCAGCGTCTCTGTAGCCGTCTCAGTCGCTGCCACTGTTGATTGGGGGGTCTGCTGACTTCTCTATGCCTATATCTTCCCCTATCTGCCTCAGTCGGCGCCACAGTCAGCTTCGCAGCCTCTGTCAGCGTCTCTGTAGGTGTCTCAGTCGCTGCCGCTGTCGATTGGGGCGTCTGCTGCCTTCTCTATGCCAATATCTACCCTTATCTGCCACAGTCGGCGTCTCAGTCGGCGTCGCAGCCTCTGTCAGCCTCTCTGAATGCGTCTCAGTCGCTGCCGCTGTCGATTGGGGGCTCTGCTGCCATCTCTATGCTTATATCTACCCCTATCTGCCTCAGTCGGCGTCTCAGTCGGCGTCGCAGCCTCTGTCAGACCCTCTGTAGGCGGCTCATTTGTTACCGTTGTCGATTGGGGGATCTGCTGCCTTCTCTATGCCTATATCTACCCCTATCTGCCTCAATCGGCGTCTCAGTTGGCGTCAAAGCCTCTAAGCGTCTCAGTCGCTGCCGCTGTCGATTGGTGGGGTCTGCTGCCTTCTCTATGCCTATATCTACCCCTACCTGCCTCAGTCGGCGTCACAGTCGGCGTAGCAGCTTCGATTGTGGGGTCTGCTGCCTTCTCTATGTCAATATCTACCCCTATCTGCATCAGTCGGCGTCTCAGTCGGCGTCGTAGTCTCTGTAGGCGTCTTAGTCACTGCCGCTGTCGATTGGGGGTCTGCTGCCTTCTCTATGCCAATATCTACCCCTATCTGCCTCAGTCGGCGTCTCAGTCGGCGTCGCAGCCTCTGTCAGCGTCTCTGTAGGCATCTCATTTGTGTCCGCTGTCGATTGGGTAGTCTACTGCCTTCTCTATGTCTATGTCTAACCATCTCTGCCTGAGTCGGCGTCTCAGTCGGCGTCGCAGCCTCTGTAAGCGTCGCAGCCTCTGTGAGCGTGACTGTAGGCGTCTCAGTCGCTGCCGCTGTCGATTGGGGGGTCTGCTGCCTTCTCTATGCCTATATCTACCCCTATCTGCATCAGTCGGCGTCTCAGTCGGCGTCGTAGTCTCTGTAGGCGTCTTAGTCACTGCCGCTGTCGATTGGGGGGTCTGCTGCCTTCTCTAAGCCTATATCTACACCTATCTGCCTCAGTCGGCGCTCAGTCGGCATCGCAGCCTATGTCAGCGTCTCTGTAGCCGTCTCAGTCGCTGCCACTGTTGATTGGGGGGTCTGCTGACTTCTCTATGCCTATATCTTCCCCTATCTGCCTCAGTGTGCGCCACAGTCAGCTTCGCAGCCTCTTTCAGCCTCTCTGTAGGTGTCTCAGTCGCTGCCGCTGTCGATTGGGGCGTCTGCTGCCTTCTCTATGCCAATATCTACCTTTATCTGCCTCAGTCGGCGTCGCAACCTATATCAGCGTCTCTGAATGAGTCTTAGTTGTTGCCGCTGTCGATTGCGGGGTCTGATGCCTTCTCTTTGCCTATATCTACCCATATCTGCCTCAGTCAGCGTCTCAGTCGGCATCGTTGCCTCTGTCAGCGTCTATGTAGGCGTTTCAGTCGCTGCCTCTGTCGATTGGGAGGTCTGCTGCATTCTCTATGCCAAAATCTACCCCTATATACCTCAGTTGGCGTCGCAGCCTCTGTCAGCGTATCTGTTGGCGTCTTAGTTGTTGCCGCTGTCGATTGGGTTGTGTGCTGCCTTCTCTATGCCTATGTCTAACCATCTCTGAATCAGTCGGCGTCTCAGTCGGCGTCGCAGCCTCTGTCAGCGTCGCAGCCTCTGTCAGCGTGTCTGTAGGCGTCAAAGTTGTTGCCGCTGTCGATTGGTGGGTCTGCTGCCTTCTCTATGCCTATATCTACCCCTATCTGCTTCAGTCGGCATTTCAATCGGAGTCGCAGCCTCTCTCAGCGTCTCTGTAAACGTCTCAGTTGTTGCCGCTGTCGATTGGGTTGTCTGCTGCCTTCTCTATGTCAATATCTACCCCTATCTGTCTCAGTCGGCATCGCAGCCTCTCTCAGCGTCACTGAATGCGTCTCAGTCGCTGCCGCTGTCGATTGGGGGGTCTGCTGCCTTCTCTATGCCTATATCTACCCCTATCTGCCTCAGTCGGCGTCTCTGATGCCGTCGCAGCCTCTGTCAGCGTCTCTGTAGGCGTCTCAATCGCTGCCGCTGTCGATTGGGGGTCTGCTCCCTTCTCTATGCCTATATCTACCCCTATCTGCCTCAGTCGGCGGTTTAGTCGGCGTCGTAGCTTGTGTCAGCGTATCTGTAGGCGTCTCAATCGCTGCCGCTGTCGATTGGGGGTCTGCTCCCTTCTCTATGCCTATATCTACCCCTATCTGCCTCAGTCGGCGTCTCAGTCGGCGTCGCAGCATCTGTCAGCGTCTCTGTAGGCGTCTCAGTCGTTGCCGCTATCGATTGGGGGGTCAGCTGCCTTCTCTATGCCTATATCTACTCCTCTCTGCCTCAGTCGGAGTCTCAGTCGGCTTCGCAGCCTCTGTCAGCGTCTCAGTAGGCGTCTCAGTCGTTGCCGCTGTCGTTTGGAGGGGTGGACTGCTGCCTTCTCTATGTCTATGTCTACCCATCTCTGCCTCAGTCGGCGTCTCAGTTGGCATCGCAGCCTCTGTCAGCGTCTCTGTAGGCATCTCAGTCGCTGCCGCTTTCGATTGGGTGGTCTGCTGCGTTCTCTATGCCTATATCTACCCCTATCTGCCTCAGTCGGCGTCTCAGTTGGCGTTGCAGCCTCTATCAGCGTCTCTGTATGCGTCTCAGTTGCTGCCGCTGTCGATTGGGTTGTCTGCTGCATTCTCTATGCCTATGTCTAACCCTCTCTGCCTCAGTCGGCGTCTCAGTCGGCGTCGCAGCCTCTGTCAGCGTCTCTGTAGGCGTCTCAGTCGCTGCCGTTGTCTATTGCTGCTTTCTCTATGCCTATATCTACCTATATCTGCCTCAGTCGGCGTCGCAGCCTCTCTCATCGTCTCTGTAGGCGACTCAGTAGCTGCGGCTGTCGATTGGGCGTCTGCTGCATTCTCTATGCCTATATCTACCCCTATCTGCCTCAGTCGGCGTCTCAGTCGGCGTCGCAGCCTCTGTCAGCGTCTCTGTAAGCCTCTCAATCGCTGCCGCTCTCGATTGGGGGGTCTGCTGCCTTCACTATGTCAATATCTACCCGTATCTGCCT
Source organism: Clusia tigrina (assembly GCA_920105625.2). Taxonomy (NCBI): domain Eukaryota; kingdom Metazoa; phylum Arthropoda; class Insecta; order Diptera; family Clusiidae; genus Clusia; species Clusia tigrina. The sequence continues at coordinate 71,524,349 of OV050031.1, read as the reverse complement.
CAGTCGGCGTCTCAGCCTCTGTCAGAGTCTCTGTAGGAGTCTCAGTCGCTGCCGCTGTCGATTGGGGGGTCTGCTGCCTTCAATATGTCAATATCTACCCGTATCTGCCTCAGTCGGCGTCTCAGCCTCTGTCAGAGTCTCTGTAGGAGTCTCAGTCGCTGCCGCTGTCGATTGGGGGGTCTGCTGCCTTCTGTATGCCTATATCTACCGTTATATGCCACAGTCGGCGTCTCAGTCACCGTCGCAGCCTCTGTCAGCCTCTCTGAATGCGTCTCAGTCGCTGCCGCTGTTGATTGGGGGGTCTGATGGCTTCTCTATACCTATCTCTTCCCCTATCTGCCTCAGTCGGCGTCTCAGTGGGCGTCGCAGCCTCTGTCAGCGCCTCTGAAAGCGTCTCAGTTGTTGCCGCTCTCGATTGGTGGGTCTGCCGCCTTCTCTATGCCTAAGTCTACCCCTATCTGCCTCAGTCAGCATCGCAGCCTCTCTCAGCGTCTCTGTAGGCGTCTCAGTTGTTGCCGCTGTCGATTGGGGGGTCTGCTGCCTTCTCTATGCCTATATCTACCCCTATCTGCCTCAGTCGGCGTCTCAGTCGCCGTCGCAGCCTCTTGTCACCGTCTCTGTAGGCGTCTCAGTCGCTGCCGCTGTCGATTGGGGTGTCTGATGCCTTCTCTATGCCTATATCTACCCTTATCTGCCTCAGTCAGCGTCGCAGCTTCTGTCAGCGTCTCTGTAGGCGTCTCAGTCGCTGCCGCTGTTGATTGGGGGGTCTGCTGCCTTCTCTATGCCTATATCTACCCCTATCTGCCTCAGTCGACGGGTCAGTCGGCTTCGCAGCCTCTGTCAGCGTCTCTGTAGGCGTCTCAGTCGTTGCCGCTATTGATTGGGGTGTCTGCTGCCTTCTCTATGCCTACATCTACCCCTCTACTCCTCTGTCGGCGGTTCAGTCGGCGTCGTAGCGTCTGTCAGCGCATCTGTAGGCCTCTCAGTCGCTGCCGCTGTCGATTGGGGGTCTGCTGCCTTCTCTATGCCTCTATCTATCCCTATCTGCCTCAGTCGGCGTCTCAGTCGGCGTCGCAGCATATGTCAGAGTCTCTGCAGGCGTCTCAGTCGTTGCCGCTGTCGATTGGGGGGTCTGCTGCCTTCTCTATGCCTATATCTACTCCTCTCTGCCGCAGTCGGCGTCTCAGTCGGCTTCGCAGCCTCTGTCAGCGTCTCTGTAGGCGTCTCAGTCTTTGCCGCTGTCGATTGGAGGGGGGGACTGCTACCTTCTCTATGCCTATATCTACCAATCTCTGCCTTAGTCGGCGTCTCAGTTGGCGTCGCAGCCTCTGTCAGCGTCTCTGTAGGCGTCTCAGTCGCTGCCGCTGTCGATTGGGAGGTCTGCTACCTCCTCTATATCAATATCTACTCCTCTCTGCCTCAGTCGGCGTCTCAGTCGGCTACGCAGCCTCTGCCAGCGTCGCAGCCGCTGTCAGCGTCTCTGTAGGCGTCTCAGTCGCTGCCGCTGTCGATTGAGGGTTCAGTTGCCTTCTCTATGCCTATATCTACCCCTATCTGCCTCTGCCAGCGTCTTAGTCGGCGTCAAAGCATCTGTCAGCGTCTCTGTAGGCACCTCAGTCGCTGCCGCTGTCCATTGGGGGGTCTGCTGCCTTCTCTATGTCTATATCTACCCTTATCTGCTTCAGTCGGCATCTCAGTCGGCGTCGCAGCCTCTGTCAGAATCTCTGTAGGCGTCTCAGTCGCTGCTGCTGTCGATTGGGGGGTCTGCTGCCTTCTGTATGCCTATATCTACCATTATCTGCCTCAGTCGGCGTCGCAGCCTCTGTCAGCGTCTATGTAGGTGTCTCAGTCGCTGCCGCTGTCGATTGGGGGGTCTGCTGCCTTCTCTATGTCAATATCTACCCCTATCTGCCTCAGTCGGCGTCTCAGTCGGCGTTGCAGCCTCTTGTCAGCCTCTCTGTCAGCGTCTCTTTAGGCGTCTCAGTCGCTGCCGCTGTCGATTGGGGAGTCTGCTGCCTTCTCTATGTCAATATCTACCCGTATCTGCCTCAGTCGGCGTCTCAGCCTCTGTCAGAGTCTCTGTAGGCGTCTCAGTCGCTGCCGCTGTCAATTGGGGGGTCTGCTGCCTTCTCTATGCCTATATCTACCCCTATCTGCCTCTGCCAGCGTCTTAGTCGGCGTCAAAGCATCTGTCAGCGTCTCTGTAGGCACCTCAGTCGCTGCCGCTGTCCATTGGGGGGTCTGCTGCCTTCTCTATGCCTATATCTACCCTTATCTGCTTCAGTCGGCATCTCAGTCGGCGTCGCAGCCTCTGTCAGCATCTCTGTAGGCGTCTCAGTCGCTGCCGCTGTCGATTGGGAGGTCTGCTGCCTCCTCTATGTCAATATCTACCCGTATCTGCGTCAGTCGGCGGCTCAGCCTCTGTAAGAGTCTCTGTATGCGTCTCAGTCGCTGCCGCTGTCGATTGGGGGGTCTGCTGCCTTCTGTATGCCTATATCTACCCTTATCTGCCTCAGTCGGCGTCGCAGCCTCTGTCAGCGTCTATGTAGGTGTCTCAGTCGCTGCCGCTGTCGATTGGGGGTCTGCTGCCTTCTCTATGTCAATATCTACCCTTATCTGCCTCAGTCGGCATCTCAGTCAGCGTCGCAGCCTCTGTCAGCCTCTCTGAATGCGTCTTAGTCGCTGCCGCTGTCGATTGAGGGGTCTGCTGCCTTCTCTATGCCTACATCTATCCCTATCTGCCTCTGCCGGCGTCTCAGTGGGCGTCGCAGCCTATGTCAGCGACTCTGTAGGCGTCTCAGTCGCTGCCGCTGTCGATTGGGGGGTCTGCTGCCTTCTGTATGCCTATATCTACCCATATCTGCCTCAGTCGGCATCTCAGTCGGCGTCGCAGCGTCTGTCAGCGTCTATGTAGGCGTCTCAGTCGCTACCGCTGTGGATTGGGGGGGTCTGCTTCCTTCTCTATGTCAATATCTACCCTTATCTGCCTCAATCGGCGTCTCAGTCAGCGTCGCAGCCTCTGTCAGCCTCTCTGAATGCGTCTCAGTCGCTGCCGCTGTCGATTGGGGGGTCTGCTGATTTCTCTATGCCCACATCTAGCCCTATTTGCCTCTGTCGTCGTCTCAGAGGGCTTCGCAGCCTATGTAGGCGTCTCAGTCGCTGCCGCTGTAGATTGGGGGGTCTGCTGACTTCTCTATGCCTATCTCTTCCCCTATCTGCCTCAGTCGGCGCCACAGTCGGCGCCACAGTCGGCGCCACAGTCGGCGCCACAGTCGGCGCCACAGTCGGCTTCGCAGCCTCTGTCAGCGTCTCTGTAGGTGTCTCAGTCGCTGCCGCTGTCGATTGGGGGGTCTGCTTCCTTCTCTATGCCAATATCTAACCTTATCTGCCTCAGTTATCGTCTCAGTCGGCGTCGCAGCCTCTGTCAGCGTCTCTTTAGGCGTCTCAGTCGCTGCCGCTGTCGATTGGGGAGTCTGCTGCCTTCTCTATGTCAATATCTACCCGTATCTGCCTCAGTCGGCGTCTCAGCCTCTGTCAGAGTCTCTGTAGGCGTCTCAGTCGCTGCCGCTGTCAATTGGAGGGTCTGCTGCCTTCTTTATGCCAATATCTACCCTTATCTGCCTCAGTCGGCATCTCAGTCGCCGTCGCAGCCTATGTCAGCTTCGCAGCCTCTGTCAGCGTCTCTGTAGGCGTCTCAGTCGCTGCTGCTGTCGATTGGGGGGAATGCTGCCTTCTCTATGCCTATATCTACCCCTATCTGCCTCAGTCGGCGTCTCAGTCGGCGTTGCAGCCTCTTGTCAGCCTCTCTGTCAGCGTCTCTTTAGGCGTCTCAGTCGCTGCCGCTGTCGATTGGGGAGTCTGCTGCCTTCTCTATGTCAATATCTACCCGTATCTGCCTCAGTCGGCGTCTCAGCCTCTGTCAGAGTCTCTGTAGGCGTCTCAGTCGCTGCCGCTGTCAATTGGGGGGTCTGCTGCCTTCTTTATGCCAATATCTACCCTTATCTGCCTCAGTCGGCATCTCAGTCGGCGTCGCAGCCTCTGTCAGCGTCTCTCTAGGCGTCTCAGTCGCTGCCGCCGTCGATTGGGGGGTCTGCTGCATTCTCTATGCCAATATCTACCCGTATCTGCCTCAGTCAGCGTCTCAGCCACTGTCAGAGGCTCTGTAGGCGTCTCAGTCGCTGCCGCTGTCGATTGGGGGCTCTGCTGCCTTCTGTATGCATATATCTACCCCTATCTGCCTCAGTCGGCAACTCAGTCGCCGTCGCAGCCTATGTCAGCTTCGCAGCCTCTGTCAGCGTCTCTGTAGGCGTCTCAGTCGCTGCTGCTGTCGATTGGGGGGAATGCTGCCTTCTCTATGCCTATATCTACCCCTATCTGCCTCAGTCGGCGTCTCAGTCGGCGTTGCAGCCTCTTGTCAGCCTCTCTGTCAGCGTCTCTTTAGGCGTCTCAGTCGCTGCCGCTGTCGATTGGGGAGTCTGCTGCCTTCTCTATGTCAATATCTACCCGTATCTGCCTCAGTCGGCGTCTCAGCCTCTGTCAGAGTCTCTGTAGGCGTCTCAGTCGCTGCCGCTGTCAATTGGGGGGTCTGCTGCCTTCTTTATGCCAATATCTACCCTTATCTGCCTCAGTCGGCATCTCAGTCGGCGTCGCAGCCTCTGTCAGCGTCTCTCTAGGCGTCTCAGTCGCTGCCGCCGTCGATTGGGGGGTCTGCTGCATTCTCTATGCCAATATCTACCCGTATCTGCCTCAGTCGGCGTCTCAGCCTCTGTCAGAGGCTCTGTAGGCGTCTCAGTCGCTGCCGCTGTCGATTGGGGGGTCTGCTGCCTTCTGTATGCCTATATCTACTCTTACCTGCCTCAGTCGGCCTCTCAGCCTCTGTCAGAGGCTCTGTAGGCGTCTCAGTCGCTGCCGCTGTCGATTGGGGGGGTCTGCTGCCTTCTGTATGCCTATATCTACCCCTATCTGCCTCAGTCGGCGTCTCAGGCGGCGTCGCAGCCTCTGTCAGCGTCTCTGTAGGCGTCTCAGTCGCTGCCGCTGTCGATTGGGGGTCTGCTGCCTTCTGTATGCCTATATCTACCCCTATCTGCCTCAGTCGGCAACTCAGTCGGCTTCGCAGCCTCTGTCAGCGTCTCTCTAGGCGTCTCAGTCGCTGCCGCCGTCGATTGGGGGGTCTGCTGCATTATCTATGCCAATATCTACCCCTTGCTGCCTCAGTCGGCGTCGCAGCCTCTGTAAGCGTCTCTTTAGGCGTCTCAGTCGCTGCCGCCGTCGATTGGGGGGTCTGCTGCATTCTCTATGCCAATATCTACCCGTATCTGCCTCAGTCGGCCTCTCAGCCTCTGTCAGAGGCTCTGTAGGCGTCTCAGTCGCTGCCGCTGTCGATTGGGGGGTCTGCTGCCTTCTGTATGCCTATATCTACCTCTATCTGCCTCAGTCGGCGTCTCAGGCGGCGTCGCAGCCTCTGTCAGCGTCTCTGTAGGCGTCTCAGTCGCTGCCGCTGTCGATTGAGGGGTCTGCTGCCTTCTCTATGCCTATATCTACTCCTCTCTGCCTCAGTCGGCGTCTCAGTCGGCTTCGCAGCCTCTGTCAGCGTCTCTGTAGGCGTCTCAGTCGCTGCCGCCGCCGATTGGGGGTCTGCTGTATTCTCTATGCCTATATCTACCCCTATCTGCCTTAGTCGGCGTCTCAGTCGGCGTCGCAGCCTCTTGTCAGCGTCTCTCTAGGCGTCTCTCTAGGCGTCTCTGTAGGCGTCTCAGTCGCTGCTGCTGTCGATTGAGGGGTCTGCTGCCTTCTCTATGCCTATATCTACCCCTATCTGCTTCAGTCGGCATCTCAGTCGGCGTCGCAGCCTCTATCAGCGTCTCTGTATGCGTCTCAGTTGCTGCCGCTGTCGATTGGGGGTCTGCTGCCTTCTCTATGCCTATATCTACCCCTACCTGCCCCAGTCGGCATCTCAGTCGGCTTCGCAGCCTCTGTCAGCGTCTCTTTAGGCGTCTCAGTCGCTGCCGCCGTCGATTGGGGGGTCTGCTGCATTATCTATGCCAATATCTACCCCTTGCTGCCTCAGTCGGCGTCGCAGCCTCTGTAAGCGTCTCTTTAGGCGTCTCAGTCGCTGCCGCTGTCGATTGGGGAGTCTGCTGCCTTCTCTATGTCAATATCTACCCGTATCTGCCTCAGTCGGCGTCTCAGCCTCTGTCAGAGTCTCTGTAGGCGTCTCAGTCGTTGCCGCTGTCAATTGGGGGGGGGTCTGCTGCCTTCTTTATGCCTATATCTACCCTTATCTGCCTCAGTCGGCATCTTAGTCGGCGTCGCAGCCTCTGTCAGCGACTCTCTAGGCGTCTCAGTGGCTGCCGCCGTCGATTGGGGGGTCTGCTGCATTCTCTATGCCAATATCTACCCGTATCTGCCTCAGTCGGCCTCTCAGCCTCTCTCAGAGGCTCTGTAGGCGTCTCAGTCGCTGCCGCTGTCGATTGGGGGGTCTGCTGCCTTCTGTATGCATATATCTACCCCTATCTGCCTCAATCGGCGTCTCAGGCGGCGTCGCAGCCTCTGTCAGCGTCTCTGTAGGCGTCTCAGTCGCTGCCGCTATCGATGGAGGGGTCTGCTGCCTTCTCTATGCCTATATCTACCCCTATCTGTTTCAGTCGGCATTTGAGTCGGCGTCGCAGCCTCTGTCAGCGTCTCTGTAGGCGTCTCAGTCGCTGCCGCCGTCGATTGGGGTCTGCTGCATTCTCTATGCCAATATCTACCCCTATCTGCCTCAGTCGGCGTCGCAGCCTCTGTCAGCGTCTCTGTAGGCGTCTCAGTCGCTGCCGCTGTCGATTGAGGGGTCTGCTGCCTTCTCTATGGCTATATCTACCCCTATCCGCATCAGTCATCGTCTCAGTGGGCGTCGCAGCCTCTGTCAGCATCTCTGTAGGCTTCTCAGTTGTTGCCGCTGTCGATTGGTGGGTCTGCTGCCTTCTCTATGCCTATATCTACCCCTATCTGCTTCAGTCGGCATCTCAGTCGGCGTCGCAGCCTCTATCAGCGTCTCTGTATGCGTCTCAGTTGCTGCCGCTGTCGATTGGGGGTCTGCTGCCTTCTCTATGCCTATATCTACCCCTACCTGCCTCTGTCGGCATCTCAGTCGGCTTCGCAGCCTCTGTCAGCGTCTCTCTAGGCGTCTCAGTCGCTGCCGCCGTCGATTGGGGGGTCTGCTGAATTATCTATGCCAATATCTACCCCTATCTGCCTCAGTCGGCGTCTCAGCCTCTGTCAGAGTCTCTGTAGGCGTCTCAGTCGCTGCCGCTGACAATTGGGGGGTCTGCTGCGGTCTTTATGCCTATATCTACCCTTATCTGCCTCAGTCGGCATCTCAGTCGGCGTCGCAGCCTCTGTCAGCGTCTCTCTATGCGTCTCAGTCGCTGCCGCCGTCGATTGAGGGGTCTGCTGCATTCTCTATGCCAATATCTACCCGTATCTGCCTCAGTCGGCGTCTCAGCCTCTGTCAGAGGCTCTGTAGGCGTCTCAGTCGCTGCCGCTGTCTATTGGGGGGTCTGCTGCCTTCTGTATGCATATCTACCCCTATCTGCCTCAGTCGGCAACTCAGTCGCCGTCGCAGCCTCTGGCAGCTTCGCAGCCTCTGTCAGCTTCGCAGCCTCTGTCAGCATCTCTGTAGGCGTCTCAGTCGCTGCTGCTGTCGATTGGGGGTCTGCTGCCTTCTCTATGCCTATATCTACCCCTATCTGCCTCAGTCGGCGTCTCAGTCGGCGTCGCAGCCTCTTGTCAGCGTCTCTGTAGGCATCTCAGTCGCTGCCGCCGTCGATTGGGGGGTCTGCTGCATTCTCTATGCCTATATCTACCCCTGTCTGCCTCAGTCGGCGTCTCAGTCGGCGTCGCAGCCTCTTGTCAGCGTCTCTGTAGGCGTCTCTGTAGGCGTCTCTGTAGGCGTCTAAGTCGCTGCTGCTGTCGATTGGGGGGTCTGCTGGCTTCTCTATGGCTATATCTACCCCTATCCTTATCAGTCGGCATGGCAGCCTCTCTCAGCATCTCTGTTGGCGTCTCAGTAGCTGCCGCAGTCGATTGGGGGGTCTGCTGCATTCTCTATGCCTATATCTACCAATATCTGCCTCAGTCGGTGTCTCAGGCGGCGTCGCAGCCTCTGGCAGCGTCTCTGTAGGCGTCTCAGTCGCTGCCGCTGTCGATTGAGGGGTCTGCTGCTTTCTCTATGCCAATATCTACCCGTATCTGCCTCAGTCGGCGTCTCAGCCTCTGTCAGAGGCTCTGTAGGCGTCTCAGTCGCTGCCGCTGTCGATTGGGGGGTCTGCTGCCTTCTGTATGCATATATCTACCCCTATCTGCCTCAGTCGGTGTCTCAGGCGGCGTCGCAGCCTCTGGCAGCGTCTCTGTAGGCATCTCAGTTGCTGCCGCCGTCGATTGGGGGGTCTGCTGCATTCTCTACCCCTATCTGCCTCAGTCGGCGTCTCAGTCGGCCTCGCAGCCTCTTGTCAGCGTCTCTGTAGGCGTTTCCGTAGGCCTCTCAGTCGCTGCTGCTGTCGATTGGGGGGTCTGCTGCTTTCTCTATGGCTATATCTACCCCTATCCTCATCAGTCGATGTCGCAGAATCTCTCAGCATCTCTGTTGGCGTCTCAGTAGCTGCCGCAGTCGATTGGGGGGTCTGCTGCATTCTCTATGCCTATATCTACCCCTATCTGCCTCAGTCGGCGTCTCTGGCTGCGTCGCAGCCTCTGTCAGCGTCTCTGTAGGCGTCTCAGTCGCTGCCGCTGTCGATTGAGGGGTCTGCTGCCTTCTCTATGCCTATATCTACCCTATCTGTTTCAGTCGGCATTTGAGTCGGCGTCGCAGCCTCTGTCAGCGTCTCTGTAGGCGTCTCAGTTGTTGCCGCTGTCGATTGGGGGTCTGCTGCCTTCTGTATGCCTATATCTACTCTTACCTGCCTCAGTCGGCGTCTCAGTCGGCATCGCACCCATTGTCAGCGTCTATGTAGGCGTCTCAGTCGCTGCCGCTGTCGATTGGGGGGTCTGCTGCCTTCTCTATGCCTATATCTACCCCTACCTGCCTCAGTCGGCATCTCAGTCGGCGTCGCAGCCTCTATCAGCGTCTCTGATTGCGTCTCAGTTGTTGCCGCTGTCGATTGGGTTGTCTGCTGCCATCTCTATGTCAATATCTACCCCTATCTGCCTCATTCGGCATCGCAGCCTCTCTCAGCGTCTCTGAATGCGTCTCAGTCGCTGCCGCTGTCGATTGGGGGGGTCTGCTGCCTTCTCTATGCCTATATCTACTCTTACCTGCCTCAGTCGGCGTCTCAGACGGCGTCGCAGCCTCTGTCAGCGTCAATGAATGCGTCTCAGTCGCTGCCGCTGTCGATTGGGGGGTTTGATGCCTTCTCTATGCCTATATCTACCCCTATCTGCCTCAGTCGGCGTCTCAGTCGGCATCGCACCCATTGTCAGCGTCTATGTAGGCGTCTCAGTCGCTGCCGCTGTCGATTGGGGGGGTCTGCTGCCTTCTCTATGCCTATATCTACCCCTACCTGCCTCAGTCGGCATCTCAGTCGGCGTCGCTGCATCTGTCAGCGTCGCAGCCTCTGTCAGCATCTCAGTAGCTGCCGCCGCCAAGGGGGGTCTGCTGCATTCTCTATGCCAATATCTACCCCTATCTGCCTCAGTCGACGTCGCAGCCTCTGTCAGCGTCTTTGTAGGCGTCTCAGTCGCTGCCTCTGTCGATTGGGGGTCTGCTGCCTTCTGTATGCCTATATCTACCCCTATCTGCCTCAGTAGGCAACTCAGTCGGCGTCGCAGCCTCTATCAGCGTCTCTGATTGCGTCTCAGTCGCTGCCGCTGTCGATTGAGGGGTCAGCAGCCTTCTCTATGCCTATGTCTACCCCTACCTGTTTCAGTCGGCATCTCAGTCGGCGTCGCAGCCTCTGTCAGCATCTCTGTAGGCGTCTCACTTGTTGCCGCTGTCGATTGGTGGGTCTGCTGCCTTCTCTATGCCTATATCTACCCCTATCTGCTTCAGTCGGCATCTCAGTCGGCGTCGCAGCCTCTATCAGCGTCTCTGTATGCGTCTCAGTTGCTGCCGCTGTCGATTGGGGGTCTGCTGCCTTCTCTATGCCTATATCTACCCCTACCTGCCTCAGTCGGCCTCTCAGCCTCTGTCAGAGGCTCTGTAGGCGTCTCAGTCGCTGCCGCTGTCGATTGGGGGGGTCTGCTGCCTTCTGTATGCCTATATCTACCCCTATCTGCCTCAGTCGGCGTCTCAGGCGGCGTCGCAGCCTCTGTCAGCGTCTCTGTAGGCGTCTCAGTCGCTGCCGCTGTCGATTGGGGGTCTGCTGCCTTCTGTATGCCTATATCTCCCCTATCTGCCTCAGTCGGCAACTCAGTCGGCTTCGCAGCCTCTGTCAGCGTCTCTCTAGGCGTCTCAGTCGCTGCCGCCGTCGATTGGGGGGTCTGCTGCATTATCTAAGCCAATATCTACCCCTTGCTGCCTCAGTCGGCGTCGCAGCCTCTGTAAGCGTCTCTTTAGGCGTCTCAGTCGCTGCCGCTGTCGATTGGGGAGTCTGCTGTCTTCTCTATGTCAATATCTACCCGTATCTGCCTCAGTCGGCGTCTCAGCCTCTGTCAGAGTCTCTGTAGGCGTCTCAGTCGCTGCCGCCTTCAATTGGGGGGTCTGCTGCCTTCTTTATGCCTATATCTACCCTTATATGCCTCAGTCGGCATCTTAGTCGGCGTCGCAGCCTCTGTCAGTGTCTCTCTAGGCGTCTCAGTGGCTGCCGCCGTCGATTGGGGGGTCTGCTGCATTCTCTATGCCAATATCAACCCGTATCTGCCTCAGTCGGCCTCTCAGCCTCTGTCAGAGGCTCTGTAGGCGTCTCAGTCGCTGCCGCTGTCGATTGGGGGGTCTGCTGCCTTCTGTATGCCTATATCTACCCCTATCTGCCTCAGTCGGCGTCTCAGGCGGCGTCGCAGCCTCTGTCAGCGTCTCTGTAGGTGTCTCAGTCGCTGCCGCTGTAGATTGAGGGGTCTGCTGCCTTCTCTATGCCTATATCTACACCTCTCTGCCTCAGTCGGCGTCTCAGTCGGCTTCGCAGCCTCTGTCAGCGTCTCTGTAGGCGTCTCAGTCGCTGCCGCCGCCGATTGGGGGTCTGCTGTATTCTCTATGCCTATATCTACCCCTATCTGCCTTAGTCGGCGTCTCAGTCGGCGTCGCAGCCTCTTGTCAGCGTCTCTCTAGGCGTCTCTGTAGGCGTCTCAGTCGCTGCCGCTATCGATGGAGGGATCTGCTGCCTTCTCTATGCCTATATCTACCCCTATCTGTTTCAGTCGGCATTTGAGTCGGCGTCGCAGCCTCTGTCAGCGTCTCTGTAGGCGTCTCAGTCGCTGCCGCCGTCGATTGGGGGTCTGCTGCATTCTCTATGCCAATATCTACCCCTATCTGCCTCAGTCGGCGTCGCAGCTTCTGTCAGCGTCTCTGTAGGCGTCTCAGTTGTTGCCGCTGTCGATTGGTGGGTCTGCTGCCTTCTCTATGCCTATATCTACCCCTATCTGCTTCAGTCGGCGTTGCAGCCTCTATCAGCGTCTCTGTATGCGTCTCAGTTGCTGCCGCTGTCGATTGGGGGTCTGCTGCCTTCTCTATGCCTATATCTACCACTACCTGCCTCAGTCGGCATCTCAGTCGGCTTCGCAGCCTCTGTCAGCGTCTCTCTAGGCGTCTCAGTCGCTGCCGCCGTCGATTGGGGGGTCTGCTGAATTATCTATGCCAATATCTACCCCTATCTGCCTCAGTCGGCGTCTCAGCCTCTGTCAGAGTCTCTGTAGGCGTCTCAGTCGCTGCCGCTGACAATTGGGGGGTCTGCTGCGGTCTTTATGCTTATATCTACCCTTATCTGCCTCAGTCGGCATCTCAGTCGGCGTCGCAGCCTCTGTCAGCGTCTCTCTATGCGTCTCAGTCGCTGCCGCCGTCGATTGAGGGGTCTGCTGCATTCTCTATGCCAATATCTACCCGTATCTGCCTCAGTCGGCGTCTCAGCCTCTGTCAGAGGCTCTGTAGGCGTCTCAGTCGCTGCCGCTAGCTATTGGGGGGTCTGCTGCCTTCTCTATGCATATCTACCCCTATCTGCCTCAGTCGGCAACTCAGTCGCCGTCGCAGCCTCTGTCAGCTTCGCAGCCTCTGTCAGCTTCGCAGCCTCTGTCAGCGTCTCTGTAGGCGTCTCAGTCGCTGCTGCTGTCGATTGGGGGTCTGCTGCCTTCTCTATGCCTATATCTACCCCTATCTGCCTCAGTCGGCGTCTCAGTCGGCATCGCAGCCTCTTGTCAGCGTCTCTGTAGGCATCTCAGTCGCTGCCGCCGTCGATTGGGGGGTCTGCTGCATTCTCTATGCCTATGTCTACCCCTCTCTGCCTCAGTCGGCGTCGCAGCATGTGTCAGCGTCGCAGCCTCTGTCAGCGTCTCTGAATGCGTCTCAGTCGCTGCCGCTGTCGATTGGGGGGTCTGATGCCTTCTCTATGCCTATATCTACCCCTATCTGCCTCAGTCGGCGTCTCAGTCGGCATCTCAGTCGGCATCGCAGCCATTGTCAGAGCCTATGTAGGCGTCTCAGTCGCTGCCGCTGTCGATTGGGGGGGGTTCTGCTACCTTCTCTATGCCTATATCTACCCCTACCTGCCTCAGTCGGCATCTCAGTCGGCGTCGCAGCCTCTGTCCGCGAATCTGTAGCCGTCTCATTTGTTGCCGCTGTCGATTGGGGTGTCTGCTGCCTTCTCTATGCCTATGTCTACCCCTCTCTGCCTCAGTCGGCGTCTCAGTCGGCGTCGCAGCATCTGTCAGCGTCGCAGCCTCTGTCAGTGTCTCTCTAGCCGTCTCAGTCGCTGCCGTTGTCGATTGGAGGTCTGCTGCATTCTCTATGCCAATATCTACCCCTATCTGCCTCAGTCGGCGTCGCAGCCTCTGTCAGCGTCTCTGTAGGCGTCTCAGTCGCTGCCGCTGTCGATTGGGGGTCTGCTGCCTTCTGTTTGCCTATATCTACCCCTATCTGCCTCAGTCGGCAACTCAGTCGGCGTCGCAGCCTCTTGTCAGCGTCTCTGTAGGCATCTCAGTCGCTGCCGTTGTCGATTGGGGGGGTCTGCTGCCTTCTCTATGGCTATATCTACCCCTATCCGCATCAGTCGGCGTCGCAGCCTCTCTCCGCGTCTCTGTAGGCGTCTCAGTACCTGCCGCTGTCGATTGGGGGGTCTGCTGCATTCTCTATGCCTATATCTACCCCTATCTGCCTCAGTCGGCGTCTCAGATGGCGTCGCAGCCTCTGTCAGCGTCTCTGAAGGCGTCTCAGTCGCTGCCGCTGTCGATTGAGGGGTCTGCTGCCTTCTCTATGGCTGTATCTACCCCTATCCGCATCAGTCATCGTCTGAGTCGGCGTCGCAGCCGCTATCAGCGTCTCTGTATGCGTCTCTGTTGCTGCCGCTGCCGATTGGGAGTCTGCTGCCTTCTCTATGCCTATATCTACCCCTACCTGCCTCAGTCGGCATCTCAGTCGGCTTCGCAGCCTCTGTCAGCGTCTCTCGAGGCGTCTCAGTCGCTGCCGCCGTCGATTGGGGGGTCTGCTGCATTATCTATGCCAATATCTACCCCTATCTGCCTCAGTCGGCGTCGCAGCCTCTGTCAGCGTCTCTTTAGGCGTCTCAGTCGCTGCCACTGTCGATTGGGGAGTCTGCTGCCTTCTCTATGTCAATATCTACCCGTATCTGCCTCAGTCGGCGTCTCAGCCTCTGTCAGAGTATCTGTAGGCGTCTCAGTCGCTGCCGCTGTCAATTGGGGGGTCTGCTGCCTTCTTTATGCCTATATCTACCCTTATCTGCCTCTGTCAGCGTCTCTCTAGGCGTCTGAGTCGCTGCCGCCGTCGATTGGGGGGTCTGCTGCATTCTCTATGCCAATATCTACCCGTATCTGCCTCAGTCGGCGTTTCAGCCTCTGTCAGAGGCTCTGTAGGCGTCTCAGTCGCTGCCGCTGTCGATTGGGGGGTCTGCTGCCCTCTTTATGCATATATCTACCCCTATCTGCCTTAGTCGGCATCTCAGTCGGCGTCGCAGCCTCTATCAGCGTCTCTGTATGCGTCTCAGTTGCTGCCGCTGTCGATTGGGGGTCTGCTGCCTTCTCTATGCCTATATCCACCCCTACCTGCCTCAGTCGGCATCTCAGTCGGCTTCGCAGCCTCTGTCAGCGTCTCTCTAGGCGTCTCAGTCGCTGCCGCCGTCGATTGGGGGGTCTGCTGCATTATCTATGCCAATATCTACCCCTATCTGCCTCAGTCGGCGTCGCAGCCTCTGTCAGCGTCTCTTTAGGCGTCTCAGTCGCTTCCACCGTCGATTGGAGGGTCTGCAGCATTTTCTATGCCAATATCTACCCGTATTTGCCTCAGTCGGCGTCTCAGCCTCTGTCAGAGGCTCTGTAGGCGTCTCAGTCGCTGCCGCTGTCGATTGGGGGCTCTGCTGCCTTCTGTATGCATATATCTACCCCTATCTGCCTAATTCGGCAACTCAGTCACCGTCGCAGCCTCTGTCAGCGTCTTTGTAGGCGTCTCAGTCGCTGCCGCCGTCGATTGGGGGGTCTGCTGCATTCTCTATTCCTATATCTACCCCTATCTGCCTCAGTCGGCGTCGCAGCCTCTTGTCAGCGTCTCTATAGGCGTGTCTGTAGGCGTGTCAGTCGCTGCTGCTGTCGATTGGGGGTCTGCTGCCTTCTCTATGCCTATATCTACCCCTATCTGCCTCAGTCGGGTTCTCAGTCGGCGTCTCAGTCGGCGTCGCAGCCTCTTGTCAGCGTCTCTGTAGGCGTGTCTGTAGGCGTCTCAGTCGCTGCTGCTGTCGATTGGGGGGTCTGCTGTCTTCTCTATGGCTATATCTACTCTTACCTGCCTCAGTCGGCGTCTCACTCGGCGTCGCAGCCTCTGTCAGCGTCTCTGAATGCGTCTCAGTCGCTGCCGCTGTCGATTGGGGGGTCTGATGCCTTCTCTATGCCTATATCTACCCCTATCTGCCTCAGTCGGCGTCTCAGTCGGCATCGCACCCATTGTCAGCGTCTATGTAGGCGTCTCAGTCGCTGCCGCTGTCGACTGGGGGGGTCTGCTGCCTTCTCTATGCCTATATCTACCCCTACCTGCCTCAGTCGGCATCTCAGTCGGCGTCGCAGCATCTGTCAGCGTCGCAGCCTCTGTCAGCGTCTCAGTCGCTGCCGCCGTCGATGGGGGGTCTGCTGCATTCTCTATGAAATTATCTACCCCTATCTGCCAGAGTCGACGTCGCAGCCTCTGTCAGCGTCTTTGTAGGCGTCTCAGTCGCTGCCTCTGTCGATTGGGGGGTCTGCTGCCTTCTGTATGCCTATATCTACCCCTATCTGCCTCAGTCGGCAACTCAGTCGGCGTCGCAGCCTCTATCAGCGTCTCTGATTGCGTCTCAGTCGCTGCCGCTGTCGATTGAAGGGTCTGCTGCCTTCTCTATGCCTATGTCTACACCTACCTGTTTCAGTCGGCATCTCAGTCGGCGTCTAGCCTCTGTCAGCATCTCTGTATGCGTCTCAGTTGTTGCCGCTGTCGATAGGTGGGTCTGCTGCCTTCTCTATGCCAGTATCTACCCCTATCTGCCTCAGTCGGCATCGCAGCCTCTCTCAGCGTCTCTGAATGCGTCTCAGTCGCTGCCGCTGTCGATTGGGGGGTCTGCTGCCTTCTCTATGCCCAGATCTACCCTTATCTGACTCAGTCATCGTCTCAGTAGGCGTCGCAGCCTCTGTCAGCGTCTCTGAATGCGTCTCAGTCACTGCCGCTGTCGATTGGGGTCTGGTGCCTTCTCTATGCATATATCTACCCCTATCTGCCTCAGTCGGCGTCTCAGTCGGCGCCTCAGTCGGCTTCGCAGCCTCTGTCAGCGTTTCTCTAGGCGTCTCAGTCGCTGCCGCTGTCGATTGGGGGGTCTGCTGCCTTCTCTATGTCAATATCTACCCGTATCTGCCTCAGTCGGCGTCTCAGCCTCTGCCAGAGTCTCTGTAGGCGTCTCAGTCGCTGCCGCTGTCGATTGGGGGTATGCTGCCTTCTGTATGCATATATCTACATCTATCTGCCTCAGGCGGCAACTCAGTCGCCGTCGCAGCCTCTGTTAGCTTCGCAGCCTCTGTCAGCGTCTCTGTAGTCGTCTCAGTCGCTGCTGCTGTCGATTGGGGCGTCTGCTGCAGTATCTATGCCAATATCTATCCCTTTCTGCGTCAGTCGGCGTCGCAGCCTCTGTCAGCGTCTCTTTAGGCGTCTCAGTCGCTGCCGCTGTCGATTGGGGAGTCTGCTGCCTTCTCTATGTCAATATCTACCCGTATCTGCCTCAGTCGGCGTCTCAGCCCCTGTCAGAGGCTCTGTAGGCGTCTCAGTCGCTGCCGCTGTCGATTATGGGGTCTGCTGCCTTCTGTATGCATATATCTACCCCTATCTGCCTCAGTCGGCATCTCAGTCGGCGTCGCAGCCTCTATCAGCTTCTCTGTAGGCGTCTCAGTCGCTGCCGCTGTCGATTGAGGGGTCTGCTGTCTTCTCTGTGGCTGTATCTACCCCTATCCGCATCAGTCATCGTCTCAGTCGGCGTCGCAGCCGCTATCAGCGTCTCTGTATGCGTCTCAGTTGCTGCCGATTGGGAGTCTGCTGCCTTCTCTATGCCTATATCTACCCCTACCTGCCTCAGTCGGCATCTCAGTCGGCTTCGCAGCCTCTGTCAGCGTCTCTCTAGGCGTCTCAGTCGCTGCCGCCGTCGATTGGGGGGTCTGCTGCATTCTCTATGCCAATATCTACCCGTATCTGCCTCAGTCGGCGTCGCAGCCTCTGTCAGAGGCTCTGTAGGCGTCTCAGTCGCTGCCGCTGTCGATTGGGGGGTCTGCTGCCCTCTTTATGCATATATCTACCCCTATCTGCCTCAGTCGGCATCTCAGTCGGCGTCGCAGCCTCTATCAGCGTCTCTGTATGCGTCTCAGTTGCTGCCGCTGTCGATTGGGGGTCTGCTGCCTTCTCTATGCCTATATCTACCCCTACCTGCCTCAGTCGGCATCTCAGTCGGCTTCGCAGCCTCTGTCAGCGTCTCTCTAGGCGTCTCAGTCGCTGCCGCCGTCGATTGGGGGGTCTGCTGCATTATCTATGCCAATATCTACCCCTATCTGCCTCAGTCGGCGTCGCAGCCTCTGTCAGCGTCTCTTTAGGCGTCTCAGTCGCTTCCACCGTCGATTGGAGGGTCTGCTGCATTCTCTATGCCAATATCTACCCGTATCTGCCTCAGTCGGCGTCTGAGCCTCTGTCAGAGGCTCTGTAGGCGTCTCAGTCGCTGCCGCTGTCGATTGGGGGCTCTGCTGCCTTCTGTATGCATATATCTACCCCTATCTGCCTAATTCGGCAACTCAGTCACCGTCGCAGCCTCTGTCAGCGTCTCTGTAGGCGTCTCAGTCGCTGCCGCCGTCGATTGGGGGGTCTGCTGCATTCTCTATGCCTATATCTACCCCTATCTGCCTCAGTCGGCGTCGCAGCCTCTTGTCAGCGTCTCTGTAGGCGTGTCTGTAGGCGTGTCAGTCGCTGCTGCTGTCGATTGGGGGTCTGCTGCCTTCTCTATGCCTATATCTACCCCTATCTGCCTCAGTCGGGGTCTCAGTCGGCGTCGCAGCCTCTTGTCAGCGTCTCTGTAGCCATCTCAGTCGCTGCCGCCGTCGATTGGGGGGTCTGCTGCATTCTCTATGCCTATATCTACCCCTATCTGCCTCAGTCGGCGTCTCAGTCGGCGTCTCAGTCGGCGTCGCAGCCTCTTGTCAGCATCTCTGTAGGCGTGTCTGTAGGCGTCTCAGTCGCTGCTGCTGTCGATTGGGAGGTCTGCTGTCTTCTCTATGGCTATATCTACTCTTACCTGCCTCAGTCGGCGTCGCAGCCTCTGTCAGCGTCTCTGAATGCGTCTCAGTCGCTGCCGCTGTCGATTGGGGGGTTTGATGCCTTCTTTATGCCTATACCTACCCCTATCTGCCTCAGTCGGTGTCTCAGTCGGCATCGCACCCATTGTCAGCATCTATGTAGGCGTCTCTTCGCTGCCGCTGTCGATTGGGGGGTCTGCTGCCTTCTCTATGCCTATATCTACCCCTACCTGCCTCAGTCGGCATCTCAGTCGGCGTCGCTGCCTCTGTCAGCGTCTCTGTAGGCGTCTCATTTGTTGCCGCTGTGGATTGAGGTGTCTGCTGCCTTCTCTATGCCTATGTCTACCCCTCTCTGCCTCAGTCGGCGTCTCAGTCGGCGTCGCAGCATCTGTCAGCGTCGCAGCCTCTGTCAGCGTCTCAGTCGCTGCCGCCGTCGATGGGGGGGTCTGCTGCATTCTCTATGAAAATATCTACCCCTATCTGCCACAGTCGACGTCGCAGCCTCTGTCAGCGTCTTTGTAGACGTCTCAGTCGCTGCCTCTGTCGATTGGGGGGTCTGCTGCCTTCTGTATGCCTATATCTACCCCTATCTGCCTCAGTCGGCGTCGCAGCCTCTATCAGCGTCTCTGATTGCGTCTCAGTCGCTGCCGCTGTCGATTGAAGGGTCTGCTGCCTTCTCTATGCCTATGTCTACACCTACCTGTTTCAGTCGGCATCTCAGTCGGCGTCGCAGCCTCTGTCAGCATCTCTGTATGCGTTTCAGTTGTTGCCGCTGTCGATTGGTGGGTCTGCTGCCTTCTCTATGTCAATATCTACCCCTATCTGCCTCAGTCGGCATCGCAGCCTCTCTCAGCGTCTCTGAATGCGTCTCAGTCGCTGCCGCTGTCGATTGGGGGGTCTGCTGCCTTCTCTATGCCCATATCTACCCCTATATACCTCAGTCGGCGTCTCTGACGCCGTCGCAGCCTCTGTCAGCGTCTCTGTAGGTGTCTCTGTCGCTGCCGCTGTCAATTGGGGGGTCTGCTTCCTTCCCTATCCGCATCAGTCGGCGTCGCAGCCACTCTCAGCGTCTCTGTAGGCGTCTCAGTCGCTGCCGCTGTCGATTGGGGGGTTCTGCTACCTTCTCTATACCTATATCTACCCCTACCTGCCTCAGTCGGCATCTCAGTCGGCGTCGCAGCCTCTGTCAGCGTCTCTGTAGGCGTCTCAGTCGCTGCCGCTGTCGATTGGGGGGTCTGCTGCCTTCTGTTTGCCTATATTTACCACTATCTGCCTCAGTCGGCAACTCAGTCGGCGTCGCAGCCTCTTGTCAGCGTCTCTGTAGGCATCTCAGTCGCTGCCGTTGTCGATTGGGGGGGTCTGCTGCCTTCTCTATGGCTAAATCTACCCCTATCCGCATCAGTCGGCGTCGCAGCCTCTCTCAGCGTCTCTGTAGGCGTCTCAGTACCTGCCGCTGTCGATTGGGGGGTCTGCTGCATTCTCTATGCCTATATCTACCCCTATCTGCCTCAGTCGGCGTCTCAGATGGCGTCGCAGCCTCTGTCAGCGTCTCTGTAGGCGTCTCAGTCGCTGCCGCTGTCGATTGAGCGGTCTGCTGCCTTCTCTATGGCTATATCTACCCCTATCCGCATCAGTCGGCGTCGCAGCCACTCTCAGCGTCTCTGTAGGCATCTCAGTAGCTGCCGCTGTCGATTGGGGGGGTCTGCTGCATTCTCTATGCTTATATCTACCCCTATCTGCCTCAGTCGGCGTCTCACATGGCGTCGCAGCCTCTGTCAGCGTCTCTGTAGGCGTCTCAGTCGCTGCCGCTGTCGATTGAGGGGTCTGTTGCTTTCTCTATGGCTATATCTACCCCTATCCGCATCAGTCGGGGTCGCAACCACTCTCAGCGTCTCTGTAGGCATATCAGTAGCTGCCGCTGTCGATTGGGGGGTCTGCTGCATTCTCTATGCCTATATCTACCCCTACCTGTTTCAGTCGGCATCTCAGTCGGCGTCGCAGCCTCTCTCAGCAGCTCTGTAGGCGTCTCAGTTTTTGCCGCTGTCGATTGGGGGGTCTGCTGCCTTCTGTATGGCTATATCTACCCCTATCTGCCTCAGTCGGCAACTCAGTCGGCATCGCAGCCTCTTGTCAGGGTCTCTGTAGGCATCTCAGTCGCTGCCGTTGTCGATTGGGGGGGTGTGCTGCCTTCTCTATGGCTAAATCTACCCCTATCCGCATCAGTCGGCGTCGCAGCCTCTCTCAGCGTCTCTGTAGGCGTCTCAGTACCTGCCGCTGTCGATTGGGGGGTCTGCTGCATTCTCTATGCCTATATCTACCCCTATCTGCCTCAGTCGACGTCTCAGTCAGCGTCGCAGCCTCTGTCAGCCTCTCTGAATTCGTCTCAGTTGCTGCCGCTGTCGATTGGGGGGTCTGCTGCCTAATCTATGCCTATTCTCTATATCTACCCCTATCTGCCTCAGTCGGCGTCTCAGTCGGCGTCGCAGCGTCTGTCAGCGTCTCTGAATGCGTCTCAGTCGCTGCCGCTGTCGATTGGGGGGTCTGATGCCTTCTCTATGCCTATATCTACCCCTATCTGCCTCAGTCGACGTCTCAGTCGGCGTCTCAGTCAGCGTCGCAGCCTCTGTCAGCCTCTCTGAATGCGTCTCAGTTGCTGCCGCTGTCGATTGGGGGGTCTGCTGCCTAATCTATGCCTATATCTACCCCTATTTGCCTCAGTCGTCGTCTCAGTCGGCTTCACAGCCTGTGTCAGCGTCTCTGTAGGTGTCTCAGTCGCTGCCGCTGTCGATTGGGGGGGTCTGCTGCCTTCTCTATGCCAATATCTACCCTTCTCTGCCTCAGTCGGCGTCTCAGTCAGCTTCGCAGCCTCTGTCAGCGTCTCTGTAGGTGTCTCAGTCGCTGCCGCTGTCGATTGCGTGGTCTGCTGCCTTCTCTATACCAAAATCTACCCTTCTCTGCCTCAGTCGGCGTCTCAGTCGGCGTCGCAGCGTCTGTCAGCGTCTCTGAATGCGTCTCAGTCGCTGCCGCTGTCGATTGGGGGGTCTGCTGCCTTCTCTATGCCTATATCTACCCCTATCTGCCTCAGTCGACGTCGCAGTCGGCGTCGCAGCCTCTGCCAGCCTCTCTGAATGCGTCTCATTCGCTGCCGGTGTCGATTGGGGGTTTGCTGCCTTCTCTATGCCCATATCTACCCCTATCTGCCTCAGTTGGCGTCTCAGTCGGCGTCGCAGCCTATGTCAGGGTCTCTGTAGGCGTCTCAGTAGCTGCCGCTGTTGATTGGGGGGTCTGATGACTTCTCTATGCCAATATCTACCCTTCTCTGCCTCAGTCGGCGTCTCAGTCGGCTTCGCAGCCCCTGTCAGCGTCTCTGTAGGTGTCTCAGTCGCTGCCGCTGTCGATTGGGGGGGTCTGCTGCCTTCTCTATGCCAATATCTACCCTTATCTGCCTCAGTCGGCGTCTCAGTCGGCGTCGCAGCGTCTGTCAGCGTCTCTGAATGCGTCTCAGTTGCAGCCGCTGTCGATTGGGGGGTCTGCTGCCTAATCTATGCCTATATCTACCCCTATCTGCCTCAGTCGGCGTCTCAGTCGGCTTCACAGCCTATGTCAGCGTCTCTGTAGGTGTCTCAGTCGCTGCCGCTGTCGATTGGGGGGGTCTGCTGCCTTCTCTATGCCAATATCTACCCTTCTCTGCCTCAGTCGGCGTCTCAGTCAGCTTCGCAGCCTCTGTCAGCGTCTCTGTAGCTGTCTCAGTCGCTGCCGCTGTCGATTGGGGGGGGGGGTCTGCTGCCTTCTCTATACCAAAATCTACCCTTCTCTGCCTCAGTCGGCGTCGCAGCGTCTGTCAGCGTCTCTGAATGCGTCTCAGTCGCTGCCGCTGTCGATTGGGGGGTCTGCTGCCTTCTCTATGCCTATATCTACCCCTATCTGCCTCAGTCGACGTCTCAGTCGGCGTCGCAGCCTTTGTCAGCGTCACTGGCGGCGTGGCAGCAGCCTATGTCAGGGTCTCTGTAGGCGTCTCAGCTGCCGCTGTTGATTGGGGGGTCTGATTACTTCTCTATGCCGATCTCTTCCCCTGTCTGTCTCAGTCGGCTTCGCAGCCTCTGTCAGTGTCTCTGTAGGTGTCTCAGTTGCTGCCGCTGTGGATTGGGGGGGTCTGCTGCCTTCTCTATGCTAATATCTACCCTTATCTGCCTCAGTCGGCGCCTCAGTAGGCGTCGCAGCCTCTGTCAGCGTCTCTGAATGCGTCTCAGTCGCTGCCGCTGTCGATTGGGGGTCTGATACCTTCTCTATGCCAATATCTACCCCTATCTGCTTCAGTCAGCATCTCAGTCAGCGTCGCACCCTCTGTCAGCGTCTCTGTAGGCGTCTCAGTCGTTGTCGCTGTCGATTGGGGGGTCTGCTGCATCCTCTATGCCAATATTTACCCCTATCTGCCTCAGTCGGCATCGCAGCCTCTGTCAGCGTCTCTGTAGGCGTCTCAGACCCTGCCGCTATCGATTGGGGGGGTCTGATGCCTTCTCTATGCCTATATCTACCCCTACCTGGCTCAGTCGGTGTCACAGTCGGCGTCGCAGCCTCGATTGGGTGTCTGCTGCCTTCGCTATGTCAATATCTACCCCTATCTGCCTCAGTCGGCGTCGCAGTCGCTCTCAGCGTCTCTGAATAAGTCTTAGTCGCTCCCGCTGTCGATTGGGGGGTCTGCTGCCTTCTGTTTGCCTATATCTACCCCTATCTGCCTCAGTCGGCAACTCAGTCGGCGTCGCAGCCTCTTGTCAGCGTCTCTGTAGGCATCTCAGTCGCTGCCGTTGTCGATTGGGGGGTCTGCTGCCTTCTCAATGGCTATATCTACCCCTATCCGCATCAGTCGGCGTCGCAGCCTCTCTCAGCGTCTCTGTAGGCGTCTCAGTACCAGCCGCTGTCGATTGGGGGGTCTGCTGCATTCTCTATGCCTATATCTACCCCTATCTGCCTCAGTTGGCGTCGCAGCCTCTGTCAGCGTCTCTGTAAACGTCTCAGTCGCTGCCGCTGTCGATTGGGGGGTCTGCTGCCTTCTGTATACCTATATCTACCCCTATCTGCCTCAGTCGGCAACTCAGTCGGCGTCGCAGCCTCTTGTCAGCGTCTCTGTAGGCATCTCAGTCGCTGCCGCTGTCGATTGGGGGGTCTGCTGCCTTCTGTTTGCCTATATCTACCCCTATCTGCCTCAGTCGGCAACTCAGTCGGCGTCGCTGCCTCTTGTCAGCGTCTCTGTAGGCATCTCAGTCGCTGCCGCTGTCGATTGGGGGGTCTGCTGCCTTCTGTATGCATATATCTACCCCTATCTGCCTCAGTCGGCAACTCAGTCGCCGTCGCAGCCTCTGTCAGCTTCGCAGCCTCTGTCAGCGTCTCTGTAGGCGTCTCAGTCGCTGCTGCTGTCGATTGGGGGGTCTGCTGCCTTCTTTATGCCTATATCTACCCCTATCTGCCTCAGTCGGCGTCTCAGTCGGCGTCGCAGCCTCTTGTCAGCGTCTCTGTAGGCATCTCAGTCGCTGCCGCTGTCGATTGGGGGGTCTGCTGCATTCTCTATGCCTATATCTACCCCTATCTGCCTCAGTCGGCGTCTCAGTCGGCATCACAGCCATTGTCAGCGTCTATGTAGGCGTCTCAGTCGCTGCCGCTGTCGATTGGGGGTCTGCTGCCTTCTGTATGAATATATCTTCCCCTATCTGCCTCAGTCGGCAACTCAGTCGGCGTCGCAGCCTCTGTCAGCGTCTCTGTAGGCATCTCAGTCGCTGCCGCTGTCGATTGGGGGGTCTGCTGCCTTCTGTATGCATATATCTACCCCTATCTGCCTCAGTCGGCAACGCAGTCGCCGTCGCAGCCTCTGTCAGCTTCGCAGCGTCTGTCAGCGTCTCTGAATGCGTCTCAGTCGCTGCCGCTGTCGATTGGGGGGTCTGATGCCTTCTCTATGCCTATATCTACCCCTATCTGCCTCAGTCGACGTTTCAGTCGGCGTCTCAGTCAGCGTCGCAGCCTCTGTCAGCCTCTCTGAATGCGTCTCAGTTGCTGCCGCTGTCGATTGGGGGGTCTGCTGCCTAATCTATGCCTATATCTACCCCTATTTGCCTCAGTCGGCGTCTCAGTCGGCTTCACAGCCTATGTCAGCGTCTCTGTAGGTGTCTCAGTCGCTGCCGCTGTCGATTGGGGGGGTCTGCTGCCTTCTCTATGCCAATATCTACCCTTCTCTGCCTCAGTCGGCGTCTCAGTCGGCGTCGCAGCGTCTGTCAGCGTCTCTGAATGCGTCTCAGTCGCTGCCGCTGTCGATTGGGGGGTCTGCTGCCTTCTCTATGCCTATATCTACCCCTATCTGCCTCAGTCGACGTCGCAGTCGGCGTCGCAGCCTCTGCCAGCCTCTCTGAATGCGTCTCATTCGCTGCCGGTGTCGATTGGGGGTTTGCTGCCTTCTCTATGCCCATATCTACCCCTATCTGCCTCAGTTGGCGTCTCAGTCGGCGTCGCAGCCTATGTCAGGGTCTCTGTAGGCGTCTCAGTAGCTGCCGCTGTTGATTGGGGGGTCTGATGACTTCTCTATGCCAATATCTACCCTTCTCTGCCTCAGTCGGCGTCTCAGTCGGCTTCGCAGCCCCTGTCAGCGTCTCTGTAGGTGCCTCAGTCGCTGCCGCTGTCGATTGGGGGGGTCTGCTGCCTTCTCTATGCCAATATCTACCCTTATCTGCCTCAGTCGGCGTCTCAGTCGGCGTCGCAGCGTCTGTCAGCGTCTCTGAATGCGTCTCAGTTGCTGCCGCTGTCGATTGGGGGGTCTGCTGCCTAATCTATGCCTATATCTACCCCTATCTGCCTCAGTCGGCGTCTCAGTCGGCTTCACAGCCTATGTCAGCGTCTCTGTAGGTGTCTCAGTCGCTGCCGCTGTCGATTGGGGGGTCTGCTGCCTTCTCTATGCCAATATCTACCCTTCTCTGCCTCAGTCGGCGTCTCAGTCAGCTTCGCAGCCTCTGTCAGCATCTCTGTAGGTGTCTCAGTCGCTGCCGCTGTCGATTGGGGGGGGGTCTGCTGCCTTCTCTATACCAAAATCTACCCTTCTCTGCCTCAGTCGGCGTCGCAGCGTCTGTCAGCGTCTCTGAATGCGTCTCAGTCGCTGCCGCTGTCGATTGGGGGGTCTGCTGCCTTCTCTATGCCTATATCTACCCCTATCTGCCTCAGTCGACGTCTCAGTCGGCGTCGCAGCCTTTGTCAGCGTCACTGGCGGCGTGGCAGCAGCCTATGTCAGGGTCTCTGTAGGCGTCTCAGCTGCCGCTGTTGATTGGGGGGTCTGATTACTTCTCTATGCCGATCTCTTCCCCTGTCTGTCTCAGTCGGCTTCGCAGCCTCTGTCAGCGTCTCTGTAGGTGTCTCAGTTGCTGCCGCTGTGGATTGGGGGGGGTCTGCTGCCTTCTCTATGCTAATATCTACCGTTATCTGCCTCAGTCGGCGCCTCAGTAGGCGTCGCAGCCTCTGTCAGCGTCTCTGAAAGCGTCTCAGTCGCTGCCGCTGTCGATTGGGGGTCTGGTACCTTCTCTATGCCAATATCTACCCCTATCTGCTTCAGTCAGCATCTCAGTCAGCGTCGCACCCTCTGTCAGCGTCTCTGTAGGCGTCTCAGTCGTTGTCGCTGTCGATTGGGGGGTCTGCTGCATCCTCTATGCCAATATTTACCCCTATCTGCCTCAGTCGGCATCGCAGCCTCTGTCAGCGTCTCTGTAGGCGTCTCAGACCCTGCCGCTATCGATTGGGGGGGTCTGATGCCTTCTCTATGCCTATATATACCCCTACCTGGCTCAGTCGGTGTCACAGTCGGCGTCGCAGCCTCGATTGGGGGTCTGCTGCTTTCGCTATGTCAATATCTACCCCTATCTGCCTCAGTCGGCGTCGCAGTCGCTCTCAGCGTCTCTGAATAAGTCTTAGTCGCTCCCGCTGTCGATTGGGGGGTCTGCTGCCTTCTGTTTGCCTATATCTACCCCTATCTGCCTCAGTCGGCAACTCAGTCGGCGTCGCAGCCTCTTGTCAGCGTCTCTGTAGCCATCTCAGTCGCTGCCGTTGTCGATTGGGGGGTCTCCTGCCTTCTCAATGGCTATATCTACCCCTATCCGCATCAGTCGGCGTCGCAGCCTCTCTCAGCGTCTCTGTAGGCGTCTCAGTACCAGCCGCTGTCGATTGGGGGGTCTGCTGCATTCTCTATGCCTATATCTACCCCTATCTGCCTCAGTCGGCGTCGCAGCCTCTGTCAGCGTCTCTGTAAACGTCTCAGTCGCTGCCGCTGTCGATTGGGGGGTCTGCTGCCTTCTGTATACCTATATCTACCCCTATCTGCCTCAGTCGGCAACTCAGTCGGCGTCGCAGCCTCTTGTCAGCGTCTCTGTAGGCATCTCAGTCGCTGCCGCTGTCGATTGGGGGGTCGGCTGCCTTCTGTTTGCCTATATCTACCCCTATCTGCCTCAGTCGGCAACTCAGTCGGCGTCGCTGCCTCTTGTCAGCGTCTCTGTAGGCATCTCAGTCGCTGCCGCTGTCGATTGGGGGGTCTGCTGCCTTCTGTATGCATATATCTACCCCTATCTGCCTCAGTCGGCAACTCAGTCGCCGTCGCAGCCTCTGTCAGCTTCGCAGCCTCTGTCAGCGTCTCTGTAGACGTCTCAGTCGCTGCCGCTGTCGATTGGGGGGTCTGCTGCCTTCTCTATGCCTATATCTACCCCTACCTGCCTCAGTCGGCATCTCAGTCGGCGTCGCAGCCTCTGTCAGCGTCTCTGTAGTCGTCTCATTTGTTGCCGCTGTCGATTGAGGTGTCTGCTGCCTTCTCTATGCCTATGTCTACCCCTCTCTGCCTCAGTCGGCGTCTCAGTCGGCATCTCAGTCGGCATCGCCGCCATTGTCAGAGCCTATGTAGGCGTCTCAGTCGCTGCCGCTGTCGATTGGGGGGTTCTGCTACCTTCTCTATGCCTATATCTACCCCTACCTGTTTCAGTCGGCATCTCAGTCGGCGTCGCAGCCTCTCTCAGCAGCTCTGTAGGCGTCTCAGTTGTTGCCGTTGTCGATTGGTGGGTCTGCTGCCTTCTCTATGCCTATATCTACCCCTATCTGCCTCAGTCGGCGTCTCAGTCGGCTTCACAGCCTATGTCAGCGTCTCTGTAGGTGTCTCAGTCGCTGCCGCTGTCGATTGGGGGGGTCTGCTGCCTTCTCTATGCCAATATCTACCCTTCTCTGCCTCAGTCGGCGTCTCAGTCGGCTTCGCAGCCTCTGTCAGCGTCTCTGTAGGTGTCTCAGTCGCTGCCGCTGTCGATTGGGGGGTCTGCTGCCTTATCTATGCCAATATCTACCCTTCTCTGCCTCAGTCGGCGTCTCAGTCGGCGTCGCAGCGTCTGTCAGCGTCTCTGAATGCCTCTCAGTCGCTGCCGCTGTCGATTGGGGGGTCTGATGCCTTCTCTATGCCTATATCTACCCCTATCTGCCTCAGTCGACGTCTCAGTCGGCGTCTCAGTCAGCGTCGCAGCCTCTGTCAGCCTCTCTGAATGCGTCTCAGTTGCTGCCGCTGTCGATTGGGGGGTCTGCTGCCTAATCTATGACTATATCTACCCCTATCTGCCTCAGTCGGCGTCTCAGTCGGCTTCACAGCCTATGTCAGCGTCTCTGTAGGTGTCTCAGTCGCTGCCGCTGTCGATTGGGGGGGTCTGCTGCCTTCTCTATGCCAATATCTACCCTTCTCTGCCTCAGTCGGCGTCTCAGTCAGCTTCGCAGCCTCTGTCAGCATCTCTGTAGGTGTATCAGTCGCTGCCGCTGTCGATTGGGTGGTCTGCTGCCTTCTCTATACCAAAATCTACCCTTCTCCGCCTCAGTCGGCGTCTCAGTCGGCGTCGCAGCGTCTGTCAGCGTCTCTGAATGCGTCTCAGTCGCTGCCGCTGTCGATTGGGGGGTCTGCTGCCTTCTCTATGCCTATATCTACCCCTATCTGCCTCAGTTGGCGTCTCAGTCGGCGTCGCAGCCTATGTCAGGGTCTCTGTAGGCGTCTCAGTAGCTGCCGCTGTTGATTGGGGGATCTAATGACTTCTCTATGCCAATATCTACCCTTCTCTGCCTCAGTCGGCGTCTCAGTCGGCTTCGCAGCCCCTGTCAGCGTCTCTGTAGGTGTCTCAGTCGCTGCCCCTGTCGATTGGGGGGGGTCTGCTGCCTTCTCTATGCCAATATCTACCCTTCTCTGCCTCAGTCGGCGTCTCAGTCGGCGTCGCAGCGTCTGTCAGCGTCTCTGAATGCGTCTCAGTTGCTGCCGCTGTCGATTGGGGGGTCTGCTGCCTAATCTATGCCTATATCTACCCCTATCTGCCTCAGTCGGCGTCTCAGTCGGCTTCACAGCCTATGTCAGCGTCTCTGTAGGTGTCTCAGTCGCTGCCGCTGTCGATTGGGGGGGGTCTGCTGCCTTCTCTATGCCAATATCTACCCTTCTCTGCCTCAGTCGGCGTCTCAGTCAGCTTCGCAGCCTCTGTCAGCGTCTCTGTAGGTGTCTCAGTCGCTGCCGCTGTCGATTGGGGGGGGTCTGCTGCCTTCTCTATACCAAAATCTACCCTTCTCTGCCTCAGTCGGCGTCTCAGTCGGCGTCGCAGCGTCTGTCAGCGTCTCTGAATGCGTCTCAGTCGCTGCCGCTGTCGATTGGGGGGTCTGCTGCCTTCTCTATGCCTATATCTACCCCTATCTGCCTCAGTCGACGTCTCAGTCGGCGTCGCAGCCTTTGTCAGCGTCACTGGCGGCGTGGCAGCAGCCTATGTCAGGGTCTCTGTACGCGTCTCAGCTGCCGCTGTTGATTGGGGGGTCTGATTACTTCTCTATGCCGATCTCTTCCCCTGTCTGTCTCAGTCGGCTTCGCAGCCTCTGTCAGCGTCTCTGTAGGTGTCTCAGTTGCTGCCGCTGTGGATTGGGGGGGTCTGCTGCCTTCTCTATGCTAATATCTACCCTTATCTGCCTCAGTCGGCGCCTCAGTAGGCGTCGCAGCCTCTGTCAGCGTCTCTGAATGCGTCTCAGTCGCTGCCGCTGTCGATTGGTGGTCTGATACCTTCTTTATGCCAATATCTACCCCTATCTGCTTCAGTCAGCATCTCAGTCAGCGTCGCACCCTCTGTCAGCGCCTCTGTAGGCGTCTCAGTCGCTGTCGCTGTCGATTGGGGGGTCTGCTGCATCCTCTATGCCAATATTTACCCCTATCTGCCTCAGTCGGCATCGCAGCCTCTGTCAGCGTCTCTGTAGGCGTCTCAGACCCTGCCGCTATCGATTGGGGGGTCTGATGCCTTCTCTATGCCTATATCTACCCCTACCTGGCGCAGTCGGTGTCACAGTCGGCGTCGCAGCCTCAATTGGGGGTCTGCTGCCTTCGCTATGTCAATATCTAACCTTTTCTGCTTCAGTCGGCGTCGCAGTCGCTCTCAGCGTCTCTGAATAAGTCTTAGTCGCTCCCGCTGTCGATTGGGGGGTCTGCTGCCTTCTGTTTGCCTATATCTACCCCTATCTGCCTCAGTCGGCAACTCAGTCGGCGTCGCAGCCTCTTGTCAGCGTCTCTGTAGGCATCTCAGTCGCTGCCGTTGTCGATTGGGGGGTCTGCTGCCTTCTCAATGGCTATATCTACCCCTATCCGCATCAGTCGGCGTCGCAGCCTCTCTCAGCGTCTCTGTAGGCGTCTCAGTACCAGCCGCTGTTGATTGGGGGGTCTGCTGCATTCTCTATGCCTATATCTACCCCTATCTGCCTCAGTCGGCGTCGCAGCCTCTGTCAGCGTCTCTGTAAACGTCTCAGTCGCTGCCGCTGTCGATTGGGGGGTCTGCTGCCTTCTGTATACCTATATCTACCCCTATCTGCCTCAGTCGGCAACTCAGTCGGCGTCGCAGCCTCTGTCAGCGTCTCTGTAGACGTCTCAGTCGCTGCCGCTGTCGATTGGGGGGGTCTGCTGCCTTCTCTATGCCTATATCTACCCCTACCTGCCTCAGTCGGCATCTCAGTCGGCGTCGCAGCCTCTGTCAGCGTCTCTGTAGTCGTCTCATTTGTTGCCGCTGTCGATTGAGGTGTCTGCTGCCTTCTCTATGCCTATGTCTACCCCTCTCTGCCTCAGTCGGCGTCTCAGTCGGCATCTCAGTCGG
Source organism: Clusia tigrina (assembly GCA_920105625.2). Classification (NCBI taxonomy): domain Eukaryota; kingdom Metazoa; phylum Arthropoda; class Insecta; order Diptera; family Clusiidae; genus Clusia; species Clusia tigrina. The sequence goes on along the minus strand of OV050031.1, from coordinate 71,494,287 downwards.
CATCGCCGCCATTGTCAGAGCCTATGTAGGCGTCTCAGTCGCTGCCGCTGTCGATTGGGGGGTTCTGCTACCTTCTCTATGCCTATATCTACCCCTACCTGTTTCAGTCGGCATCTCAGTCGGCGTCGCAGCCTCTCTCAGCAGCTCTGTAGGCGTCTCAGTTGTTGCCGCTGTCGATTGGTGGGTCTGCTGCCTTCTCTATGCCTATATCTACCCCTATCTGCCTCAGTCGGCGTCTCAGTCGGCTTCACAGCCTATGTCAGCGTCTCTGTAGGTGTCTCAGTCGCTGCCGCTGTCGATTGGGGGGGTCTGCTTCCTTCTCTATGCCAATATCTACCCTTCTCTGCCTCAGTCGGCGTCTCAGTCGGCTTCGCAGCCTCTGTCAGCGTCTCTGTAGGTGTCTCAGTCGCTGCCGCTGTCGATTGGGGGGTCTGCTGCCTTCTCTATGCCAATATCTACCCTTCTCTGCCTCAGTCGGCGTCTCAGTCGGCGTCGCAGCGTCTGTCAGCGTCTCTGAATGCGTCTCAGTCGCTGCCGCTGTCGATTGGGGGGTCTGATGCCTTCTCTATGCCTATATCTACCCCTATCTGCCTCAGTCGACGTCTCAGTCGGCGTCTCAGTCAGCGTCGCAGCCTCTGTCAGCCTCTCTGAATGCGTCTCAGTTGCTGCCGCTGTCGATTGGGGGGTCTGCTGCCTAATCTATGACTATATCTACCCCTATCTGCCTCAGTCGGCGTCTCAGTCGGCTTCACAGCCTATGTCAGCGTCTCTGTAGGTGTCTCAGTCGCTGCCGCTGTCGATTGGGGGGGTCTGCTGCCTTCTCTATGCCAATATCTACCCTTCTCTGCCTCAGTCGGCGTCTCAGTCAGCTTCGCAGCCTCTGTCAGCATCTCTGTAGGTGTATCAGTCGCTGCCGCTGTCGATTGGGTGGTCTGCTGCCTTCTCTATACCAAAATCTACCCTTCTCCGCCTCAGTCGGCGTCTCAGTCGGCGTCGCAGCGTCTGTCAGCGTCTCTGAATGCGTCTCAGTCGCTGCCGCTGTCGATTGGGGGGTCTGCTGCCTTCTCTATGCCTATATCTACCCCTATCTGCCTCAGTCGACGTCTCAGTCGGCGTCGCAGCATCTGCCAGCCTCTCTGAATGCGTCTCATTCGCTGCCGGTGTCGATTGGGGGTTTGCTTTCTTCTCTATGCCAATATCTACCCCTATCTGCCTCAGTTGGCGTCTCAGTCGGCGTCGCAGCCTATGTCAGGGTCTCTGTAGGCGTCTCAGTAGCTGCCGCTGTTAATTGGGGGGTCTAATGACTTCTCTATGCCAATATCTACCCTTCTCTGCCTCAGTCGGCGTCTCAGTCGGCTTCGCAGCCCCTGTCAGCGTCTCTGTAGGTGTCTCAGTCGCTGCCCCTGTCGATTGGGGGGGTCTGCTGCCTTCTCTATGCCAATATCTACCCTTCTCTGCCTCAGTTGGCGTCTCAGTCGGCGTCGCAGCGTCTGTCAGCGTCTCTGAATGCGTCTCAGTTGCTGCCGCTGTCGATTGGGGGGTCTGCTGCCTAATCTATGCCTATATCTACCCCTATCTGCCTCAGTCGGCGTCTCAGTCGGCTTCACAGCCTATGTCAGCGTCTCTGTAGGTGTCTCAGTCGCTGCCGCTGTCGATTGGGGGGGTCTGCTGCCTTCTCTATGCCAATATCTACCCTTCTCTGCCTCAGTCGGCGTCTCAGTCAGCTTCGCAGCCTCTGTCAGCGTCTCTGTAGGTGTCTCAGTCGCTGCCGCTGTCGATTGGGGGGGTCTGCTGCCTTCTCTATACCAAAATCTACCCTTCTCTGCCTCAGTCGGCGTCTCAGTCGGCGTCGCAGCGTCTGTCAGCGTCTCTGAATGCGTCTCAGTCGCTGCCGCTGTCGATTGGGGGGTCTGCTGCCTTCTCTATGCCTATAACTACCCCTATCTGCTTCAGTCAGCATCTCAGTCAGCGTCGCACCCTCTGTCAGCGTCTCTGTAGGCGTCTCAGTCGCTGTCGCTGTCGATTGGGGGGTCTGCTGCATCCTCTATGCCAATATTTACCCCTATCTGCCTCAGTCGACATCGCAGCCTCTGTCAGCGTCTCAGTCGGCGTCGCAGCCTTTGTCAGCGTCACTGGCGGCGTGGCAGCAGCCTATGTCAGGGTCTCTGTAGGCGTCTCAGCTGCCGCTGTTGATTGGGGGGTCTGATTACTTCTCTATGCCGATCTCTTCCCCTGTCTGTCTCAGTCGGCTTCGCAGCCTCTGTCAGCGTCTCTGTAGGTGTCTCAGTTGCTGCCGCTGTGGATTGGGGGGGTCTGCTGCCTTCTCTATGCCAATATATACCCTTCTCTGCCTCAGTCGGCGTCTCAGTCGGCTTCGCAGCCTCTGTCAGCGTCTCTGTAGGTGTCTCAGTCGCTGCCGCTGTCGATTGGGGGGTCTGCTGCCTTATCTATGCCAATATCTACCCTTCTCTGCCTCAGTCGGCGTCTCAGTCGGCGTCGCAGCGTCTGTCAGCGTCTCTGAATGCGTCTCAGTCGCTGCCGCTGTCGATTGGGGGGTCTGATGCCTTCTCTATGCCTATATCTACCCCTATCTGCCTCAGTCGACGTCTCAGTCGGCGTCTCAGTCAGCGTCGCAGCCTCTGTCAGCCTCTCTGAATGCGTCTCAGTTGCTGCCGCTGTCGATTGGGGGGTCTGCTGCCTAATCTATGACTATATCTACCCCTATCTGCCTCAGTCGGCGTCGCAGCCTCTGTCAGCGTCTCTGTAAACGTCTCAGTCGCTGCCGCTGTCGATTGGGGGGTCTGCTGCCTTCTGTATACCTATATCTACCCCTATCTGCCTCAGTCGGCAACTCAGTCGGCGTCGCAGCCTCTGTCAGCGTCTCTGTAGACGTCTCAGTCGCTGCCGCTGTCGATTGGGGGGGTCTGCTGCCTTCTCTATGCCTATATCTACCCCTACCTGCCTCAGTCGGCATCTCAGTCGGCGTCGCAGCCTCTGTCAGCGTCTCTGTAGTCGTCTCATTTGTTGCCGCTGTCGATTGAGGTGTCTGCTGCCTTCTCTATGCCTATGTCTACCCCTCTCTGCCTCAGTCGGCGTCTCAGTCGGCATCTCAGTCGGCATCGCCGCCATTGTCAGAGCCTATGTAGGCGTCTCAGTCGCTGCCGCTGTCGATTGGGGGGTTCTGCTACCTTCTCTATGCCTATATCTACCCCTACCTGTTTCAGTCGGCATCTCAGTCGGCGTCGCAGCCTCTCTCAGCAGCTCTGTAGGCGTCTCAGTTGTTGCCGTTGTCGATTGGTGGGTCTGCTGCCTTCTCTATGCCTATATCTACCCCTATCTGCCTCAGTCGGCGTCTCAGTCGGCTTCACAGCCTATGTCAGCGTCTCTGTAGGTGTCTCAGTCGCTGCCGCTGTCGATTGGGGGGGTCTGCTTCCTTCTCTATGCCAATATCTACCCTTCTCTGCCTCAGTCGGCGTCTCAGTCGGCTTCGCAGCCTCTGTCAGCGTCTCTGTAGGTGTCTCAGTCGCTGCCGCTGTCGATTGGGGGGTCTGCTGCCTTCTCTATGCCAATATCTACCCTTCTCTGCCTCAGTCGGCGTCTCAGTCGGCGTCGCAGCGTCTGTCAGCGTCTCTGAATGCGTCTCAGTCGCTGCCGCTGTCGATTGGGGGGTCTGATGCCTTCTCTATGCCTATATCTACCCCTATCTGCCTCAGTCGACGTCTCAGTCGGCGTCTCAGTCAGCGTCGCAGCCTCTGTCAGCCTCTCTGAATGCGTCTCAGTTGCTGCCGCTGTCGATTGGGGGGTCTGCTGCCTAATCTATGACTATATCTACCCCTATCTGCCTCAGTCGGCGTCTCAGTCGGCTTCACAGCCTATGTCAGCGTCTCTGTAGGTGTCTCAGTCGCTGCCGCTGTCGATTGGGGGGGTCTGCTGCCTTCTCTATGCCAATATCTACCCTTCTCTGCCTCAGTCGGCGTCTCAGTCAGCTTCGCAGCCTCTGTAAGCATCTCTGTAGGTGTATCAGTCGCTGCCGCTGTCGATTGGGTGGTCTGCTGCCTTCTCTATACCAAAATCTACCCTTCTCCGCCTCAGTCGGCGTCTCAGTCGGCGTCGCAGCGTCTGTCAGCGTCTCTGAATGCGTCTCAGTCGCTGCCGCTGTCGATTGGGGGGTCTGCTGCCTTCTCTATGCCTATATCTACCCCTATCTGCCTCAGTCGACGTCTCAGTCGGCGTCGCAGCATCTGCCAGCCTCTCTGAATGCGTCTCATTCGCTGCCGGTGTCGATTGGGGGTTTGCTTTCTTCTCTATGCCAATATCTACCCCTATCTGCCTCAGTTGGCGTCTCAGTCGGCGTCGCAGCCTATGTCAGGGTCTCTGTAGGCGTCTCAGTAGCTGCCGCTGTTGATTGGGGGGTCTAATGACTTCTCTATGCCAATATCTACCCTTCTCTGCCTCAGTCGGCGTCTCAGTCGGCTTCGCAGCCCCTGTCAGCGTCTCTGTAGGTGTCTCAGTCGCTGCCCCTGTCGATTGGGGGGGTCTGCTGCCTTCTCTATGCCAATATCTACCCTTCTCTGCCTCAGTCGGCGTCTCAGTCGGCGTCGCAGCGTCTGTCAGCGTCTCTGAATGCGTCTCAGTTGCTGCCGCTGTCGATTGGGGGGTCTGCTGCCTAATCTATGCCTATATCTACCCCTATCTGCCTCAGTCGGCGTCTCAGTCGGCTTCACAGCCTATGTCAGCGTCTCTGTAGGTGTCTCAGTCGCTGCCGCTGTCGATTGGGGGGGTCTGCTGCCTTCTCTATGCCAATATCTACCCTTCTCTGCCTCAGTCGGCGTCTCAGTCAGCTTCGCAGCCTCTGTCAGCGTCTCTGTAGGTGTCTCAGTTGCTGCCGCTGTCGATTGGGGGGGTCTGCTGCCTTCTCTATACCAAAATCTACCCTTCTCTGCCTCAGTCGGCGTCTCAGTCGGCGTCGCAGCGTCTGTCAGCGTCTCTGAATGCGTCTCAGTCGCTGCCGCTGTCGATTGGGGGGTCTGCTGCCTTCTCTATGCCTATATCTACCCCTATCTGCTTCAGTCAGCATCTCAGTCAGCGTCGCACCCTCTGTCAGCGTCTCTGTAGGCGTCTCAGTCGCTGTCGCTGTCGATTGGGGGGTCTGCTGCATCCTCTATGCCAATATTTACCCCTATCTGCCTCAGTCGACATCGCAGCCTCTGTCAGCGTCCTCAGTCGGCGTCGCAGCCTTTGTCAGCGTCACTGGCGGCGTGGCAGCAGCCTATGTCAGGGTCTCTGTAGGCGTCTCAGCTGCCGCTGTTGATTGGGGGGTCTGATTACTTCTCTATGCCGATCTCTTCCCCTGTCTGTCTCAGTCGGCTTCGCAGCCTCTGTCAGCGTCTCTGTAGGTGTCTCAGTCGCTGCCGCTGTCGATTGGGGGGGTCTGCTGCCTTCTCTATGCCAATATCTACCCTTCTCTGCCTCAGTCGGCGTCTCAGTCGGCTTCGCAGCCTCTGTCAGCGTCTCTGTAGGTGTCTCAGTCGCTGCCGCTGTCGATTGGGGGGTCTGCTGCCTTATCTATGCCAATATCTACCCTTCTCTGCCTCAGTCGGCGTCTCAGTCGGCGTCGCAGCGTCTGTCAGCGTCTCTGAATGCGTCTCAGTCGCTGCCGCTGTCGATTGGGGGGTCTGATGCCTTCTCTATGCCTATATCTACCCCTATCTGCCTCAGTCGACGTCTCAGTCGGCGTCTCAGTCAGCGTCGCAGCCTCTGTCAGCCTCTCTGAATGCGTCTCAGTTGCTGCCGCTGTCGATTGGGGGGTCTGCTGCCTAATCTATGACTATATCTACCCCTATCTGCCTCAGTCGGCGTCTCAGTCGGCTTCACAGACTATGTCAGCGTCTCTGTAGGTGTCTCAGTCGCTGCCGCTGTCGATTGGGGGGGTCTGCTGCCTTCTCTATGCCAATATCTACCCTTCTCTGCCTCAGTCGGCGTCTCAGTCAGCTTCGCAGCCTCTGTCAGCATCTCTGTAGGTGTATCAGTCGCTGCCGCTGTCGATTGGGTGGTCTGCTGCCTTCTCTATACCAAAATCTACCCTTCTCCGCCTCAGTCGGCGTCTCAGTCGGCGTCGCAGCGTCTGTCAGCGTCTCTGAATGCGTCTCAGTCGCTGCCGCTGTCGATTGGGGGGTCTGCTGCCTTCTCTACGCCTATATCTACCCCTATCTGCCTCAGTCGACGTCTCAGTCGGCGTCGCAGCATCTGCCAGCCTCTCTGAATGCGTCTCATTCGCTGCCGGTGTCGATTGGGGGTTTGCTGCCTTCTCTATGCCAATATCTACCCCTATCTGCCTCAGTTGGCGTCTCAGTCGGCGTCGCAGCCTATGTCAGGGTCTCTGTAGGCGTCTCAGTAGCTGCCGCTGTTGATTGGGGGGTCTAATGACTTCTCTATGCCAATATCTACCCTTCTCTGCCTCAGTCGGCGTCTCAGTCGGCGTCGCAGCGTCTGTCAGCGTCTCTGAATGCGTCTCAGTTGCTGCCGCTGTCGATTGGGGGGTCTGCTGCTAATCTATGCCTATATCTACCCCTATCTGCCTCAGTCGGCGTCTCAGTCGGCTTCACAGCCTATGTCAGCGTCTCTGTAGGTGTCTCAGTCGCTGCCGCTGTCGATTGGGGGGGTCAGCTGCCTTCTCTATGCCAATATCTACCCTTCTCTGCCTCAGTCGGCGTCTCAGTCAGCTTCGCAGCCTCTGTCAGCGTCTCTGTAGGTGTCTCAGTCGCTGCCGCTGTCGATTGGGGGGGGTCTGCTGCCTTCTCTATACCAAAATCTACCCTTCTCTGCCTCAGTCGGCGTCTCAGTCGGCGTCGCAGCGTCTGTCAGCGTCTCTGAATGCGTCTCAGTCGCTGCCGCTGTCGATTGGGGGGTCTGCTGCCTTCTCTATGCCTATATCTACCCCTATCTGCCTCAGTCGACGTCTCAGTCGGCGTCGCAGCCTTTGTCAGCGTCACTGGCGGCGTGTCAGCAGCCTATGTCAGGGTCTCTGTAGGCGTCTCAGTAGCTGCCGCTGTTGATTGGGGGGTCTGATGACTTCTCTATGCCGATCTCTTCCCCTGTCTGTCTCAGTCGGTTTCGCAGCCTCTGTCAGCGTCTCTGTAGGTGTCTCAGTTGCTGCCGCTGTGGATTGGCGGGGTCTGCTGCCTTCTCTATGCTAATATCTACCCTTATCTGCCTCAGTCGGCGCCTCAGTTGGCGTCGCAGCCTCTGTCAGCGTCTCTGAATGCGTCTCAGTCGCTGCCGCTATCGATTGGGGGTCTGATACCTTCTCTATGCCAATATCTACCCCTATCTGCTTCAGTCAGCGTCTCAGCCAGCGTCGCACCTTCTGTCAGCGTCTCTGTAGGCGTCTCAGTCGCTGCCGCTGTCGATTGGGGGTCTGCTGCATCCTCTATGCCAATATTTACCCCTATCTGCCTCAGTCGGCATCGCAGCCTCTGTCAGCGCCTCTGTAGGCGTCTCAGACCCTGCCGCTATCGATTGGGGGGTCTGATGCCTTCTCTATGCCTATATCTACCCCTACCTGGCTCAGTCGGTGTCACAGTCGGCGTCGCAGCCTCGATTGGGGGGTCTGCTGCCTTCGCTATGTCAATATCTACCCCTATCTGCCTCAGTCGGCGTCGCAGTCGCTCTCAGCGTCTCTGAATAAGTCTTAGTCGCTGCCGCTGTCGATTGGGGGTCTTGTGCCTTCTCTATGCCTATATCTACCCCTATCTGCCTCACTCGGCGTCTCAGTCGGCGTCGCAGCCTCTGTCAGCCTCTCTGAATGGGTCTCAGTCGCTGCCGCTGTCGATTGGGGGTCTGCTGCCTTCTCTATGCCAATATCTACCCCTATCTACCTCAGTCAGCGTCTCAGTCAGCGTCGCAGCCTATGTCAGGGTCTCTGTAGGCGTCTCAGTAGCTGCCGCTGTTGATTGGGGGGTCTGATGACTTCTCTATGCCTATCTCTTCCCCTATCTGTCTCAGTCGGCTTCGCAGCCTCTGTCAGCGTCTCTTTAGGTGTCTCAGTCGATGCCGCTGTCGATTGGGGGGTCTGCTGTCTTCTCTATGCCAATATCTACCCTTATCTGCCTCAGTCGGCGCCTCAGTCGGCGTCGCAGCCTCTATCAGCGTCTCCGTAGGCGTCTCAGTCGTTGCCGCTGTCGATTGGTGGGTCTGCTGCCTTCTCTATACCTATATCTACCCCTATATGCCTCAGTCGGCGTCTCTGACGCCGTCGCAGCCTCTGTCAGCGTCTCTGTAGGCGTCTCAGTCGCTGCCGTTGTCGATTGGGGTGTCTGCTGCCTTCTCTATGCCTATGTCTACCCCTCTCTACCTCAGTCGGCGTCTCAGTCGGCGTCGCAGCATCTGTCAGCGTCGCAGCCTCTGTCAGTGTCTCTCTAGCCGTCTCAGTCGCTGCCGCCGTCGATTGGGGGTCTGCTGCATTCTCTATGCCAATATCTACCCCTATTTGCCTCTGTCAGCGTCTCTGTAGGCGTCTCAGTCGCTGCCGCTGTCGATTGGGGGGTCTGCTGCCTTTTGTTTGCCTATATCTACCCCTATCTGCCTCAGTCGGCAACTCAGTCGGCGTCGCAGCCTCTTGTCAGCGTCTCTGTAGGCATCTCAGTCGCTGCCGTTGTCGATTGGGGGTCTGCTGCCTTCTCTACGGCAATATCTACCCCTATCCGCATCAGTCGGCATCGCAGCCTCTCTCAGCGTCTCTGTAGGCGTCATAGTACCTGCCGCTGTCGATTGGGGGGTCTGCTGCATTCTCTATGCCTATATCTACCCCTATCTGCCTCAGTCGGCGTCTCAGATGGCGTGGCAGCCTCTGTCAGCGTTTCTGTAGGCGTCTCAGTCGCTGCCGCTGTCGATTGAGGGGTGTGTTGCCTTCTCTATGGCTATATATACCCCTATCCGCATCAGTAGGCGCTGCCACTCTCAGCGTCTCTGTAGGCATCTCAGTCGCTGCCGCTGTCGATTGAGGGGTCTGTTGCCTTCTCTATGGCTATATCTACCCCTATCCGCATCAGTGGGCGCAGCCACTCTCAGCGTCTCTGTAGGCATCTCAGTCGCTGCCGCTGTCGATTGGGGGTCTGATACCTTCTCTATGCCAATATCTACCCCTATCTGCTTCAGTCAGCGTCTCAGTCAGCGTCGCACCCTCTGTCAGCGTCTCTGTAGGCGTCTCAGTCGCTGCCGCTGTCGATTGGGGGGTCTGCTGCATTCTCTATGCCAATATTTACCCCTATCTGCCTCAGTCGGCATCGAAGCCTCTGTCAGCGTCTCTGTAGACGTCTCAGACCCTGCCGCTATCGATCTCTGCTGCCTTCTCTATGCCTATATCTACCCCTACCTGGCTCAGTCGGCGTCACAGTCGGCGTCGCAGCCTCGATTGGGGGGTCTGCTGCCTTCTCTATGTCAATATCTACCCCTATCTGCCTTAGTCGGCGTCGCAGTCGCTCTCAGCGTCTCTGAATAAGTCTTAGTCGCTGCCGCTGTCGATTGGGGGTCTGTTGCCTTCTCTATGGCTATATCTACCCCTATCCGCATCAGTCGGCGTCGCAGCCACTCTCAGCGTCTCTGTAGGTGTCTCAGTAGCTGCCGCTGTCGATTGGGGGGTCTGCTGCCTTCTCTATGCCTATGTCTACCCCTCTCTGCTTCAGTGGGCGTCTCAGTCGACGTCGCAGCATCTGTCAGCGTCTCTGTAGGTGTCTGAGTCGCTGCCGCTGTCGATTGGGGGGGTCTGCTGCCTTCTCTATGCCAATTTCTACCCTTCTCTGCCTCAGTCGGCGTCGCAGCCTCTGTCAGCGTCTCTGTAGGTGTCTCAGTAGCTGCCGCTGTCGATTTGGGGGTCTGCTGCCTTCTCTATGCCTATATCTACCCCTATCTGCCTCAGTCGGCGTCGCAGCATCTGTCAGCAGGTCTGTAGGCGTCTCAGTTGTTGCCGCTGTCGATTGGGGGTCTGCTGCCTTATCTATGCCTATGTCTACCTCTCTCTGACTCAGTCGGCGTCTTAGTCGGCTTCGCAGCCTCTGTCAGCGTCTCTGTAGGCGTCTCAGTCGCTGCCGCTGTTGATTGGGGGAGTCTGCTGCCTTCTCTATGCCAATATCTACCCCTATCTGCCTCAGTCGGCGTCGCAGCCTCTGTCAGCGTCTCTGTAGGTGTCTCAGTAGCTGCCGCTGTCGATTGGGGGGTCTGCTGCCTTCTCTATACCTATATCTACCCCTATCTGCCTCAGTCGGCGTCTCAGTCGGCGTCTCAGTCGGCTTCGCATCCTCTGTCAGCGTCTCTGTAGGTGTCTCAGTCGCTGCCGCTGTCGATTGGGGGGGTCTGCTGCCTTCTCTATGCCAATATCTACCCTTCTCTGCCTCAGTCGGCGTCTTAGTCGGCGTCGCAGTGTCTGTCAGCGTCTCTGAATGCGTCTCAGTCGCTGCCGCTTTCGATTGGGGGGTCTGATGCCTTCTCTACGGCTATATCTACCCGTATCCGCATCAGTCGGCGTCGCAGCCTCTCTCAGCGTCTCTGTAGGCGTCTTAGTACCTGCCGCTGTTGATTGGGGGGTCTGCTGCATTCTCCATGCGTATATCTACCTCTATCTGCCTCAGTCGACGTCTCAGTCGGCGTCTCAGTCAGCGTCGCAGCCTCTGTCAGCCTCTCTGAATGCGTCTCAGTTGCTGCCGCTGTCGATTGGGGGGTCTGATGCCTTCTCTAAGGCTATATCTACCCCTATCCGCATCAGTCGGCGTCGCAGCCTCTTTCAGCGTCTCTGTAGGCGTCTTAGTACCTGCCGCTGTTGATTGGGGGGTCTGCTGCATTCTCTATGCCTATATCTACCCCTATCTGCCTCAGTCGGCGTCTTAGTCGGCGTCGCAGTGTCTGTCAGCGTCTCTGAATGCGTCTCAGTCGCTGCCGCTGTCGATTGGGGGGGTCTGCTGCCTTATCTATGCCAATATCTACCCTTCTCTGCCTCAGTCGGCGTCTTAGTCGGCGTCGCAGTGTCTGTCAGCGTCTCTGAATGCGTCTCAGTCGCTGCCGCTTTCGATTGGGGGGTCTGATGCCTTCTCTACGGCTATATCTACCCCTATCCGCATCAGTCGGCGTCGCAGCCTCTCTCAGCGTCTCTGTAGGCGTCTTAGTACCTGCCGCTGTTGATTGGGTTGTCTGCTGCAGTCTCCATGCCTATATCTACCTCTATCTGCCTCAGTCGAGGTCTCAGTCGGCGTCTCAGTCATCGTCGCAGCCTCTGTCAGCCTCTCTGAATGCGTCTCAGTTGCTGCCGCTGTCGATTGGGGGGTCTGATGCCTTCTCTACGGCTATATCTACCCCTATCCGCATCAGTCGGCGTCGCAGCCTCTCTCAGCGTCTCTGTAGGCGTCTTAGTACCTGCCGCTGTCGATTGGGGGGTCTGCTGCATTCTTTATGCCTATATCTACCCCTATCTGCCTCAGTCGGCGTCTCAGATGGCGTCGCAGCCTCTGTCAGCGTTTCTGTAGGCGTCTCAGTAGCTGCCGCTGTCGATTGAGGGGTCTGCTGCCTTCTATATGGCTATATCTACCCCCATCCGCATCAGTCGGCGTCGCAGCCACTCTCAGCGTCTCTGTAGGCATATCAGTAGCTGCCGCTATCGATTGGGGGGTCTGCTGCATTCTCTATGCCTATATCTACCCCTATCTGCCTCAGTCGGTGTCACAGTCGGCTTCGCAGCCTCTGTCAGGGTCTCTGTAGGCGTCTCAGTCGCTGCCGCTGTCGATTGAGGGGTCTGTTGCCTTCTCTATGGCTATATCTACCCCTATCCGCATCAGTAGGCGCTGCCACTCTCAGCGTCTCTGTAGGCATCTCAGTCGCTGCCGCTGTCGATTGAGGGGTCTATTGCCTTCTCTATGGCCATATCTACCCCTATCCGCGTCAGTGGGCGCAGCCACTCTCAGCGTCTCTGTAGGCATCTCAGTCGCTGCCGCTGTCGATTGGGGGTCTGATACCTTCCCTATGCCAATATCTACCCCTATCTGCTTCAGTCAGCGTCTCAGTCAGCGTCGCACCCTATGCCAGCGTCTCTGTAGGCGTCTCAGTCGCTGCCGCTGTCGATTGGGGGGTCTGCTGCATTCTCTATGCCAATATTTACCCCTATCTGCCTCAGTCGGCATCGAAGCCTCTGTCGGCGTCTCTGTAGGCGTCTCAGACCCTGCCGCTATCGATCTCTGCTGCCTTCTCTATGCCTATATCTACCCCTACCTGGCTCAGTCGGCGTCACAGTCGGCGTCGCAGCCTCGATTGGGGGTCTGCTGCCTTCTCTATGTCAATATCTACCCCTATCTGCCTCAGTCGGCGTCGCAGTCGCTCTCAGCGTCTCTGAATAAGTCTTAGTCGCTGCCCCTGTCGATTGGGGGTCTGTTGCCTTCTCTATGGCTATATCTACCACTATCCGCATCAGTCGGCGTCGCAGCCTCTGTCAGCAGCTCTGTAGGCGTCTCAGTTGTTGCCGCTGTCGATTGGGGGTCTGCTGCCTTCTCTATGCCTATGTCTACCCCTCTCTGCCTCAGTCGGCGTCTCAGTCGACATCGCAGCATCTGTCAGCGTCTCTGTAGGTGTCTCAGTCGCTGCCGCTGTCGATTGGGGGGGTCTGCTGCCTTCTCTATGCCAATATCTACCCTTCTCTGCCTCAGTCGGCGTCGCAGCCTCTGTCAGCGTCTCTGTAGGTGTCTCAGTAGCTGCCGCTGTCGATTTGGGGGTCTGCTGCTTTCTCTATGCTTATATCTACCCCTATCTGCCTCAGTCGGCGTCGCAGCCTCTGTCAGCAGCTCTGTAGGCGCCTCAGTTGTTGCCGCTGTCGATTGGGGGTCTGCTGCCTTATCTATGCCTATGTCTACCTCTCTCTGACTCAGTCGGCGTCTTAGTCGGCTTCGCAGCCTCTGTCAGCGTCTCTGTAGGCGTCTCAGTCGCTGCCGCTGTTGATTGGGGGAGTCTGCTGCCTTCTCTATGCCAATATCTACCCCTATCTGCCTCAGTCGGCGTCGCAGCCTCTGTCAGCGTCTCTGTAGGTGTCTCAGTAGCTGCCGCTGTCGATTGGGGGGTCTGCTGCCTTCTCTATGCCTATATCTACCCCTATCTGCCTCAGTCGGCGTCTCAGTCAGCGTCTCAGTCGGCTTCGCAGCCTCTGTCAGCGTCTCTGTAGGTGTCTCAGTCGCTGCCGCTGTCGATTGGGGGGGTCTGCTGCCTTCTCTATGCCAATATCTACCCTTCTCTGCCTCAGTCGGCGTCTTAGTCGGCGTCGCAGTGTCTGTCAGCGTCTCTGAATGCGTCTCAGTCGCTGCCGCTTTCGATTGGGGGGTCTGATGCCTTCTCCATGCCTATATCTACCCCTATCTGCCTCAGTCGACGTCTCAGTCGGCGTCTCAGTCAGCGTCGCAGCCTCTGTCAGCCTCTCTGAATGCGTCTCAGTTGCTGCCGCTGTCGATTGGGGGGTCTGATGCCTTCTCTATGACTCTATCTACCCCTATCTGCCTCAGTCGACGTCTCAGTCGGCATCTCACTCGGCATCGCAGCCATTGTCAGAGTCTATGTAGGCGTCTCAGTCGCTGCCGCTGTCGATTGGGGGTGGTCTGCTGCCTTCTCTATGCCTATGTCTACCCCTCTCTGCCTCAGTCGGCATCTCAGTCGGCATCGCAGCCATTGTCAGAGTCTATGTAGGCGTCTCAGTTGCTGCCGCTGTCGATTGGGGGGTCTGCTGCCTAATCTATGCCTATATCTACCCCTATCTGCCTCAGTCGGCGTCTCAGTCGGCTTCACAGCCTATGTCAACGTCTCTGTAGGAGTCTCAATCGCTGCCGCTGTCGATTGGGGGGGTCTGCTGCCTTCTCTATGCCAATATCTACCCTTCTCTGCCTCACTCGGCGACTCAGTCAGTTTCGCAGCCTCTGTTAGCGTCTCTGTAGGTGTCTCAGTCGCTGCCGCTGTCGATTGGGGGGTCTGCTGCCTTCTCTATGCCAAAATCTACCCTTCTCTGCCTCAGTCGGCGTCTCAGTCAGCGTCGCAGCGTCTGTCAGCGTCTCTGAATGCGTCTCAGTCGCTGCCGCTGTCGATTGGGGGGTCTGATGCCTTCTCTATGCCTATATCTACCCCTATCTGCCTCAGTCGACGTCTCAGTCGGCATCTCACTCGGCATCGCAGCCATTGTCAGAGTCTATGTAGGCGTCTCAGTCGCTGCCGCTGTCGATTGGGGGTGGTCTGCTGCCTTCTCTATGCCTATATCTACCCCTACCTGCCTGAGTCGGCATCTCAGTCGGCATCTCAGTCGGCGTCGCAGCCTCTGTCAGCATCTCTGTAGGCGTCTGATTTGTTGCCGCTGTCGATTGGGGTGTCTGCTGCCTTCTCTATGCCTATGTCTACCCCTCTCTGCCTCAATCGGCGTTTCAGTGGGCGTCGCAGCATCTGTCAGCGTCGCAGCCTCTGTCAGCGTTTCTCTAGGCGTCTCAGTCGCTGCCGGTGTCGATTGGGGGGTCTGATGCCTTCTCTATGCCTATATCTACCCCTATCTGCCTCAGTCGACGTCACAGTCGGCATCTCAGTCGGCATCGCAGCCATTGTCAGAGTCTATGTAGGCGTCTCAGTCGCTGCCGCTGTCGATTGGGGGTGGTCTGCTGCCTTCTCTACGCCTATATCTACCCCTATCTGCCTTAGTCGGCATCTCAGTCGGCGTCGCAGCCTCTGTCAGCATCTCTGTAAGCGTCTCAGTCGTTTCCGCTGTCGATTGGGGGGGTCTGCTGCCTTCTCTATGCCTATGTCTACCCTTATATGCCTCAGTCGGCGTCTCAGTCAGCGTTGCAGCCTCTGTCAGCCTCTCTGAATGCGTCTCAGTCGCTGCTGCTATCCATTGGGGGGTCTGCTGCCTTCTCTATGCCTATATCTACCCCTATCTACCTCAGTCGGCGTCTCAGTCAGCTTCGCAGCCTCTGTCAGCGTCTCTGTAGGTGTCTCAGTCGCTGGCGCTGTCGATTGGGGGGTCTGCTGCCTTCTCTATGCCAAAATCTACCCTTCTCTGCCTCAGTCGGCGTCGCAGCATCTGTCAACGTCTCTGAATGCGTCTCAGTCGCTGCCGCTGTCGATAGGGGGGCCTGATGCCTTCTCCATGCCTATATCTACCCCTATCTGCTTCAGTCGACGTCTCAGTCGGCATCGCAGCCATTGTCAGAGTCTATGTAGGCGTCTCAGTCGCTGCCGCTGTCGATTGGGGGTGGTCTGCTGCCTTCTCTATGCCTATATCTACCCCTACCTGCCTGAGTCGGCATCTCAGTCGGCGTCGCAGCCTCTGTCAGCGTCTCTGTGGGCGTCTGATTTGTTGCCGCTGTCGATTGTGGTGTCTGCTGCCTTCTCTATGCCTACGTCTACCCCTCTCTGCCTCAGTCGGCGTCTCAGTCGGCGTCGCAGCATCAGCGTCTCTGTAGGCGTCTCAGACGCTGCCGCTATCGATTGGGGGGTCTGCTGCCATCTCTATGCCTATATCTACTCCTCTCTGCCTCAGTCGGCGTCTCAGTCGGCTTCGCAGCCTCTGTCAGCGTCCCTGTAGGCGTCTCAGTCGTTGCCGCTGTCGTTTGGAGGGGGGGACTGCTGCCTTCTCTATGTCTATATCTACCCATCTCTGCCTCAGTCGGCGTCTCAGTTGGCGTCGCAGCCTCTGTCAACGTCTCTGTAGGCGTCTCAGTCGCTGCCGCTGTCAATTGGGGGTCTGCTGCATTCTCTATGTCTATATCTACCCATCTCTGCCTCAGTCGGCGTCTCAGTTGGCGTCGCAGCCTCTGTCAGCTTCTCTGTAGGCGTCTCAGTCGCTGCCGCTGTCGATTGGGGGTCTGCTGCCTTCTCTATGCCTATATCTACCCCTACCTGGCTCAGTAGGCGTCACAGTCGGCGTCGCAGCCTCGATTGGGGGGGTCTGCTGCCTTCTCTATGTCAATATCTACCCCTATCTGCCTCAGTCGGCGTCGCAGTCTCTCTCAGCGTCTCTGAATAAGTCTCAGTCGCTGCCGCTGTCGATTGGGGGGTCTGCTGCCTTCTCTATGCCTATATCTACCCCTAACTGCCTCAGTCGGCGTCTCAGTCAGCGTCGCAGCCTCTGTCAGCGTCTCTGTAGGCGTCTCAGTCGCTGCCGCTGTCGATTGGGGGGTCTGCTGAATTCTCTATGCCCATATCTACCCCTGTCTGCTTCAGACGGCTTCGCAGCCTCTGTCAGCGTCTCTGTAGGCGTCTCAGACGCTGCCGCTGTCGATTGGGGGGTCTGCTGCCTTCCCTATGCCTATATCTACCCCTACCTGGCTCAGTCGGCGTCCCAGTCGGCGTCGCAGCCTCGATTGGGGGGTCTGCTGCCTTCTCTATGTCAATATCTACCCCGATCTACCTCAGTCGGCGTCGCAGTCTCTCTCAGCGTCTCTGAATAAGTCTCAGTCGCTGCCGCTGTCGATTGGGGGGTCTGCTGCCTTCTCTATGCCTATATCTACCCCTATCTGCCTCAGTCGGCACCGCTGTCGATTGGGGGGTCTGCTGCCTTTTGTTTGCCTATATCTACCCCTATCTGCCTCAGTCGGCAACTCAGTCGGCGTCGCAGCCTCTTGTCAGCGTCTCTGTAGGCATCTCAGTCGCTGCCGTTGTCGATTGGGGGTCTGCTGCCTTCTCTACGGCTATATCTACCCCTATCCGCATCAGTCGGCATCGCAACCTCTCTCAGCGTCTCTGTAAGCGTCTTAGTACCTGCCGCTGTCGATTGGAGGGTCTGCTGCATTCTCTATGCCTATATCTACCCCTATCTGCCTCAGTCGGCGTCTCCGATGGCGTCGCAGCCTCTGTCAGGGTCTCTGTAGGCGTCTCAGCCGCTGCCGCTGTCGACTGAGGGGTCTGCTGCCTTCTCTATGGCTATATCTACCCCTATCCGCATCAGTCGGCGTCGCAGCCACTCTCAGCGTATCTGTAGGCATCTCAGTAGCTGCCGCTATCGATTGGGGGGTCTGCTGCATTCTCTATGCCTATATATACCCCTATCTGCTCAGTCGGCGTCTCAGATGGCGTCGCAGCCTCTGTCAGGGTCTCTGTAGGCGTCTCAGTCGCTGCCGCTGTCGATTGAGGGGTCTTTTGCCTTCTCTATGGCTATATCTACCCCTATCCGCATCAGTGGGCGCAGCCACTCTCAGCGTCTCTGTAGGCATCTCAGTAGCTGCCGCTGTCGATTGGGGGGTCTGCTGCATTCTCTATGCCTATATCTACCCCTATCTGCCTCAGTCGGCGTCTCAGATGGCGTCGCAGCCTCTGTCAGCGTTTCTGTAGGCGTCTCAGTCGCTGCCGCTGTCGATTGAGGGGTATGTTGCCTTCTCTATGGCTATATCTACCCCTATCCGCATCAGTAGGCGCTGCCACTCTCAGCGTCTCTGTAGGCATCTCAGTCGCTGCCGCTGTCGATTGAGGGGTCTGTTGCCTTCTCTATGGCTATATCTACCCCTATCCGCATCAGTGGGCGCAGCCACTCTCAGCGTCTCTGTAGGCATCACAGTCGCTGCCGCTGTCGATTGGGGGTCTGATACCTTCTCTATGCCAATATCTACCCCTATCTGCTTCAGTCAGCGTCTCAGTCAGCGTCGCACCCCCTGTCAGCGTCTCTGTAGGCGTCTCAGTCGCTGCCGCTGTCGATTGGGGGATCTGCTGCATTCTCTATGCCAATATTTACCCCTATCTGCCTCAGTCGGCATCGAAGCCTCTGTCAGCGTCTCTGTAGGCGTCTCAGACCCTGCCGCTATCGATCTCTGCTGCCTTCTCTATGCCTATATCTACCCCTACCTGGCTCAGTCGGCGTCACAGTCGGCGTCGCAGCCTCGATTGGGGGGTCTGCTGCCTTCTCTATGTCAATATCTACCCCTATCTGCCTCAGTCGGCGTCGCAGTCGCTCTCAGCGTCTCTGAATAAGTCTTAGTCGCTGCCGCTGTCGATTAGGGGTCTGTTGCCTTCTCTATGGCTATATCTACCCCTATCCGCATCAGTCGGCGTCGCAGCCACTCTCAGCGTCTCTGTAGGTGTCTCAGTAGCTGCCGCTGTCGATTGGGGTGTCTGCTGCCTTCTCTATGCCTATGTTTACCCCTCTCTGCTTCAGTCGGCGTCTCAGTCGACGTCGCAGCATCTGTCAGCGTCTCTGTAGGTGTCTCAGTCGCTGCCTCTGTCGATTGGGGGGGTCTGCTGCCTTCTCTATGCCAATATCTACCCTTCTCTGCCTCAGTCGGCGTCGCAGCCTCTGTCAGCGTCTCTGTAGGTGTCTCAGTAGCTGCCGCTGTCGATTTGGGGGTCTGCTGCCTTCTCTATGCCTATATATACCCCTATCTGCCTCAGTCGGCGTCGCAGCCTCTGTCAGCAGCTCTGTAGGCGTCTCAGTTATTGCCGCTGTCGATTGGGGGTCTACTGCCTTATCTATGCCTATGTCTACCTCTCTCTGACTCAGTCGGCGTCTTAGTCGGCTTCGCAGCGTCTGTCAGCGTCTCTGTAGGCGTCTCAGTCGCTGCCGCTGTTGATTGGGGGAGTCTGCTGCCTTCTCTATGCCAATATCTACCCCTATTTGCCTCAGTCGGCGTCGCAGCCTCTGTCAGCGTCTCTGTAGGTGTCTCAGTAGCTGGCGCTGTCGATTGGGAGGTCTGCTGCCGTCTCTATACCTATATCTACCCCTATCTGCCTCAGTCGGCGTCTCAGTCGGCTTCGCAGCCTCTGTCAGCGTCTCTGTAGGTGTCTTAGTCGCTACCGCTGTCGATTGGGGGGGGTCCTTCTCTATGCCAATATCTACCCTTCTCTGCCTCAGTCGGCGTCTTACTCGGCGTCGCAGTGTCTGTCAGCGTCTCTGAATGCGTCTCAGTCGCTGCCGCTTTCGATTGGGGGTCTGATGCCTTCTCTACGGCTATATCTACCCCTATCCGCATCAGTCGGCGTCGCAGCCTCTCTCAGCGTCTCTGTAGGCGTCTTAGTACCTGCCGCTGTTGATTGGGGGGTCTGCTGCCTTCTCTATGTCAATATCTACCCCTATCTGCCTCAGTCGGCGTCGCAGTCGCTCTCAGCGTCTCTGAATAAGTCTTAGTCGCTGCCGCTGTCGATTAGGGGTCTGTTGCCTTCTCTATGGCTATATCTACCCCTATCCGCATCAGTCGGCGTCGCAGCCTCTCTCAGCGTCTCTGTAGGCGTCTTAGTACCTGCCGCTGTTGATTGGGGGGTCTGCTGCATTCTCCATGATTATATCTACCCCTATCTGCCTCAGTCGACGTCTCAGTCGGCGTCTCAGTCAGCGTCGCAGCCTCTGTCAGCCTCTCTGAATGCGTCTCAGTTGCTGCCGCTGTCGATTGGGGGGTCTGATGCCTTCTCTACGGCTATATCTACCCCTATCCGCATCAGTCGGCGTCGCAGCCTCTCTCAGCGTCTCTGTAGGCGTCTTAGTACCTGCCGCTGTTGATTGGGGGTCTGCTGCATTCTCTATGCCTATATCTACCCCTACCTGCCTCAGTCGGCGTCTCAGATGGCGTCGCAGCCTCTGTCAGGGTCTCTGTAGGCGTCTCAGTCGCTGCCGCTGTCGATTGAGGGGTCTGTTGCCTTCTCTATGGCTATATCTACCCCTACCCGCGTCAGTGGGCGCAGCCACTCTCAGCGTCTCTGTAGGCATCTCAGTAGCTGCCGCTGTCGATTGGGAGGTCTGCTGCCTTCTCTACGGCTATATCTACCCCTATCCGCATCAGTCGGCGTCGCAGCCACTCTCAGCGTCTCTGTAGGCATCTCAGTCGCTGCCGCTGTCGATTGGGGGTCTGATACCTTCCCTATGCCAATATCTACCCCTATCTGCTTCAGTCAGCGTCTCAGTCAGCGTCGCACCCTCTGCCAGCGTCTCTGTAGGCGTCTCAGTCGCTGCCGCTGTCGATTGAGGGGTCTGTTGCCTTCTCTATGGCTATATCTACCCCTATCCGCGTCAGTGGGCGCAGCCACTCTCAGCGTCTCTGTAGGCATCTCAGTAGCTGCCGCTGTTGATTGGGGGTCTGCTGCATTCTCTATGCCTATATCTACCCCTATCTGCCTCAGTCGGCGTCGCAGCCACTCTCAGCGTCTCTGTAGGTGTCTCAGTAGCTGCCGCTGTTGATTGGGGGTCTGCTGCATTCTCTATGCCTATATCTACCCCTATCTGCCTCAGTCGGCGTCTCAGATGGCGTCGCAGCCTCTGTCAGGGTCTCTGTAGGCGTCTCAGACCCTGCCGCTATCGATCTCTGCTGCCTTCTCTATGCCTATATCTACCCCTACCTGGCTCAGTCGGCATCACAGTCGGCGTCGCAGCCTCGATTGGGGGGTCTGCTGCCTTCTCTATGTCAATATCTACCCCTATCTGCCTCAGTCGGCGTCGCAGTCGCTCTCAGCGTCTCTGAATAAGTCTTAGTCGCTGCCGCTGTCGATTGGGGGTCTGTTGCCTTCTCTATGGCTATATCTACCCCTATCCGCATCAGTCGGCGTCGCAGCCACTCTCAGCGTCTCTGTAGGTGTCTCAGTAGCTGCCGCTGTCGATTGGGGGGTCTGCTGCCTTCTCTATGCCTATATCTACCCCTCTCTGCCTCAGTCGGCGTCTCATTCGATGTCGCAGCATCTGTCAGCGTCTCTGTAGGTGTCTCAGTCGCTGCCGCTGTCGATTGGGGGGGTCTGCTGCCTTCTCTATGCCAATATCTACCCTTCTCTGCCTCAGTCGGCGTCGCAGCCTCTGTCAGCGTCTCTGTAGGTGTCTCAGTAGCTGCCGCTGTCGATTTGGGGGTCTGCTGCCTTCTCTACGGCTATATCTACCCCTATCCGCATCAGTCGGCGTCGCAGCCACTCTCAGCGTCTCTGTAGGCATCTCAGTCGCTGCCATCGATCTCTGCTGCCTTCTCTATGCCTATATCTACCCCTACCTGGCTCAGTCGGCATAACAGTCGGCGTCGCAGCCTCGATTGGGGGGTCTGCTGCCTTCTCTATGTCAATATCTACCCCTATCTGCCTCAGTCGGCGTCGCAGTCGCTCTCAGCGTCTCTGAATAAGTCTTAGTCGCTGCCGCTGTCGATTGGGGGTCTGTTGCCTTCTCTATGGCTATATCTACCCCTATCCGCATCAGTCGGCGTCGCAGCCACTCTCAGCGTCTCTGTAGGTGTCTCAGTAGCTGCCGCTGTCGATTGGGGGGTCTGCTGCCTTCTCTATGCCTATGTCTACCCCTCTCTGCCTCAGTCGGCGTCTCAGTCGACGTCGCAGCATCTGTCAGCGTCTCTGTAGGTGTCTCAGTCGCTGCCGCTGTCGATTGGGGGGGTCTGCTACCTTCTCTATGCCAATATCTACCCTTCTCTGCCTCAGTCGGCGTCGCGGCCTTTGTCAGCGTCTCTGTAGGTGTCTCAGTAGCTGCCGCTGTCGATTTGGGGGTCTGCTGCCTTCTCTATGCCTATATCTACCCCTCTCTGCCTCAGTCGGCGTCTCAGTCGATGTCGCAGCATCTGTCAGCGTCTCTGTAGGTGTCTCAGTCGCTGCCGCTGTCGATTGGGGGGGTCTGCTGCCTTCTCTATGCCTATATCTACCCCTATCTGCCTCAGTCGGCGTCGCAGCCTCTGTCAGCAGCTCTGTAGGTGTCTCAGTTATTGCCGCTGTCGATTGGGGGTCTGCTGCCTTATCTATGCCTATGTCTACCTCTCTCTGACTCAGTCGGCGTCTTAGTCGGCTTCGCAGCCTCTGTCAGCGTCTCGGTAGGCGTCTCAGTCGCTGCCGCTGTTGATTGGGGGAGTCTGCTGCCTTCTCTATGCCAATATCTACCCTTCTCTGCCTCAGTCGGCGTCTTAGTCGGCGTCGCAGTGTCTGTCAGCGTCTCTGAATGCGTCTCAGTCGCTGCCGCTTTCGATTGGGGGGTCTGATGCCTTCTCCATGCCTATATCTACCCCTATCTGCCTCAGTCGACGTCTCAGTCGGCGTCACAGTCAGCGTCGCAGCCTCTGTCAGCCTCTCTGAATGCGTCTCAGTTGCTGCCGCTGTCGATTGGGGGGTCTGATGCCTTCTCTATGACTATATCTACCCCTATCTGCCTCAGTCGGCGTCTCAGTCGCTGCCGGTGTCGATTGGGGGGTCTGATGCCTTCTCTATGCCTATATCTACCCCTATCTGCCTCAGTCGACGTCTCAGTCGTCATCTCAGTCGGCATCGCAGCCATTGTCAGAGTCTATGTAGGCGTCTCAGTCGCTGCCGCTGTCGATTGGGGGTGGTCTGCTGCCTTATCTACGCCTATATCTACCACTATCTGCCTCAGTCGGCATCTCAGTCGGCGTCGCAGCCTCTGTCAGCATCTCTGTAAGCGTCTCAGTCGTTTCCGCTGTCGATTGGGGGGGTCTGCTGCCTTCTCCATGCCTATGTCTACCCTTATCTGCCTCAGTCGGCGTCTCAGTCAGCGTTGCAGCCTCTGTCAGCCTCTCTTAATGCGTCTCAGTCGCTGCTGCTATCCATTGGGGGGTCTGCTGCCTTCTCTATGCCTATATCTACCCCTATCTATCTCAGTCGGCGTCTCAGTCAGCTTCGCAGCCTCTGTCAGCGTCTCTGTAGGTGTCTCAGTCGCTGGCGCTGTCGATTGGGGGGGTCTGCTGCATTCTCTATGCCAAAATCTACCCTTCTCTGCCTCA
This sequence comes from Clusia tigrina, assembly GCA_920105625.2. Taxonomy (NCBI): domain Eukaryota; kingdom Metazoa; phylum Arthropoda; class Insecta; order Diptera; family Clusiidae; genus Clusia; species Clusia tigrina. The sequence goes on along the minus strand of OV050031.1, from coordinate 71,471,602 downwards.
GTCGGCGTCGCAGCGTCTGCTAACGTCTCTGAATGCGTCTCAGTCGCTGCCGCTGTCGATAGGGGGCATGATGCCTTCTCCATGCCTATATCTACCCCTATCTGCTTCAGTCGACGTCTCAGTCGGCATCGCAGCCATTGTCAGAGTCTATGTAGGCGTCTCAGTCGCTGCCGCTGTCGATTGGGGGTGGTCTGCTGCCTTCTCTATGCCTATATCTACCCCTACCTGCCTGAGTCGGCATCTCAGTCGGCGTCGCAGCCTCTGTCAGCGTCTCTGTGGGCGTCTGATTTGTTGCCGCTGTCGATTGGGGTGTCTGCTGCCTTCTCTATGCCAACGTCTACCCCTCTCTGCCTCAGTCGGCGTCTCAGTCGGCGTCGCAGCATCAGCGTCTCCGTAGGCGTCTCAGACGCTGCCGCTATCGATTGGGGGGTCTGCTGCCTTCTCTATGCCTATATCTACCCCTCTCTTCCTCAGTCAGCGGTTCAGTCGGCGTCGCAGCCTCTGTCAGCGTCTCTGTAGGCGTCTGATTTGTTGCCGCTGTCGATTGGGGGTGGTCTGCTGCCTTCTCTATGCCTATATCTACCCCTACCTGCCTGAGTCGGCATCTCAGTCGGCGTCGCAGCCTCTGTCAGCGTCTCTGTGGGCGTCTGATTTGTTGCCGCTGTCGATTGGGGGTGGTCTGCTGCCTTCTCTATGCCTATATCTACCCCTACCTGCCTGAGTCGGCGTCTCAGTCGGCTTCGCAGCCTCTGTCAGCGTCCCTGTAGGCGTCTCAGTCGTTGCCGCTGTCGTTTGGAGGGGGGGACTGCTGCCTTCTCTATGTCTATATCTACCCATCTCTGCCTCAGTCGGCGTCTCAGTTGGCGTCGCAGCCTCTGTCAGCGTCTCTGTAGGCGTCTCAGTCGCTGCCGCTGTCAATTGGGGGTCTGCTGCGTTCTCTATGCCTATATCTACCCCTATCTGCCTCAGTCGGCGTCTCAGTCGGCGTGGCAGCCTCTGTCAGCGTCTCTGTAGGCGTCTCAGTCGCTGCCGCCGTCGATTGGGGGGTCTGCTGCCTTCTCTATGCCTATATCTACTCCTACCTGGCTCAGTAGGCGTCACAGTCGGCGTCGCAGCCTCGATTGGGGGGGTCTGCTGCCTTCTCTAAGTCAATATCTACCCCTATCTGCCTCAGTCGCGTCGCAGTCTCTCTCAGCGTCTCTGAATAAGTCTCAGTCGCTGCCGCTGTCGATTGGAGGGTCTGCTGCCTTCTCTATGCCTATATCTACCCCTATCTGCCTCAGTCGGCGTCTCAGTCGACGTCGCAGCCTCTGTCAGCGTCTCTGTAGGCGTCTCAGTCGCTGCCGCCGTCGATTGGGGGGTCTGCTGAATTCTCTATGCCCATATCTACCCCTGTCTGCCTCAGACGGCTTCGCAGCCTCTGTCAGCGTCTCTGTAGGCGTCTCAGACGCTGCCGCTGTCGATTGGGGGGTCTGCTGCCTTCCCTATGCCTATATCTACCCCTACCTGGCTCAGTCGGCGTCACAGTCGGCGTCGCAGCCTCGATTGGGGGGTCTGCTGCCTTCTCTATGTCAATATCTACCCCTATCTACCTCAGTCGGCGTCGCAGTCTCTCTCAGCGTCTCTGAATAAGTCTCAGTCGCTGCCGCTGTCGATTGGGGGGTCTGCTGCCTTCTCTATGCCTATATCTACCCCTATCTGCCTCAGTCGGCATCTCAGTCGGCGTCGTAGCCTCTGTCAGCGTCTCTGTAGGCGTCTCAGTCGCTGCCGCTGTCGATTGGGGGGTCTGCTGCCTTCTCTATTCCTATATTTACCTCTATCTGCCTCAGTCGGCGTCTCAGTCGGCGTCGCAGCCTCTATCAGCGTCTCTGTTGGCGTCTTAGTTCTTGCCGCTGTCGATTGGGTTGTCCGCTGCCTTCTCTATGCCTATGTCTATCCATGTCTGCCCCAGTCCGCGTCTCAGTCGGCGTCGCAGCCTCTGTCAGCGTCGCAACCTCTGTAAGCGTCTCTGTAGGCGTCTCAGCCGCTGCCGCTGTCTATTGGGGGGTCTGCTGCCTTCTCTATGCCAATATCTGCCTCAGTCGGCTCCTCAGTCGGCGCCTCAGTCGGCGTCGCACCCTCTGTCAGCGTGTCTGTAGGCGTCTCAGTCGCTGCCGCTGTCGATTGGGGTGTCTGCTGCCTTCTGTATGCCTATATCTACCCCTATCTGCCTCAGTCGGCATCTCAGTCGGCGTCGCAGCCTCTATCAGCGTCTCTGTATGCGTCTCAGATGTTGCGCTGTCGATTGGGTTGTCTGCTGCCTTCTATATGTCAATATCTACCCCTATCTGTTTCAGTCGGCATCGCAGACTCTCTGAATGCGTCTCAGTCGCTGCCGCTGTCGATTGGGGGGTCTGCTGCGTTCTCTATGCCTATTTCTACCCCTATCTGCCTCAGTCGGCGTCTCTGACACCTGCGCAGCCTCTGTCAGCGTATCTGTAGGCGTTTCAGTCGCTGCCGCTGTCGAGTGGGCTTCTGCTGCCTTCCCTATGCATATATCTACCAATATCTACCTGAGTCGTGGTCTCAGTCGGCGTCGCAGCATCTGTCAGGGTCTCTGTAGGCGTCTCAGTAGCTGTCGCTGTTGATTGGGGGGTCTGATGACTTCTCTATGCCTATCTCTTCCCCTATCTGTCTCAGTCGGCATCGCAGCCGCTGTCAGCGTCTCTGTAGGTGTCTCAGTCGCTGCTGCTGTCGATTGGGGGTTCTGCTGCCTTCTGTATGCCTTTATCTACCCCTATCTGCCTCAGTCGGCAACTCAGTCGGCGTCGCAGCCTTTATAAGCGTCTCTGTAGGCGTTTCAGCTGTTGCCGCTGTCGATTGGGGGGTCTGCTGCCTTCTCTATGTCAACATCTACACCTATCTTCCGCAGTCGGCATCGCAGCCCCTCTCAGCGTCTCTGAATGCGTCTCAGTCGCTGCCGCTGTCGATTGGGGGGGTCTGCAGCCTTCTCTATGCCTATATCTACCCCTATCTGCATCAGTCGGCGTCTCTGACGCCGTCGCAGCCTCGATTTGCGTCTCTGTAGGCGTCTCAGTCGCTGCCGCTGTCGATTGGGGGGTCTGCTGCCTTCTCTATGCCTATATCTACCCCTCTCTTCCTCAGTCAGCGGTTCAGTCGGCGTCGTAGCTTCTGTCGGCGTATCTGTAGGCGTCTCAGTCGCTGCCGCTGTCGATTGGGGATCTGCTGCCTTCTCTATGCCTATATCTACCCCTATCTGCCTCAGTCGCCGTCTCAGTCGGCGTCGCAGCATCTGTCAGCGTCTCTGTAGGCGTCTCAGTCGTTGCCGCTATCGATTGGGGGGTCCGCTGCCTTCTCTATGCTTATATCTACTCCTCTCTGCCTCAGTCGGCGTCTCAGTGGGCTTCGCAGCCTCTGTCAGCGTCTCTGTAGGCGTCTCAGTCGTTGCCGCTGTCGCGTGGAGGGGGGCGACTGCTGCCTTCTCTATGTCTATATCTACCCATCTCTGCCTCAGTCGGCGTCTCAGTTGGCGTCGCAACCTCTGGCAGCGTCTCTGTAGGCGTCTCAGTCGCTGCCGCTGTCGATTGGGGGGTCTGCTGCCTTCTCTATGCATATATCTACCCCTACCTGGCTCAGTCGGCGTCACAGTCGGCGTCGCAGCCTCGATTGGGGTGTCTGCTGCCTTCTCTATATCAATATCCACCCCTATCTGCCTCAGTCGGCGTCGCAGTCTCTCTCAGCGTCTCTGAATAAGTCTCAGTCGCTGCCGCTGTCGATTGGGGGGTCTGCTGACTTCTCCATGCCTATATCTACCCCTATCTGCCTCAGTCGGCATCTCAGTCGACGTCGCAGCCTCTGTCAGCGTCTCTGTAGGCGTCTCAGTCGCTGCCGCCGTCGATTGGGGGGTCTGCTGCATTCTCTATGAAAATATCTACCCGTATCTGCCTCAGTCGGCGTCGCAGCCTCTGTCAGCATCTCTGTAGGCGTCTCAGTCGCTGCCGCTGTCGATTGGGGGTCTGCTGCCTTCTCTATGCCAATATCTACCCCTATCTACCTCAATCGGCGTCTCAGTCGGCGTCGCAGCCTATGTCAGGGTCTCTGTAGGCGTCTCAGTAGCTGCCGCTGTTGATTGCGGGGCCTGATGACTTCTGTATGCCTATCTCTTCCGCTATCTGTGTCAGTCGGCTTCGCAGCTTCTGTCAGCGTCTCTGTAGGCGTAGCAGTTGCTGCCGCTGTCCATTGGGGGGGGTCTGCTGCCTTGTCTATGCAAAAATCTACCCTTATCTGCCTCAGTCGGCGCCTCAGTCGGCGTCGCAGCCTCTGTCAGCGTGTCTGTAGGCGTCTCAGTCGCTGCCGCTGTCGATTGGGGTGTCTGCTGCATTCTGTATGCCTATATCTACCCCTATCTGCCTCAGTCGGCATCTCAGTCGGCGTCGCAGCCTCTATAAGCGTCTCTGTAGGCGTCTCAGTCGCTGCCGCTGTCGATTGGTGGGTCTGCTGCCTTCTCTATGCCTATACCTACCCCTATCTGCTTCAGTCGGCAACTCAGTCGGCGTCGCAGCCTCTATCAGCGTTTCTGTATGCGTCTCAGTTGTTGCCGCTGTCGATTGGGTTGTCTGCTGCCTTCTCTATGTCAACATCTACCCCTATCTCCCACAGTTGGCATCGCAGCCTCTCTCAGCGTCTCTGAATGCGTCTCAGTCGCTGCCGCTGTCGATTGGGGGGTCTGCTGCCTTCTCTATGCCTATATCTACCCCTATCTGCCTCAGTCGGCGTCTCTGACGCCGTCGCAGCCTCGATTTGCGTCTCTGTAGGCGTCTCAGTCGCTGCCGCTGTCGATTGGGGGTCTGCTGCCTTCTCTATGCCTATATCTACCCCTCTCTTGCTCAGTCGGCGGTTCAGTCGGCGTCGTAGCTTCTGTCGGCGTATCCGTAGGCGTCTCAGTCGCTGCCGCTGTCGATTGGGGGTCTGCTGCCTTCTCTATGCCTATATCTACCCCTATCTGCCTCAGTCGGCATCTCAGTCGGCGTCGCAGCATCTGTCAGCGTCTCTGTAGGCGTCTCAGTCGTTGCCGCTATCGATTGGGGGGTCCGCTGCCTTCTCTATGCCTATATCTACTCCTCTCTTCCTCAGTCGGCGTCTCAGTGGGCTTCGCAGCGTCTGTCAGCGTCTCTGTAGGCGTCTCAGTCGTTGCCGCTGTCGTTTGGAGGGGGGCGACTGCTGCCTTCTCTATGTCTATATCTACCCATCTCTGCCTCAGTCGGCGTCTCAGTTGGCGTCGCAGCGTCTGTCAGCGTCTCTGTAGGCGTCTCAGTCGTTGCCGCTATCGATTGGGGGGTCCGCTGCCTTCTCTATGCCTATATCTACTCCTCTCTGCCTCAGTCGGCGTCTCAGTGGGCTTCGCAGCGTCTGTCAGCGTCTCTGTAGGCGTCTCAGTCGTTGCCGCTATCGATTGGGGGGTCCGCTGCCTTCTGTTGGGGATCTCGAGTCCTTGCCTGACTGGGGACGTCCTGTCGCAGTTCTTCCGGGCGCGTGGCTGAAAAATCAAAAGCCCTAACGTAGAATTTAAACACTACCACTTTTCGGTTTCAAAACACAAGAGAGCTTTATTCTTAAAAATACTAGTTCTTATATACTATTTACCAATAAACATTTCAGTCTACGTCTTGACTTTTCTGGTGTTCCAGTTACGCAATTGTTATTTGGTGTCAGTTGCTCAAGCCCACTGACCTACTGCAAGTAAAAGTGTCGTCGGTGCATTCTAAATGCCCCTCGTCAGCTTGACTGCGGAACTGTGACACCCTAAAAGTTTACATCATAATTAATGCATAAATACTACTCATTTACAATATTTGCACCCTAAAAATATGTGCATTCTTAATGAGTTTAATGGGAGCCGGTGCTGTGAGTCAACTACGCGTAAGTAGCTTGATTCTAACTCACAACATCCCTCCCCTCTTGCTAAAAGAAGTTAGTGCAACTAACTTCCATAAAATCTCTACAATATTTTTCTTGCACTGTAAACAATTATGTGCATCTATTTAACTCTATAGTACATATATATAATTTGTATTATTTTTTTCCATGAAATCGCCTTGTTTGGGTTCTATCACGGTTTTTTCTTCCTTTTTTATTCTTTTCTTTTCCATATATATTTTTTTTCTCTAGCTTTTATTTTCTTTTGTAGTTTTCTTTCTTTTATTTTTATTTTTTTCTTTACTTTGTTTTTGTTTTTGTTTGTTTGTTTTTTTTTTTTTTTCTTATTTTTATCCATCATTATTTTTTTTTATATTCCCCTTTTTATAATTTGGTATTTCATTGACTCTTTTCTCATTGGCGTATATACAAATATCTAAACAATAACACAATTCTATTCTATACATAAAACCTTATATTATACTGCGCCCTCTGCTACCTGCTGGTCCAGTTGACGACCGTCGTTGTCAGAGTGAAGTCCCTCGATGAACTCTGCATACCCCTCCCTTCTTTCTGGATCGGTACGTACAAAGATAGGTTGGCGATCTGGTTTGCCATTAAAACTTTGCTTTTAGTGGCCTTCTTCTTTCCATTTATATAGTGTGCCCCACGACTGTAGGTGGTACTGCCTCTGCTTATAGTATTCAACTTGTAAAAAACATTTGGAATACATGAGAGATTACAATACTCCGTCTTACTTTGCAGCAATGCGTTTATGGTGTTAGTATTTCTCTTAAGCTTCCTCATAATGGTATTTGACATCGTTAGGTTTTGATGTGGAGACAATAGGTATTTTTCTGAGATACACGTTTAATGATGTAATTTGTGTACTCTGATCGGTTACTAGTCTCTGTGTCCTCTTGTATTAAATCATAATTCATACATATGTAAATAACGTTTCATATGTTCATACTTTAGCTTGGACATATACTTCAATGAAGCAATTAACCTCCGTGAGCCAAATTTCTTCTGCTTATTATATTTGGTGGTGGTTTCAGTCACCCTCCTTAAGCTTTTGCCCATCTTCAACTTATCCAAAATCGATTCTGTTGAGATTGTGATACACTGGGTGGACATTGTACTATAAAATTGTCCAATTCAAAAAATGACTCCTCAAGGAAACTTGTTTATTTTTCGTTGCTTGTCAATAACTCATCCACACGCGTTCAAATGCTGCGGCCATATGCCGTTTCGCAAAATTAAAATTACATCCGTCGCCATTCATCCCCAATTTAATATGTTGGCATCCTTGGGGTCACAAACCTTAGATAACTGCCAAAAATCTCTGTTTTTCAAAAACGCATCTTTCCGAATACTATGTTGGTCCTTTAGTCCGCACCGTCTTCCGATATCCGCTGTTCCCGGAACTTCCTGCTTCGCTTCACATCATCAGAGCTATTTAGAGAACACCTATAATAATTTTCTTAATTTTCTAATATACATTTTAGTTTGATTTTTTTTAATTTTTTAATTTCTATGTTTAATTTTTGTCAAACATTTCATAAGTCAATTTAATAAATGAATTTCAAAATTATATAATATTTAAATAAATACACTATATGTACTATATATACTTTTGGGTATAATTTTCTATTTAGTATGATTTGTATTTTTTTTTTATTATAACATTTATTTCATTATTAAGTTAGATTTTAAATAATTAATTTTTGTAACTCTAATTATTTTCAACCACCTTTAATTTTAATCTGAACTCTTACACAGATTATAATCTTTTTAAATTTATAACTTTTCCTAAATATACGCTATTCCTGACTATATAAAAAAAAACAATATTTCTACAACATGCTTTTCCATAATTGAATGCTATATCATTCAATTTGCCGTCCACTCGTCTTCTCCCCTTACATTATCGGATTTGCTACCGTATCCTAGAGGAAAAAAGGACTGGACTATGTGTTTTCATAGCCATATAGGGCATCAGTTTTGCTCTGATTAATTTTTCGTGCTCTTTTTCAACACGTGAGTTATCACTCATTTCAACTTTGAACCAATTCATTGGCCCTCCGACAAAAACCAGATTATACAAAATAATCCCGTTTGTGTCAAAACTTTGTCCATTGCATGACTATACCTTTCATCGCATACAATTGACTTTTTATTTAAATTCACTGCTAGCCTGATATGTATATATCCATTATCGATTCTACTTTCCATCCTGTAATTAGCTCGTATATGAATACATGCATACATTCAAGGCGCTTTAAATTACCTAGAATTAATTACCAACGTTATTTTCCCCAATTAACTATACATTTTTTCAAATTTCCATACGCTAATTTCCTAATCAATAAACAGTAAAAACCTATGTACGAGTATATTTACATATAGCCAACTGCAGTATCTGCAAAAATATACATACGCATATACCCATTCCTCTTAACTAGAATACTTACTTCTTTAAATATACATTCGTACATTCATTCTTTATCTTATACACATATATACATACTCGTATATATACTTACTTCACCAGCAGTTCCGTTGCCTGGCGTTAATGCTCATGCATCGAATTTCAGTGCATACACTGCCGTATGTATGTATGTACATATTCGAAGTTTTAAATTACTTACCCACGACTGTCTTACTATCTTATTTTATTTTTTAATTACGTGCAATATTTATCATTTAATATTTAAAAAAATATATTTTTCCCTACTGTGCTTCGTTCGGCCATAGTGCATAATAAGCACATTTTTATTACGTCAACTTTACTTGCTCGAGTTTAATTGGCACACTTCTGTTGGTCTTGACTTTGAAAATCGGAGCTGTGTGTGTTATTTGATACACACACGTACATGTTTACGTTGTTATTCTTGTGTTTACACTTGTAAAACACTGCTAACACATGTCTTTAGTTGTGTGGTCTAATGTGGAATAATTTCAACAAATTATTATGTAGCTTTTTATTTTTGCCCTTAATCGTTACGACCGTTGTAACTGGGCTTTTGATCTCTGCTACTACATAGGGACCTATCCACACAGGTGAGAATTTGTTTCTCCTAGCCTGATTCTTCATTAGTACTTGATCACCCACATGAAAAACTACTGGGTTTAGTACCTTGTTATAGGCTTCCCTGGCCACTCGCTTAGTATATTCCTGGTTTTCTCTAACCAATTCGTGCGCTCGTTGTAACTGATACTTTTGCACTTTATTCGGGTCATCAGCATTGTATACAGGCGCACATTTGCGCTTCAAATTCGCTGGCATGTTGAAGTCAAACCCGTAGAGTGTTCTAAACGGAGTTTGCTTCGTTGATACATGTACCGTATTATTGTGTACATGCATTGCAGTTTTCAACCATTGATCCCAATTCGAGCCGTCTTCTTTGGCAAAACTGCGCAAGTACTCGGCCAAAGGTCGATGACTACGTTCCAATGAGCCATTCGCCTGTGGATGATATGGTGTTATGTGCAACTTCTTGATTCCTAGCATTTTACACGTTTCTGAGAATAGTTTTGATACGAAATTTGAACCATTGTCGGTTATCAAAACCTTAGGTATGTTGCAACGTGCTATAATTTCATCAAAGAATGCTTTGACTACAGTACCTGCTTCCGCATCAGGTATAGCCACGCACGCCATATACTTTGAGAAATCATCTTGGAACGTCAAGATGTATTTATTGCCCGAAACAGTCTCAGGTAAAATACCTACAATATCCATATGAACTTTATCAAATGGTTGCTTTGGTGTGTCAGTTAACACCATGGGCATCTTTGTTAGCCTTGAACTTTTGTTGGCCTGGCACTTTGGGCAACTCTTTACATATTTTTTATGTCTTTGAGCATACCTTTCCATCCGCATACTCGCCTAATTCTGTCATGGGTTTTCCAGAATCCCTGGTGTCCACCTAGAGGTGAATCATGGAAACCCTTTAACACAGCCTGGATATCTTTTATATCCTTCAGCCATTCCACACTACTGGCTCTTTGTTCATTAGCAGCGTCACCCGCATTGCTAACATTTCCTGTTGCATCAATTTTATCCCCTTGAATTCTCTCGGTCTTCTCCTTATCTGACCGTGCTTTGGCCCTCGTTTGCACTACTGATACCTTCTGTGCCTGCGGTACTCTGCTGAGTGCGTCCGCATTTAGATTCTTTTTCCCAGGTTTGTATATGATTTCAAAATCATACTCAGACAATTTGTGTCTGAACCTGGCTAGCCTAGACGTTTGGTCTTTCAAGTTGGCTATGCCTCTCAACGGCTGGTGATCAATGTATATCTTGAATGGGCGTCCTAGCAGATATGCTCTAAAATTCTTCGTAGCCCATACTATGGCTAGAAATTCCTTTTCTATTGTGGAGTATCTCTTCTCCGTGTCGCTAAGCGCTCTGCTTGCGAATGCTATTGGTCGGTCATTACCGACTTCCCCTTGTGACAATACTGCCCCTAATGCTTCATTGCTAGCATCAGTGGTCAACAAAAAAGTTTGCTCAAAGTCGGGGTATGCCAAAATCGGTGGCGAGCTAATTATTTCTTTTAGCCCCTCGAATGCTTGCTGACATCTCTCTGTCCATTCGAACTTTGCCTCTTTTCGTAGCAACTTGTTAATTGGCAACGCAATTCCGGCTAGTCCTTCCACGAACTTTCTATAATAGTTCACTAGTCCCAGGAATGCTTGCACTTCCTTTCTGTTTCTCGGAATCGCTAGATATTTAACGCATTCCACCTTCTGCGGGTCAGGCAGTGCTCCTGCCTCTGAGCAACGATGGCCTAAATAAACCACCTCTCTTCGCAAAAATTGACACTTCTCCGTGTTCAATTTCAAATTGTGTTCTCGTAATTTCTGGAGCAACTTGCACAAGCGTTGCGAATGCTGCTGCAAGTTCTTCCCATAAATTACAATATCATCGAGGTACACAAAACAATCTAACCCTTGCAAGCCTGTTAGCACATGGTTCATTAGCCTTTGGAAGGTAGCCGGTGCTCCTGTTAATCCAAACGGCATTCTATTAAACTCATAATGCCCCAAACCGGTGCTGAACGCGGTTTTCTGCTTATCTTGGGTATCCACCAGAACTTGGTGGTAGCCACTCGCTAAATCAAGTGTAGAAAAATATCTACTGTGTCCCAATTGATCCAGAATTTCTTCTATCCTTGGTATCGGGAACACCTGCTTGATAGTGGCGTCGTTCAATTTCCTAAAATCGACGACCATTCTCCACTTCTTCTGACCCTGAGCACCTCCCTTCTTTGGTACCAAAATTATTGGTGAGTTCCAAGGCGAGATACTCGGTGAAATTATGTTATCTTTTAACATCCCTTCCACTTGCCTGTTTACCTCATCTTTGTGAGCCTGTGGCAATCTGTATTGTTTCTGGTTAATTGGTACTTGATCCACTCTAGTAGGTATTTCATACTCTACCTCTGGTGTACATGTTAACTGGTCTCCTTCCAGCAAAAATATGTCATGGAATGACGCACAAATGGCTTCTATTGATGCCTTCTCTTCTGAATTCACGCTTGGGTCTAACTTCAAGGATTCTAGCACCTTCTCCATTCTTTTTCTTATATCTACCTGCTTAATCTGATTCACCGATCTATAATTCGGTTCCTTAAAATTATCATAGCTAGTGAACTTGGGCCTAAAATCCTCCTCCATCAGGTAGTCCTTTTCCGATGCATTGAGTACGCAAGCGTACACCTTACCCTTGTCAACGTGCGTTATGGTTTCTCCCATATATACGCCCTCCGCTAGCTGCTGCTTGTGGAAAACAACAGTCCTAAGTTTCGTATTTACATGCATAGTAACTACTCTGGTTGACCTTGCATTTACTACCTCCATCCTATTCTTAACCTTACTCACGGTTCCTTCCTGCCATGACTTTAGTGGAAGAGTAAGAATTATATTCTTATTATTATCGTAAAACGATAACTGCTTGTCGAGCGCATCCAGTATGGTGCGTCCCCAAAGATTATCGCGGCCAATTATCCCATCAGCCGGGATACCTTTCCTATCCACTTCCACTGCGTGCACTCTAAAACTCATACCCTTAACTCCACTGTGCCCTATTCTGAGCGACCCCAATGGCCTAATGCACTCTCCAAACGCTCCGTTAAGCGTTCTTAAGTCCATTTGATTAATGTCTAGCCCCTTCCGTAAAACACTAGATTTTACGAGGCTAGTGTCCGCCCCTGAATCTACTAATAGCACTAGCTTTCCACTCGCTGCTTCCTCGCAGGGCATCTCGATGAAGGCATCACCTATCCTGCTCATAGCGAAGCAATGTCCTTCTGTTCCCAACATGGACGCGTATCCACTTCCTAACTCTTCGTGATACTGGAGAGCCTCCTGCTCCTCCTTCTCCTGGACTGTAGTTCCTACATTACTAGTCCCACGTATTTCCGGCCTTATTATTACTCTCTTTCTTTTGGCTTTCCAGTCTACTGGCCTCGACTGGGCCGCTGGAAGTTTCCCTGGTTCCTTTGTTGGGATTGTCTATCCCTGCATTCCGCTGCCCGATGTCCCATCTGTCCACATGAGAAGCATCTCAACCCTTGTTTGGTGTTGCTTATCCTTGCTTCAGTTTTGAAAGGATTTCTTCCTTGGTTAATTCCTTCTGTTGAATTAACTCGGGTACTACTGAAGTTACCCCTGCTGTCTCTCAAGGGTGGAACCGGGCGCCTCGTAGCTGGCTGCCTTTTACTCTGATTCTATTCTGTGTCTCCATGGCACTGTCTACTTGCCTCATGACCATATGTTTGGCACTCCATACAATAGGGCGTATTTTTCGTGTAATGCACTCATCCCTTGTATGACCATGCTTACGGCAGAACGAACATTTGGGTGCCCTCTGTACAAACCCCCTGTACGGATTTCTCGGATTCGCGGCTCTGCTGTCGGAGACACCGGGATTATATGCTCCTCTGTATATGTTTGGGACGTAATTATTTCCATCTCTGTTCACGACACCGGCGGTGAACATGTCCTGTCTATTTTCCAACATGTGTACCTCCCCTAACCCAGCCGTACTCCGTTCCACGAGAACTTGTGCTCTAATCGCTTCTTCTACTAATTCCTCCAGAGATCCTGTTCTGCTATTCAACATATGAATCTTTAGAACGGAGTTGCGGAGCCCCACCACGAAAGTTGTCAACACCGACTCGTCAACTTCGTGTAATAACGCTGTATCTCCAATGCCATTGTACTTATTCCTGATTATTTCCTGGGCCATCATCTGAAGTGACTCTAAACGCCTGGCAAAGGCACGTATGTCTTCACTTGCCAGCTGCTTCCCGATTCTTATTTCTTGGGTTATGTCTTCCAAAGATCTCTCCTTCAGATAAGTTCTCCTTATAAGACTGTAAAGCTCGTCCACACTGGCGAATTGCTTTGGCAACACAAGGTTGTACGCGTCTCCAAATAACCTTTGCTTAACACAGTCGAAGAAATCCTGCAACTCATCAGGGCTTATGCTTCGCTTTGCAAGCTCACAACCTTGAATGAATCTGTTAACTTCTGACCGTAAATCTTCTGAAGCTGCACCAGTAAACACAGGTACTAGCCTGGCCACTGTCTTTGAAATCTCCTCTACACCCATTTTACGTATTTTTGTTTTACTTATGACCGGTAAAACTTGAGCGCTATCTTTATGAGTGGTACCTAGCTTCACTTCTCCCGGATCTGAGAGGTAATTGACCAATGACGGACTCAAACTAATTAGTCTTCGATCGTTTGTTCGTACAGGCGAAATACTGTCCACAGTGTTGGGCCTGTCCTGTACCGTTACTGCTTCTGGCTCTTTTGGCGGATATCCCTTATTTTTATTAGTTACCGGACGTTCTGGAGAAAAAGGCTCGACCCCGATTTCAGATACGCCAAACAAAAATTCCGCTTGCCTTTCTTCATTAAGTACTAATTTTGGCTTTACCATGCGGCTTATCCCTTCTGGTGTTAGATACTCCGGCCAGCGCACTTCCGGTGGCAATGTCAATACCGTCTACGTAAATCCAGCCGATGCTGATTTTGATCTCTCCCTATTCAGTGAGGTCCTATTGGTCACCCGTCCTCTTTTTAATTCCGCACACTCCTTTTCCAACAGCGTTGCTGCTTCCTCTGTCTCCGTCAATCTCCGAGAAAGTTCCTTTACCCTATTCTCCAGATACTCTTTTTGTGCTCTCCAATCTTCTGCTTTCTTATGAAAACTGAACAACTTTTCTTCTGTTCTTTTTTGGATCGCCGTCCAGGCTTGATCCGCTACCTCTAATGGTGACACAGCGCCTCCGGCGTTCGCCTGCTTCCACAATTCCTGAGCTTCTTCCCTGCTCGTACCCGCTTCGAACTTGTCAATTATTTTCCCAGTAAACAGTTCCACCTCTGACTGCATTGATTTCAATCGGTTCCTTACTTCCTCGTCTGGCGAAACCAAACTCACTGTTTGTTGCCCTAGTCCTTCTAATTCAGAACTAAATGTATCTGCCCATTCGTTGACCAGACTATTTATGTAGTCCGCGTATTTTTCCGCAAAATATTTTCCCTTGCCGTACTCAACTGCGTGAGGCAACAACAGTCCGTGATTATTGTTGAACTCTCTCCCTAGATTTTGCAACTGAGTTATTCGCTTGCGGTAATACACGTTGTCCTTACGTAAACTGCCGTCTTTCTTAAAGTTACGGACCAGCTTTTCAATCGTTTCGCCAATTTGCCTCTGCCTCAGCAGTAATCCTTGCGCTTCCTTCGTCATATCCCAAATGTCAGAACAGATGGCGTATCCCAAATACAAATAAAAATCCAATTATTGTTAAAACTTGTTATTAACTTATCCCAATATTTTATTCCATCTTACTTATTGATAAATACAAATTTATTTAAAAAAAACATTCCACCGTAAATTCTATGTTTATATACATATTCTGCTATACTTGTTTTCCATTACAAAGTTCCGCTGTCTACCGGCGTCCATTAAGTCCTTCCATCAATGCAAATTGGTCCTTGGCTTCCTCACAGATACTCCTTGATTTCCGCTCACAAACTTTAATCCTTAAATCCCAAGAATCCATAGAAAAAGGCTATATGTTTGTAAAAACCGAAATTTGATTTACCGGCAAAAGTGTTCTGATTCATTCCCGGAAATTTGAATCCATATTTAAAAATAAACCCGTAACGTATGCGCCACATAATAATAGCATTTAAATGTTTTCTTCAACATTGCTACGCAAATCGTAGTTTCCGAACTACAAAAACTTTGATGCAACAACACGTGTTGTCTGCACCTCTTCACCTAATACCCTAAACTCAGAATGCCAAATATTTAAATCAATTTTGATTTCAAAACAACATAAATTCACAAAATCTGAATTTAAACAATAAAATAACTTAATTATTTCCAAAATAGATGGCATGGCTCAATAGACAATACAAATGTCCCTCACGACAAACAAACTCAAAACCCCTACCAAAAAAATCCTCACAGCTAGGATGAACATACATAGACCGTCCGATCATACTGACGGTTTATGGTTGCCATACAAAGCTGCGTGCAACAGCGCAAACGCGCCTATAGGTTGCGACTTCTTTGACCAGCGCTACGGCGCCTTCAGGGTCGCAGAAGTATCTACTTATTCTACGCTACTATACACTCTACTCACCATAATTTTTCCTGATGACATCTTTATTCCACAGTGTCCTTAATGCTGGGGTATTGTCCTTAGATGAGGTCCTTCTAATTCGTTGCAGGATGCCTCTCTGCTTCAGGGATCCTTGCCCTGGGCTTACTCCAATAGGTCCTTAAGACCGGCTGCGCCAAAATGTTGGGGATCGCGAGTCCTTGCCTGACTGGGGACGTCCTGTCGCAGTTCTTCCGGGCGCGTGGCTGAAAAATCAAAAGCCCTAACGTAGAATATAAACACTACCACTTTTCGGTTTCAAAACACAAGAGAGCTTTATTCTTAAAAATACTAGTTCTTATATACTATTTACCAATAAACATTTCAGTCTACGTCTTGACTTTTCTGGTGTTCCAGTTACGCAATTGTTATTTGGTGTCAGTTGCTCAAGCCCACTGACCTACTGCAAGTAAAAGTGTCGTCGGTGCATTCTAAATGCCCCTCGTCAGCTTGACTGCGGAACTGTGACACCCTAAAAGTTTACATCATAATTAATGCATAAATACTACTCATTTACAATATTTGCACCCTAAAAATATGTGCATTCTTAATGAGTTTAATGGGAGCCGGTGCTATGAGTCAACTACGCGTAAGTAGCTTGATTCTAACTCACAACACTTCTCTATGCCTATATCTACTCCTCTCTGCCTCAGTCGGCGTCTCAGTTGGCGTCGCAGCGTCTGTCAGCGTCTCTGTAGGCGTCTCAGTCGTTGCCGCTATCGATTGGGGGGTCCGCTGCCTTCTCTATGCCTATATCTACTCCTCTCTGCCTCAGTCTGCGTCTCAGTGGGCTTCGCAGCCTCTATAAGCGTCTCTGTAGGCGTCTCAGTCGCTGCCGCTGTCGATTGGTGGGTCTGCTGCCTTCTCTATGCCTATATCTACCCCTATCTGCTTCAGTCGGCAACTCAGTCGGCGTCGCAGCCTCTATCAACGTCTCTGTATGCGTCTCAGTTGTTGCCGCTGTCGATTGGGTTGTCTGCTGCCTTCTCTATGTCAACATCTACCCCTATCTCCCTCAGTTGGCATCGCAGCCTCTCTCAGCGTCTCTGAATGCGTTTCAGTCGCTGCCGCTGTCGATTGGGGGGGTCTGCTGCCTTCTCTATGCCTATATCTACCCCTATCTGCCTCAGTCGGCGTCTCTGACGCCGTCGCAGCCTCGATTTGCGTCTCTGTAGGCGTCTCAGTCGCTGCCACTGTCGATTGGGGGTCTGCTGCCTTCTCTATGCCTATATCTACCCCTCTCTTCCTCAGTCGGCGGTTCAGTCGGCGTCGTAGCTTCTGTCGGCGTATCCGTAGGCGTCTCAGTCGCTGCCGCTGTCGTTTGGGGGTCTGCTGCCTTCTCTATGCCTATATCTACCCCTATCTGCCTCAGTCGGCATCTCAGTCGGCGTCGCAGCATCTGTCAGCGTCTCTGTGGGCGTCTCAGTCGTTGCCGCTATCGATTGGGGGGTCCGCTGCCTTCTCTATGCCTATATCTACTCCTCTGTGCCTCAGTCGGCGTCTCAGTCGGCTTCGCAGCCTCTGTCAGCGTCCCTGTAGGCGTCTCAGTCGTTGCCGCTGTCGATTGGGGGGGTCTGCTGCCTTCTCTATGCCAAAATCTACCCTTCTCTGCCTCAGTCGGCGTCGCAGCGTCTGTCAACGTCTCTGAATGCGTCTCAGTCGCTGCCGCTGTCGATAGGGGGGCCTGATGCCTTCTCCATGCCTATATCTACCCCTATCTGCTTCAGTCGACGTCTCAGTCGGCATCGCAGCCGTTATCAGAGTCTATGTAGGCGTCTCAGTCGCTGCCGCTGTCGATTGGGGGTGGTCTGATGCCTTCTCTGTGCCTATATCTACCCCTACCTGCCTGAGTCGGCATATCAGTCGGCGTCGCAGCCTCTGTCAGCGTCTCTGTGGGCGTCTGATTTGTTGCCGCTGTCGATTGGGGTGTCTGCTGCCTTCTCTATGCCTACGTCTACCCCTCTCTGCCTCAGTCGGCGTCTCAGTCGGCGTCGCAGCATCAGCGTCTCTGTAGGCGTCTCAGACGCTGCCGCTATCGATTGGGGGGTCTGCTGCCATCTCTATGCCTATATCTACTCCTCTCTGCCTCATTTGGCGTCTCAGTCGGCTTCGCAGCCTCTGTCAGCGTCCCTGTAGGCGTCTCAGTCGTTGCCGCTGTCGTTTGGAGGGGGGGACTGCTGCCTTCTCTATGTCTATATCTACCCATCTCTGCCTCAGTCGGCGTCTCAGTTGGCGTCACAGCCTCTGTCAGCGTCTCTGTAGGCGTCTCAGTCGCTGCCGCTGTCAATTGGGGGTCTGCTGCGTTCTCTATGTCTATATCTACCCATCTCTGCCTCAGTCGGCGTCTCAGTTGGCGTCGCAGCCTCTGTCAGCTTCTCTGTAGGCGTCTCAGTCGCTGCCGCTGGCGATTGGGGGTCTGCTGCCTTCTCTATGCCTATATCTACCCTTACCTGGCTCAGTAGGCGTCTCAGTTGGCGTCGCAGCCTCTGTCAGCGTCTCTGTAGGCGTCTCAGTCGCTGCCGCTGTCAATTGGGGGTCTGCTGCGTTCTCTATGTCTATATCTACCCATCTCTGCCTCAGTCGGCGTCTCAGTTGGCGTCGCAGCCTCTGTCAGCTTCTCTGTAGGCGTCTCAGTCGCTGCCGCTGGCGATTGGGGGTCTGCTGCCTTCTCTATGCCTATATCTACCCTTACCTGGCTCAGTAGGCGTCACAGTCGGCGTCGCAGCCTCGATTGGGGGGGTCTGCTGCCTTCTCTATGTCAATATCTACCCCTATCTGCCTCAGTCGGCGTCGCAGTCTCTCTCAGCGTCTCTGAATAAGTCTCAGTCGCTGCCGCTGTCGATTGGGGGGTCTGCTGCCTTCTCTATGCCTATATCTACCCCTATCTGCCTCAGTCGGCGTCTCAGTCGGCGTCGCAGCCTCTGTCAGCGTCTCTGTAGGCGTCTCAGTCGCTGCCGCCGTCGATTGGGGGGTCTGCTGAATTCTCTATGCCCATATCTACCCCTGTCTGCCTCAGACGGCTTCGCAGCCTCTGTCAGCGTCTCTGTAGGCGTCTCAGACGCTGCCGCTGTCGATTGGGGGGTCTGCTGCCTTCCCTATGCCTATATCTACCCCTACCTGGCTCAGTCGGCGTCACAGTCGGCGTCGCAGCCTCGATTGGGGGGCCTGCTGCCTTCTCTATGTCAATATCTACCCCTATCTACCTCAGTAGGCGTCGCAGTCTCTCTCAGCGTCTCTGAATAAGTCTCAGTCGCTGCCGCTGTCGATTGGGGGGTCTGCAGCCTTCTCTATGCCTATATCTACCCCTATCTGCCTCAGTCGGCATCTCAGTCGGCGTCGTAGCCTCTGTCAGCGTCTCTGTAGGCGTCTCAGTCGCTGCCGCTGTCGATTGGGGGGTCTGCTGCCTTCTCTATTCCTATATTTACCTCTATCTGCCTCAGTCGGCGTCTCAGTCGGCGTCGCAGCCTCTATCAGCGTCTCTGTTGGCGTCTTAGTTCTTGCCGCTGTCGATTGGGTTGTCCGCTGCCTTCTCTATGCCTATGTCTATCCATGTCTGCCCCAGTCGGCGTCGCAGCCTCTGTCAGCGTCGCAGCCTCTGTAAGCGTCTCTGTAGGCGTCTCAGCCGCTGCCGCTGTCTATTGGGGGGTCTGCTGCCTTCTCTATGCCAATATCTGCCTCAGTCGGCGCCTCAGTCGGCGTCGCACCCTCTGTCAGCGTGTCTGTAGGCGTCTCAGTCGCTGCCGCTGTCGATTGGGGTGTCTGCTGCCTTCTGTATGCCTATATCTACCCCTATCTGCATCAGTCGGCATCTCAGTCGGCGTCGCAGCCTCTATCAGCGTCTCTGTATGCGTCTCAGATGTTGCCGCTGTCGATTGGGGGGTCTGCTGCCTTCTCTATGCCTATTTCTACCCCTGTCTGCCTCAGTCGGCGTCTCTGACACCTGCGCAGCCTCTGTCAGCGTATCTGTAGGCGTTTTAGTCGCTGCCGCTGTCGAGTGGGCTTCTGCTGCCTTCCCTATGCATATATCTACCAATATCTACCTGAGTCGTCGTCTCAGTCGGCGTCGCAGCATCTGTCAGGGTCTCTGTAGGCGTCTCAGTAGCTGTCGCTGTTGATTGGGGGGTCTAATGACTTCTCTATGCCTATCTCTTCCCCTATCTGTCTCAGTCGGCTTCGCAGCCGCTGTCAGCGTCTCTGTAGGTGTCTCAGTCGCTGCTGCTGTCGATTGGGGGTTCTGCTGCCTTCTGTATGCCTATATCTACCCCTATCTGCCTCAGTCGGCGTCTCTGACGCCGTCGCAGCCTCGATTTGCGTCTCTGTAGGCGAATCAGTCGCTGCCGCTGTCGATTGGGGTGTCTGCTGCCTTCTGTATGCCTATATCTACCCCTATCTGCTTCAGTCGGCAACTCAGTCGGCGTCGCAGCCTCTATCAGCGTCTCTGTATGCGTCTCAGTTGTTGCTGCTGTCGATTGGGGGGTCTGCTGCCTTCTCTATGTCAACATCTACACCTATCTTCCGCAGTCGGCATCGCAGCCCCTCTCAGCGTCTCTGAATGCGTCTCAGTCGCTGCCGCTGTCGATTGGGGGGTCTGCTGCCATCTCTATGCCTATATCTACCCCTCTCTTCCTCAGTCAGCGGTTCAGTCGGCGTCGTAGCTTCTGTCGGCGTATCTGTAGGCGTCTCAGTCGCTGCCGCTGTCGATTGGGGGTCTGCTGCCTTCTCTATGCCTATATCTACCCCTATCTGCCTCAGTCGGCGTCTCAGTCGGCGTCGCAGCATCTGTCAGCGTCTCTGTAGGCGTCTCAGTCGTTGCCGCTATCGATTGGGGGGTCCGCTGCCTTCTCTATGCCTATATCTACTCCTCTCTGCCTCAGTCGGCGCCTCAGTGGGCTTCGCAGCCTCTGTCAGCGTCTCTGTAGGCGTCTCAGTCGTTGCCGCTGTCGCGTGGAGGGGGGCGACTGCTGCCTTCTCTATGTCTATATCTACCCATCTCTGCCTCAGTCGGCGTCTCAGTTGGCGTCGCAACCTCTGTCAGCGTCTCTGTAGGCGTCTCAGTCGCTGCCGCTGTCGATTGGGGGGGTCTGCTGCCTTCTATATGCCTATATCTACCCCTACCTTGCTCAGTCGGCGTCACAGTCGGCGTCGCAGCCTCGATTGGGGGGTCTGCTGCCTTCTCTATGTCAATATCCACCCCTATCTGCCTCAGTCGGCGTCGCAGTCTCTCTCAGCGTCTCTGAATAAGTCTCAGTCGCTGCCGCTGTCGATTGGGGTGTCTGCTGACTTCTCTATGCCTATATCTACCCCTATCTGCCTCAGTCGGCATCTCAGTCGACGTCGCAGCCTCTGTCAGCGTCTCTGTAGGCGTCTCAGTAGCTGCCGCTGTTGATTGCGGGGCCTGATGACTTATCTATGCCTATCTCTTCCGCTATCTGTGTCAGTCGGCTTCGCAGCTTCTGTCAGCGTCTCTGTAGGCGTAGCAGTTGCTGCCGCTGTCCATTGGGGGGGGTCTGCTGCCTTGTCTATGCCAAAATCTACCCTTATCTGCCTCAGTCGGCGCCTCAGTCGGCGTCGCAGCCTCTGTCAGCGTGTCTGTAGGCGTCTCTGTCGCTGCCGCTGTCGATTGGGGTGTCTGTTGCATTCTGTATGCCTATATCTACCCCTATCTGCCTCAGTCGGCATCTCAGTCGGCATCGCAGCCTCTATAAGCGTCTCTGTAGGCGTCTCAGTCGCTGCCGCTGTCGATTGGTGGGTCTGCTGCCTTCTCTATGCCTATATCTACCCCTATCTGCTTCAGTCGGCAACTCAGTCGGCGTCGCAGCCTCTATCAGCGTCTCTGTATGCGTCTCAGTTGTTGCCGCTGTCGATGTCTGCTGCCTTCTCTATGTCAACATCTACCCCTATCTCCCTCAGTTGGCATCGCAGCCTCTCTCAGCGTCTCTGAATGCGTCTCTGTCGGTGCCGCTGTCGATTGGGGGGTCTGCTGCCTTCTGTATGCCTATATCTACCCCTATCTGCCTCAGTCGGCGTCTCTGACGCCGTCGCAGCCTCGATTTGCGTCTCTGAAAGCGTCTCAGTCGCTGCCGCTGTCGATTGGGGGTCTGCTGCCTTCTCTATGAATATATCTACCCCTCTCTTCCTCAGTCGGCGGTTCAGTCGGCGTCGTAGCTTCTGTCGGCGTATCCGTAGGCGTCTCAGTCGCTGCCGCTGTCGATTGGGGGTCTGCTGCCTTCTCTATGCCTATATCTACCCCTATCTGCCTCAGTCGGCATCTCAGTCGGCGTCGCAGCATCTGTCAGCGTCTCTGTAGGCGTCTCAGTCGTTGCCGCTATCGATTGGGGGGTCCGCTGCCTTCTCTATGCCTATATCTACTCCTCTCTGCCTCAGTCGGCGTCTCAGTGGGCTTCGCAGCCTCTGTCAGCGTCTCTGTAGGCGTCTCAGTCGTTGCCGCTGTCGTTTGGAGGGGGGCGACTGCTGCCTTCTCTATGTCTATATCTACCCATCTCTGCCTCAGTCGGCGTCTCAGTTGGCGTCGCAGCGTCTGTCAGCGTCTCTGTAGGCGTCTCAGTCGTTGCCGCTATCGATTGGGGGGTCCGCTGCCTTCTCTATGCCTATATCTACTCCTCTCTGCCTCAGTCGGCGTCTCAGTTGGCGTCGCAGCGTCTGCCAGCGTCTCTGTAGGCGTCTCAGTCGTTGCAGCTATCGATTGGTGGGTCCGCTGCCTTCTCTATGCCTATATCTACTCCTCTCTGCCTCAGTCTGCGTCTCAGTGGGCTTCGCAGCCTCTATAAGCGTCTCTGTAGGCGTCTCAGTCGCTGCCGCTGTCGATTGGTGGGTCTGCTGCCTTCTCTATGCCTATATCTACCCCTATCTGCTTCAGTCGGCAACTCAGTCGGCGTCGCAGCCTCTATCAGCGTCTCTGTATGCGTCTCAGTTGTTGCCACTGTCGATTGGGTTGTCTGCTGCCTTCTCTATGTCAACATCTACCCCTATCTCCCTCAGTTGGCATCGCAGCCTCTCTCAGCGTCTCTGAATGCGTCTCAGTCGCTGCCGCTGTCGATTGGGGGGTCTGCTGCCTTCTCTATGCCTATATCTACCCCTATCTGCCTCAGTCGGCGTCTCAGTGGGCTTCGCAGCCTCTGTCAGCGTCTCTGTAGGCGTCTCAGTCGTTGCCGCTGTCGTTTGGAGGGGGGCGACTGCTGCCTTCTCTATGTCTATATCTACCGATCTCTGCTTCAGTCGGCGTCTCAGTTGGCGTCGCAGCGCCTGTCAGCGTCTCTGTAGGCGTCTCAGTCGTTGCCGCTATCGATTGGGGGTCCGCTGCCTTCTCTATGCCTATATCTACTCCTCTCTGCCTCAGTCGGCGTCTCAGTGGGCTTCGCAGCCTCTGTCAGCGTCTCTGTAGGCGTCTCAGTCGCTGCCGCTGTCTGCTGGCTTCTCTATGCCTATATCTACCCCTACCTGACTCAGTCGGCGTCACAGTCTGCGTCGCAGCCTCGATTGGGGGGTCTGCTGCCTTCTCTATGTCAATATCCACCCCTATCTGCCTCAGTCGGCGTCGCAGTCTCTCTCAGCGTCTCTGAATAAGTCTCAGTCGCTGCCTCTGTCGATTGGGGGGTCTGCTGCCTTCTCTATGCCTATATCTACCCCTATCTGCCTCAGTCGGCTTCTCAGTCGACGTCGCAGCCTCTGTCAGCGTCTCTGTAGGCGTTTCAGTCGCTGCCGCCGTCGATTGGGGGGTCTGCTGCATTCTCTATGCCAATATCTACCCGTATCTGCCTCAGTCGGCGTCGCAGCCTCTGTCAGCGTCTGTGTAGGCGTCTCAGACGCTGCCGCTGTGGATTGGGGGGTCTGCTGCCTTCTCTATGCCTGTATCTACCCCTACCTGGCTCAGTCGGCGTCACAGTCGGCGTCGCAGCCTCGATTGGGGGGTCTGCTGCCTTCTCTATAGCAATATCTACCCCTATCTGCCTCAGTCGGCGTCGCAGTCTCTCTCAGCGTCTCTGAATAAGTCTCAGTAGCTGCCGCTGTCGATTGGGGGGTCTGCTGCCTTCTCTATTCCTATATTTACCTCTATCTGCCTCAGTCGGCATCTCAGTCGGCGTCGCAGCCTCTATCAGCGTCTCTGTAGGCGTCTCAGTCGGTGCCGCTGTCGATTGGTGGGTCTGCTGCCTTCTCTATGCCTATATCTACCCCTATCTGCTTCAGTCGGCAACTCAGTCGGCGTCGCAGCCTCTATCAGCGTCTCTGTATGCGTCTCAGTTGTTGCCGCTGTAGATGTCTGCTGCCTTCTCTATGTCAACATCTACCCCTATCTCCCTCAGTTGGCATCGCAGCCTCTCTCAGCGTCTCTGAATGCGTCTCAGTCGGTGCCGCTGTCGATTGGGGGGTCTGCTGCCTTCTGTATGCCTATATCTACCCCTATCTGCCTCAGTCGGCGTCTCTGACGCCGTCGCAGCCTCGATTTGCGTCTCTGAAAGCGTCTCAGTCGCTGCCGCTGTCGATTGGGGGTCTGCTGCCTTCTCTATGAATATATCTACCCCTCTCTTCCTCAGTCGGCGGTTCAGTCGGCGTCGTAGCTTCTGTCGGCGTATCCGTAGGCGTCTCAGTCGCTGCCGCTGTCGATTGGGGGTCTGCTGCCTTCTCTATGCCTATATCTACCCCTATCTGCCTCAGTCGGCATCTCAGTCGGCGTCGCAGCATATGTCAGCGTCTCTGTAGGCGTCTCAGTTGTTGCCGCTATCGATTGGGGGGTCCGCTGCCTTCTCTATGCCTATATCTACTCCTCTCTGCCTCAGTCGGCGTCTCAGTGGGCTTCGCAGCCTCTGTCAGCGTCTCTGTAGGCGTCTCAGTCGTTGCCGCTGTCGTTTGGAGGGGGGCGACTGCTGCCTTCTCTATGTCTATATCTACCCATCTCTGCCTCAGTCGGCGTCTCAGTTGGCGTCGCAGCGTCTGTCAGCGTCTCTGTAGGCGTCTCAGTCGCTGCCGCTGTCGATTGGTGGGTCTGCTGCCTTCTCTATGCCTACATCTACCCCTATCTGCTTCAGTCGGCAACTCAGTCGGCGTCGCAGCCTCTATCAGCGTCTCTGTATGCGTCTCAGTTGTTGCCGCTGTCGATTGGGTTGTCTGCTGCCTTCTCTATGTCAACATCTACCCCTATCTCCCTCAGTTGGCATCGCAGCCTCTCTCAGCGTCTCTGAATGCGTCTCAGTCGCTGCCGCTGTCGATTGGGGGGTCTGCTGCCTTCTCTATGCCTATATCTACCCCTATCTGCCTCAGTCGGCGTCTCAGTGGGCTTCGCAGCCTCTGTCAGCGTCTCTGTAGGCGTCTCAGTCGTTGCCGCTGTCGTTTGGAGGGGGGCGACTGCTGCCTTCTCTATGTCTATATCTACCGATCTCTGCCTCAGTCGGCGTCTCAGTTGGCGTCGCAGCGTCTGTCAGCGTCTCTGTAGGCGTCTCAGTCGTTGCCGCTATCGATTGGGGGGTCCGCTGCCTTCTCTATGCCTATATCTACTCCTCTCTGCCTCAGTCGGCGTCTCAGTGGGCTTCGCAGCCTCTGTCAGCGTCTCTGTAGGCGTCTCAGTCGCTGCCGCTGTCTGCTGCCTTCTCTATGCCTATATCTACCCCTACCTGACTCAGTCGGCGTCACAGTCGGCGTCGCAGCCTCGATTGGGGGGTCTGCTGCCTTCTCTATGTCAATATCCACCCCTATCTGCCTCAGTCGGCGTCGCAGTCTCTCTCAGCGTCTCTGAATAAGTCTCAGTCGCTGCCTCTGTCGATTGGGGGGTCTGCTGCCTTCTCTATGCCTGTATCTACCCCTACCTGGCTCAGTCGGCGTCACAGTCGGCGTCGCAGCCTCGATTGGGGGGTCTGCTGCCTTCTCTATAGCAATATCTACCCCTATCTGCCTCAGTCGGCGTCGCAGTCTCTCTCAGCGTCTCTGAATAAGTCTCAGTAGCTGCCGCTGTCGATTGGGGGGTCTGCTGCCTTCTCTATGCCTATATCTACACCTATCTGCCTCAGTTGGCATCTCAGTCGGCGACGCAGCCTCTGTCAGCTTCTCCGTATGCGCCTCAGTCGCTGCCGCTGTCGATTGGGGGGTCTGCTGCCTTCTCTATTCCTATATTTACCTCTATCTGCCTCAGTCGGCATCTCAGTCGGCGTCGCAGCCTCTATCAGCGTCTCTGTAGGCGTCTCAGTCGCTGCCGCTGTCGATTGGGGGGTCTGCTGCCTTCTCTATGCCTATATCTACCCTTATCTGCCTCAGTCGGCGTCTCAGTCGGCGTCGCAGCCTCTGTCAGCGTCTCTGAATGCGTCTTAGTGGCTGCCGCTGTCGATTGGGGGTCTGCTGCCTTCTCTATGCCAATATCTACCCCTATCTACCTCACTCGGCGTCTCAGTCGGCGTCGCAGCCTATGTCAGGGTCTCTGTAAGCGTCTCAGTAGCTGCCGCTGTTGATTGCGGGGCCTGATGACTTCTCTATGCCTATCTCTTAAGCTATCTGTGTCAGTCGGCTTCGCAGCTTCTGTCAGCGTCTCTGAAGGCGTCTCAGTTGCTGCCGCTGTCCATTGGGGGGTCTGCTGCCTTGTCTATGCCAATATCTACCCTTATCTGCCTCAGTCGGAGCCTCAGTCGGCGTCGCAGCATCTGTCAGCGTGTCTGTAGGCGTCTCAGTTGTTGCCGCTATCGATTGGGGGGTCTGCTGCCTTCTCTATGCCTATATCTACTCCTCTCTGCCTCAGCCGGCGTCACAGTCGGCGTCGCAGCCTCGATTGGGGGGTCTGCTGCCTTCTCTATGTCAATATCTACCCCTATCTGCCTCAGTCAGCGTCGCAGTCTCTCTCAGCGTCTCTGAATAAGTCTCAGTCGCTGCCGCTGTCGATTGGGGGGTCTGCTGCCTTCTCTATGCCTATATCTACCCCTATCTGCCTCAGTCAGCGTCTCAGTCGGCGTCGCAGCCTCTGTCAGCGTCTCTGTAGGCGTCTCAGTCGCTGCCGCCGTCGATTGGGGGGTCTGCTGCCTTATCTATGCCAATATCTAACCCTATCTGCCTGAGTCGGCGTCGCAGCCTATGTCAGGGTCTCTGTAGGCGTCTCAGTAGCTGCCGCTGTTGATTGGGGGTCTGATGACTTCTCTATGCCTATCTCTTCCCCTATCTGTCTAAGTCGGCTTCGCAGCCGCTGTCAGCGTCTCTGTAGGTGTCTCAGTCGCTGCCGCTGTCGATTGGGGGTTCTGCTGCCTTCTCTATGCTAATATCTACCCTTATCTGCCTCAGTCAGCTCCTCAGTCGGCGTCGCAGCATCTGTCAGCGTTTCTGTAGGGGTCTCAGTCGTTGCCGCTATCGATTGGGGGGTCCGCTGCCTTCTCTATGCCTATATCTACTCCTCTCTGCCTCAGTCGGCGTCTCAGTGGGCTTCGCAGCCTCTGTCAGCGTCTCTGTAGGCGTCTCAGTTGTTGCCGCTGTCGATTGGTGGATCTGCTGCCTTCTCTATGCCTATATCTACCCCTATCTGCTTCAGTCGGCACCTCAGTCGGCGTCGCAGCCTCTATCAGCGTCTCTGTATGCGTCTCAGTTGTTGCCGCTGTCGATTGGGTTGTCTGCTGCCTCCTCTATGTCAACATCTACCCCTATCTTCCTCAGTCGGCATCGCAGCCTCTCTCAGCGTCTCTGAATGCGTCTCAGTCGCTGCCGCTGTCGATTGGGGGGTCTGCTGCCTTCTCTATGCCTATATCTACCCCTATCTGCCTCAGTCGGCAACTCAGTCAGCGTCGCAGCCTCTATAAGCGTCTCTGTAGGCGTCCCAGTTGTTGCCGCTGTCGATTGGGTTGTCTGCTGCCTCCTCTATGTCAACATCTACCCCTATCTTCCTCAGTCGGCATCGCAGTCTCTCTCAGCGTCTCTGAATAAGTCTCAGTCGCTGCCGCTGTCGATTGGGGGGTCTGCTGCCTTCTCTATGCCTATATCTACCCCTATCTGCCTCAGTCGGCAACTCAGTCAGCGTCGCAGCCTCTATAAGCGTCTCTGTAGGCGTCTCAGTTGTTGCCGCTGTCGATTGGTGGATCTGCTGCCTTCTCTATGCCTATATCTACCCCTATCTGCTTCAGTCGGCACCTCAGTCGGCGTCGCAGCCTCTATCAGCGTCTCTGTATGCGTCTCAATTGTTGCCGCTGTCGATTGGGTTGTCTGCTGCCTCCTCTATGTCAACATCTACCCCTATCTTCCTCAGTCGGCATCGCAGCCTCTCTCAGCGTCTCTGAATGCGTCTCAGTCGCTGCCGCTGTCGATTGGGGGGTCTGCTGCCTTCTCTATGCCTATATCTACCCCTATCTGCCTCAGTCGGCGTCTCTGACGCCGTCTCAGCCTCTGTTTGCGTCTCTGTAGGCGTCTCAGTCGCTGCCGCTGTCGATTGGGGGGGTCTGCTGCCTTCTCTATGCCAATATCTACCCCTCTCTTCCTCAGTCGGCGGTTCAGTCGGCGTCGTAGCTTCTGTCGGCGTATCTGTAGGCGTCTCAGTTGCTGCAGCTGTCGATTTGGGGTCTGCTGCCTTCTCTATGCCAATATCTACCCCTATCTGCCTCAGTCGGCGCCGCAGCATCTGTCAGCGTTTCTGTAGGCGTCTCAGACGCTGCCGCTCTCGATTGGGGGGTCTTCTGCCTTCTCTATGCCTATATCTACCCCTACCTGGCTCAGTCGGCGTCACAGTCAGCGTCGCAACCTCGATTGGGGGGTCTGCAGCCTTCTCTATGTCAATATCTACCCCTATCTGCCTCAGTCGGCGTCGCAGTCTCTCTCAGCGTCTCTGAATAAATCTCAGTCGCTGCCGCTGTCGATTGGGGGGTCTGCTGCCTTCTCTATGCCTACTTCTACCTCTATGTGCCTCAGTCGGCGTCTCAGTGGGAGTCGCAGCCTATGTCAGCGTCTCTGTAGGCGTCTCAGTCGCTGCCGCTGTTGATTGTGAGGTCTGCTGACTTCCCTATGCCTATATCTACCCCTATCTGCCTCAGTCGGCGTCTTAGTCGGCATCGCAGCCACTGTCAGCGTCTATGTAGGCGTCTCAGTCGCTTCCGCTGTCGATTGGGGGGTCTGCTGCCTTCTCTATGTCAATATCTACCCTTATCTGCCTGAGTCGGCGTCTCAGTCAGCGTCGCAGCCTCTGTCAGCCTCTCTGATTGCGTCTCAGTCACTGCCGCTCTCGATTGGTGGGTCTGCTGCCTTCTCTATGCCTAAATCTATCCCTATCTGCTTCAGTCGGCATCTCAATCGGCGTCGCAGCCTCTATCAGCGTCTCTGTATGCGTCTCAGTTGTTGCCGCTGGTGATTGGGTTATCTGCTGCCTTCTCTATGTCAATATCTACCCCTATCTACATCAGTCGGCATCGCAGCCTCTCTCAGCGTCTCTGAATGCGTCTCAGTCGCTGCCGCTGTCGATTGGGGTGTCTGCTGCCTTCTCTATGCCTATATCTACCCCTATCTGGCTCTGTCGGCGTCTCTTTTGCCATCGCAGCGTCTGTCCCTGTCTCTGTAGGCGTCCCAGTCGCTGCCTCTGTCGATTGGGGGGTCTGCTGCCTTCTCTATGCCTATATTTACCCCTATCTGCCTCTGTCGGCGTCTCTTTTGCCATCGCCGCGTCTGTCCCCGTCTCTGTAGGCGTCCCAGTCGCTGCCTCTGTCGATTGGGGGGTCTGCTGCCTTCTCTATGCCTATATCTACCCCTCTCTTCCTCAGTCGGCGGTTCAGTCGGCGTCGTAGCTTCTGTCAGCGTATCTGTAGGCGTCTCAGTCGCTGCCGCTGTCGATTGGGGGTCTGCTGCCTTCTCTATGCATATATCTACCCCTATCTGCCTCAGTCGACGTCTCAGTCGGCGTCGCAGCATCTGTCAGCGTCTCTGTAGGCGTATCAGTCGTTGCCGCTATCGATTGGGGGCTCTGCTGCCTTCTCTATGCCTATATCTACTCCTCTCTGCCTCAGTCGGCGTCTCAGTCGGCTTCGCACCCTCTGTCAGCGTCTCTGTAGACGTCTCAGTCGTTGCCGCTGTCGTTTGGAGGGGGAGGGGGGACTGTTGCCTTCTCTATCTCAATATCTACCCCTATCTGCCTCAGTCGGCGTCGCACTCTCTCTCAGCGTCTCTGAATAAGTCTCAGTCGCTGCCGCTGTCGATTGGGGGGTCTGCTGCCTTCTCTATGCCTATTTCTACCCCTATCTGCCTCATTCGGCGTCTCAGTCGGTGTCGCAGCCTCTGTCAGCGTCTCTGTAGGCGTCTCAACCGCTGCCGCCGTCGATTGGGGGGGTCTGCTGCGTTCTCTATGCCAATATCTACCTCTACCTTCCTCAGTTGGCGTCGCAGCCTCTGTCAGCGGCTCTCTAGGCGTCTCAGACGCTGCCGCTGTCGAGTGGGGGGTCTGCTGTCTTCTCTATGCCTATATCTACCCCTACCTGGCACAGTCAATTCACAGTCGGCGTCGCAGCCTCGATATATGCTGTGACGACTCTTTTTTATAGCTGGGGTAAAACTCAGCGGCTCCAGGGGTCGTATACAGAAAAATATAAAAATCCTTCGAGTTAAATTAATTTCAACGTATTTATTTAGTATATTGATTATGGACTCTTGTTAGTCCTTGCTCGAAACAATTCTACTTCCTTAATTCTATGTTTGTATAAATAACTTATTCAATGTGTACTTGTTTTCTTGTCTCTACGTCCCGGTAAGTGTGTGTCTCTGTGACTCAGTGGGAGAACGATTAAAAAACCAGAGGCTCTCACTGAGTCCCTATGGTCTCTGTATGACTTAGTGGGAAAACGATTAAAGAACCAGAGGTTCCCCCTAAGTCCCTAAGTCTCGGTTGCGTATGTGTCTCAGTGATTCAGTGGGAGAACGATTAAAAACCAGAGGCTCTCACTGAATCCCTATGGTCTCTGTATGACTTAGTGGAAAAACGATTAAAGAACCAGAGGTTCCCCCTAAGTCCCTAAGACTCGGTTGCGTATGTGTCTCAGTGATTCAGTGGGGGAACGATTAAAAACCAGAGGCTCTCACCGAATCTCTGTAGTCTCTGTCTGTGTATGGCTTAGCAAGAAAACGATTAAAAACCAGATGTTCTCGCTAAGCTTTCTGTGTTCGTATGGTACTTGGTATGGCGTAGAGCTGTTACTAGTCAGGATGCTGGTGATCGACGAAGAGACTTACTGCCTTAGCTACGTGGTTTATATAGTCCCGGTCGCAGCGGCTGACACATGTTGTTATTGGCAGGCCACCGTTGTGTGATTTTACTTCCGTTGACAGGTAGTCGATTGTTGTTGTTGTGGCAGGCTTGTTGTTGTTGCAGTCAGGCTTGTTGGTGTTGGAGTCTTTTGCCCTTGGACCACCTTCAACTTCTGGCGGTCAGCCACCTCACTCCAACGGTCCCTGGTTAGCCTGCAGTATTGTTGCCTGCCAGCAGCGCTGTCCGGAATCCTGTAGTGGTGTTGTTGTTAAATATTTAATTTAACTGACAACCAGCATTTCATTTGTATTCCTCCTTCTGCTTTGTGCTGGTCTTTGGCGTGGTGGTTGCTCTGTCGTTGTCCCTCTTGTGTTTCGCTCTCGTTTCTTCGTGTTGTTGG
The DNA here is from genome assembly GCA_920105625.2 of Clusia tigrina. NCBI lineage: Eukaryota > Metazoa > Arthropoda > Insecta > Diptera > Clusiidae > Clusia > Clusia tigrina. The sequence continues at coordinate 71,440,401 of OV050031.1, read as the reverse complement.
TGTAAGATTTCCGAGCGAGCGCACTCGGCAAATTCCACCGCTGAGTTCATGCACTCACCTTCTCTTGTCCTGCATGTATTTGTTGTATTCCTCGTCGCTGTGTTTTTCCTCGCTCTTCGCAAGCATAGCGCTGATTGGCAAGATCGTTGGCTGTGGTGGTCGGGTTTTTTGTTGTAATTGCTATTATTCCAACTGGTCTAATATGCTGCTGCTGATCTGCGCTCCTACCACGGCCGCGCTAATTGGTTACAATGCTTGTAGTTCTTTTCGTTAGGTTCTCACTGCAGTTGTTCGGTTGGCATTGTGGGCGTTTCCAAGATGCAATTATTCGGTCTGTTATTCATGGTGTTTGTGTGTATATATCGACTCTGTCACCTGTGGTGTGGGCCAAAATTTCCCACAGAAGATTTTGGTTCTTACACGCCCTCCCCACTTCACCGACGATGAAAAATGATGACAGCGTCACGGTTGAGGGTCACTCTGTAAGCGTCTCGCCTAAATCGTATTCGCCCTCGTGTCCGTTTTTGCTGAGCCCCTTTGGCTATTTGCAAAACTTCAGCTACCAAGTTCTGTGGCAGATCACCTCCTTTTGGTCCTTGTAGCTCTTCTATGTTTTGGAATGTGAATAAGGTGCCTGTGTTTGTCGTATGTTTCTCTGTTGACTGCCTCTGTTGTTTAATGCTGTTGGGTTGGTGGCTATTGAAGTCACGTTTATTCCTCTTGTCATCGCTTCTGCTGTGTTTGGTGCACTTGATTGCACGGTGGTTGTCCCTTGATCTGTCACGTTGTCTACGTGGTATGTTTTGGTTGTTTCGCACAGGTTCTGACTTTGCGAAGTGATTAAGAGATACCCTGATTGCTCTGATTGTATTTTGACTTAGCTGTGCCAGCTCCTCGCGTTTGGTTGCGCCTGCGTCCTTTTTCCGAGGCCCATATGCTGATTCATGTGTAGTCCTTCGATATATGCTTTTGTGGGATTCGCTGTGGAATTTCGCTGGGCATAGTCCGTGGCAGGTGAATTCGTTCGTGTGAGTCATCTTTGTTCTTGGTGTTGTGTGTTTGCGAATTCGTTGGTTCTCTGTGTATTCTCTGTTGTGTCTCTTTACCTGAGCATTTTTGTCGCTGGCGTGCCTCTTGGAAGTCGTTGAATGGATTTGTGTGGCATTCTCCACACGAATTGTCGTGCACATTGCAATATCTCGGGGTTGCACGCAATTGTTTTGAGGTCCCAATGTGATCTCCTGTTCACCACACTTCACTGTCATTCCTAGGCTTGCCATGAAGTCTAGTCCAAGGAGTAGCTCATTAATGGAATCCGGCATGATAAGTAGCTCTTGCTCGCATGTCTGCTCTCCAAGCCTTACAGTTGCCGTCAATGTCCCACTGACTCTCCTAGCACTTCCGTCTGCCATACGTGCTCTGGTATTGGATTTTCCAAATTTGCTGGTGGAAGAGCGTAGCTTTCGTGATAGCTCTCTGCTCACAAAACTGTGAGTTGCCCCTGTGTCCAGTGTTGCTGTGACAGTTTCTGTGCCAATCGAAACGGTGGCGCAGATTCGTTGTCCGTCACAGTGCAGTAAGTTTTCCAATGGGGAAGTCTGCTGTCTCTCCTTTGTGGCATGCTGTGTTTCTGTCGTCGGTAGCTCTCGATCGGTTGGTGCTCTTAGCTTGCAGCACTCTATAGTCCTCACATCCCTTTGACCACACTCCCAACAGAACAGGATCTGTGCGCTGCGACATATGCGTGCTATGACCATTTTGGCCACAACGCCAGCAGGCTGTTCTTGGTTCAATGGTTGTCTCTCTGCTCTCTACCGTCACCTGACAGTTTCTCACCTCTCGTGGTGGACCTTGCTCTCTTCGCCGTTGTATGGGTGGCGCTGGTAGTTGTTCGCCTTCTCTCCGTATGCTCTCCAAGTCTGCAGCCATTTCTATCAGCTCTGCTAGCGATGTGAAATCTCTGCGGCGCACATATAGCTGGTATTCTGGCAGGCTGTTCTGGAAAATACGCTCCAGTTTCTGTTCTTCGGAATACTCCAAGTGCCGCATTAGATTCTGCAATTCAACTACAAACTGCTTGAACCCTTCTCTGGGTCTCTGGTGACGCTGGCGGATCTGATCTTCGAGTTTCTCCATGTATCGTGTTGGCAAGAAGAATTTTAGAAAGTCTCTCCTATATGTACGCCAATCGCGCCACGCTCGATTATTATTCCTGTACCACATAAGTGCGCTCTCTCTCAAAAGTTCAGGCATGGTACGTGGAAGGAAATCTTTATTTATGTCGTAAACTTCTGCCAGTTCCTCGACTCGCTCTATAAACGCTAGCGGGTCACGCCCTCCGTCAAAGTTAAGGGACCACTTCCTCACCTGGTCAATCACAACGGCGTACTGTACAATCCCGTTGTGCTGTTGATTCATTATTGCAGGTGACACGGAGCGATGCTGTAGTGTTCTCCGTACCCCAGAGTTCTCTGCCGTTAGTGTTGCACCTGTGTATCCCTCTGGCCTGTCCAATTCCAGCGTTTCGCGGGTAACTATGGACACAGCCGGCCTTGGGGATGTGCTCTTAACGTACTTGGATTGTAGCTTCTGCAATTGGTATTTCTGATCCTGAGTCAGCTCTGTTTCAGTGAAGAAGTCGGAAAGGCGTTTACGGACTTCATCCACGGTACCTGTAGCCTCTATACCGAATTCATCAGCAAAGATCACCAGCTCATCCTTGCGTAGCAAGTACACCCAGCTTGTTTTCACCATCCTGTGAAAGTCTTAGGTGACGATGAAGACAATCTGTGTGTGTATTATAAGCTGGCGCTGATTCGGCTGTATTATGCGTGACTGCGTAGACGTAGCTTTCTATTTGCTCTGGTAAATTCTCTCACGAGCTGAGCTTCCTTGCGATTTAGTTTTTTTCTTTTTCAAAGTCTGACGCGCTGATTTAGTTTTCTTTTACTCAGAGTCCCTGCTCGGGCGCCACTGTAACGACTCTTTTTTATAGCTGGGGTAAAACTCAGCGGCTCCAGGGGTCGTATACAGAAAAATATAAAAATCCTGCGAGTTAAATTAATTTCAACGTATTTATTTAGTATATTGATTATGGACTCTTGTTAGTCCTTGCTCGAAACAATTCTACTTCCTTAATTCTATGTTTGTATAAATAACTTATTCAATGTGTACTTGTTTTCATGTCTCTACGTCCCGGTAAGTGTGTGTCTCTGTGACTCAGTGGGAGAACGACTAAAAAACCAGAGGCTCTTACTGAATCCCTATGGTCTCTGTATGACTTAGTGGGAAAACGATTAAAGAACCAGAGGTTCCCCCTAAGTCCCTAAGTCTCGGTTGTGTATGTGTCTCAGTGATTCAGTGGGAGAACGATTAAAAACCAGAGGCTCTTACTGAATCCCTATGGTCTCTGTATGACTTAGTGGGAAAACGATTAAAGAACCAGAGGTTCCCCCTAAGTCCCTAAGACTCGGTTGCGTATGTGTCTCAGTGATTCAGTGGGAGAACGATTAAAAACCAGAGGCTCTCACTGAATCTCTGTAGTCTCTGTCTGTGTATGGCTTAGCAAGAAAACGATTAAAAACCAGATGTTCTCGCTAAGCTTTCTGTGTTCGTATGGTACTTGGTATGGCGTAGAGCTGTTACTAGTCAGGATGCTGGTGATCGACGAAGAGACTTACTGCCTGGGCTACGTGGTTTATATAGTCCCAGGTCGCAGCGGCTGACACATGTTGTTATTGGCAGGCCACCGTTGTGTGATTTTACTTCCGTTGACCGGTAGTCGATTGTTGTTGTTGTGGCAGGCTTGTTGTTGTTGCAGTCAGGCTTGTTGGAGTTGCAGTCTTTTGCCCTTGGGCCACCTTCAACTTCTGGCGGTCAGCCACCTCACTCCAACGGTCCCTGGTTAGCCTGCAGTATTGTTGCCTACCAGCAGCGCTGTCCGGAATCCTGTAGTGGTGTTGTTGTTAAATATTTAATTTAACTGACAACCAGCATTTCATTTGTTTTCCTCCTTCTGCTTTGTACGTGCTGGTCGTTGGCGTGGTGGTTGCTCTGTCGTTGTCCCTCTTGTGTTTCGCTCTCGTTTCTTCGTGTTGTTGGTGTACGATTTCCGAGCGAGCGCACTCGGCAAATTCCACCGCTGAGTTCGTGCACTCACCTTCTCTTGTCCTGCATGTATTTGTTGTATTCCTCGTCGCTGTGTTTTTCCTCGCTCTTCGCAAGCATAGCGCTGATTGGCAAGATCGTTGGCTGTGGTGGTCGGGTTTTTTGTTGTAATTGCTATTATTCCAACTGGTATAATATGCTGCTGCTGATCTGCGCTCCTACCACGGCCGCGCTAATTGGTTACAATGCTTGTAGTTCTTTTCGTTAGGTTCTCACTGCAGTTGTTTCGGTTGGCATTGTGGGCGTTTCCAAGATGCAATTATTCGGTCTGTTATTCATGGTGTTTCTGTGTATATAGCGACTCTGTCACCTGTGGTGTGGGCCAAAATTTCCCACAGAAGATTTTGGTTATTACAATGCCTATATCTATTCCTATCTGCCTCAGTCGGCGTCTCAGTCGGCGTCGCAGGCTCTGTCAGCATCTCTGTAGGCGGCTCAGTCGCTGCCGCTGTCGGTTGGGGGGTCTGCTGGCTTCTCTATGCCTATATCTACCCTTATCTGCCTCAGTCGGCGTCGCAGCCTCTGTCAGCCTCTCTGAATGCGTCTCAGTCGCTGCCGCTGTCGATTGGTTGTCTGCTGCCTTCTCTATGCCAATATCTACCCTTATCTACCTCAGTCGGCGTGTCAGTGGGCGTCGCAGCCTATGTCAGGGTCTCTGTAGGCGCCTCAGTAGCTGCCGCTGTTGATTGGGGGGTCTGATGACTTCTCTACGCCTATCTCTTCCCCTATCTGTCTCAGTCGGCTTCGCAGCCTCTGTAAGCGACTCTGTAGGTGTCTCAGTCGCTGCCGCTGTCGATTGGCGGGCTCTGCTGCCATCTCTATGCCAATATCTACCCTTATCTGCCTCAGTCGGCGTCGCAGCCTCTGTCAGCGTGTCTGTAGGCGTCTCAGTCGCTGCCGCTGTCGATTGGGGTGTGTGCTGCCTTCTGTATGCCTATATCTACCCCTATCTGAATCAGTCGGCAATTCAGTCGGCGTCGCAGCCTCTATCAGCGTCGCTGTAGGCGTCTCAGTTGTTGCCGCTGTCGATTGGGTTGTCTGCTGCCTTCTCTATGTCAATATCTACCCCTATCTGCCTCAGTCGGCATCGCAGCCTCTCTCAGTGTCTCTGAATGCGTCTCAGTCGCTGCCGCTATCGATTGGGGGGACTGCTGCCTTCTCTATGTCAATATCTACCCGTATCTGCCTCAGTCGGCGTCTCAGCCTCTGTCAGAGTCTCTGTAGGAGTCTCAGTCGCTGCCGCTGTCGATTGGGGTGTCTGCTGCCTTCTCTATGTCAATATCTACCCGTATCTGCCTCAGTCGGCGTCTCAGCCTCTGTCAGAGTCTCTGTAGGAGTCTCAGTCGCTGCCGCTGTCGATTGGGGGGTCTGCTGCCTTCTGTATGCCTATATCTACCCTTATCTGCCACAGTCGGCGTCTCAGTCAGCGTCGCAGCCTCTGTCAGCCTCTCCGAATGCGTCTCAGTCGCTGCCGCTGTCGATTGGGGGGTCTGCTGCCTTCTCTATGCCTACATCTACCCCTATGTGCCTCAGTCGGCGTCTCAGTGGGAGTCGCAGCCTATGTCAGCGTCTCTGTAAGCGTCTCAGTCGCTGCCGCTGTTGATTGTGAGATCTGCTGACTTCTCTATGCCGATCTCTTCCCCTATCTGCCTCAGTCGGCGCCACAGTCGGCTTCGCAGCCTCTGTCAGCGTTTCTGTAGGTGTCTCAGTCGCTGCGCTGTCGATTGGGGGTCTGCTGCCTTCTCTATGCCAATATCTACCCCTATCTGCTTCAGTCGGCATCTCAATCGGCTTCGCAGCCTCTATCAGCGTCTCTGCAGGCGTCTCAGTTGTTGCCGCTGTCGATTGGGGTTGTCTGCTGCCTTCTCTATGTCAATATCTACCCCTATCTGCCTCAGTCGGCATCGCAGCCTCTCTCAGTGTCTCTGAATGCGTCTCAGTCGCTGCCGCTCTCGATTGGGGGGTCTGCTGCCTTTTCTATGTCAATATCTACCCGTATCTGCCTCAGTCGGCGTCTCAGCCTCTGTCAGAGTCTCTGTAGGCGTCTCAGTCGCTGCCGCTCTCGATTGGGTTGTCTGCTGCCTTCTCTATGTCAATATCTACCCCTATCTGCCTCAATCGGCATCGCAGCCTCTCTCAGCGTCTCGGAATGCGTATCAGTCGCTCCCGCTATCGATTGGGGGGGTCTGCTGCCTTCTGTATGCCTATATCTACCCCTATCTGTCTCAGTCGGCATCTCAGTCGGCGTCGCAGCCTTTATCAGCGTCTCTCTAGGCGTCTCAGTCGCTGCTGCTGTCGATTGGGGGGTCTGCTGCCTTCTCTATGCCTATATCTACCCCTATCTGCCTCAGTCGGCGTCTCAGTCGGCGTCGCCGCCTCTTGTCTCTGTAGGCGTCTCAGTCGCTGCCGCTGTCGATTGGGGGGTCTGATACCTTCTCTATGTCAATATCTACCCCAATCTGCCTCAGTCGAAATCGCAGCCTCTCTCAGCGTCTCTGAATGCGTCTCAGTCGCTGCCGCTGTCGATTGGGGGGTCTGCTGCCTTCTGTATGCCTATATCTACTCCTATCTGTCTCAGTCGGCATCGCAGCCTTTATTAGCGTCTCTGTAGGCGTCTCAGTCGCAGCTGCTGTCGATTGGGGGGGTCTGCTGCCTTCTCTATGCCTATATTTACCTCTATCTGCCTCAGTCGGCGTCTCAGTCGGAGTCGCAGCCTCTGCCAGCGTCTCTGAATGCGTCTCAGTTGTTGCCGCTCTCGATTGGTGGGTCTGCTGCCTTCTCTATGCCTAAATCTACCCCTATCTGCTTCAGTCGGCATCTCAATCGGCGTCGCAGCCTCTATCAGCGTCTCTGTATGCGTCTCAGTTGTTGCCGCTGGTGATTGGGTTGTCTGCTGCCTTCTCTATGTCAATATCTACCCCTATCTGCCTCAGTTGGCATCGCAGCCTCTCTCAGCGTCTCTGAATGCGTCTCAGTCGCTGCCGCTGTCGATTGGGGGCCTGCTGCCTTCTGTATGCCTATATCTACCCCTATCTATCTCAGTCGGCGTCTTAGTCGGCGTCGCAGCATCTGTCAGCGTCTCTGTAGGCGTCTCAGTCGTTGCCGCTGTCCATTGAGGGGTCTGCTGCCTTCTCTATGCCTATACTACTCCTCTCTGCCTCAGTCGGCGTCTTAGTCGGCTTCGCAGCCTCTGTCAGCGTCGCAGCCTCTGTCAGCGTCGCAGCCTCTGTCAGCATCGCAGCCTCTGTCAGCGTCTCTGTAGGCGTCTCAGTCGCTGCCGCTGTCGATTGAGGGTTCTGTTGCCTTCTCTATGCCTATATCTACCCCTATCTGCCTCAGTCGGCGTCTTAGTGGGCATTGCAGCCTCTGTCAGCGTCTATGTAGGCGTCTCAGTCGCTGCCGCTGTCGATTGGGGGTCTGCTGCCTTCTCTATGTCAATATCTACCCCTTATCTGCCTCAGTCGGCGTCTCAGTCAGCGTCGCAGCCTCTGTCAGCCTCTCTGATGCGTCTCAGTCGCTGCCGCTGTCGATTTGGGGGGTCTGCTGCCTTCTCTATGCCTACATCTACCCCTATCTGCCTCTGTCGGAGTCTCAGTGGGCGTCGCAGCCTATGTCAGCGTCTCTGTAGGCGTCTCAGTCGCTGCCGCAGTCGATTGGGGGGTCTGCTGCCTTCTCTATGTCAATATCTACCCGTATCTGCATCAGTCGGCGTCACAGTCGGCTTTGCAGTCTCTATCAGTGTCTCTGTTGGCGTCTCAGTTGTTGCCGCTGTCCATTGAGGGGTCTGCTGCCTTCTCTATGCCTATGTCTAACCCTCTCTGCCGCAGTCGGCGTCTCAGTCGTCGTCGCAGCCTCTGTCAGCGTCGCAGCCTCTGTCAGCGTCGCAGCCTCTGTCAGCATCTCTGTAGGCGTCTCAGTCGCTGCCGCTGTCGATTGGGGGGTCTGCTGCCTTCTCTATGTCAATATCTACCCGTATCTGCGTCAGTCGGCGTCTCAGCCTCTGTCAGCGTCGCTGTAGGCGTCTTAGTCGCTGCCGCTGTCGATTGGGGGGTCTGCTGCATTATCTATGCCTATATCTACCCCTATCTGCCTCAGTCGGCGTCTCAGTCGGCGTCGCAGCCTCTGTCAGCGTCTCTGTAGGCGTCTCAGTCGCTGCCGCAGTCGATTGTGGGGTCTGCAGGCTTTTCTATGCCTATATCGACCACTATCTGCCTCAGTCGGCGTCACAGTCGGCTTCGCAGTCTCTATCAGTGTCTCTGTTGGCGTCTCAGTTGTTGCCGCTGTCCATTGAGGGGTCTTCTGCCTTCTCTATGCCTATGTCTAACCCTCTCTGCCGCAGTCGGCGTCTCAGTCTTCGTCGCAGCCTCTGCCGCAGTCGGCGTCTCAGTCGTCGTCGCAGCCTCTGTCAGCGTCGCAGCCTCTGTCAGCGTCGCAGCCTCTGTCAGCATCTCTGTAGGCGTCTCAGTCGCTGCCGCTGTCGATTGGGGGTCTGCTGCCTTCTCTATGTCAATATCTACCCGTATCTGCGTCAGTCGGCTAAGCAGCTTCTGTCAGCGTTTCTGTAGGTGTCTCAGTCGCTGCCGCTGTCGATTGGGGGGTCTGCTGCCTTCTCTATGCCTATATCTACCCCTATCTGCCTCAGTCGGCGTCTCAGTCGGCGTCGCAGCCTCTTGTCACCGTCTCTGAATGCGTCTCAGTCGCTACCGCTGTCGATTGGGGGGTCTGCTGCCTTCTGTATGCCTATATCTACTCCTATCTGTCTCAGTCGGCATCTCAGTCGGCGTCGCAGCCTTTATCAGCGTCTCTGTAGGCATCTCAGTCGCTGCTGCTGTCGATTGGGGGGGTCTGCTGCCTTCTCTATGCCTATATTTACCTCTATCTGCCTCAGTCGGCGTCTCAGTCGGCGTCGCAGCCTCTGTCAGCGTCTCTGAAAGCGTCTCAGTTGTTGCCGCTCTCGATAGGGGGGTCTGCTGCCTTCTCTATGCCTAAATCTACCCCTATCTGCTTCAGTCGGCATCTCAATCGGCTTCGCAGCTTCTATCAGCGTCTCTGTATGCGTCTCAGTTTTTGCCGGTGGTGATTGGGTTGTCTGCTGCCTTCTCTATGTCAATATCTACCCCTATCTGCCTCAGTCGGCATCGCAGCCTCTCTCAGCGTCTCTGAAAGCGTCTCAGCCGCTGCCGCTGTCGATTGGGGGGTCTGCTGCCTTCTGTATGCCTATATCTACCCCTATCTGTTTCAGTCGGCGTCGCAGCCTCTTGTCACCGTCTCTGTAGGCGTCTCAGTCGCTGCCGCTGTCCATTGAGGGGTCTGCTGCCTTCTCTATGCCTATGTCTAACCCTCTCTGCCGCAGTCGGCGTCTCAGTCGTCGTCGCAGCCTCTATCAGCGTCGCAGCCTCTGTCAGCGTCGCAGCCTCTATCAGCATCTCTGCAGGCGTCTCAGTCGCTGCCGCTGTCGATTGGGGGGTCTGCTGCCTTCTCTATGTCAATATCTACCCGTATCTGCGTCAGTCGGCGTCTCAGCCTCTGTCAGCGTCTCTGTAGGATTCTTAGTCGCTGCCGCTGTCGATTGGGGGGTCTGCTGCATTCTCTATGCCTATATCTACCCCTATCTGCCTCAGTCGGCGTCTCAGTCGGCGTCGCAGCCTCTGTCAGCGTCTCTGTAGGCGTCTCAGTCGCTGCCGCAGTCGATTGGTTGTCTGCTGCCTTCTCTATGCCAATATCTACCCTTATCTACCTCAGTCGGCGTGTCAGTGGGCGTCGCAGCCTATGTCAGGGTCTCTGTAGGCGCCTCAGTAGCTGCCGCTGTTGATTGGGGGGTCTGATGACTTCTCTACGCCTATCTCTTCCCCTATCTGTCTCAGTCGGCTTCGCAGCCTCTGTAAGCGTCTCTGTAGGTGTCTCAGTCGCTGCCGCTGTCGATTGGCGGGCTCTGCTGCCATCTCTATGCCAATATCTACCCTTATCTGCCTCAGTCGGTGTCGCAGCCTCTGTCAGCGTGTCTGTAGGCGTCTCAGTCGCTGCCGCTGTCGATTGGGGTGTGTGCTGCCTTCTGTATGCCTATATCTACCCCTATCTGAATCAGTCGGCAACTCAGTCGGCGTCGCAGCCTCTATCAGCGTCGCTGTAGGCGTCTCAGTTGTTGCCGCTGTCGATTGGGTTGTCTGCTGCCTTCTCTATGTCAATATCTACCCCTATCTGCCTCAGTCGGCATCGCAGCCTCTCTCAGTGTCTCTGAATGCGTCTCAGTCGCTGCCGCTATCGATTGGGGGGACTGCTGCCTTCTCTATGTCAATATCTACCCGTATCTGCCTCAGTCGGCGTCTCAGCCTCTGTCAGAGTCTCTGTAGGAGTCTCAGTCGCTGCCGCTGTCGATTGGGGTGTCTGCTGCCTTCTCTATGTCAATATCTACCCGTATCTGCCTCAGTCGGCGTCTCAGCCTCTGTCAGAGTCTCTGTAGGAGTCTCAGTCGCTGCCGCTGTCGATTGGGGGGTCTGCTGCCTTCTGTATGCCTATATCTACCCTTATCTGCCACAGTCGGCGTCTCAGTCAGCGTCGCAGCCTCTGTCAGCCTCTCCGAATGCGTCTCAGTCGCTGCCGCTGTCGATTGGGGTGTCTGCTGCCTTCTCTATGCCTACATCTACCCCTATGTGCCTCAGTCGGCGTCTCAGTGGGAGTCGCAGCCTATGTCAGCGTCTCTGTAAGCGTCTCAGTCGCTGCCGCTGTTGATTGTGAGATCTGCTGACTTCTCTATGCCGATCTCTTCCCCTATCTGCCTCAGTCGGCGCCACAGTCGGCTTCGCAGCCTCTGTCAGCGTTTCTGTAGGTGTCTCAGTCGCTGCCGCTGTCGATTGGGGGTCTGCTGCCTTCTCTATGCCAATAGCTACCCCTATCTGCTTCAGTCGGCATCTCAATCGGATTCGCAGCCTCTATCAGCGTCTCTGCAGGCGTCTCAGTTGTTGCCGCTGTCGATTGGGTTGTCTGCTGCCTTCTCTATGTCAATATCTACTCCTATCTGCCTCAGTCGGCATCGCAGCCTCTCTCAGTGTCTCTGAATGCGTCTCAGTCGCTGCCGCTCTCGATTGGGGGGTCTGCTGCCTTTTCTATGTCAATATCTACCCGTATCTGCCTCAGTCGGCGTCTCAGCCTCTGTCAGAGTCTCTGTAGGCGTCTCAGTCGCTGCCGCTCTCGATTGGGTTGTCTGCTGCCTTCTCTATGTCAATATCTACCCCTATCTGCCTCAGTCGGCATCGCAGCCTCTCTCAGCGTCTCTGAATGCGTCTCAGCCGCTGCCGCTGTCGATTGGGGGGTCTGCTGCCTTCTGTATGCCTATATCTACCCCTATCTGTCTCAGTCGGCATCTCAGTCGGCGTCGCAGCCTTTATCAGCGTCTCTCTAGGCGTCTCAGTCGCTGCTGCTGTCGATTGGGGGGTCTGCTGCCTTCTCTATGCCTATATCTACCCCTATCTGCCTCAGTCGGCGTCTCAGTCGGCGTCGCCGCCTCTTGTCACCGTCTCTGTAGGCGTCTCAGTCGCTGCCGCTGTCGATTGGGGGGTCTGATACCTTCTCTATGTCAATATCTACCCCAATCTGCCTCAGTCGAAATCGCAGCCTCTCTCAGCGTCTCTGAATGCGTCTCAGTCGCTGCCGCTGTCGATTGGGGGGTCTGCTGCCTTCTGTATGCCTATATCTACTCCTATCTGTCTCAGTCGGCATCGCAGCCTTTATTAGCGTCTCTGTAGGCGTCTCAGTCGCAGCTGCTGTCGATTGGGGGGTCTGCTGCCTTCTCTATGCCTATATTGCCCTCTATCTGCCTCAGTCGGCGTCTCAGTCGGAGTCGCAGCCTCTGCCAGCGTCTCTGAATGCGTCTCAGTTGTTGCCGCTCTCGATTGGTGGGTCTGCTGCCTTCTCTATGCCTAAATCTACCCCTATCTGCTTCAGTCGGCATCTCAATCGGCGTCGCAGCCTCTATCAGCGTCTCTGTATGCGTCTCAGTTGTTGCCGCTGGTGATTGGGTTGTCTGCTGCCTTCTCTATGTCAATATCTACCCCTATCTGCCTCAGTTGGCATCGCAGCCTCTCTCAGCGTCTCTGAATGCGTCTCAGTCGCTGCCGCTGTCGATTGGGGGCCTGCTGCCTTCTGTATGCCTATATCTACCCCTATCTATCTCAGTCGGCGTCTTAGTCGGCGTCGCAGCATCTGTCAGCGTCTCTGTAGGCGTCTCAGTCGTTGCCGCTGTCCATTGAGGGGTCTGCTGCCTTCTCTATGCCTATACTACTCCTCTCTGCCTCAGTCGGCGTCTTAGTCGGCTTCGCAGCCTCTGTCAGCGTCGCAGCCTCTGTCAGCGTCGCAGCCTCTGTCAGCGTCGCAGCCTCTGTCAGCATCGCAGCCTCTGTCAGCGTCTCTGTAGGCGTCTCAGTCGCTGCCGCTGTCGATTGAGGGTTCTGTTGCCTTCTCTATGCCTATATCTACCCCTATCTGCCTCAGTCGGCGTCTTAGTGGGCATTGCAGCCTCTGTCAGCGTCTATGTAGGCGTCTCAGTCGCTGCCGCTGTCGATTGGGGGTCTGCTGCCTTCTCTATGTCAATATCTACCCTTATCTGCCTCAGTCGGCGTCTCAGTCAGCGTCGCAGCCTCTGTCAGCCTCTCTGAATGCGTCTCAGTCGCTGCCGCTGTCGATTTGGGGGGTCTGCTGCCTTCTCTATGCCTACATCTACCCCTATCTGCCTCTGTCGGAGTCTCAGTGGGCGTCGCAGCCTATGTCAGCGTCTCTGTAGGCGTCTCAGTCGCTGCCGCAGTCGATTGGAGGGTCTGCTGCCTTCTCTATGTCAATATCTACCCGTATCTGCATCAGTCGGCGTCACAGTCGGCTTTGCAGTCTCTATCAGTGTCTCTGTTGGCGTCTCAGTTGTTGCCGCTGTCCATTGAGGGGTCTGCTGCCTTCTCTATGCCTATGTCTAACCCTCTCTGCCGCAGTCGGCGTCTCAGTCGTCGTCGCAGCCTCTGTCAGCGTCGCAGCCTCTGTCAGCGTCGCAGCCTCTGTCAGCATCTCTGTAGGCGTCTCAGTCGCTGCCGCTGTCGATTGGGGGGTCTGCTGCCTTCTCTATGTCAATATCTACCCGTATCTGCGTCAGTCGGCGTCTCAGCCTCTGTCAGCGTCGCTGTAGGCGTCTTAGTCGCTGCCGCTGTCGATTGGGGGGTCTGCTGCATTATCTATGCCTATATCTACCCCTATCTGCCTCAGTCGGCGTCTCAGTCGGCGTCGCAGCCTCTGTCAGCGTCTCTGTAGGCGTCTCAGTCGCTGCCGCAGTCGATTGTGGGGTCTGCAGGCTTTTCTATGCCTATATCGACCACTATCTGCCTCAGTCGGCGTCACAGTCGGCTTCGCAGTCTCTATCAGTGTCTCTGTTGGCGTCTCAGTTGTTGCCGCTGTCCATTGAGGGGTCTTCTGCCTTCTCTATGCCTATGTCTAACCCTCTCTGCCGCAGTCGGCGTCTCAGTCTTCGTCGCAGCCTCTGCCGCAGTCGGCGTCTCAGTCGTCGTCGCAGCCTCTGTCAGCGTCGCAGCCTCTGTCAGCGTCGCAGCCTCTGTCAGCATCTCTGTAGGCGTCTCAGTCGCTGCCGCTGTCGATTGGGGGTCTGCTGCCTTCTCTATGTCAATATCTACCCGTATCTGCGTCAGTCGGCTAAGCAGCTTCTGTCAGCGTTTCTGTAGGTGTCTCAGTCGCTGCCGCTGTCGATTGGGGGGTCTGCTGCCTTCTCTATGCCTATATCTACCCCTATCTGCCTCAGTCGGCGTCTCAGTCGGCGTCGCAGCCTCTTGTCACCGTCTCTGAATGCGTCTCAGTCGCTACCGCTGTCGATTGGGGGGTCTGCTGCCTTCTGTATGCCTATATCTACTCCTATCTGTCTCAGTCGGCATCTCAGTCGGCGTCGCAGCCTTTATCAGCGTCTCTGTAGGCATCTCAGTCGCTGCTGCTGTCGATTGGGGGGTCTGCTGCCTTCTCTATGCCTATATTTACCTCTATCTGCCTCAGTCGGCGTCTCAGTCGGCGTCGCAGCCTCTGTCAGCGTCTCTGAAAGCGTCTCAGTTGTTGCCGCTCTCGATAGGGGGGTCTGCTGCCTTCTCTATGCCTAAATCTACCCCTATCTGCTTCAGTCGGCATCTCAATCGGCTTCGCAGCCTCTATCAGCGTCTCTGTATGCGTCTCAGTTTTTGCCGGTGGTGATTGGGTTGTCTGCTGCCTTCTCTATGTCAATATCTACCCCTATCTGCCTCAGTCGGCATCGCAGCCTCTCTCAGCGTCTCTGAAAGCGTCTCAGCCGCTGCCGCTGTCGATTGGGGGGTCTGCTGCCTTCTGTATGCCTATATCTACCCCTATCTGTTTCAGTCGGCGTCGCAGCCTCTTGTCACCGTCTCTGTAGGCGTCTCAGTCGCTGCCGCTGTCCATTGAGGGGTCTGCTGCCTTCTCTATGCCTATGTCTAACCCTCTCTGCCGCAGTCGGCGTCTCAGTCGTCGTCGCAGCCTCTATCAGCGTCGCAGCCTCTGTCAGCGTCGCAGCCTCTATCAGCATCTCTGTAGGCGTCTCAGTCGCTGCCGCTGTCGATTGGGGGGTCTGCTGCCTTCTCTATGTCAATATCTACCCGTATCTGCGTCAGTCGGCGTCTCAGCCTCTGTCAGCGTCTCTGTAGGATTCTTAGTCGCTGCCGCTGTCGATTGGGGGGTCTGCTGCATTCTCTATGCCTATATCTACCCCTATCTGCCTCAGTCGGCGTCTCAGTCGGCGTCGCAGCCTCTGTCAGCGTCTCTGTAGGCGTCTCAGTCGCTGCCGCAGTCGATTGGGGGGTCTGCTGCCTTCTCTATGTCAATATCTACCCGTATCTGCCTCAGTCGGCGTCTCAGCCTCTGTCAGAGTCTCTGTAGGAGTCTCAGTCGCTGCCGCTGTCGATTGGGGGGTCTGCTGCCTTCTGTATGCCTATATCTACCCTTATCTGCCACAGTCGGCGTCTCAGTCAGCGTCGCAGCCTCTGTCAGCCTCTCCGAATGCGTCTTAGTCGCTGCCGCTGTCGATTGGGGGGTCTGCTGCCTTCTCTATGCCTACATCTACCCCTATGTGCCTCAGTCGGCGTCTCAGTGGGAGTCGCAGGATATGTCAGCGGCTCTGTAGGCGTCTCAGTCGCTGCCGCTGTTGATTGTGGGGTCTGCTGACTTCTCTATGCCGATCTCTTCCCCTATCTGCCTCAGTCGGCGCCACAGTTGGTTTCGCAGCCTCTGTCAGCGTTTCTGTAGGTGTCTCAGTCGCTGCCGCTGTCGATTGGGGGTCTGCTGCCTTCTCTATTCCAATATCTACCCTTATCTGCTTCAGTCGGCGTCTCAGTCGGCGTCGCAGCCTCTGTCAGCGTCTC